>JAAFCF010006680.1:18186897-18300768 GCA_013389785.1 Helicorthomorpha holstii
CTAAAAACTACTATTCTTCGCTTCAATTCACTAGTCAAATTCAATTTTGAGCAGCTTTAATAAAAATGCTAATAACTCATGATTCTTATAATAAGCTTACAAACAACACAATGCTTTCCATTAAGCAGTATTTTACTAGTTTATAGTTTTTATATTAATTTAATGAACTGAATCACTGGAAAGCTGTTATAAAAAATAATTAACGATTATTTAAATTAGTTCTGTGACAGCTGTCTTACAACGACAAAAAATTATTCAGTGGAAAAAATTTCTTTTTAAAAAACCAAAAAAAAAAAAAAAAGAAAACTTTTCCTTTTTATATATCAAACGAAACGGTGGAATTGAGATAAGTTAAAAGTAGCTTTAAAAAAATTTAATTAGAAACGAATACAGAACTAAGTGCAAAAGTCTTAACTCTACAGTAAACATAAGCAATTATGCACCTATAACTAAAAATATCTTGTAGTTTCTAGAAAATGAATTATACGGCATAACTCGTATAAAAAAGAATAAATCCTACTCAAATTCATTCTAAGCCGATAACAAGCTTTTAAATGAGACCAGATTAACGAGAAATATCAACTTTTTAATACTAAGCAATTATAACCATGCGGAAATGTAACTAAAAGATTTTAGATTTCTGCTTAAAATGATCAGATCTTGTTTATCCTCGAATAATAATAAACGTTTAAAACCATTTAAAAAAAAAACATTATAAAAGCAATACATGACATACAGTGAATTCACGTTAACACGAACTCGACGGGACCGAGATTTTTGTTCGTGTTAACGGGGTTTTGTGTTAACGAACACATGCAAAATCTAATATACAGTATAATGGCCAAAATGACATTTTTTAGAGTAAATCACATTTAAACTCACTATTGACATCATATTTGAATCATTATTTACATCATAAGTGATACCAAATTTAAATTTCAAAATATTATGCATTTTGTGCATTCATATGCATGTATGCATTTCAGAAAAAACAACGCAATTTGAAATTTTTTTCATAAAAACAAACAAAAAATGTATTGAATTTGTATTTGTTTTTATAAAAACATTAAAACTTATCAAAATTTTGATTTTCTATACATTTTCGCCGACGATATACGAAATTTTTCATTTGGAGAAACAAAATTTGTTCGTGCAAACGGGGTTTTACTTCGTGTTAACGAACAAAAAATGTATGGGAAAGCCTATACTGTAGTTCGGGACCGCAATGTTGCTTCGTGTTAACGAGAAATTCGTGGTAACGGGGTTCGTGTTAACGAGAATCCACTGTATTTATTAAAGTTAACAACGCCATTAAATTCATCGCCACATCGCAAATCAGCAAGTTGTAAAAATAATAAAAAATATATATATATAAACAGTACTGTAATTACAGTAAATCCTATTTACCTTGGGTGTTCGAGCATATTTGCCTGTTCTTGTATCTCGAATTTCAGATATTGGCAAGAATTCAACTTCCTAGAAAAACAAAAACAAAATTAATAACAAAAGTCATATTACGGTAATTGTTTAACATTAAATTTTATTGTTTAAAAAAAACAACCACGATTACGCGTTCATAACAAGTTATTATGGAAATTACTGCAATTAAACATTTTAGAATTACTGCAAGTAACATTTACGATTTGAAAGCAATCAAAGAATTAATTTGTTAGTTTAGCTCATTTTCGGTCATTGTGATCTATTTTTATAAATCATCCTAACTTTTAGAGCAACTTTTGAGTACTGATACTCTTGAGAACTTTATTGCGCTTCAAGTTATTCGTAACTTATAAAGTCATTTCTACACGGCAATTTAATAAATTATTATTTTTTTATCTCGTTATAAAACCCCAACCCACACACCTTTTAAAATATCTCTTGATCTTTCTCCGGACAACATACTTTATGTACATAAAACTAAAAGTAAAACATGAGTCTGTTGGACTCCAATGTAAATAAATAGCTAAATGTAATACAAGTTAAGTGTTTATAAAAAGCAGAATTAAATTGTGACAACTGTCTGTCAAATAATTTATACAGACTATAAATTTTCAAATAAATAGTAAGTACTAAAAATTCTCACTAATACTGTACACCATGTATTGCGAATTTCAATATACTGTAATTGTTTGAAATTTCATGGCTGTTTTGGCTTATTTCCTAGTTTCACACGAAATTGTTCACAATTAAATCCCAATTTTATTACCCTTAAAAACTGCTTATACTCGGAAGTAGTATATTAAATGTTTAAAAGTAATATATAAACATGTTTCAAGAACAAAAGGAATAAGCTGTTTTTTTACTAATTACAATTTTTCAAAATTATTAAAATAATAATAACACTTATTTTATCATCATTGATAACTTTGCTAAGAAACTTTTTTTGCTGATATTAAAGTAAAAGTCACAAAATGTCACTTTACTCTTGGTTTGGTACTTTTCAACTAACTAAAATGTGTATTACTGTTGTTTGTGTATATTGAATAACATCCATGCAAAGTTCATCATGCTTCAATGAGAAAATAATGTGCTTAATGCTAAAATAGGCCACAGTGACCATACAACTGGCTATTGAACTTACAGTGTCTAACAAGGTCCGGCTACAAAGTTTATTTTTATAAAATAAAATTAAAATATTTGTAATATTTTGTAAATTACTATTTACAGTAGTTATTTAGAATTTAATAGAAGATTATAAACATTGACGAAATAAATGGGCAACAGTTTAATAAGGGTAATTAAGAATTAAGAGTCCAACAGTTTCATGGTGTTCATGAGAAGGGTTAAATTTCATCTCCATAAACGATCTACAGTAACCTAAAAACTACTATACCGTGTATATTTATTTAAAAAAAACTAAAACCGTGATTAAAACGTTAAAAATATGTAGCCAAATACCAAATTCGGTATCGAATTATATAGGTATACACTATATATGTCATGTAATGAGCAGACGCTTCAATCGTTCTAAACGATTAATCATCGTGAAATAAAAACGTTGCTCATGAATAAGCATTTTGCCATTACGCCTACAGAATTCGCTACTGAGCGTCCAATAAACCATTTGTTTTCTGTCGACGTTAATTTACGATGCAAAAACGCACAGAACAAAAAAATCAACAACAAACTCAAATAAAAAATTTAATTTCGTAAAAAAAAAAAAAGTTGCATTACGCAAACTGACATTCTGAAAGTGTGGGAGGCTGAAGTTACATCCTGTGTGCAACCCTATCTGAAAGGACTAACCCTAATTTTAGTAAAAATTCCTTTTGTTTTACAGCATCTCTGAACCAACGACTTCCAAGTTCTAGCACTGCATCAAATGTCATTTGCTATTTTGCACTAAGCATGATGTAACTACATAAACATGCTCTTCTCTCTAATACTCACTCCACTGTACTTGCGTCTGAAAATGTTACACTTTGTAGACGATAAAAATGCAGTTCCGAGCACAATAGACGCCAATTTATTTAGAAAATAGCATACACAAACAAAAAGAAAAATCGCCAAATGTTTTTCAGATCACTATTCACCTCCTTATTTATAGCATCTTTTCAAAGAATACTGAGTGTTAGCGGTAAATATACCGTACATGTAAATATATAACGTTAACATCAATAAAATATGATCTCTGAGTAACATAAATACATTCCTAAAAGTCGTCAAAAAGATCAAACAACTCAAGTGATGTTGGCAGTTCCTATTTACGACTGCCACTCATCAATACAACACATTTCCATTAAATTGAAAGATTCAAAACCGCAGAAAAATTATATTCAAATTTATTAGTACAAATTATAATTTTGAATGGAAAAAGAAAGTTTCAATTGGACATTTTCTAATGAATTCAACGCTGCAAGAAACACATTTTGCGACTGAAAAAATAAAAATGTTGCTACGGGGAAACTGAAAGTAATTTACGAATGTATAGTTTTCTTTCTTTTCTGCTCGATAAAATTATTCAGACACCCGTTTTATTCCAATAAAATTGTCTAGGTAAACAACTTGAAAATGCTGCAGCTAAACGTAGTGCTTTAAAGATAATTCAAAACATTTAATAGACTACTTCCGAGTATAAGCGGTGTTCAAGGGTAATAAAATTGGGGTTTAATTATGAACAACTTCGTATAAAACTCGGAAATAATCCAAAGCAGCCATGCAATTTCAAACAGTTATAAGCTTGAAATTCACAATACATAGTGCTTTATAATATTCCTATAATACCCATTAAATGTCAAACAAGTTACTTGGAATATTACGGTACAGAGAATTTCTTAATAATAAAGTACTATTTTCACCAAAGTTTCCAAACAATTAAAGCGGAATAAAGTTTCGTAATTTTCTGCCTCTTTTTATAAATGAGGGGTTCATTTTTTTAGGGTTGCTTCAAAATAATGACGTCATATTTATAATATTGGAAAAAAAAAAAGTTTTAAAAACAATTAAGGTGAGTAAAATGAGGGGTTCATTTTTATGAAAAAATTGAGGACAAAATCAGAGGGAATTTTTCCTTACTCTTACTTTCCATACTCAAAACAGGAGAAAAAAAGAATACAATAAGAATATTTTTAAATTTATTGTTTTATATGCAAATGTTTTATTATGCGTTTGAACTAATTGCAACAATTACTGGTATATAATATTTCTCATTAATTATGTCAATATACAGTGGATTCTCGTTAACACAAAGTCGATGGGACTGAGATTTTTCTTCGAGAATATGCAAAATCTAATATACTGTATATTGGCCAAAACGACATTTTTTTTTAGAGTACATCATACTTAGACTCACTGTTTGCATCACATTAGAATCATTATTTACATCATAACAGATACAAAATTTATATTTCAAAAATATTATGCATTTTGTGCATCCATATGCATGTATGCATTTAAGAATAAACAATGCAATTTCAATTTTTTTTTATAAATACAAACAAAAAAGTGTCGAATTTGTATTTGTCTTTATAAAAACTTTAAAACGCCTACGATATATGCAATTTTTCATTTGGAGAAGCAAAATCAGTTCGTGTTATATGAAAGAGCCTATACTTTAGTTTGGGATCGCAATGTTGCTTCGTGTTAACGGCGTTTGTATTAACAAGAATCCAATGTAGTATTAATTGTATTATATTTTTTCATACGATTATCTCTATATAATATTAATTTTATTGCATTATAAAAACACATTTTGCTAACAATAATAGACCTTCACTAATTATTTACTCGATTTGACGTTAATTGGTAAAACATAAAACATTGATTTCGCGGTTTTAATATACAGTATTATCAATTGCTATAATACTGTACTGTCAAACATAATTTTTCAGTTTAAATCATGGCGATGGCATTATTTTCTATATATAATAGACTTAATATACTATATAACTAAACCCCATTTTAACTTTCATTTAATTTTTTCCCAAAACAATATGGTCACTGTATTGGTACTGAAATGACGTAAAACAACACGTGTAAATATTCACCTGAACAATGTCATTGACGCACAGTACGTGTACTGTAAAAAATAAATAGGTTTAGGCTGGGGACAAGTTTCTTTTGTTTGACATCCTCAATCAATATTAAAGATGAAAATAAGTCAGGTAGAATGAAGCTTATTTTTCTCCTCAATTGTTCACTTTCGTTTTGGAAATGTGACGTCATTTTTTGAAGCCACTTCCCAAATTGAACCCTCTCTTTCTGAAATGTGATTAAAAATCATAAAACTTGACCTCACCCTTAATTTATCATTAAATTATAACAGTAGTTAGAGGGTAGTTAAAAATTGTAATGGGTGGTGTGAGGACCTCAATTTTGATCAAACTTTATTTCATTTTTAGTCGAAGTCTCAATTCTTCTTCTCTAGTTCAAATTTCCATCACTTTTAACTATTTAAGGCAGTAAAACATGAAAAACTTTACTCCACTCTTAGTCGTTAATATAAACTTAACAACAGTAATTATTATCTCCATTGAAAGAATTTTATTAAAACAACAGGAATATGGATCAAACTATAAGCTCACTATCTTTCAAGAGTCTAAAAGCAATTTAAAGTTCAGACCTTCACACTTGAGTAATAAAACACAATACTTAAAACGAAGATTTAGTTAATTAACTGTTCACATAAACTTACTACAATAACTTACCTAACTACAGCATTAAAGAAAAAAATATAAAGCCTTTTTAAAACGAGCTGTATAAATCCCAATAAATTTTCCATTAAAACTTTTTCTCTTCTTTAAAACAATTTCACGCCTGATTGCACTTCCGAAACCAAAATATCTGAAGTTTAAACTCAAATGAAAGATCGATCTATTCACAATCAGTTAAATCAAGACTTGAAACTAAATTCTGTATTCTAAACAGCAAAATTGACAACTCAAATGATTTAATCTCACAATAAATCAATGATTCTTAAATAGAGAAAACAGCGTTGACAAATGTTTTGTTATTGCATTTTCAAAAAAGTTACGAAAAAAAGTACAACTACTATTGGGCGTAATACAATAACAATTTAAAAATTTACCAAAAATAAGCCAAATGAGTAAATGCCTTTGCGTACAACATTATTTCACGAATCGAAAATACATCTTAAACTTTTATACTCGTAGTTGTCAAATTAAAGATCATTATTAAGTGAATAATGCGTTTAATACAGCAACCAATTAGAAATTTGAGTAAACCGTAATTACATTTCAAATAAACCCAACATCAAAAACCCCAGCAGACAAATAAATAATAGATCTTAATCATTGCAAACCGATGGATGATATGACACAACGTCTGATTAACGTAATTTAAAAAGAATACAAATAACAGCAACATTTTGATAATAAATAACTGCAAAGATGTTTGCGATGGATAATGATGCAATTAATTTTACAAGGGCTATACCTGCAAGCCAATGTTTAGCGTAAATTCGACGTATTAAACAGAAACAATTTGTAAAACTTGACGCGGTATATGCGCGCACGTGTTCTCCAGTTTCAAAATTGAAATACTTGTTAAATTAATGTTCACAGAGTAACTTTTGTGCATTAGTATTAACGAAGATTCATATACCTCAATCCAGCGTATTCTTTCTCTACCCCATTCACTTTCTTAATTGCACTTGCATTTCTGGCTGAAGAAATTACCTGTCAATTTCTTCTGTTTCCATGATGCACGGTAATTCGATCGTTTTATTTGGCAGTGGTACGGGCATGTAAAAGTGGCAGCAGCTAATATAAGTAGCTGTTACTGACAGTGCTTAATTGTTTTATACTTAAAAGTTAACGGTTGCACAACCGCAAATCCACGTTTTGCCAATCATACTTGATAGTTGATACAAAGTACAGTAATTAACGCCATGTGCGCGTGTTGAGTGCTTGGCATTACAAAGCTGTTAGTTTTGTGGTTCAAGTCCTCTTCCAGTTAATTATCAGTGCAACTTACTAAAATAGAACTTTTGTTTTTAAAATAATGACATTTAAACAAGCGTCCTTACTAACAGATGTTTCTAACAACAAAATTTCTAGCACTAATCCATAGACAGAAATTCTTAAACCAAACTCAGTGGCGTCATAAATCAGCTAAATAATGGCGCAATATATAAATTCATTTCGGGTTAATATCTGCTGGTGGATTTCTATTCGAGTTGTAATGTATGATGTATTTGTAGTGCTCCGATGTGTATTGGCTGTTGCTGAGCATCTGTTGACCTAAATAGCATCAAATACATCTGAGACCAGTCGATTCAGAAAACGAAACTGAGAGTTGCTGAGCAAAAGAGAGACAGGGAAGAATCACCACCGGCATGCTTTAAAGCTAAACATTCATCTTTCGTTGGTCTCTGCCACTCATTGAATAAAAAAAAGTACATCAATGAGTTTGTAAATACAGAAGTGAAAACAGCGGGTTATTCCGATCAATATTTTTATAAAGTATCAATTAATGTAACGTACTGTCATAATAAAAAACGCTAAACATATCTCCCAAAACCCCCTACCAGGAACTCTGCTGGGGCTACGCTTCTGATACCTTTCTCCTTAAAATAATACAACGAAATGATTTTTATATACAGTAAATCAGTATCGATTAACAATTAAACGATTTTATCAATACAGTTAAAACCGATTAACGCGAAATCACTTAACATAAAAAACCGGTTGCATTACCAAATGCATTACATTTTCATGATGTTTTTTTTAACAAGAAATAATTTCGTTTTTCTGAATGAACAAAATACATACACTTGGACTTGGCAAAGAAAAAAACGGGAAAAATCGCCATTAGAACTTGTGTAATTTTGTGTCACTTTTTATTAGCATTTTCATAATAAAAAAGAAATTGAAAAAATCGTGATTGAAGCTTATCAGATTTAGTCTCGTAAATGTTTTTACAATTTTATTTTTTGTGGTGAAGAAAGAAATGGGAATTGACTCAAATAACGACTAAAATATCTTCAATATTAAAAAAGTTAAAATTTCATTTATGCTAATTAATAGATTTTCATTACAAATATCACTTTTAATGTTTAAAAGATGTTTTATGTGTGATTCACAGAGTAGCTGTTACAATGTTGGCTTTTACTTGTTGTCATTTCCTGCTTTTTTTTCATGCTTATTACAACCAAAAATGACATCATTAAAAGTATTGGTATCAAATCAAAAAGTTGCAAATGATCCTTTAAGAATCGAAACACAAAAATCGATTCCAAAATAGCATGTATCGGGATCCAAAGTATCGATACCAGTATCATATGAGTAGTATCGGAACATCCCTAGTAACAAGTGTATTTAATACAATGTAATGTACAGCACTTGAATAAATGTCATTTTGGTGACTATATTTGTTGTTTGTTTGCATCGTTTAACACAAAATTCTTTTAACAAGAAGAGATATTCCAGTCCCCCTCAGTTTCGTTTTCAACAGTTCTCACTGTACTGATATTTTATTTAGCTTGTTCTTGCATAAACGAACTGTTCAAGTAGATTTCAATCAAGTTAAAATTCCGTTTAAAAATTTAAAAAAAATATCCAGCCTATCAAATCGGATCGATTGTATTCTAATATAATTCAAGTATTTTTGGTAAATCTTGGTCTTGTTTTGACTTGAGTTCAAATCTCTGTACACCGAATGTTCTATCTACTTCACGATTTACCTAAACCCTACCGGAACTCAGTTCAAGCAACTTTGATTACATGGCCAAAGCAATTTGTATCACTTTTTCAAAACAGTAATGTTAAATTCCGTGGTCTCCCAATATTTGTTTTCAAAGCTTTAAAACATCCACAATCTGCTATCTTTTTTTACGTAAAACAATAAATAACCTGCACACCTTCTTTTTAAGCTCATGTTGAAAGAAATTACCTGTCACTGTAATATTCGGCTTTTTATACAAGTATTTACGGGCAGTTTCCACCAATTTAGATTGAAATCCATTCGTTATAGTGTATTTTCACAAACATCTTTTTTTTATATTTTTCTCCTTATTTGAACCACCAATCTAACTTAAGGCTTTGAAGTTAGTTTGTTACACAGAACAGTGTCCACCCCACTAACACAAAGGTACTCCATTAACAATCCCTATTGTGTAGTAATAGATTGCCACAACAACAACAACGTTGAACTACAAACTATTGCTGATGACAATAAATATTAAACTGATCAGACGTAAAATTGTTGTCACGACACGGGATTTTCTAGTCGAAACCAATGTAATTACAATCTCCATTCAGCTATTTTTAACTTGTCGTACAAAGCATGACCTTTCCCTACTTATTAATTCGACAATTGTTCAATCCAAAAAACTTCCAGTTACTGACGAAATCCATTACTTGAAATATCCAGCCAGAAATCGAAATGGTAGAGGATTTAGGCGTAGCCAGCTAGAGAATTGAAGAAACGGTAGATTGATTTCATACATTGTTTACACTAAGAGAATCCAATCAAAATCAAGATGTGATGTAGAAGAGAGAGAAGGATTAAGCAACAGCTAAGGGCAGAAAATAAAATCAATGTTTTACACCGCCACATACAAAGTAAAGGAAGCTAAAGTACGGCACCGTAATTCGACCAGAACAAGCAGTACGAATTTAAGAAACATAACTTACATGGCTACAACATGTGGCACAGTAAATGATACGCAAACAATATCTTCAGCAAGACTAAATCAACCAGTAAAGTATCTGTAAATTTTCATTTTGAACTTTTGAAAACATGCATGTAAAATTCCATTTATGCCCTTACGAATTTGCCCAACACATTTCATTAACGTAATTGGTTCGTCAATTTTCAATTAATTTAAAAAGCTCGAATAAAGAGTTATAAGCATAATAATAGTTATTAAATAATACAGTAGCAACAAAACAGGGCGTTAAATCGACGTAATATACAGTAGTAGCGAGTCCTGTGCCAAGTCACGCCTGTTCCATTAATCAAATAACGTCAGAAGTGCTGCCAAAATCGATTATGCGAGTGCAGTACAACAAATTTTGACAGAAAAACAGAATAGATACGATCAAACGTTAACTTTACAGTTGCTATAATAATAATATAAGAGCAAATAGACAAACTTACTTTCACCATATCGTATCATTAAATACGCAAGTATTATGTGCAAACAGGTGGAACGCCTTAATTTTTACATTAAATTGGCAGCCGTTGCAGTTTACGACTGTTTTCCAATTCCCTTTCTTTATATGACACATGACAATCACTACAAACTATCAAACATTCTCTTCTCACCCCCCCACCACCGTCTTATCCCTCCCTAAAAATCTATTTCAACAACCAATCACAATAAACGCACTGTGTGTGCATGCATGCTTTTGCTATTGCTATTGCTGCGAGTGTGGCGTTAAAAATACAGTACAAATGACTTACGCGTCGTAAAAGTAGCCACACATTTTTATTCAGATTTTGCAGCTTTTCTGCTTTCAGTTAAATACGAGTTTGCGCGTTACAAGTTTACACTGTTTACAAACATTAGAAACAGAAACTGTATATCTGTTTCAACACGCACAAACAGTCAATCGCGATATTTTATCGCCAAATAATTGAAAAACTACAAAAGAAGCGGTTTAACTCTACAGAGGATATTTAATCGCTTGCTCCGCAATTATAAACTAAAAACCTTTCGAGGTTTTAGCCATTCAGTGGATCTGATATTGATCATTGATTATTTAATAATAAAACCATAGCTGATCATTTTGTAACCATTGATCAATAGCTACCGGTAATATCAATTAATACTGTATATCTAAAGTTAACACAACAATTATTGACATAACTAGACTGTATTTTTCTACCACAAAAAATGTTTAATTAATTTCAAGATTCTGAAATGTACATTAAATTTATTCTTCATCAAGAAAGCTGCTCCTCAAAATTCAAGTTATTACGATAGCAAATTAATTTGTATCATTAAAATCAGTTTGAGGTGCTGAAAAAAAATGAAAACAGTAAATGGTTCGATTTCAGAATTTAATAAATTAAAAATTGTTTGAATCATTTAATAAGATCACTATTTTTTGGCATATTTTTGCATCAGTGGAAACCCAAATTGGCTCAACTAACAATTTTGATTATTCTTTATTTCTTTGATGTAATTTACTGTATATTTAAAAATTTTGAAATTCATTAAATATTTTTCTGTGATTTGCCTTTAAAGTTAAAAAAAATGTAGTAGTATCAATAATGGTTGCGCTAGACAGTAAATTCAACTTATTGTAATTTAAATTAATGAATGAACTTGCCAAAAACGTTGATTGATAATGTTCAAACAAACGTTAAAATCGCTGCCAGCAATTTTTAATCAATGTACACGATTTTTAAACATGAAACAAACCGATTAAAAAATCTCTTTCATTTCGCTCATTCGTAATAATTTTTCGATTGTTACTGAATATCACCAAAATCACATACAGCGAAATACGTTTAAAGCGAAAACGCTTAATATGAAAAATCGGTTAACACAACATAAAAACAAATAAACAATCAATAGGTAATAAACATAACTTTTTATTGTTTTTATTGAAATATTTCGGTCTCCTCAGTTTCGTGCTAAACGATCTTCACTGTATTTTTCCTCACAAGCGCGCAGGGAGCCCTAACTTAAGTTTCCACACACAAAAACCCACACACGAAAAATTCAATTTCTGTTATCGAAAATAAAAGGGAAAACAATTTATCAACAATCTTCTTTTTTTAATTTGATTTAACCAAAAAATCGAAAACTGACGAGAAATATTTCTCTAAAAATAACACACCACAGAACAACATCTGATGCAATAAACATCTATCTCCTAAGGTTTTTTCCATTAATTACCGCTATCAAAAAATAATACAGTACAAGAACACAGTACTTAACTAAATCGATTGTATTGAAACAGACCAAACCAAAGCAGCTGCAGCAATTAAATACCAATTAAAAAATTAATTGACTTGACAGTTTGAATTTGAACGCGTCTAGATTTTAAGTCTGCATTAATTGAACGCGCATAAAAAAAACAAATTTGCCTTTTTTTTTTCCATACTAAACTAATAATTGCAGTGGATTGAAAAGGCTTTTACATTAAAAGTGACAAAAGAGCTCTTTTGGGCTAGTTGTGCAGTAGTACATTGTGTGGGTAAAACATTATTATTATTAAGTGCAACCAAATGCATCGACCGAGACCGAATTGTGTGTGTGTGGCTTTTAAGTTGCTCTTGAGAAACTAGCAAATGAAAGCCATAAGTACCATTACACGAAACATCCTTCGGCTTTTATGGCTTACCCATACAAAACCCCATTATTAAATATTACAAACATCAAAATATTAAAACAGTACTTTCCAATAAAACACGAGTGTAGAATAAAAACCAATTTTCTAATGGACGTTGACAGCTGTAAATAGACCAAAACACACACACTGCCTCTTGCTCCGCGTGACCATAGATTATTTCTTAATAGCAACACAATTTAATCAGTCACCCAACGGTTACATTAACGGTACCTTAATTAAATTACGATGTAAACCTTAGGGAGGTATGCGACCTTAATTAATTGCAAGCATTTTTAGTTAATTAGCACATCGTTTGGCGAGTTCAACGATATGTTGGCACAATAATTTTGTTTGGCAAATTCATAATTTAATTCCGTTACTTCAATTACATTGAGTTAGTAACATTGTAAATGAATTAGAAAGGCAGTTGACATTTTCCCTAAAAGCCAAGGTTGTCAAGTAATGGAATCTAGAATTATTTAAAAATTTGCATCACTGTAACAAAAAAAACAAACCAGGAAGTGCCTATGAAATTCAAGTTGGCACCAATTTCAACGTACTGCAATTCCTTGTTTCAAAAACTAGTTCTAAGTTTTATTTTACATATAAAAAAAGCTGCACTCTGTAAGAGCTTAGGGCCTAGACTCTTAAATCACATCCTCTGGTCGTCAGAATAACTTTTACTAAGCACGTTCCCAGTTTCCGTTATTTCAAAATTTATTATTGCGCTTTTTACATATTCGTTGTACGGTACATTTGAAATTCTCCCTAACTTTTTGAGCATTTTCAATCAATTTTACAATTTTCACAGATTTTATTCATTTTTGTTTCAGTATGGTACATTTTTTCACATTCATAATATCGGTAAAATCTGTTTTGTTTTTGTACATTTTCGAGATCTTGACTACATTTAAGACCAAATTTTAGCCTAATGCAAGTAATAATTTAATTATCAACTCGTTCATTTAGCATTGTATCACAATTCGGTGCATAGCTTCAAAAACCTTAAAACGATAATATATTGCAACGCATTAAATAATACTATAAAATTGAATTAAAACATTTTGCATAAACTGTGGCCTTTGCATTGTCATTTAAACACTTCTGCTCGTTCACATCGTGACTTAATTATAAATGGCATCATTAGCTAATTAAAAAAAATGAACGCAGCTGTTAAAACCGCTAAATGAATATATTTAGAATAACGTCATACAGTGCGCAGTGCGACACGTACTTCAAAATTAAGTCAAAATATAAGTTAAGGTTATTGCAGCAGCAGCATTTATACGAAAAACAAAATAAATTGTGAACATTGTCAGCAGAAAACAGAAAACTAAACGTCAAAATTGCGGAATAAAAAACGCTGTAGAGTGTAGAGCGTCGGGGGGTAATATGATCCCATGTTTAAAAGATGAAAAAGTCTTTCACTACCCACGTTACAGAGCTTAAACTTCGCTAAACTTGATAATTTTTAAAATTAAAAAAAATTTTTCTTTTACAGCTAACTTAACTGCGTTAAAGCTGGGGTAATAAACCGCTCAAGCAATTTCTGCTACGTTTTCTTCGGCGTTTAATTAAACTTACATAGCAGCCTCAATCGATAAATGTTATTCTCAGCCAAATGTTTGTATTCACTTTTATCAATAAAAATTTTTTTTAGTTAAGACGTAATATGATGACGTAAAAATAAGACCAACTCATTACAATGTTTTTTGCCATTATTACACAGACAACAAAAACAACGTAACTTGCCAGGCATGAAACATTAACTGTCTATACAATCATATTAATACACAGGAGATTCTACTGCAAATTCTTAAATAAACATTCACATGACGCCATTATAATTTATAATTTTGCTCACAAATTGACAATAACACGAAATACTTTCAGAAAGCAAATTTCCTCAAGTTATTTAAGAAATTAATATGCATTGTTTACATTGTCATAAACTTTAACGCCGTGTATTACACAAAGTTAATTATTAATAAACTCAACGATTTTAGTATGTAGAATACAACACAAGCCTTTCACACAATATTTCAATATGATATTCAAATAATGACTCTGTAATTTAATTTTCGTTCCTAAAGTTTCGTTTCATATCATACAACACTCCACAGAAAATGCTGTAGACCTAAAATAATGAGAGCTTTACTTCAATTAGGTTTCTATATTGAGTAAATAGATATAATACGTTTGCGGTTCCAGTTCTAATAGAACCATACGAAAACATCAACTTGAAGCTGGTAGTTCTACAAGTACTGCAATAAAAGCGCATGGTTAACGCATTAAAATACGATATTAAAATCGGTTAATAATGTAATTAAAATTATAATCAGTGATAAAAGCAACGTTAAGAAAAGAGCACAATGTAGCAACAAAAAAGAGAAAACTCCAGACGAATTAATCAACGTTACATAAGCATTGTGCAAGTGCTAAATTAATCAATTGTAAAGTTTTTATTGTTGATATAATTAACGATCTTACGTTTATTACAGCATCAATGTACATGAAAAACGACAACATTTCTTGCTATTGCTTACTCGGCAAAAAACTAGACAAATTACTATAATGAAACCATGGTTCCAACTTCCTTACTTTAATACTGAATAAAATGATCAGCACTTATTAAAAAATCTAATGAAAAATGTGTCTAGGCATCACATAATCCAGAAGCTTATTAAAAAAGTTACCAAGAAAATTCAAAATAAACCTCTTTTTTATTAAATTAATTAAAAACAACAAAAGCGCTGTAAGATATTGTATATTTCACAACCTTCAAATTTAAAAATTCTATTTTTTTTTTATTTTTGTTTTTTTACTATACATATGATTTTATTTAACGCACTTGGCGCTATTTCAGTACTGCTTTGAGTGTTGTTTGTTCTCACAAAGCTTAATTTAGACAATGGCGTTGTTGGGAGTCGGTTGTTTATTTGTTTGCTAGCTCACTGTACATGTGTCTTGTCAAACATAAAAAAAAATACAGTGCCAGTAAAGAAGACAGCCAACAAGCTAACTTCCGGCGTCCATTACAACAATAAAGTAAACATATTGCACAAACAATTGATTTGATTATCCATTTCAGTCGCATGCCGTCAAAAGTCTAACTCATCAATGTACCGTAAGTAAAAACGAAAAGAAAAAAAAAAGAAAGAAATAATAGGGTATTTCGTAGCCAGTGACAATTTGGCGCTCGAACATCAACTATTGGGTGTGTATAGAGATATAAGACATGCCAGCTAAATGTATGGCTATTATCAATATATCGCTCCAGTACAACGCGATGCCGACGACAGTACGTACGATACCGTAGTGCTAAAAATATTTCTTTGAAAACGCTAACAGATAATCAATGGAGAAAACGATCAACAAGTTTCCGTTTCCTGAAACGCAAGTATCCCAGTTTGAAAACGGAAAATGTAAGCTTTATCTGAAAAGATTCTAAGGTCAAATAACAGCTGACTATAGTGGATGGTTTTTCATAAACAATAGGCGGAGGCGAAGATAAAGTTAACCTTAAAGAAGTGTAGCTTTCATTCAAGTAAACGGGACTATTGTACTTTGTTCAAAAGAGTTTATGCTATTACGGCACTGGGTATGCAAACAATATCAAAGTGAAAATACTCTGATGACATAATAAACTTGTTCAGGTTTGAAATTATCGCACATACTGCACACTTGGAAAGATAATTAACCTTTTATTATTAAAAAAAAAATCACCTTAAATATCAACATCGTAACAATTAAAATTTAATCAAGTAACTTTTAAAAACATAGTCAAACAGGCTGTCTATGACACTGCCTGCGACCAAAGAAGGCCCCGATGTAATTTTCAGTGGCCCTTAACTAGATCTAATAAAGTTTAATAAAACAACCGGTAGAAATCGGTTTGTATGGTTTTATAAACTTAAACATAGTGTGGCTTTTGGAGAACTTCATCCTCCAGATTCCCTTGTCCTACCAGGGCCTTTGCTGATATTTTTTTCTTCTATAAGAGTATTTTTAATTTAGTTGCATAATATCATGCTATTTTTATTACTGGCAGATGCCTTGATTTCAACTACATAAACAATTTTGCAACCTTTCACCAATAAAGTAACGAGACTTAATAACATCAGTCCGAATGCATATTTTTCTCGCTACTTTATTCTAGTTAAAAGTGATGAGACTGACTTACATTGTTTTCAACACCGATTTGTCTCGTTATTTAATTGATAATACTGTATAATGAAGTTTAAGATTTTTCTTATTAAGATAAAATATGTTATTAAATTTAAATATTGAAATAGTGGGTCGAAATATTGAAATTCAATGTATAGTTCGATATCTCACTATATGAACCATATTCAATATGTCGATGTACTTAATAAGCTTTTTGATTAAATTTTGAGTTTTGACCTTTCAATAAGTAAACATTTCTCATTTTACTACTGTAGAATGTGGACAGTTCTGATGTAATAATTTTTCGCAATATGAATAATTTAATCTACAAAATTCCTTCGCACGGCAACAAAAATGTTTTTGTTAGTAGTCATACAATAATTATGATGTCAACGTTCACAACATGTATTATGAAGAGCAATAATGTTGAAACTGTCAGTGACTAGCTTATAACATGTCACAATTTGTCCTAGGTAGCATTCGTGTACGTGAGTCAGTCAAAAACGTCTAAATACACCACTCACAGTCACAAATTGAAAACTTTTGCCTACCCAGACGATGACTACAATCCGCATAACGAGATTACACAATGATGATTCGTCATGTTGATTCAAGGTAAGATGGGAAGGAGAAAAACAATGGATACTTTCAAAACAAACTGAAGACTAAACGTTTCCTCAAATACGTTAAATACGTATCTGGAACGGTTTTTTTTTCTTCTTCCAAATTTATAAAGTCAAGGCCTCCAGAAATGCGTTTGAAACCGAAAACAAGCTTAAAGCAAAAGTGACATGACGGTTGCAAGAAGCGAACAAACTTGCCGAGTAAAAGTTGTAGCTTTCTGAAATCGAATTTACTCGGTTAAAGTCGTATCTATAATCTTACAGTATTCACGGTTGCTTGCTCTTTCAAGGTCTCCTACAGTATTTATTTTGACAGATGAATTAAAACGCTTTTGAACACCAATTTTTCTTGCCGGCGACTAAAGATGATTAAAATCGATTTGAAGTCAATAGCTACTTAGGATTCCATCCACATTTCGGTAACCTTTCACGAATCAATTTTGATAAATGCGAAACATTTTTACGCCAAAACTTTTCAACAAACTTTATAGAAATTTATAGCCAATAGCTCATGTACAACAATTTCTTACTAAACATTTAGTTGACCAACAGTCGTTTTAGTACAAGTTTAGTAAGCTGGGCTCAAAGTGTTTATCTTTACATAAGCCAATGTACAGTATGTACTAAAATTACAATAAAAAATTTAATTTTTGCTTTAAAATGTTTCCTTTCCTGCTATAAACCACGGATCACATCATACTGTATAACAGCCCGGTTGACGTCATTCAAAGTTCAACTTAGCATTTGTTATCAGGTTAAAATATGCGTGAGTACTGACGCAACACAAAACTCCAGTGCACCGCCCTTGTTTGCTCAATTCTTTTCAATTTTTATTTAACCAAAATGTTCAATAAAGTCAAACAGTAGAAAGCGCGCAATTTCATTGTTTGAAGGTCTCAAGTGCTGTAGACGTCTGTCAAAATGTCGATCATGTGCCAAACACTACAAGAAAGTTATACCATACTAAAAAAAAAAAAAAAACAAGAGAGAAGATCTCTATTTCTACGAGAAATACAAATACAGTACAGCATAACCCCAGCCAATTCACGAAAATATATAAACTAAAAGCAACAACAAGAATACAGAACAACAATGTCGATCGTAATAAAAAAACATTTTTGTCTGCTTAGAACGCAAATAAATTTTGCATGAAGCACCATGTAATAAAACACAGTCCCTTGGCATACAGCAACATCTACTCCAGACTACATTACAAAAAATACAACTTTCCATGATGCTGTACAGTATTCTAACTTACATACTGTAGGAGCATCAAAAGTAATTTTATTCTCCTTCAAAATGATGACCAATTTCTCAAGACTCCACTTTACGTTTGGTCAATCATAACTGTCAATAAAGTGAGTTAAGCAAAGATGCAAGATTAGAGAGAGCTTATACGCACAATGCAACTTATACAAGCAAAAGCTCTCTACAAACACACCAGTAAAAGCCTCGACAGTAGCAATAAAAACTCAAATATCTAATACAAGACGATATCTTAGGCAGCTCAAATGTAAATATTGTTACAGTATCAATACCAAATGATCAGTCGATATCATGACAATCAAATTAAACTATTAAAAAAACAAAATTTCCGAAGAATGAAATTGATATAAATTTAACTTTTAGATAATAAAATAAAAGTTTTAATGAGTAAATAATGAGCTTCAGGCAAATCTTTAATGTCAGATGGTTAGATGTTTACGAAGCCACTTCTGAAATTAATTTTTGTTTCTAAATTTAGTCTAACGCTTCAGGAAATTAGTTCATTCGCAATTTTAAATTGTACAAATTGAGAGTTAATGTTGGGAAAAACAGAACTTTAATTTCAGAGCTAGCCATGAGCGCTGTTTGATCAAAGAAACAAATTATATTGTTGTCATGTAAATGAATATTTCAGGATAAGTAGAGTTCATTGGTATCGATAGTATAGAAATTATTATGTAAATAGCGATCAAAATAACGAGATTTTATTTTAAAGAAAATTCATTTTTAAGATACCGACTTCAAAGCTATCAACGCAATTTTAAAAATAAAATACTCCCAACAAACCGGTAATGAAATTCGAGCAACTTCATTTCATTTTCATCGTTTAGTTCTGCCATTAAATAAACTTGCTGAAAACGCTTCAGCTGTTTAATAAATTCCCCTTTATAAACGTAAGGTAGTTATTTTTACGTCTCCCATAACTACCATCAGTCTTTACTGTATATACCGTCTACAAACATTACAATTGCATTGAAAAACAAACTTTAAGTTATGTAAATTCAAAAGACGCGATAGAAAAACTACCGTATGTAAAAAAAGCATAAAAACCCTATTATGCAGATCATTTGATTGCTTTTGCACTTCATTTCGTGTGTCGTATTGCGTGCACGACATGCTTGACGTCATAATACGCCTATAGTAGCTGATTAAAAACAGAAAACTTTTATTTAAGTTACAGTAATTAATATAAAAAGAAACTTTCACATTTCTTATAATTAAGCTCAAAACCTATATTTTTTTGCAATTAATTGCAGATCAAGCGTCAAGCAAAAATTTTATTTGTTAAAATGCAGATAAAACCAACAACTTTTGAACGGCAATTAAACTTAAGCTTCATTATAAATGCAGGCTAAACTCCAACAAAAAAGATGTATGCTGGGTAACCGGTGCTGCGAGATTACATATTAAAGCGCGTGACGTAAAGAAAACGTTTATTTTTCTGCAATTTTTTACGTCTCTAGGGCGAGTAAAAATCGATCGACGATCTTTTACAATCTAGAATTAAGTTCCCATCTACAGTGCGTTCTCGTGTAATGGTGACCATTAGAAGCGCGTGAGAGAGAGAAATTAAAACACTATGTTTTACCAGAACTTTCAACAGCCACGCCCATCTAAAAGCACATAACACTGATCAACAAAACTGTTATCCTGATCCAAAATAAATGGCACGAGAAATATTACACTTGACATTGACTTTCTTCATTAAACAAAAACATTTTTACAGTTAATCTTTGCAACATACCGGTATGTCTAACCCCCGCTTGATTTGATTAACTGTGAAACAATGCCGGGCACTGCCACTGCTAGGGAAGATATACAGCAAGGCTAACGCCCAAGTGTCAATGACTAATTTAATGTACAAGTACCGTAAACACTGCTGGCTGGCATTAAACCATCACATCAGTGCCACGACCGGCATTAGCAACATCCTGTACAAATACCTGTAGAATCTTTTTTCTAGATTACTAGATTACAAGGTTAAAAATAAAATTATATTTCATCATAGAATATTGCCATTCTTAAACAGTTTTGCTTTCTCACAATGATATTGCTATTTTTTTCAGTATAGTAAAGATGCATGTTCACATAAGCTTATACATTAATAATTATCCATTGAAAGCAACGCAATTTATTCTCGTTTATTTATGGATGAAAATTGAAATAAGTATAAGATTTATTTCACACCCTATCATAATACAATAGTTATCCTATTGTACACAAACAGAAAAATAAGGAAAAAAACAGCTTATAATAGTCGATACCATCTACACTCCACAGTATTTGTTCTAGTGAAATAATTTATTATAGTATCTATAAATGGCTAAGATCATTAAAGACCTCTATAGTTACTGTAAGTTAACCCTTCTTCGGACAACATGAGTCGGTTGGACTCTCGGACAACTTTGGTATTGAATGACTAACTTGTTTTTGGTCCAATGTCTTTGAGAATTTTTATAATTTTCTATTAAAGTCTAATTAACTTAATCGTAGTTTACAAAATTTTGCAAAGAATTTATTTTTATTTTCAAAATAGAAATAAATTTTCTAACTTAAATTTGTCAATTAATCCATTGAAATTGATCGGTTTCTAGTGACAATTTCCATTACTTAAAATTTATTTTAAAGTTTCTAAGCTGTATAAAACATTTGTTACAGTCACTATTTAATTCTGCTTTTTATAAACACTTGTATTAAATTTCCTATTAAGCAAATTTACTCACTTATTTCAACTGTCCAACCGACCTACAGTATGTTATGTGAATATGTTGTCCGGTTAAGGGTTAGAAGCAATATCTATTGTTTTGCATCTTCATCTAATTAATTTGCTTATAACATTACACCAGTTAAAAACAATATCATTTCATTTTATTGCATAAAGTCGTAATAATTTCCTGGCACTACTAATAATTAAATTAGTTCCATAAATGACAGATGCTACTAGTCGTTTTTAGGGTGACTCCATGAGTAACGACCAGGTTATACATAGACCACGGAAACTTGTAATACCCGTTAAGGGCTTTAGGTTTCCGATTAATTGACAGATAATCATCTCGCAGCCGAATAACCTTTTTATCGATTTTTACCCCCGATTCACTTTTTGGATACTGGGCTAGTCCATTGTAAAGCCGCTAGGGGTCTCAGACACAATCATACATTCAAATTTCGTATCTACACTTTCAAATGCCATGTTCGTATATTCCATAAATATCGACTTACAAAATAATACCACTGTATTTGGAAAACCAACATTTTTAGAAAAACCTACACAAGAAACTAATAGCATCTTTTAAGCTAAAGAGAAGTTATTACGTCACTTGCTAAACGTCTGCAAACATAAAAAGAAAAGAATAGAAAAAAAATTTTTTTTTTCAACGATTTTCGTACTCGTTTAAGATGAGGATGAAGATCAAAAATAAACGCTAGTTAAGGAGTTCACTTGGCCGATGGAAGGTTATGACGTCACAGCGTTGCTATGACGACTTGGATTTGAACTTACGGATACAATAGACCTTATACACATAACCACCTCACATTTTTTTCATTTAATAAGAAACGGTTGAATAAGATGCAACAAATGTCAAATCGCGTTTGCGCAAATATTTCAGCTTAATTGACACCAAAAACATTAAACCTAAAACGTCTATTAAGTCAAAACTATGGGACCAAATATTAGGACCTAAATTTTGCACCTAAAATAATAAAATAAGTACCTCTTTAAAACCTCTTTCAGCATCTCGAGAAAGAAATTAGACCGTTAAAAACCAAAATCAATTTTTTTTCCTAAATTTTTTAATGTATGTCTCTACTGTAGTAAACGCACCGGTACGTGAATTAAATTTACAAGATTAATATTGCCACTCCATACCGAAAACACGTTGTTAATTAATCACATCCCACGTCATTATTTATTGAAACTCTTAAGAAAATAAAATTATTATTACTCCAATAAAAAATCAGTTAAGTTAATCAATAAAAGCCTTAGTGATCATGTAAAATGAACAATTACTAATACAAATAATCAAAAACAACTCATTAACAAATTGCGGCAAGAACTTTTAATGATAAAAATGGCACAATTAACCTTTGCTTTGTAATGAAATTTTGTTATCTATCATACAAACGTCGATCATTTCTTTCCATTAAGCTAAATTAATGGTAGTTAACATAACCATTAAAAAATATTTTCTTTAATTACGCCAATGGCTGACAAATCGATCGATTCTGCACAGGCCCGGGAATCTCAAAAGTTGGTTCTACAAATTAAGCCTCCAATAAAATTAAAGTTTTCAATGAAGTCCTCCGTAGAAAAAGTTTGCTCACCCCTGACTTTAATAATATTGTAGTTAAAAAAAATAATAACAAATCATATTCTTAGCACAAATCCTAGCTAATCCGAGCTAAGTTGAAATTTAAGGTTCTAAATTAGCGACTAAATTAACTACAGTACAGAACTTCAATTATATGAGTATTAGTGGCTAATCGCAAAATCAACGTTTATATGTTAATTAAAATCTTCTCAAGACAAAAAGAAAATCGTTTTACAAAACACTAAAAAACCTGTATTAGCAAAGCAAAAGGCATAGAAATAGAAACTCTTAAAACTTTGAAAAAAAGATTATAGAGCAACCAGATTATCTTGAATGCTCGTGATTAACCGTTTTTGCCTTAAACAATAATGTACTAATAAATGTTTAAAGTATAAACAACGACACTGTTAACTAATGCACAATTGCATTCCTCATCATTTAAACTGACTTTTAAGTTTCATCAAAATAACCGATAATATACTGTAGCACATTGTACAGTAGCTAGTTTAAACCAGTTTTAGATTGTTACTAGCAGCATTGTTGAAAATAAGAATACTATTATACAAAAGCAGAATACTGAACAGTAAATTATTCGGCAGTAGTAAATAGCTTATAGAAGGGATAATAGCATATAAACTTAAGGCTTCCAAACACAGTACTTCAGCCCTTAAAAGTCGTTAATTAATTATTAAAAGTAGTCATCAGTCGAGAACTCGTGTGCAAGTACATGCAAGAGTTTCGTGAATTCGCAATCACTTTTGTGATGGAACAAATCACAATACTAAAAAATTGTGTGCCGATTTGAAATAAGAGATGCAGATAGTTTGACGTCATTCTTGACCTGAATGTTCATTTTTAATATGGCAACGTCCATGATTTGCGTGTTTTCACTGAATTTGTATGGCACATTAACTCGTCTACGATTTAAATGAGTCGGTTGGACTCTTTGACAACTTCGGTATTGAATAACTAATTTATTTTTAATCTTATATCAAAGTCTGATTAACTAAATAGTAATTTACAAAAGAGAATTAGCAAAAGAGAAGTGATATATCAAATCAGCTAAACTTAATTCTACATCAAAATTGGTAAACCCTGTACTGTATTTTAAATGCAAAAAAATAGTGAAATGCATTAAAATCCACATAACCTATCTTACAAATATTATGATAAATGCTGCAAGTTTATACAGTCACTGTATTGTAGTTCAGTATTCCATTAATCCAGAAACGAATAAAAATACAGATAAAAGTAAAACTTTTTTTTGACACAATAAAAGTTTCATCATTGGTTGAATGATTGACGCCACAGGAAATGCGGAAGGATATTGAAAAGCTCTAAGCTACGGTATCTTAAACTTGTTGCAACTTATATTGGTAACAACTTCAGCATTAATCTATTGAGCATTCCCACAAGCTATGACCAAACTGTAATAAATGTCTCCTAGGATTCGTTGAATAAAAGTCGACATCCTTAAGGAATTAAAGACTGCTCTTCAAATTGAATTGCGGGTTCGTTTCTGTTCACTACGTCTACGCTCACAGCAGTTCCATTAGTACAATAATTTCCTAAAGAAGATCCACAAACAATGTCGTCTCCACACTCAACATCTCCATCAGCATTTTAAATTTTAAGTTGATATTCCTCAAAGCACAGAATTAAATGCCTAGCATTTCAAATCTCCAATCACAAGCTAACCCTAAAATAAGTTTCATTAACCTTGTACAAAATAATACCCCATTAAAGGGTTGCAGTCAAAACGAGTGGATGTTTGACGCCGTCCAACGACACTCTTGATTGTGAGATATTATCGGTAACGATAATGTCATGTAAACGTAATGTGATGCATACGCGTGTCACCAGGTAGCCAATGTCATATTAAATGAGTTCCAGTTGCTTGGCAGCAACACCATCGACTGATTTCCCATCAAAACTCAGCCATTAACATCAGCCTTAATGGATCATGTATTTACGGTAGACTGTTTTTTTAGCACGGATGATGATTTAGACCAAGTGTGCAGACCAACAAAATACTTTCACAAGGGCTACACAGCAGCTGAAATGGCATGGTACACATGTCACTTTCTACTGATATAATTAATGATTTATTAGAACCAAACAGTGATTTTACATATAAAGCAATCACCAGTAGGGATGTTCCGATACCACCAAAGTATCGATACTTGTATCAAATGGGTACTCTGGGAAATGGAATCGATACCTGATTTGATTCTACTACTTTTAAGAAAGTATCGATACTAGTATCATATGATACTAATCCTTTTGCGCATGCGCACTTAGAATGTTTTCGCGCATGCGCATTAAAATACTTTTGTGCATGCGCATTTCCTCCATGACAACCCAAAATGACGTCATGAAAAGTAGTAGTATCAAATGAAAAAGTTGCAAATGATACCTAAAGTATCGAAAGACAAGAATCGATTCCAAAATAGTAAGTATCGGAAGCCAAAGTATCGATAGCAGTATCATATGGGTAGTATCGGAACATCCCTAATCACCAGATAGCTGGAGACTATTAAGTCTATTATGTTAAGCACGCTTTTCGTAATAAAAGTTCATAAACAAATGACACTTAGTAAATTTCATTTGTAATACTACACTTGCATGGCATTTTTAACCGTTAAAAATATTCTCCAATATCATAAAGTTAACAAAATTCTATTAGAAAATTTAAAGAGTTCTTCAGCATATAAATTGAATTTAGTATTGTGTAACACCAATCCCAACATCTTTTTGGTAAATCTATGCTTTTTATCCCAACTGAACAGAGAAAAAAAACTCACGTTCACAAAAAAAAGTTTCAGAATTCAGATAAGGACACAATCCATTCATTCATACCTTTACATATACAAGTGGAAGAAACACTTCCGAAAGCAGCCCCTATCTATAATAATTATTCCGTGTCAAAAAAAAAAAAAATACTTTTGAAAGTTTTGTCATTTCCCTGATAAATCTTTGCTTTTAAAATGAAAACTGTTTATATTTCATTCATTCACACTTTGCAACTAACTGGCCAAAATAAAAGCGTTCAAATATTGATATACTTTACAGAAGAGACATTAAATTTCAAATTTAAACTACCAAAATTTCAAACCTTTCTTATTTTCCCCCAAATCCTAGATGTGCTTAGGTACTCCAAATGCATAGTAGCTTGCTATTAGATAATATTAAGCAGTTTATACGCTACAATATTTGCATAACAAAAATGTCAATAATCTTGTTTGATTTATCCAACACCAGAAGCCATTTATTCACATCTTCGCCAATTGTTGCCCGATTTTTGTGTAGTAGAGCCATCGGTTACGGCGTAAAAATGCAATAAATAACCGTTGATCGATATCAGTACAATTGGTCAGCTGTAGTGAGACTTTAGCCCCGTAAAACGAATAACCCAGCTGTACACGTTTCAAGAAACCTACTATCACTTAAAAGTTAAAACATCAACAAAAAAAAAAAAAACTTTTTGTATGACACTGGGAAGAAATTCGTTTTACGGTATCGCTTCTACCACACCAAGCAAACCAATGCCGCTATAAAAAATTACTACATTCCTAATACGCCTCGAGTGACACCCACAATAAAAGAAATTTAATGGCAAGTTCTATCACAACCTAAAGTTATTTACGATCAAGTAATCTTTACTTGACGAATCCCGTAGTATACTGAGCAGTATAAAGAAAGAAAAAGTTATAATCTTGGCAACTTTTATTAATCAGATGCCAACATATTCTACTAATCAAATCGGAGAAAGTCACTCCAGACCATTCACATTCATCCATAGCTCTCAAACTGAGGTACGGTACGTCAAATGGATAGTGTGCATTGTACACCTACAGTAAATACGTTTTATTTTCACTACATCTACTGCGTATAATAAACGAATGAGGATTTCGATTGTCTTCTACAGTATTCAACATGTGTGATATCACAAACTACTGTACTGGGTCAATTTACTTCATCCTTATTTTGCTTTGTAGACATAATACTAATGGTCGCTAATATTGAACAAAGAAACCCCAAATTTGCGCCCAAAACTTTGTTTATAACCCTTAAAAGTTAACGGGACGCCAGCACGAAATTCTTCTATGATTAAGTGCTCCAACTTTTATCGAAATTATGCATGGTGCATACTGCATAAAATGCAGGATCACAATACGAGTCACGTATGATGTTTTCAGTGTGGTTCATTCCATGCTTATTTTTTAATTTTAAAATTAATTATTTTATACGATTTGTTTAGATAAGATAAAAGGAAATTATAGTATATTTGATTTTTTATTTGTTAAAAGATAAAATCATTTTTGTTCTTAATCACTTTTCATAATCAAGCATGCAATTATTTTATAGTAAATAATATGTATAATATTGTACTAAATGTTATGTATTTAGGTCAAACGTGATCAACATATTATGCTAAAGAGAGCAGGTACAAAATTGCATAAGAGCTACTGGCGATGAGTAACCGTCTTCTTATTAACCGTCTTATGGTCAAACGTCCGCTTAATGCCGAAAAGATACCCGAGTTGCTGTGTCATAAGAATTTAATTTAACAGGGGGGCTACAAGTTCCTTATCTCTTATACAGTATCTTAAAATAAAATAAAAACGAACCAATAATAATAAACTATTGATTTTTTATTTACAGTATCAAAAAAAAAAAAAACTTTGTAGCATAAAAAACGTAGAAAAAATTTTAAATACTGCAAACTGCAAAAAAAATCTGTTTCACACCGGCTAAATTGAATCACTGAAAAAAGTTCTGAACCACTTAAAAAGTAACACACATCAATTTTAAATTAAATGTATATTAAAAAATTAGTAAAAAGCTAGTTTTTTTTTCATTTACTAAATAAAAAAAGTAGTACACCGATTTAAGTGTCTGAGAAACGCTGACTATTAAGTTTTTTCCTGTAAAAATAAAAGAGTTCTTGCATCTCCATGTCATTTTTCTGTTATAACAGTGATGGGCAAACTACGGCTCGCGGGCCAAATACGGCCCCATGAAAAGTTCCGGATCCTTTCCTTTGGCCTTCCTCTTTAAAAAGTTTGCCTATCACTGTGCTAGAATATTTCTTTCCCAACTCAAACGGCTATAACAATATTAATAATTAATGTTTAAACAACTACAATGGATTCTCGTTAACACGAACGCCGTTACCACAAATTTCTCGTTAACACGAAGCAACATTGCGGTCCCGAACTAAAGTATAGGCTTTCCCATACATTTTTTGTTCGTTAACCCGAAGTAAAATCGCGTTAACCAAACTGATTTTGCTTCTCCAAATGAAAAATTGCATATATCGTCGGCAAAAATGGAGAAAATCAAAACTTTGACAAGTTTTAATGATTTTATAAAAACAAATACATACATTGTATTCAATCATTTTTTGTTTATCAAAAACATTTGAAAATGCATCATTTTTTCTGGGATGCATACATGCATATGTATGCAAAAAATGCATAATATTTTGAAATATTAAGTTTGTATCTATTCTGATGTTAATAATGATCAAATGTAAAAAGTGAGTCTAAATATGATTTACCCGTACTCTATATATTAGATTTTGCATGTGTTCGGTAACACAAAACCCCGTTAACACAAAGCAAAATCTCGGTCCCGTCGACTTCGTGTTAACGAGAATCCACTATAATATATAAAATACTATCCAGTTCTTTTAATTACCGGTATTTCAAGTATTACTTGTTATGTTTGACTAAATTTTGTTCGATTAGAATATTCTTATAGAATTTATATTTACATTCACTTGGCAATAGAGATGTATTCGGGGGGAAAATTAATAAAGAAAATATCCTAAGCAAAAAAAGTGTTTAGAGCCGTGTTTCCCAACGTGGGGCGTCCGCCCCACAAGGGGGCATTTTGATTGTTCAGGGGGGCAATTTGAAAATAGATTTTTTCAAAGTTTATGTTAACTTTATGGCGACTTATAATATTAGGGAGACATAAAACAGTTTAGAAGGACTTTGGTGGGGCATAACACAAAAAAGGTTGGGAAACACTGGTTTAGAGGAAGTAGACAGAGAGGAAAGATGTCATAAACCTAAAAACTGCATACAGTACGTAAAAAACAAACTGCAACCGTTAAACATCAATATTTGCCTTTAAATTTAAACAGCATAAAATTATGAAGTGTAATTTCGATTTCTACTTCCTTCTTTAATGTTCGCAGACTTTCTAGTGTTTTTCCTCATAATAACATTTTAAACAAAAAGGGTTCTGTACACAACGATTCACCAATGTTCACAACGTTACAACGAATACAGTATGATAAATACGAGGGTTATTCAAAAAGTAAGTACCGTTTTATTATAAAAATTAAATTACGCACACAAAAACATTTTCGTTAACAGTATTACATAGATTGACGTCTCCTGAACATTTGTATATAAACTACATGCAAATCGACGCATTTTTGGTGACACAGGACCATTTTCCGTGACCCTCTGCACAGCTTTTTGCCTCCGCGGATTTGAACCAGTTAGATTTAAATGTTAGCGAGCTTTAAACCAGTTTAAAGCATTTTGGTTGATTTCTGGGAACATGAGTCAACAATTACAGCTGATGTATACTGTGAAAATGTCACTAAATTGAGACCTGTGGTCCAAAATCGACGCCGCCGTCCCGCATAATCCTCCTCACGGCAATGTGCGTCCGCATGCTGCAGCATTAATCAAAAATAAGATTCGGAGGCAAAAACATTTGCAGAGGGTCACGAAAAATGGTCCAGTGTCATTAAAAATGTTCCGATTTGCATGTATTTTATATGCAAATGTTCAGAAGACTTTAATCTATGTAATTCTGTTAACGAAAATGTTTTTGTGTGTGTAATTTAATTTTTATAATAAAACGGTACTTAGTTTTTGAATAACCTTCGTATAAATGACTTTGATAAAAAGATCATCTGGGTAAAAATGCCACAACAACACCGATTTATATCTCGCAGTCGACATATAAAGGAATTATAAGTTTACAGTAGTACTTTAATCAGCACTTTATCTTCTTTAAAACTCAATATTGCAATGTTATCGTGAATTTTTATCTATTCCAACGTCGTACATTTTAATATATTTTCATCAAATGAAGAATGATATTCGTAAACGACACAGTGTAAAATTCTGCCACCAAACAAAAACGAAAAGGTAAAAAACATGACAGTATGCAAATAACATCTTTCAGATACAGTATAGTGTATAGCGCGACTGTGCATTAAATTCGGGGTTGAGTGTCTTTACTATCGCATTCTCGTGTCTAGATCAAATTTCCTTTCTTCAAAAGTAAGAAAAAAAATCCAAAAAAAAAAAAAAAAAAATTACACTGTATAAAACTTTTTGTTCGTCTGCTTGTACACTTGAAAACCCAAACATAAACATCCAATGTTCTGCTCAGAAGTTCAGTAAAGGCAAAAAAGAAAAAAAACATTGAAAATCGTTTACATAGAAATAGGGTTTCTTATAAGAGTTTTCTAAAATGATTTCTTTAAAAGATATGCTGCCTTTTAGAAGCATTGAAAAAGTCACTATTATATGTGTTTAGACGTCTTTTGTTATTGTAATATCACGTTGAAAATATAAACCACCGTTTTTAAATTTACAATACAGCAAGGTCTTAGTTTTACAGTTCGTTAGTCACGTAGTGTGAACACTTTAAAAAAGATGATCATAAAGTAACCTGGCAATTTCGAAGCATTATAAAAAATTAAAATTAAATTACAGCAAAAAATCCCTTACATAACGTAAAATTCTAAATAGCACCAACTTTATTACAAACTAATTTTATTTATTTTGGTTCAAGTAGACTTTCGAGTTACTTTCATAAAGTTAACTTGAACTCATGCAATATAATTCCTGAAATGCATAAGTAGGTTCCAAAATGCAATTTAAACCATTAATTTGTAATAAACGTTATTAAAAATTTGGTCGCTGTTTGCTCAGTTGACTTTACATTAAGGACAGTTTACATAATTCAATCCATTTTAGGGGTACAGCTATGAAACAAGTCGTTAAAACCCATGTTATTAATCTACCAATTTAACAGTTTTATATTAATTTTATGATCAACTTGTGATCGCATTTTGTTTGCTAATGCTACGATATTTCGATACCGATATTCAGCCACACGCAATCAAAGATTATTTAATCTTTCTCATTCAAAATTGCAAAAACGACATGATCTTCAGTGTAGCACAAAGAAATTCTATACATAACCCTATGATTGCTATGTAAAGAAAAAATGCCAGCAGATAGGCGTTTCGTACAATGCATTTGAAAAAGGAGAAAGTGGAGTAGTGATGGATAAAGTTAGCTGTCCACATAAGATGTTAATATGACGTCATAGGTCGTTCAAATTGACATAACAAAAGAATCCTCCCGAATCTGGCGTTTCCATAAATTCAATCTCATGTCATCGCAAACATAAGAGTGTAGAAAAAGCTTCCTGGACTGCTTTTCGATGTGAAAAGCGATTAAAGTTAGATGGCCGCACAGAAACGTTTACTTTTAACACACAAATCCATTATCCAACTTTTCGTCACTTCCTTAGTCCTCATGCTCACACCCCTCAAGCTCAGCCATGCATATATTAATGACTATGGATTAGCACTTCAACACAAAAGCAAAAGATCAGCCACGAATAATAAACAGTTAAAAATTATCAATCCCCTTTCAAGACATCACACCCCGAAGCAATGCCATATAATCGTGTAATTCATTATGTCAATATACTCCCGCGCAAATTCATTAAAACCAGCAGATAAATCTTTTAAAATTGCTATTAAGTCTTAAACAAAAAAATATGGGGAACAAATCGCATCTTATGCTTCCAACAAGCGATTTAAATCACATACGGATATGCTTGCGACATTTTCTCTAAAGACTACTTCCGCATTATGCAGCAATCATAAATTTCCAAATGCACGCTAATTGGTGCCTTTGTTGTGTTGACAAAAAGCCATAATATAGCAGAACTAATGGTGGAAAGTCACTTTCAAAACCTATCAACTTGGCAACACATCAAATTCAGTAATTAAGGAACATTTACTGTTCAACTAAGAGTCAACATAAAAATCACACTACCATCCAGCCCCCATACACGTAATAAAAGTATTTTTTTTCTAAGCTTTCAAAATTAATAATTTCATCGTCTTTGATTAATAAGTGTAATGACGTCATTAACTCCTTACAACTGATTAATCGCTTTCGCCTCAATAGAAAACTCCCTGCAATTAAGAAACGAAAATAACAGCAATCGACAAAAGCAAATTGTTGATGATTTTAGAAATCAATAGCTAAAACCAACACAGACGTTTCATAAATAATGATAATTATAGATTGCGAGCAAAAAAGTTATGTAATTTCGCATAACTAAATGAAAAATGCAACCAAGCGCACTCTTAAGGTCACTTTCACGTCACTGCATTTTTTAAAAAATTTCAAATTCAAGTGAACTTGACAACATCATGACACTGATTCATTGGGTCCGGTGCCCCACCTCGAAGGTCCAAATACACGCACACAAATAACCCTGCTAAAGAAAGATCATATTATTTTACTTTATCATCAATTAATCATATTATCACCTAATGGAAATTAATGAAGCCACTAACATTAACTGCAAAAGCCATTAAACCGCTATAAAACGTCAACATATTTTATTGTACAAGCATTATTAATTCTTCAATAGCACACACTCATGAAACAGCATCGATAGAAAATCAATCGTTAACCAATTACAATTAGTACAATTTAAAATTTTACAAAGCTGTTAAAATATCACTGCTTTTCGTATACCTGATTGTACGAAGTTCCCTTTAGCTACAAGTGTTACAATTCCAGTTTAATTTCCATTTTCTCCGGACAACATATTCACATTGTAATCGTATAAATCAATATTTATGAAATTATATCAACATCTTGTAACATCGATATATTTCATTAAAAAACGATACGATTTTACCCTACATACCCTGTCTAATAAAACCCACTAAATTCTCACTGGGTTTGCAACACTTGTGAAATATGCAAATTTCAAGATATCAAGCTCGGGTAAAAAACCCACCGTGCAAAACTTTTGCAAGTGCTTTCGTGATAGTATGGTTTTATCAGAGGCTTACTAAGCTCCAGATGGATGTCTTTAGAGACGTAGAACATAAACGCGAGTCGAAATGTCCAATAGGGAGCAATTACACCAACGACGCCATCGGTGTTAAATGTCGAAATCGATAGTCGAGACCCTTGGGCTTGCTAGAGACAAAAGCAGCCATATTAAATATGCATATAAAACCGCTCTTCTCATCACTGCAACATTATCACCCTCAAAATAACACTGCGCAACAACCAAAACAAAACAATTGCACAATAAATTCAGCCGCAACTTTAAAGCTTTGATCTTTAGACAAAAGCTGTCAACGATGCTACAGAGTACAATCAGTGTCGCAAAAAAAAAAAAAAGCAATAAACGACGAGTATTTTTGCTATACATAACACAATTTCATGAAGGTTCTTTATTTTTTTTCTTCAAAACCAAACATTTCTACGGGTGCTTTACTCGTCTTCACAATGAACGCCTATGACAATGCTTTTAGTACAGAGTGACATTTTTCTTCTTCTTAAATGAAACTGAACATCCGGTTACGAATCCATCTAAAGCATTAAGAAATAAATCAAAACGTCAAGATTTTACCAGCTTTTGCTTTTAAAAACTCTCCGCCACCGAGTAGCTGTGCATAGTAATACACGTTAAACTATAATTCTTTCAATGGCACAGCTGCGTACAAGCAATAAATATTCAAGAAAATAAACACATATGAAAACTATACATTTTAGATTACGGAATAGCTGAGAAGGGTATTTAACTAGCAAAATGATGTTAGTATTGACAAACTACACTATTACATAAAGACATCAAATCGCATAAACAATAACTGAGATTTTATTGTCAGAATTTATCATCTAAATCGGTTTACTTTAAATTACGTCAGTTCTTACTATGTTGCGTCCCAAATTTATTCATCCTAAGTTAAGCACCCAAGACGTTAAAATAAAACACCAATTCACTCATAGCTCATACCTATTATATCAATTTCACCATTCAGTTACGAGGCAACAAAACAATATTTTCTTTACTCGTTTTTTTTAGCCTACTTAATACTTATTTAAGTAACTACATACAGCAGCATCCCGAAAACACACAAAAACAAAACAATACGATAAAGCGCTGAGTTCGCCTACGCCGATCTAATAGGTTCGTAAATATTATGTGGAAGATTTAACGGATCTTCACATGCCCTAAACATTAAGATACATTCAATTAAAAGCAGCAATAAAAACTCCCCTACACACCAACGCAAACGCCATGGCTAAATAACTGTGTTCACCAAAAACCGTTTGACCATGTAAATTTAGTTTCATCAACACAAACAAACAACCCTAAGCTACTATCAAATGAAGGAAAAGCAGTAGCATACAAACTTCAGTATCTTAAAATACTTCACGAGGAATCGATGAATAATCAATAAAGTTGAGATGGATGCTGGCAATAAGGATATTTTTGTCTCACATGCATTACACAGTGACAAAATGATGCCATACACAACATTTTTACCACCTGGCAAGCCTCACCTTTTGCTGTTTAAAATATAAATCGATTTTGTTTCACATTTTAACGAAATCACGTTTAGATTAAAAATAATCCGTTCATAAAAACAGCCTACTTTATGTCGTGACCAACTAATTTCTCGCTGTTGATTTATAACATTAAGAACAAATATAAAGCTTTTTGTTTATCTTCACAAAGTAGACAAAACAACTAGTGCATTTATAAATCCCGAATACGTTTTCCAAGAACAGCATACCCCAATTCAACCTTCAAGAAATTTAATGCCCACGATTTATTATGAAAATGGCAGCTGAAGCTAATGCTATGAATTGAGAGTAGACTAACCGAACTTATCAGTAACAAGGTTGTAAAATGGTTATATAGGGTATCTGCTCTTAAAACTTAATTTGACCAAACTCAGTCTTTTTAGTACAAGTCACACTATCAACGCCATATTGGTCAACTAAGTCAGTCGAGATTTTGTCATTCAATGTACTCGATCGCTCCATTAAGCTCAACGAGTGTCGTTGGTCAGGTTTATCAATTAAAGGAATTAGTAATAAAAAAAAAACAAAAGTTAATCGACAGAGCTTAAAAGCCTGGTGTTAAACACAAGATAGCACAAGTCAATATCAAATAAAACAGCACTTACCTTGTTTTGATCTGTCCAGTACAGGAAATAGCCTTTTTTGTCCACTCGTAGAGTGACTGGAACGGCCTGACCAGAATCCTAAACAAAAATCGAAAAAAAAAATCAAGACATTAATTAATCGAGTAATTAAAAGATTTCAACGCTGAACTGAGCAAGTCAACAAAATTGATGATTAAAAATCTCTATGGACATTAGAAATGAGTAAAAACAATTCTGACTAATTAATAGATTTGCTGGTCTGATTTGCGCGGCGTCATTAGTGTATTCTCCACTGAATAAAACATACGGACTCAAAAACTACAGTAGACTTTTCATTACTGTTAATGTTTGTGAAAGTTAATACATTATGCTTTGTTGCTAATTCAAGTTACAGCATCACAGCAAAAACATTTTTAGAAAATGTAATTTAACGAAACCATCATACTACTACTTTCAGCGTTATACAATCATGCCATATTATCCTGTGTAAAAGCACTTGGAATACATTACGCATTTACATGTTGATGGTAGACAATTTCGTTAATAAATGGCTTGTTGAATGTATATCAGGCGAAAAAATAAATTTTAAATTAATATTTCTACACGATAAAATAAACCATCAGGGTGAGCTGTTTTAATGAATCACGAATAGTGTTTCTCGTTGCGGCAGATGCAACTGCCATAACAATTTCTACATATTTGGCAATGTTTAGATAGAAAAAAAAAATGCTAACTTCAGTTAATGTTTATTTTTTAGCTAAATGCTTCCTCTGTTACAAATTCTAAGAATGTCATACGATCGCATCTTAGATTAGCGCATAACCATGTTATGGGCAGCGTTTTAAAACTGTCCACAAAACGGTCAATACCTTGGTGACCACCATGGTAAAACCAAAGCCAGTAGTGTCAGATTTTATTATGAATAGTAAACACACGCTAAAAGCATCGAATAACGTCAATGGGAATAACCTTAGCTGCAAAAACCGATATCAGTCGCCATCAAAAATGTATAAAATGCAACGCAAAGAATCGACTGTATCACAAAAAAGCACTTAGAAAAAGGTAAAAATTTCACTTGCTATGCTCAACAAGCATTATAAAAACATCACAAATCTCTTATTATAAAAACATCACAAATCTCTTATTAAAAAATAACAGAAATACGTTACATCATCCATAATTTGATGGATTTCTACCAACAGTCAGCAGTATAACTACCAAGTACTAAATTTAAAATATTTAAACTCCAACGTTTCTTCAAAGTTTAAACACATGAACGTTTCTCAATCTCCACTTATTCAAGTTATTGCCCAGCCTATACCGGGTGATTTTCAAAATTGGAAACCGTTTATCTCCTGGCAAGATATAAACTTGAACATCTTGAAACACACTTGAAACCAGCGTTCCAATTTAGAAAATCTCCCGTTAGATACCAAATACGGCAATACCCAAGCCAATAATCAAATTTATTACGGTATAAACACGGTAAATATTTTGTTTATTTTGCTTTCACATAAACACAATACCTTCAACACACGTTAATAACGTAACGAGTTTCAAAAGTGTTTTTCATCTATCGTAAGTCACTGTTTACTTGTGCGAGTAGAAAATAACTTTATTAACTCGACGTATACGAGTGCTTTGCTGCAATAAAGTTATGACTACAACTGTAGCCGGTTATTAATCACTCTCTCGGGCATAATATACTCAACTAATAAATTAAAAGAAACAAAACTATACTGTACAGGCAAACATCAAAAGTACGGATTTCTGATGATGACTTCATCTAGAGTTTACGACTGCATCAAATCAGCTAGACGTTTTACACAATAATGTTCTTAATATTATGCAAACGGAAATATCAAAAGCACAAATGTTAAGCTAAGAAAAAAATGTTGGTTTAGTGCTACAGTATAGTACAGTGATACAGTTAGCACAACAATTACCGGTTACGACAGCTTTCTCGATGAAAGATAAATTTAATGTATACCGGTAGTGTATTTCAACATTTTCAAATTCTTTAAAGCTGAAAAATGTAGTTGCTCCTCAAAATTTAAGTTATTTCAATGCCAAATTAAATTTTTATCATCAAAACCAGTTGGAGGTGCGGAAAAACATGTAAAACAACTTCAAAAATTAATAAAGTAAAAGTTATTTTAAACATTTTAAAACTTAGTTGAGTCATGTTTCACTTGGCATTAAATTCACTAATTGTTGCTAAGTTTGTGAAGTTTATATTTACGATTTTGCCAAATATAGTCGATGAGATTAAAGTAAGAACTTTGGGCAAGATATCTAGTCGAATAATGTCATTATTTTACCAGATATAATGCTATAATTGAACAAATAACGTATGTTTTTAAGCACTTTCAGCTGATTTTGATAATAAAAATTTAATTTGCCATCGAAATCACTTGAATTTTGAGAAGCAGCTTTCTAGGTGAATGATAAACTTAATGTACTCGTCAATTTCAATTTTAAAATTCATTAAACATTTCTTGTGATTTGACTTTAAATTTGTATCAATAATTAATATATTAACTGTATACAATCGTAGAGTGGATATCAATGTATTACAGTAAAATATTTTGTAAAGCCCAAGACTAAGTTTTTTTTTAAAGTTCTATCAACTGTAAAAAACAATTATTTATACTGTAATGTATAAATGCATTCCCCTCGATTTTAAAAGTTAAATTCAACTATAAGCAGTTATTATGTAACGGTTTAAATACAAGTTACATACCTAATTTCTTTTAAAGTTTAATTTTGTTGACATTTTTAAAAGTTTGGTAAAAATACTTAAGCGGTAGCTATAAAAAAAGTTTGATAATAAGTTAAAGCGACCACAATTGAAAATTTTAACCAAAAAGCCATCTTTTAAATCTCAACAAAAAAAAACACAAAAAACAAATAAACTCAATATATTGTTTCCGGAATACATAAAAGTCTCGTGAGCACTATAAAACCTTTTAACGATATTCAGATCGAAATTACTTAATACATTTTATTATAAGTTACAAGTTATCTTCATGCTCTCATCCAGGCGGTTCTTCGTGATAATGTTTTCCTCACTACTAAAGTCATTTTCAACAAATCGCAGACACACACGCAAAATAACTATACATATCATTCTCATATTTTTGTCAGAATTGGTCGCAGGCGGAAGAAATTTAATACATATAGAAAAAAGATAGAACATTGTATTCGTGACAACACACCATCAATCACGTCGATATCCTTGACATTCTAATAAACCCAGATAGAAATGTGGGCTATAATGCGCATTTTATTTTCTATTCAGCATTATACTCGTACGACATAAAAATGGCGACTTCCCAGTCATCTGTTCCGCCCGAATCCCTTTCTAAGCAGACCAAAATCTAATAGAAAAACTTTCACAATAACAACCCATCATAAACCATAGCGCTAGCTCTTTACACTTATAAATCAAATAAATGACAAAATTTTAATGTGCAGTACTCCATTGAATTTTTCTCAGCTAGAACAGTGGTTCCCAACCTTTTCTCAAATGCAAATCACTATTGGGAATAAAAATATTTTAACTAGTTAACTATAATTTTTCTGAGGAGCACTTCCGGAATGCTTGCGAATCAACTGAGCCACAGAATAATCGCATAATGCATCAGGAATACCCCATAACATACTGTACATTAATATCTGATGCTATACTTAATGGAAATTCGATAACAAATGTGTACAAAACCTTGCGAACTTTCCTTCAAGCAATTATGATATTAAAGAGTGGTGTCATTTAAGCCACTTGTGCAAAATAACACTATGTTGTCGTTAAGTATAGATGTTTGTTTAGAAAGGTCATGACTCGTGTCGTGCCTAAGATGAAGTCTGGCAAATGTTTGGTTGATGCACTAGATTAGACATCCCGGCTGCCGCATTCGTTAACAATCGTTGTTGACTAAATAAACTCAGAGAAATCTTACCCTTGACACAAACACAATCATCGAATTCAAACTTCCAAAAAAGCATAGAAGTCTTGTGTATACATGAACTGAATTAAGAAACAGTGAGAATGCCATTATAAAACAAACTGGAAGATAACGAATGTCGCTAAGCAACTCTAGACGATTTATACACAACTATACCAATTTGCTATTCATGATTTTTATCTTGTATCCATAGTAATTGTACAGAATAATTATCTAACTTTATTTTTCATCTTGGTATGCAAGTGGCACATTTAATCAACATCAATTCCAACTGCACGCCACTGAATTCAATTGTTCAAGTATTTCTTCTTTTTCAAATTATCTACTGTCTGTTTTCATTTTGGACAAACATTCGTACCTAAACTACTTGTCACATCTACAGTATCTATTGATTTTAGATTAAATAATACAATACAGATTGGAATAAAGTAGAACAAACCGATGGAAAATTCCTTGTTCTCTACAACCATTTCTGTTAAAGAAAATTGCAAAAAAACAGAAACAAAAACTTCTATATGCTCAATAAACATTTAATTTTTTATCTTTAAATAATTACTGTATTTTTCTATAATCTTAATAAATGATTAAAAACTAATTATAACGTCTGCTCTCAACAATCCCATGTTATCATTGAATTACAAAATGAACATTCCAACTTTAATATACAGTACAATTGAGTTTTAGTATTTCAATTTAGCTGCCAAAGTCCAAAGATTCTGACATTAAAAATGGCAGTCCAGTCTGAAATTTAATAACTAAAATCTGATTTTTTTTATTAAAATTTAAAAAAATGAAAATGGCATGCAATTAAGTGCGTGCGTTCATTTTGACATTTAGTAAAGCGTAAAATTCGACGTTCAAATAGCACGCTATACTGAGTACGTACTTAGGAAGTAATTTTATCTTACGGCTTCAGGTGCTGCATTTTCGCATACATTAACCAATAAGGTAAACCAAATTGACAGTCACCAGAGAATAAACACTACACTAAAAGAATTGAGCTGTGTGCAGTGGCATGTGAAACGAAGCAACGACAAAAGCAATACAAAAACTTTAGCTTAAAAAAAAACAATTTAATTGGATAGTTAACTGGCGTTTAAGTTGCGTTAAATGCACAGATAACAATAGAAAATTAGTGATTGGAATTTTCGCACTTCATGCACAAAAGATGATGGCGAATATCCAAAATTCAAATGCTGATGTATCTTTCCTGTTCCCAAGTCAAGGTTACGCTGTAACGATGGCCAGATTGCTTTCTAATAATTCTTCAACGTTTCATCATTCCACCATGCAACTCACCTGCTTAATTTCATATTACGTTAACGCACTTTTATTCAACATTACTTACAAACTTATCGATTTATATTGTTAATTAACGTTGCTGGCTTCAAAATATATCATCAATCTTTCATTCAGCTCATTAGATTATAGTACGTGTCAACTATAATTTGACATTTTTATCTGATAGCCGAATTGCATACGGCAGACTGTAAAAATTCACTGCTTTAGCATAAGTGCACTAATGTAACTTTTATTATTTGTCTTATAATACGTTATATGGAAGTCATAGAAGACATGGAAGTTATCGTTCAAGACGTCTAATAAAAAAATTTCTCTTAACGAACAAAAACTACCATACAACTATTCCAGAAACATACAAGATATAATGTAAGTTTCCAGAAATAAACTAATTGGTTGTAAGCAAATCAATTTTTAAGAAAACAAAAAAAATATATATATAGCGCAGTTGGAAGTGTGAAAACTTCGTTCAACCATGCCGTCATTTCGTATAAAAATCCTGCCGAGATATTCGATAATGGGGCTGGCATTAGTTTTCTATGTTAAACTTTGAAAGCACTGCCTCAATTCGTGCACACTTTATAAACATACAGTAGTATTACAAGTTTAAATAATAACGTACTGTATAATCACTTAAATCCGCGAGCACTTTTTTTCTAAAGCTTTATTTGTGCGATTAAGGAACAACAAGCAAGTTCAATTGACGTTTCCCAGAATAAAGAAACAAAATATTATAATAATTGTAATCGTAAAATTCAATACAATATAACCTTGAAAATCATTGAATTAAGTGCACAAAACAGTTGGCCTCCACCGTATGATGTCGTGACATTTTGCAGCAGCTAATTTAAATGCGATATTTCACGTCTTTAAAACCACAAAGATTTGCTTTGGGGAAATGACATCACATCCCGTTTCGCTCACGTTAAAGTCAGCCATATTACACGTGTCTCACAATACGATACTGCTAATCAGGCATAATGAATTTTAGTATAAACAAACCCTAATAACTAAGCATTTAATCACACTTCTGAAGCTCCAAACAACTCAAACGTCTAACTTTTAAACAATAATCATCTGTCATCAAATTTCCCATTTTAGTGGTAAAGATTTATCCTAATATCAATGAAACTTCTGTAAAAGCCCAGTAAACGTTTCAATGGATAAAGATAAATAACTAAAAAATAAATAGATAAACGGTATACAAGTTATCAAGTACAGAAACTTTAGGCAGACGCGCTTGTTTACACTCAGCTTCAAACAGCCACGTTTCCGGGTGAAATATAAAAGTTGAATGAATATGTTCCAGTTTTAAGAGCGTCCATCAAACAGCAGTGTGTTCTGCACATTAAACAAACCGAGAAACATCGGATATGTTTTATAGCTGTGACCATGAAATTTCATTACCATTAGGTACATGAAGCTGTTGATGGAGTTAGCCTACGGCGATATGGCTCAAAAAAGCTCATCACCATCTACACGAGTAATTAATTAGTACAAGATGGAAACAAATATCAGTGGGGATGTTATAAGAAAATTGAAATTGTGAGGAAATGAGAGAAATAAAGCAAAACCAAAAAAAAAAATCCGCATGTCTCGGTGTCCTTGGTACGCTCTTTACAATGTTTTAAACGACACCCACTGGAATAATCTTCTATTAATCATGATTACTAGGGAAAAGAGTCTCGCGTGACTAAAATGTGACCATGATCTAATGTCGTCGACCGAGTTAAAAGATGAGGATCCATTTCTGGCACCACAGACTCAACTAGCAATGCTGTTTCATTTGGCATCCTTCCATTCCTTTTCCGGTTGCATAAACGAAATCAGTTCAAACATATAAATTTGATAAATATTATTTCTTTGCTGTGTGTCGTTTCTTTTTCTCTATTCTTCGTTTTCTCTCTCGTCTTTTTACAGTAGATGAAATGAAGATGGAGCTGAATAATTCCGCAATGAAGTTGCCATAGCAACGACAAATCTACAGTTTCTCATTCTGTTAACAACTCCCTCTTGCTATTTCAAAATAAATTGCCTTGCAAATGCATCTCTTAGCTAGCTGCTTCCAAAAAAAAAAAGAAATTCAACTTTAAATTTAACTTTATAATTATTTATTGGTTACTAAAATAAATTCAATGTCAACTCTACGCGTCCCCTCAGCACGGTGTAAATTACTTAACATCGAAATTTACATCTCCATTGTAACAATCTAAACAGACATTAATTGATTGCATTTTAAACACCTACAATAACAACTTGGTAAACGTTTAAAAAATTCATATAGTTTTACAACAAAGAAATATGCAATAATTACAGAGGAACACTTGAATTTGAAGATTATTACTCTTTCTAAATTAATGTAATAGAGTAACGGGACAGTCTTCGTTATAACGACAATTTTGTTAATAATTTTAAGTTTAAATTACAGTATTTAAGCGATATTATTAACAGCTAATTAAAAATGTTATTCACTAATAACTTTTGAATTTTATGATCATATTTTCTGCCAGTCCAAAAAATCTGGTTTTATTTTGCATTAACAGTCCTGTGCTCTCTACCTTCACCAATGACGACATGCTTATTTATTATTTAATAGGATAAAACGTACACTTAATTTAGACACTAATTTCCCCTAAAAACAATAATCCAAAAAATGGTCATAAATATAAAGACTAAATTTTCTTCAGCGAATAAACTGTTCTACCATCTACAGTGCATTTACATCAAAATAGGTTATATAAACATTAATTATCACTGTATAATGTAGATAAATCTGCATAAACATTTCGCAAGCGAATTAACCGATGCAGAAATAAAATACTAAGCACAGAACAAATGCGGTGCTATAATTAAGTTATGAAAAGCAAAAAAAAAAAAAATAAAATGAGAAATAAAAATTAAATGTAGCAAAACCAAAAATAAAAAGACTGAGCAAGTGTAAGAAGCACACGCTGAAATTATTCGCCATTGTGGGGGTGTTTGCGAAATGAGGTAGGCGAGCTTCCTATGGGAACAGCAACCTCATTATTGACACTCGCTCGTTCCGCACATTCACTGACCGCCTCGCCGATCATACCTCTTCATCTTCCGCCTCAACATTCTATCTCCATCCCCGCGTCTCGACAACTGATGATTGCAACTGTGACATCGCGCAACCATCACAAAAAAAATTCAAATCTTTCGCTCTACTTAAATGAACGACCTGAGCAAAACACTTCATTTATAATTCAAGTAAAGCTTCCTAACAAAATTATATAGTCTCTGACAATGACAAGGTGTGAAGTTGGGTGAATAATTGCTTTTCAAAGCAGCTTATACAATAAGCAGCACAAGTCAAAGTCTTCGAAGGAACAGGAGGAAAAAAATACAGACTCGTGGGAGGTTAGTGGGTAGTTTTAGGTTTCATTAATGATCTAATTACATACAATACACTGTCATATTGCACAGATGTACACCTATCACCTATTTATTGAGAAAATTAAATCACGCCCTGTGAAAGAATTGGATAAAATGATGGCTAAATGGCTTGGCTATTCACTGTACTACAGAAGATTTACAGTATAAGCTTTCACTTTACGTTTTGTATTATTTAACAACACAGTACAGGTTGTTTGAGATTATAGTTGGTGACCGCCAGTGTTGGTATTTATTATAAGAGATGTTTTACATAGTGAAAGAAGATGAGAAACGATCAGGAATGCTACTTACATCGTCCCATTTAACGAATTTGCCACCTTCCTGTAAAGTCCGAGGTACAATAATCGGCTTGAGTTGCACAACGTGGACACCAGGCTTGGCTCCTGCCATAATTCAGTATATTCCAGGCATTTGATGACAGACAAAATGTTGTTTCGCCAAATCAAAACTCTAATAAAAGCCTCACTCGTCTCTCACACAGTATTATTACACTTAGAACAACACAAAAACACGACTTCAACGTGCAACGTCAGCCACCTTCTAAAACCAAAACACGAGAAAAATAATCACGGGCGACTCTCAGCCGCAGCCCAACCGCCACCGCCGTCGAAAACTTACAAGTTCGACTACAGCTCCGCCCAGCGGGACGATGTGAAACCTCCGCGATAACTTAACCTCCAACAAGTGACTTCCTTATCTCTCCATCCAAACAGTTTAATAAATAATTTAACTCAAATCATATCGCATTCAGCTATTAATAACTGTACGGTATCAGCGATTTCATGATGTCAACTAAATATTTGTTTAAATTCGACAAATATTTGTAGTGAGTGTCAGAGTTTGACAGCGTAGAATAGCTTTTATTTTTTGAACAAACTATATTCATAGAGTTCATCACCAGCATTTCATCCCAGACTAAAATAACGTCAAAATCTCTTAAGGATTTTAGAGGGTAATTAACTTTTAAAATATTTGAATCAGGTTGGATTATATTAGGTTACATTACAATAAGTCCCATATGATAAGTTGTAATGTTTGCAATTATTTTAATACGGTACCATTTTAACTTGGTGGAGAAATGCTGGAGGTGAATTGTTGGCGGTGAAATGATGGTGGTGATTTTTACAGGAATCTTCTATTATGGAAATTAAGTACAAATAACATCAACTCGATCAATAACCTGTTGGGCTGTTCAAATTTAAATAGTTATTCAAATTATAATGGCACGCATAAATTATTTTAAAATGCGCAGATAAGAAAAATAAACTGGAAGAAATGGCTGAAAAAATAAAAATAATGTATGCAACAATTCCATGATAAATATGTTGATTTAATAACTGTAAGCAACAGGAGCATATTGCAACCTTGCTCTTATAAATTTGATTTAATCACTTGTTGCAACCTTGTTCAACCTTGCCAACAAAATAAATATGATGGCCTCAATTTACTTTCCTAATAAAGTTGTGCGATTTTAACTACGTGCTGCCACTTATCTACAGCTTTAGAAAACAGTCGAAATGCCGCCTATTTTAAAAGTCTCTTTTTTATCAGTACTTGTACACCATTATAACGGTTTAAGTTTAAAACTGTATTTTCATCGCAAATCAAAAAATTATAAATAAACCATAGTAAATCAAACGGAAACTCATTAATCATAGTAAAATTTGATTGGTCAATTTTTATATTGTAATAACCCTGTGCATCAGAAGCTGTTTCTTATATAAACAAAAGGTGGTTTTTTGTGAATAATTTAGTCAAAATGTGTTTAAAATAGCATTTGGCATATTTGAGAAATTGTACACTTGGATATTGAAGATGTGTGGTTGTTATTTCTAACAACTATGATATTTTTTGTTACATAAGTTGGAAAAAATCATTTAAAAAAGATGTTTTTATGGTAAAAAAAAAATGATTTTAATAGGATTTCAAATGCTTCTGAATTGTGACTAAAGTCATTCATAAATGTCAAAGTAATAAAATAAAAGGAAAAACTAATTTTTGTGATGTGTCAAGTTTTAATGTTTTACAGTTTTGTAGCAATTAGTATCAAAAAATCCAGTTTTTGCATTCACAAGCCAGACTAGATTTCCACTCTTTCAGCCATGGAATGGCTGTGAAAGATTTACATTGCTATGAGCAGCAATTTATTTTTTAAGAATTCTTTAAGGTCAAGATGCATGAGAAGCAGCATAATATACTCAACGGCTGTAATATGTTTTTATTGAGCATCATTATCCTTTCTTTCGGCAGTCAACGTGTTAAGTATAACTGCATTAAAATTAGCAAATTAAAGTGTTAGTAGGCCATTTGATATTGAAACTACTCGTAAATGCATAAGTTATTACATTTACTAATAAGTAATATCACTTATAAATTTTGCAAACTACTTTAATACTGGTATTTATGCAACTTTATTATGGCAATGGATAAAAAAAACCGAATAAAATTTTTGTTTAATTTAAAACCGCAAAATATGTTGTCGATAAAATAGAACTTAATGAAATATTGGTCATTAAACTTTTACAACTTTTTCTATTTTCAACAAAAAAAAAATAAATAACTTCATGGGAAATTGGTCGTTACTATTTTTTTTCCGTCAAATTATCTATATTTTCAGCAAAAAAAAAATAAATAAATAGCAAAAACTAAACAAACAAAACCTTGTCAAGTTGTAAGCTGCATGCTTGGTTGTTGGGTGGTATCATTTTTTCATTACCGGTGCTATGCAGTTAACAATAACAGTTTTGAGATTTTTTGTCTGACACCATTTTCGTCATTCCGTTTTACTCGCAAAAAAATATGATTTAAAGTTTTGTAGGTCGACTGAGCACACTTTCAATTATAAATCAGCTAGATAAACAAAGTAAGTTAAGCTATAAGAATCATGTGGGGAAAATAACAACAACAAAAATACTTCTTAAATAATTATGAAAGTCAATGTGTGTTATACCTTTAAGAAAATGGAACTTTACATCTTTTAATCAGCCTATTTTTTTTCTTTGTGCTACATTACAGTGTATTACGATCGAGCTATATTTCTGATACATTTTCCATTTCCAAGAATTTTTATTATTAAAATTATACTTAAACCTAAATGAAAAAAAAAACTAATCTGACAGCATTTTTTAAATAATATTATGTTCTTATATCTTAAATTTTTTAATATATGTAAATATTTTTCACGATCTAGTTTCCAGACATGTAGAGATTTTTAAGCATGCAAGTACTGTATAAAAGTAATTTTAAATTTAAATTCGGCGCTTTTTTTTTTTTTTTTGGACTATGCATTTATTTATTGCTATTTAAGAATTCTTGAATATTTGATTACTTTCAGGTTAGCTAAATGCTAGTTTTAAAACAATTCATTTGACAATGATCTCGTTCTAAATAATTATTAAAGAAATAAATGTCTAATTTGCTTGCAGTTCAACTTACAGTAATATCAAATGCGTCATTAAAATTTGCAAATAAACGACGTCAAATTATTGAAGGCTAATCATGATCATATCTTTAATTATGCTCCAAGATGACGGAAGTGCCACTTCCTATATTACCGTTTAATGCGTCAATGACAGATATTTATTTCATCAAATTCGTAGAAATTTCATCAATTTTATTGGAATTTTTTGCTACGTTCATACTACACTGCATACTTGTCTTGCAACAATTTGAAACAACGAAACAATTTTGTTATGATATTTTCGTTTAACAAGAAACTAAAGGGACCGAAATATTTTTTCGTGTCAATTGATGCGTACACAAAGTAAAGTGTACTCACCCAAATGGCAATATACAGTATTAGGTATATTTGTACATTGTACTACAGTATTTACATTTCAAGTTATTATACATTTTGTAAATACATTACGGTGTAAGTATTTAATAACAAACAATGGAATTTTACAACTGCAACTTGTTATTTTTATAGAAACTTATGAAAATGATGATTATCTATACATTCTCGCCGGCATATATACAATATGCATTTTATTAATTGCGAAAACGTTTCGTGTTAAAAGAAAAAACGTATGAAAATGCATAGTATTTTTTCAGAACCGCATTATTATTTTAAGTTAACCAATCTTTTAATGATAGGCAATTTTGTATTGAACGTTTTTCACTGTATTTGTTTAATTAGATTTTAAAAAATATTACAGTGAAAACCTCTTAACACGAAATTGTCGGGACAAACAAGACTCTTCGGTTTAAAAGGTTTTTATCTTAAACAAAACATATAGAAACAAAAGTATCTTTTCATGTTAAGCGGTTTTTGTTTGCGTTAAAAAGAATAAAATACATGGAAATACATAGGAGAAATAGGGACCGCATTATTATTTTGTGTTAACCGCTTTTTCATGTTAAGCAATTTCGCGTTAATAGGTTTTCACTATATTTGATAAATCAAACAATAACCAGGGTACTGGAAATCGAGTTTCCCTGAAACTAAACACTTTTTCATTTTTAAAGTTCTTGATTGAATGAAAATTTGAATATATTTTTTAATATGTCGTATTAATTAAAATATTTCTACTTTTGCAATTCATATTTTGCTGAGTCAAATTAAATAAATTTACACACTTTTAAAGCTGCCCTGAAATACTGTATTTGTCTAGCTCATTTCACATTTACAGTGCATTACACATTACGGTATAATACAGACTGTAATACATTTTAGAATACAAACGGAAACAGAATCTATTTTGATAATAAGATTATAGTTATCAAATTTTTACGGTACAATAAATTGGTTTTATTGTTCATAATACCGTATTTATGAAGGAAAAACAGCTTAATTTATAAACGATCTTACTACAGAATAAAATTATAAATTATACAAATTATTTCATCCCTTTGACAGTTAACTTAGATATTGGCAAAAATCATAAAACTCAAGTTAAAAAAAGTACAGCATTTATTTTCAATACAATGACGTAATATTTTATTTTCAGAAAAAAAATTATTTCTACTCAATAAAACTAATTTATTCGATATCCGTGTAATAATCGGCCATTAATTCATTTAAAGCAACCCAAAAAAAAAATTCCTTTAATAAATTAAGTTGTAAATATCTTGACATTTAAAACTACTTAACATTTCGTACAAATAAGATATTTGTCCTTAAAATCATTTCGTAATTTAAGTGTTAAATAGTTGTCCTATCAAGTAGAGCTAGTCTAATTGGTATTGCTTTTCAAATCAATTCATTCGAGTTAGTTTGCTCGCCGCTTTCCATTTTAATTTTAAGGTCGCAACTTTTCTAACTTAGGAAAAGAACAACCATTTCAGAAGAAAGTTTTGACGGTTAGCGAATGAGATAGCAGAAAATTTCACAACAATGTGCTGATTAATCGACTTAAGCGAACTAATTAAAAATGGTGACCAGCAATGACGTCACCGTCACACGCTGTCGTACCTAAACTACAGTTAAATAAGGACGAAAGGCAAAAAAAAAACTACAAAAAACTACAAAAAAATGAATTAAAAAATAATAACAATATAGTTGACGCCCAAATAATTTAGCTGTGTAAATGTTGAATTTTCATTCGGGGATTTTTCCAATTGTGTCAAAGTGGTCCCCCCCTCTTTCACCTGTAAACCACCGCCTCCCCATCATTTCTATCCATCAGCTGACTAACAATATCTCCCAACACCCCACCAAACTTGCATATATATATAAAAGCCGAGGATCAATTGCAATTACATTACAAAAGTTGATCGAGTACTAAGTACCAATACAATTCAACAAGGATTTCAACGTACATTTCAATTTCTAAACATGAAGATTGTGTTTTATTTGGCAGCCATTTGCTTCCTCATCGCTTGCAATGTAAGTACTGACAATAACATTTAGTACATATATTCTAACTTTTTAATTACTGCATCATTCGATTAATATATTGAAAGTTGCTATATACACACCATTAAATCTAAAGCACAAAATATTACAAAAACTAAGAATGTGTCAAATGTATGCAGATCGGAACAATTGATAAGTTAATATAAATTATGTGGTCTTGTAAACCCATTCTTTGCATAGTAATTTTAACACAACTTAAAGCCACTTAAAAATTGTCTGTTTTTTCTTATCATTTTCAACATAAAATAACAGCATTACTTTAATCAGCAGTACCTAGCAGATGCAAACCACAATTTTAAACATTATAACACTTCCTGTAAAATTGAAAGCAATAATTCTGTAAGAATGAAATAATTACAGTTAACTCCCACGAAACATTTTAACAATTCACTAATAGTTTTTATTAAGCGTTAAGACTATTACTTTTTTGAGCAGCAAACCTCTTATTTTCATTGTTTAAAGCAATAATAAACGACGTAAAACATTATATTTTATTTTGCCTGAAAGACCCCTCAATATTATTTTATTGATTAAAAAAAGTTCTTCAGTGACCCTGGCACTGTTAAAAATTGGAATGTGTACAATATCAATTGCACTACACCTAGCTATTAGATCCCCTGCTAAGTTAAAAAAAAATTTGGCATGTTTTAAGTATCGTGACTATCGTCTCAAATACGAAAAACAAAATTTAAATAATAATTGCCAATAATTTATAAACAAAATTATTTACAAAAAAAATTTTTTTTTTTAAATGTTGTGTTTTTTAAACAAAACATATTAACACTTTTTTTTATTGAAATTCAATTTTTTTACATGTATTGAAATTATGTTTTCTAATTAATACCACGTTATAATTGGCTTACGGTAATTGGGCTTGTATCACCTTTCACAAATACCTAGAAACAGTTAACAGTTTCACCGAAATGCAAATTAATTAGAATTCTAATTAGTTTTTATTGTGAATTCGGAATTTTACGTGATAAAAAAGCAGCAAAAAAAAACAACACACCTGTAAATCATTAACAGTTTTCATTTTATTGAATTTTACAAGCGCCTACTATGTAACAAACAGCCTTGTCTGTCTATTTTTTTGTCTCCAAAATAGAAAAAAGCAAGACCCTCCTCTATTACCTGTTGTTATAATATTTTTTTACTTTTTCATGGCTCAGTTAACCTTCAAACATTTCTGCTTTCATTATATTAGCTTCTACTTAAATCCGAATGACCTACTCCCAGCAATGCTGATGGCATCAACAGTACACAAATATTAAATCTAAATGCAAATAAATTTTGTTGTTTCTTATAAACTAACTTACTACTGAATAACATCATTTACAATCTTAATAATTATGACTCGATGAGGCTTGAAGGATAACAATAATAACATGTGAAAAAAATTCTTCATTTCAGAATAATATCTAAGTCTAACCACATAATTTTGTATTTAATGAAAACATATAATTATGAAGATTCTCAAATTTTTTATAGCGATATCGCACTCAATAACTTAAGTCATTATTAAGACATCAATAGTCATCTATTAATAGCAATGAAATTCGTCATAATTAAGTCGACATTGAATTTTTTTCATGCTCATCAGTTACATAATCTTAACAACTATTATCATAATTATCACTTTTGAATTTTCTTTTTGTTTACTGTACGTGTCATGGCAAAACTGTAGACTAGTGTTCCTCAACCTTTTTTTTTTTTGCTATATATCCCGTCTATTTTTTATCAGCAAAATCATTTATAGCGCTAAATTCGCATTCAGCTAAATATGTAGATGAAAACGGAAATTTAAGTACATTTTGAGATCATTTTTGAATTGCCCTTCTTTATAATCAAATTGCTCTTTGGGAACGTGGGATTCATGTTGAGAAACGCTGAAGTAAAATTAAAAAATGAGAAAAAAAAACACAATTTGAACTAGACTGTTACACAAGATGGCGCTACAAGTTTCAAATCGAACGTGGCATTAGTTTGCGCCAAGAATTGCATTGGGTCTATGGATGACCTACTTACGTGCGCTCATTGTTCGCTCACCTGATCGCTCCAAAGCCGATCCCAAAAGTTTGCAAGCGCTCAGTGTAAAGTACGATTCATGTCTTTGTTTGTGGTAAAATAACTTTACCTATTTTTAACTAACCTAACTTAACAAAATGATTAAATTAACCTGACTAATCTAACCTAATTAAAACGAAAGAAATTATAAAAACGTCTTAGTGGTGGTTTTTCTAAACGTAAAAGACGTATTGCGATATTTTGTTAGTGATACGAGTAGTGAGCAGAAGTTGAGCTTAAGCTGTAGCTCAACCGTGAGCGATCTTAAGCAAGTCATCCATAGACCCCATGCAAATCCTTGGCACAAGCTAATGGCTTCTTCAAATCGATCAAACAAAATAGGTGGAGCTAAAGTTAATTTAAATTTTAATATTTTTTTGTTCAATTTTCTTAAACCTACTTTTATCTTTACAACAATAGCTAAACTCCTAACAAAAAAGAAATATCATAAAAAAAATAATTTTATACTAAAAACAGCTAATTAATTGCACTGTGAAGTAACTAAATTCGATTTTTACAATTGAATTATTTATTTTTACAGGTAGTGCGAAGTGACCGTGATGACCCACCATGTGAAATAGACGAAGACTGTGAATTGGACGAATGCTGTGCTTTGGATTTCCCCGGTGATCGCAAAGTGTAAGTTAATCAAGAAATTTAGCCAATTAATTCTTATTTAAAATCTAATTTGAAAATAGATGCCGTGACATTGGCGATGACATTGGAGATGCATGTGGAGGTCCATATTTCTGCAGTGGCTGCCGCCGAAATCTTATTTGCACACCGGTAATTAAGGCCCTCCCCGAACCAGTTAGCGGTTGCTCGCACCCAGCTAATGGCACTTGCGAATACAAGCCACGAAAAGACCGACGACGTGGTTAGATACCTCATCTAACGGCATCCTATCAGGACCTATCTATTGTTCATTGTATTAATTTTTTACATCATTTTTATATGAAAAAGTGATCTCCTGTTTATAGAATTGCAATAGAAATTAAATAAAAACTAAAAAAAAGTCACTGGCCTTAATCGCTTTCATTATCTATAATGTGAATGACTGAATTTCAAAAGGATACTGTGTGATGTCGATGGCACTATTATTTATAATGCACAACAGTCAGAATAAAATACAAAAATGCAAAAAAAAAAAAAAAAAAAAAAGAAAAAAAAAAAAAAAAAAAAAAATAGACGTTACTTACGAATAAAAAAATGATTGATGCGTTTATAAAAAATCAGATTTTAATTGCGTTTTTAACTTTTCTCAGGACAACATAGTCATATTATACAAATGTACAGTAAGATTATGTTGGACTTCAGATCAAATAAATGGCTAAATGTAATCAAATTTAAGTGTTGATTAAGAGCACAATTAAATCAACTGTCTTTCAAAACTTTTACATAACTTAAAAACTTACAAATAAGTTTTAAACACTAGAAATGTCCACTAACAGATTGATTTCGACAGATTTCAATAGCTAAATATTTACTAAATAAACACAATTTTTTTAAAACAAATTTTTAATTTTCTAATATTTTGTAAATTACTATTTGGTTAATTAGTCTTTAATAGTAGATTATAAAAATTCACAATAAAATAGGACAGTTAGGATAAGTTAGGATAAAATAGGATAAGTTAGTTATTCAATACCAAAGTTGCCAAAGAGACTAGTCAACTATCTTTTTATGATAAAAAAAAATTACAAAAAAAAAAAAAAACTAAATTATTTGCAAACTACTATTTAGTTCATTAGATTTCGATAGAAGATTACAAAAACCCTCAAAAAATTAGACCAGAAATAATTTATTTATTCAATATCAAAGTTGTTAAAAAGAATTTAACAGACTCGTGTTGTTAAAAATGTAAGAAAACTATTTTCATTAACGTAATTAACTTACTGTAATCAGTTACAGAAAAAGCAAAAAACAAAATATAAATCAGTTGTTAACCGTAGAAATATATCCAATTGGCACAACGAAACAATTCAAGCAAATATAAGGTGATTATACTGTAATTTCGTTTAAATCCAATTAATTTAAGAGAAACTCATCATGTTAAAATTATTAATGACGTATGTGTTGCACATCTAAATCAAAACTGAAATTAAGGCATTTCTAGCTTAATTATTACCAATTGCGACATCATTCTGTAATCAACGATTAATGAATTAATTTCAACACTTAGAGAGGAAACTCAAGTGACTTTAATTAATGTTCCTGTATCGTATGTGTCATAATAATTAAAGTATTTTTACAAGTACAAGTAACTCAATTACTTTAATTGATTGTTAGCAACTAATCACCGACTATTTTTAATCAGTTATTTGATTAAGTTTAATGGTAGAATCACGTAAAATAAAAATGAGTCAGATTTTAAGGAGGTAATTAAAAATGAGTCACAGTATCGGTACATTATGATTCCTAATGCTATTTAGATAACTTAAATTAGAAGTTCATAACTTTAACGTCACTAAACATGTGAGTCAGTCATTGTTATTATTGGGTAAAAACTAGATCAAATCATAACTACCTATGCAAATTAGCAATAAAAGTTTACTATGAAATGCTTTAAAGATATATTAATAACAATGATACACTAGTTCACCTTACATTTTATTCAAAAATTTAAATGCGCTTAAATCAGCACTACACAATTTCAGTGAAAACTTTTATAATTAATCCTTAGATAGAATTTTACGTTTTTGCCACCTACAGTGTCTGCTAAATAAAAAAGAAGAAAAAAGTAATGGTAGAAATTTCGTTTATAAATGATTGATAGTCTTCATAAAAAAACAGTTACTTTTCTTTTTCTTAACACTGTGACTAATATTTTATTTAAAATTGAACAGTATTATTGTGATTTTTCAACAGGTTTTTACTAAATTCTTCGTTTTTAAAACACCAAAAGCACTTTACCTTGAACTTCTCTCAATTGACGATTTGTTATTCTATACTGATCGATCAGTAATTGAAAAACAGGACACAATATCAACATAAACCAACTCCCAAACTTAATTTTAACTTTTGAAAGATATTTTTTTTGTCTGATGCAATAAATAACTATACTTAAGCTTCATAATTTACAGCACTCATATAATTACTGCACATTATAATGAATACTAAAATATCAAGGGTATTGTTTTGTAGGCAAATATGAATAGAGAAAGTTTTAATATTCAGTGTAGTTCAGCGTCTCCCAACCCTTTTGTTTTTATGCCTCACCTGCTGTAAGTCTTTCTCAAATTCTTACAATTAATTTTCAATATTCAAAAAAATGAATGGTTTACTAAACAAACTTGAATGATTATAAATTATTGAGCAAATACAGTATTTTTAAGTTTAATTTTAGATATTTGAGCCCATTTTAAAAACAGTTTTGAATATTTGAATCCGTTTTCAAATTTGAAATTTAATTGCTTCCCTGTAAGACGTGGGTTCTACGTTGGGAAACACTAATGTATCTGTATTTATTTTGTGGCATGTATGTTCTAGGATTTTAAATTTTGTATTACAGCATAAATACTAAAAAGTTAAAAGAAAAAGACAGCATTAAAACGATATACTGTACTACAATAAAAGACGCACAAAATTTAATTATTTTATCTGACAAGTGGAGTACTGTTTGCTTAATAGTTTCTTCAAGTAACAATAATAAAATTTGATAGTTAATGTATTAAAAAATGACATCAAATTTCCCAAATGTCTCGAAATATTAGCTAGACATGAATTCTCTTAACAAGAAATCTTAAAACATTTTTTACTTTCACCGTTTAGAATATTTAAATATTTTTTTGAATCGATTTCAGTCTTTCCTCCTGAATTGTAATTGCATTTGGTGCTTTACAAGGTATTTATGCAATATTTTATAATTATTATAATTTAAAAAAAATGTATATGGTACTAACTATAACAAATTAAACATAAAAATAAAAGCTAAGTAAGAGGCTTTTACGAGCGTTGACTTAAAAAAAAAAACAAATAAATGAATCACTTAATCAAGTTACAGTTCATTGAAATTTAGTTTTTTGAAGTAGATAAACTATTTTAATTTTGAGATAACTGTGAATAACTGTATTGTATTTTTAAATAAGTTTATTCACTAATAAATTATACTGTAAATAATGTACGGTATCTGTGTTAGTCTGACGTAAAAAAAACATAAGGGGGAAACCGCATGTTTTACCTTGACCCAGAATAAATAAGAGTCTTGATTTCTAGACTGCAAGATTTTCAACTTTTCAACTATCAATGGACAATTTCAACTTTTTAAGTATTTGAGATATAACAGCTTTAAACAAGTATGAAAACAAGTACGAATTTCAATTACTATTAAAATTTAATATAAAAGTCACGTTATTAAAAGGGTAATTGGATAGCATAGAAACAGACAAGCATTTAATTTTTTTTTAATTGGAACTCTAGTAATGTTTATACAGTATACACTGTGTATATCAGTGTTTTCCAATGTGGGGCCTACGCTCTACAGAGTGGACAAATCCATTTCATAGGAAAACAATTCGAAAATGAGCTCCAATCTCAAAATAAATTCAGCAAACAAGCAAAGTTGGGAACCACTGCACTACATACAGTATCTGTGTCTAAATTCACAGAAATTTGAATTCAAAAATATGTTTTGAAATGATGATACTACAGTACTGTAGTACTGTATCTCGACTGGCAACAATCGGTGTTACAGTACTACTAAAGCAATAATGTTAAAGTCTAACCACCTACATCATTAGCCAAAATTAACAAATTACTGTAATAACAATCACTAAATTACATTTTCAAGTCAATGGAAAGTTTCATACAATATCCGAGCAAACACGGTGATAAATAAATTCTAATCTTAGTTAACTTAAAACTAATTTTCTTTTATTCGTAGAAGTGTTATAATTAATAAAAAAAAATTGATGACAAGGTCAAAAACAGTGAGAAAATCAATATGACCGCGTAGGATGCGCTAGGTCATAGGCCATCAGGTCAGTAGAGCATCTTTTACTTATCCATATTAATCAGGTCAAAACCAATCAAAACTGGACAACAAACAACTTATTTACCAATATTGTACTTTTACATTACTGTCGAAATTTCAAAACATTAAAATTTAATTATAATGAATTGCCTATGCTGTTAAATGTATGGGGTGATTTTCGAAATTGAAACACTTTTTTTCCAGCGACAAAAAAGAAACGGGAAAAATCGCCATTCGAACTTATAGGATTTAATCTCATTTTTATATTGACATGTTTTTAGTCTTCTCCATGATCAGATAGGAAAAAATTCGTCATTAGAATTGGATGACATTTAGTTTATTTATTTACTTTATTTTTTTTTTCAATGGCAAGAAAGAAACACAAATGTCAAATGACTATTGGAAAGAATAGAATCCAGAAGAAAAAAATGTTCCAATGTAGAAAACCATCAGTTATAATTATGTAGGTTTTATTTTTAATAGATAGACAAAGTATAAGATAATTATGATTAAATTAATATCAATTCTGTCAATTTCAGGAGCACAGCAATGAAACAGTAACCCAATTAAAACAAAAAAATTTACTTTGAAAGTTCTCAAATTGATTTGAATGTATTGAAAACCTCGAATGCGCATGCGTAAATCTGATCTCCTTTCAAATTGATAAGTTATAAACAAACGCGTCAGATGTAATCTTTAATCTTGGATTTTGCTGATTAATAAACAAGTAATGACAGCTGACGAACTTGAACTATAATTTTGCTCCATTTTTAAGCACGAGTGAATGAGTGATACAAAATATTGTAATAAATCTAGGATTTTCCTCTATTATTATTATTGTTCCTGTAAAACTTTATTGCTGACTTCCAAACTGATTTTTAAAAAAAACGAAATTATACAGTACGCTTGCTAAATTACGGAGAAAGGTGCGCAAAATAACGGATTACCAAACAAATGCTCAGTACAGTACTGTTATTTGTTAACAAATTCTTTCATTTCTATTGGTCCTCTCAAACAGTGCTTTAGAAAGAAAAAAAAGATTTTTCTCAAACACTACTACGGTAAATAATTGAAACGAGTCATAATTTCTTAGAAATCAAAAGAGTTTAAGTAAAGAAATTGGAGTTCATCGCCGTTAACCATGTTAATTGACCGAACGCAGATTTTCCTCTCTGTATTATAAACTTAATAATGAAATGTTCAATGTGAACGTACTTAACGTTTTGCGTTGATTTTGAGAAAACTTGGCTGAGTTATCATGCTCAGATAAATCACAACTTGCGGCTAAACGTAATCAAACGATGCCCTATAAAGTACCTATACATAAAATTGCAAAAATAAATTGTTATACTGCACAGTACAGGGCCGGCGCAACGCGGGTTCCAAGGGTTCCCATGAACCCGGCCCCGCGCTTGGAGAGGCCCCGCGGTCTACGAAATGAGGTTTTTTTTTTTTTTAGGAAAAATTTTATTTTAAAGAATTTCAGGAACAAAAACAATTTTTTTTTAGGAAACTTTTAGAAAAAAATTTTTTTTTTCAATTTTTGAACCCGGCCCCGCAAAAAGGCGCGCCGGCCCTGGCACAGTATATTATATTAAAAACAAAATATTTAACAAGAATTTAAGACAAAATATAAAATAAAAATATAAAACAAACATACTGTATAAAAAAATTTTAAAAATATATAAAATAAAAACACAAAAAAATGGAATAAATAAATATATTTAAAAAAAAAATATTTGACAAAATTAGAGAAAAAATATTTGACAAAATTAGAGAAAAAAATATTTGAAAAAAATATAAAAAAAAAATATTTGAAAAAAATAAAAAAAAAATATTTGACAAAAATATAAAAAAATATTTGAAAATAATATAAAAAAAAAATTTGAAAAAATTATGAAACAAAATATTTGACAAAAATGTAAATAATTCACTATAAATGGACCATTATTTTCTAATAAGTTATATACGAGGATTATTCAAAAAGTAAGTTCCGTTTTATTATAAAAAATGATTTACGCAATTAAAAACATTTTCGTTAACAGCATTAGATAGATTGAACTCTCTTGAACATTTTCATATAAAATACATGCAAATCGACGCATTGTTGGTGACACTGGACCATTTTCCGTGACCCTCTGCAAATGTTTTTGCCTCCGAATCTTATTTTTGATTAATGCTGCAGCATGCGGACGCACATTGCCGTGAGGAGGAATATGCGGGACGACGGCGTCGATTTTGGACCACAGGTCTCAATTTAGTGAGATTTTCACAGTATACATCAACTGTAATTGTTGACTCATGTTCCCAGAAATCAACTAAAATGCTTTGAACTGGTTTGAAGCTCGTTAACATTTAAATTTAACTGGTTCAAATCCGCGGAGGCAAAAAGCTGTGCAGAGGGTCACGGAAAATGGTCCAGTGTCACCAACAATGCGTCGATTTGCATGTATGTTATATGAAAATGTTCAGGAGAGTTCAATCTATCTAATGCTGTTAACGAAAATGTTTTTAATTGCGTAAATTATTTTTTATAATAAAACGGAACTTACATTTTGAATAACCCTCGTACTATAAATCGACTATAAAAAATGTCATCAGTTAAACAATAAGACCAAATACCAGATAAAAATAATCTAACTTACAGTACCAAGTTATAAACTACTGTATAAGTTATTATTACTGTATTGTATAGTATAGTGCTTCGATACCAGATACATTAAAATACAAAACCAAAACATTTATTGGCAAAAAAATACATTAAAGCAGTAAAATTGTTTTGATATAAGAACATAAATAAATTAACTCGAATACTGTACTTGTTACAAGCATGAAATGGAAATGGCTAAAATTAACATTTATTTGTCAATTTCTGCTGAAAATATGTAAAAATAGAAAAACATAGTAATGCTTTGTTGGTCTAAACTAATGTTTGTTTTGTTTTTAATTTTATTGCTGAAGTGCTAAATGTGTCAGATTTTGATATAAATTACTGAATTTATACTACGAAAACCTTGAAAATTAAATTCAATTAATTTGATGAATAAATAAACTCGTTTCATTTCGATAGATATAAAAATGAACATGAGAAAATGATATTAATTCACGTAATGCACTGTAATAATTTGAGACATAAAAAATGGGAATTAAATTAAAAATGGATAAGCATCAATGAACATACAGTACCTGCAAACCACAACTTTCACAATAATGTAATTTACAAGTATTAAAAACCCCACTGATATAACTTTATGAGCAATATTCTCATTTTTCCCATCTTCCCAAAGGATATTACAAAACCAAAAAGAAAACAGTAATTTTTTTTTCTAAAGAAATAACTTATCCGTTACAAGAAAAAGCTGAAACTTTAAAGATAATTTCTTTATGCTTTGAATAATAAAGTTACTCATCAACGTAAACAAAAACCTTTGTGTGTGTGTGTGTTAAGAAAACAATAATTAAAAGTACATGCCCAGTCGAAGGTAAAAGTAAATAACAGTGCCATGTACTTGAGAGCAAAGGTTAAGGTTAATTACCTTGCTCGTACCTGTACATTACTGGTTTACATTTTTAACCCAAAGTCAAACCTTTAGACATGCATACCAATAGCATTCACACTTATTTTCAAACTATAAGGAGAAAAAAAATGAAAAGGTCAAATCGTGAAAACTGACCAAAAAGAAAATCATTATTGACCAATAAAGTTATTTACAACCGATCATATTTCTAATTCGAGAAATCGGTAAATAAATAGATAACTTTTCTGAGAAATTAAGTCATTTCTCAGTTGTTAAATTAAAAAAAAAGTCATGCAATTAAATCTGAACAATTTACCAATTAATTTTCCTTAAAATACAAAGTATGAGTATGTCACACAGTTAAATTTAATAATTCTAGTAAAAAAGAAGTTAATATAAAGGTAAGTTTGATAATTTAGTGGTAAGTGGTGAAAGTGGAAATTTGAAAGGAAACTTCAAAGTGAATAAAGACGAATAGCACGGAAGTACGTTTGATGATTGGGAAAGTTTTTGGAGGGCAGTGACGACCATCAGCATTCGTCCAATCGCAGCTCATCTTAGCATCAACATGAAGGATACAAAACACTATTTAAACACCAAACGCGGCATCAAAAAATTAAGAAAGTCTGTTCCAACCAAATAACTTAAAGGTTTTGAACACATCATTTGGGTTAAGATGAAATACTTAATCGTGGCAGTGCTTGTTGCTGCTTTGGCTCTTGTGGTAAGTTAAAAAAAATTTTTTTATTCAAATAATTCGAGTTTCCATCAAGCTCTCTAAACTTATCTACTTTATTCTACGGTTTCTTGAGTTTTCTGTGAAGTAAATATAAAAAATATTGAACATAAAAATTGATTTTTAGTAAACAAAAGCAGGCACAAAAATAAAAATATTATGAAATTAATCCAGTAAAAACAATGTTGCAATTTTCATACTAATCTTATTACTTCATCTATTATAAACAAACAAAAAAAAATAATAAAAAAAATCTGTTTATTTTATTACTCAAGACAGAGGTGCATAGTAGGGTTCCTTTATCTAATTTACAGTACAGTAATAACAACTAAACACAGCAATTGTTATGAAATTTAAAAATTAAAACGAGCAATGCGTTTAGTCCTTTACTAATGTCTGATTAACTCTTAAATACAGTAATAATTAATCGTGGTTATCATTTTGGTATAATTCATAAACATTTCTTCATGTTTTCCTCATAGCAACAGTGATTCAACACTTTCAGGTCATAAACCAATGACTTATTAAATTAAAAATGTTGAACTTTGACAATAACCGCATCTCGCCACTATAAGTATAAATAATACATTCGAGTATCAAACAAATTTAATCTCAAGTCTCTACTGTAAAATTGTCTACTGTATATACTGTATGCAACAAAAACTTATATAAACTGAGCAATAACATCAATAAGTTTCTTTTGCAATCATGAGACTGCATAATTCAAAACCTTATTAAAGTCCAGACGATACTGTATCTGTAATAAATTCAAAATTGATTGATAAATCTAACTCTTCGAGGTTAATAAGTTCATTAAAACTTTTCAAAGATTATAATAATTAATCAAGCCTAAACAAATTTCCATTACAGGCCCAAGCAGATTACGATGATTGGTGCAATGTAAATGACCATCCATGTATTGAAACTGATGAATGTTGCATACAACACAGTCCCAACGGTGATGGACAGTAAGTTATCACATTATTTCTTAATAACTTAATGCTTTTACAAATTATTACAGAACATCCTAAAACAAGCAACAAAAAAAAATAAATGAATAAAATAAACTGATTATTGCAATTAAAACAATTTTAAATCTTGCAAAATATCTTTTCACAAAAAAGTAAATTCATTTAAAAAAAAAACCATTAGAAAATAGGTGAATCATTTGAAAATAATTGGAATTCGATGTCTTAGGTGCAAAGATCTTGGTGATGACACTGGTGACCCATGCGGAGGCCCACATTTCTGCGGCTGCAAGGCTCGCTACATTTGCCAACCCCATTCACCAGTAATATAAATTGAATTTTAACGTTAAAAAATGCTGTTCTATCAATTAAAATTAAACATTGTAGGAATATCCATCAAGATACGAAGGAATTTCTAATGGAACCTGTCGGCGTGACCCTGCTTGGGTAGCCAGATATCGACAAAGCGCATCATATCGCAACACCCACAGAAGACGGTGGTACGACGACGACGACGATGATGATGATGATGACCGTCGCCGAAGACGCTAAAAGCTATCAACTATAACCCATCTCTCTAAAACGCAAAGAGACCGAGAATTTTTATAATAATTATTAAGAAAGCTGCAGTGCATTAGTCGAGGAGAACAGGGTTTCATGAAGAATAAGAGTCCCAAACTTGGTCAGAGAATTTAATATGCCATTGAAGAATCTCTAAAATCTGCCAATTCTGTCCTTTACCAATTGTATACATTTTGTACCACTATCAATGTAGTTAAATCTATTTGCTCAATTATTGTAGTTGTTTATAACTTTATACCATTTTCCGTCTTCTATTCGAAATGTGTAATTATCACGTACTCGAGTAATTTAATAATAAAAAGTGATGCACAACAACAAAAAATTGTCTTTCAAGGTTTTTATTTACTTTCGATTTCCGCTGGCATTTGTATTCCACCCTTCCGGTTAATACCTGCGAAATACCCAAAATATAATAATTTACTGTAAAACTAAAATATAATAGAAATTTGACCAAAGATTAAACTCATTCAAAAATCTGATAAATATAACGCGTCCTCCAAAATGGAAGATACTGTATTATAATACCAATCCATTTAACGCATTTTTTAAAGCTGAGTAACCTTGATTACATTTCCAGTACATGTTTAAGTAACTTAATTCAATAACACATTGTCATTTAATCCTAAACAGCAACATAATGATAATAAAACAAATACTGTAGTTTTTTTTAATTGCACTTTGGCATTAAATGATTGCCAAGTTGAAATACTGTATATCCTGACAAATGTCAATCATAATATTTCAATGATCAAAACATGTCGTTGCAAATCTAACATTTCTTAATTCATCAATATGACAGAAAAACAACCTCTAAAATCAGACAAATATTAAAATCATACTCATTAAAAGTATTTATGAAGTAGGTTATTAGCTATCTCAATAACTCTGCATTTAAGTTATCGTGTACAACTTAAGTGTCACGAAATTAATTTTATGCTACACATAAAATACAGTAGAGTATTCAGAAATGTAGGTCCCATTTTTTCTAACTTACAAATTACCTATAAATAACTAATAAATCAATAACTAACTGCTTTTTAATCGTTCTTCAGACAACATGAGTCGATTGAACTCTTTCACAACTTTGACATCAATGGAAACAGAGCAATTTATTTCTCAAACTGAAGTTCAGGAAATATATTCAAATTTAACAAACATTTAACTTGTATTACATTTCCTATGCGGCACCTTTAGCCATTAATTTTCTTGAAGTCCAACAGACTTATGTACGTTCGTTTAATGTCAATATGTTGTCAAATACTATAGAAGTAAATTCTATAGTATTTGATGCTGTCCTGAGAAGGGTAAATTGATTATAATAAAATTTAATTCAACTACTAGCACTTAAAAAAAATTATTTATAGCAATTGGACTTGGTTTCTAAGTTAAGTTTAACTATACATTCAACTAAGAAAACGATTGGAAGATATTAAAACTCATAAACATAAAGTAGTTATTTTTAATTATTTATCTAAATGCATGCTCCAACAACTACGGTATAATGCATTTTTAAATACTAGCTTATAATTATCGAGTCAGTAAAAATGCGTAAACAATCACATGATGAAAATGAATCACCATAGTTCCTGAATTCGACCAGAAATCATTATATTACATAAATTGCTTGTTATGTTTTCTCGAGTAATCAGCTAACTTATTGTTTTTTTTAAACACTAGTTACGTACTGCGACTTTCACATTTGTTCAATGTCACTAGACTACACAAGTATACTTAGCGACAAGAAAAAAAACACAAGGCTAAGCTCACTGTATGAGCATAAATCAAAATTCTTTTTAAAATAGTCCATGTGTTTTTCTTTTTTGACTCATTCAGTTGAGGTAGTTCCCCCATTATCACTGCATACAAGCGTCGTTGATTACGTGCTCATCATCTTAATCACCCGTCACTAATTTTTAACGACGTCAATTATTTGTTTAAATGAAAACGAAAGTGCTCACAAAATTTCAAACTCGTCAATGCGTCACTTTACTGCAAGCAAAAATAGCAAAGAAAAACAAAAATTGCTTATTAATCAGGTAACACCCAGCATTTAATAAAAACTGAAACGATACAAATAAATTTTGCAAGTCACAAAAAAAGCTTTGAAGCTTATCCTGGTGGAGTGGGGAAATGCATAAGAAAATGTGTTTTCCATTAGAGTTACATTTTAAAGTAGCAAAAAACGTTTCAGAGCAATCATCAGAGAGGGCCTCTTAATTGCCCAACACTATCAATGTTTACGCTTCGATTTTTTCGAATTTCCACCGCCTTCCCAACGAAACCCACGAATATATAAACAGTCCTGAATATTGTGACAAACATAGTAAGCATTATCAATTGCTGCTTGTGTTAACATATCCCCACCCGGTTTATAACGTCCACCGTAAACTTTCTTTTTACCAAATTTTCCTTTTTTTTTCTTTGCATCTTCTTCCGACTGATCCAAATACTTGTTAGGCGAAGAAGCCGAAGGAGTTGTCACATTTTCATTGTCATTGTCTTTTGACGATGTCACTGCTTTGGGTGATGTTTTAAGATTAACTGCCATATAACAAAATCCTCAATTTGATATATAAATAAATAAGGCCAATCCAGCTTCAGTTTTCTCCTAAAACACAGCAGAAACGCACAAATTTAAATCCAAACAATAAAACAAAAAACTGCAATATATTCAATAGTTACCATGGTAACAAAAACAACAACGCAATTAAGATTTGTTTTTCATTATGTTATGGTAATTCGGTAAAACCTTTGCCAAAAAATCCAGCTGGAGATTTTGAGACTAAAATTGAATGCAAGCAATGATTGTACAATATTATTACAGTATTAACACGTACAAAATAATAAACCAATACCAAATGACGCCATCAACCTTGACCATCATAATTACTGCATGATGCAACTTATTACATGATAATTTATGTATTTGTAACAATCTACAAAGACAGAATTTTCCAAGAAAAAAATAAACACGTAACCAATTGAATAAAAATATTTAAATGATATCCGCTTCGGTATTTTTTTTATAATCTTTTTAAATTACTTTTTAGTGACGTCGATTTATTTGGATAAACATGATTATCTTATTAACCAAAGTAAAAAAAAAACTATAATCTATAAGCCCCTCGTACCTTAGCCACCATTATACAAGATATAATATGATAACCTAAGATAATGACGTCACTTAATTATTTAAATCTAGCCAGTTTATTATTTTTATCTTTCATGTAGCTCACTCGGTTTTATAATGCTAAACAGTATAACAATAATTACTACGTACTTTATAGATTTTAACGTTACTTAAATTCATCTCTAGATTATTCCTTGCTTAATTTAGAATCTTCCAATAAATCTAAACTTAATGTTTTCATTTACATAATTATTTAACCAACCAGAAAATTGAAGGAAAACGCTATATTATATTTAAAGCATAATTAGATCCTTAATGTATTTTTTTCTTAACAAATCAAGTAAAAATGCAGAAAGTGTTTATAAAATACAATGGAATTCGTTTAACTCGAAGTGGTCGAGACCAAAAAATTTCTTTGTGCTAAAAGAATATTGTCTTAAAATTGACAAAAAAATATTCTCACTAAAATGACATTTTTTTAGAATATATCATATTAGAATTACTATTTACATCATATCAGATAGACTAACGGTATTTACATAATATTAGACATACTATTAACATGTCAAAATACAAGTATTATGCATGTATGGAATTAAAAAATAACAATGGGGTTTTAATTTTTTTTTTTTATAAAAACAAACAAAAAATGTATTGAATGTGTATTGTTTTTATACAAACTTTAAAACTTATCAAAATTTTGATTTTCGCGGCGGTATATGCAATTTTTCACTCGGAGAAGCAAAATGTTTTTGTATTAAACTGCTTTTGTTTCGTATTAACAGGAAATGCCTATTCTTTAGTTCGAGACCGCAATGTTGTTTTGTGTTAACCGAATTCCATTATAGTGGATTTATCTTTAAAGTGTCTATCTGTCGTCTATTTAATTATAACATAAAGTCCTATGATCATTTAGTTTTTTTTTTTTAAACTTTCTAATTGCACCATTTCATAAATTTGATAATCATTTGATATGCTCAACATGCCGTGTTTAGAAATGATTCTTACTGTCGGTTTCTCTGACTGCAATCTACGCTCACATTTTTGACCATAGATTACCATATTTTCTGGAATTACTTCTGGAGTAGTTATTTCACACATTGCTCCAATTACACAACCATTTGCCAGCTTTGTGTCACGTCCGATTTTGGCTATAATTATCAAATAACTGCGTTACAGTAAGCATATCAAAAACGAAACACGATACTCACAAATTACAATATCTCCAAAAATAAAATAAAAATACATGCCTCATAATAACCAAGCAATAAAATCATTAGTTCTCGACGTTTTACAAGCAACAGATAATGAACTATGCCACCTTTTACCAACTCTCAGAAGTCATGCAACCACCGTATGTAAAAATATAAATTCTAGAACTTACATTTCGCTTCCAACACATTGTTGTCTCCAATTTGAAGAGATTCACAATCTATTGACAAATCATTAAAGAAAATGTAAAGATACATCATACCGTACCAGTAGTCACAATTATTTAAAAAATAACAGTTTATCAAAGTAAGGATACAAGCACCAACTTCAAACACGTTATAGTTGCCAATGATCATTGGCTGAGATTTAGCATGCTTGCCATCAGAATGATTACTATACTCAAGAATCAAATTAACAATAAAAATAAATCGATATTTAAAATACAATAACAAAATGATGGATTTTTTCTTAGATTGACTAAACGGTTCTCAAAATAAATGTTTAAATTAAATGTTTTTAATTTTGTCATGTTAAGTGCATTATGTAGATAGAATCCATTTGTGGAGAATTAATTTTAATTGTTTACTTAGATTTTTTTAAAAATTATAACTTCCAATTAAACTTCTCGCTTAAGATTAATTGTTCGAAAATGGTGCCGCTTGCTGCTTAAAATTACAGTAAAATGTGAATTTCATTCCTTTCTTTAATTTAAATTAAATTAGGTTAATAAAATCATTTTTATAAGTTAGTTATTTTCTAACTATTTCAAAAATGTCACTTTAATTCCAAATGTAAAATTTATCACGAATAGTCGTGAATCCCACTTAAAATAGCGCTTCTGCAACACGGCCATTTCATTGGTGATTACGGTGTTCCATTGCATTGGATTGGAAGTTCGAATTAAAAAAATAATTAAAATGTAACTAAATTCATAAAAATAGTTTTACGCATTTAGAACTATATAATGTACTTAACATAACATGAATTACAATTCAACATTTAGGTTAAAGATCCAATAAGCAATCTAGGAAAACTCCAAATGATGTTTGCTACCTGTTAATAATCTGGACTTGCTCTTCAATTAGATTGCCTTCCCCAATTATGATCGGACCTGATTCAGCTACAATTCGAGCCTTTGGATGTATAACGGTATTACTTCCTACAATAAAATAGTATTTGCTATAGTCAATCCTTGGTCAACAACTTATCGATCAGTGAAACGCTATTTACAATGCCAGTCAAAATACATAATGCTTCACAAACTCTATACTGATCAAATTATAGCTCAAATTTAGTTCACACTAATATTTTGTTATTCTTGCCAATTTCACAGTTTCAACGTCTTACGACGTCAAGGTGGCCTATTGCCACACAGGCTCATAATCGCATTATTATATGCATTGCAAAGATGGTAAAACATACTGTAGATTAAACATAATGTATTACCTATCGTGACATCACCTATTACTTCGCATTCTGAACACACTACAGCTCGAGAAGCAATTTTTACACTAAAAAGTAAAAACAATTTATTAACAAGAAGTAATTTAATTCAAAATTGTCATCATTAACTATTCATTGTGTGACACATTTATATACCTGCAGTTGCTAACCAATATGTTATGAGATTTTAAAAAAATAGTTTTGGCTTACATAAACAATTAATACGCCATTAATACCAAGAAGAAATCACACATTTTAATCAATATTACCTAGATTTCGACGATGAGCTCGACATTTTCAACACAAAGTTTCACTCTCAACCAGATGATTTCATCTGTGATTCGATACAATTAAAGTACAATAAAAACTATCGTATTTTGACGAATACGTACTGTATTTTTGAATGAAGGTGCAGTATATCAACTTATGTGAAAACAGCTTAACAAGAGAATGCCCTAATACTATTAGTCTCAAACCAAGAAAGTCTCAAGTTAGTCACCCAAAAACTGTATTATTTTGTGTTAAGCGATTTCGCGTTAAAAGTTACTGTACTATGAACGATATTGGTTAATTTATCGTACTGGTAACCCACAGCATGATCAATACTTTAAACTTTAATGGTTACTATTCTTTATGATTTAGAATTAAAATAAGAAAATTGCGTCGTTTGCCAAGAAAAATAAAAATCTAAAAACTTATTGTAGTTTTAAAAAACTGACATATACGAAGTTAAAATAAAAGAAAAACTGTTTGCCAATCTCTTAAGGGGCATTCCATGCAAACACAAAGCGTCTTAAGACGTTAGCATACGACTTTTTACTAATATGCAACATCATACTGTATTTGTACCGGTAATGATTTTGTAGCCAAGTTTTTAAACATCTCTGAACTGTCGTACTTACCTTACTAGTAAAATACAGTACTGGATTTTTACAAGTACCGTATAGACTTACTGGAAATCAAATGATTCAGCAATAACAATCAAAGGGTCCTCAAAAATTAGCTATTATATTACAAGTTTAAATACGGCGACCTCAAATTATTGAAACCAACAAATACAGTAGTACCAAAACGATTACCAATGTTCGGAACCAGTTTTTTTTATACCGTATCAAACTTAAAACATACGCACAACAATTTCAAAATTGTTACTTCATATTAAGCGACTATTCATTTGGTGTCAATGCTGAAGTCGCTTGAACAAAGTAACAAAGAAATAAAGCTTTCAACAGTCAAAACTAATACACCATTAAAATCTTGAATTACATTTAATGTAGGAATATATTCCATCGTCTTAAATAATCGTTTCGTACAAACAACATTGAAATTCAACCATTTCATCACAATGTTATTGTCTTAGTACATTGTATCAGTGTTACTTGACCGAGGTTTCTTTATTTTCTCCAAATTTTTAGTGACTAAATCGTGTAATGTGGACTAAATAAAAAAAATTTTTGATTTAGATTTAAAATAAACACATTTTAAGATGGCTAACTTACATAGTGATTACGCAATTCGCACAAAACAAGACGCAAACTAAGAAATTCCTTTTCATCCAATTCCTGCACAGTGCGTCTATAATCCTCCTACATAATTAAACGTTCGACAATAATTAAAAAAAACAATCTTCACTTTCAAATGCAAAAATGTTAACGAACCACATGAGGATATTTTCCTACTTTAGAGACTAATTTAGCCCGAGTCATGAAATATCTAATAAAAATAATTGAGCTTAAATACAGTTACGTTTTCCACATTAAATTCCTTCAACCCTCCTCCGGACTACATAGTTACATAACACAAACGTAGAAGACAAATCTGTTGGATTTGGAGCAAAAATAACTTGAGTTATTCAACACCAAAGTTGTTAAGCGTCCAACTGACTTATGTCATCCAGAGAATAGTTAAAGTGATTCAATTTTCCCCCTACCTTGATATCTGATCGAAAAAGGCAGCCGCATCGCTTTCAACTTGTCTTATTTCACCAAGAGTGTCCTCCTAAATAAGATGCAAGTTAAAGCTAGTTAATAACATTTTCCTTATTAAATGTCATAATTCTTCTAAAAGAAAACTTTACCTGAATTGAGACTCCAAAGTTATTTCCATCCTCGATTCGTGGAATTAAAAATTGAATCCACATTTTCAGCTAACAGTAAAGAATTCTATGTTACTTTTTCGCAAATTTTAATCATAACTATTGAACCACTCACGATGTTCGCATCTTCTACTAACTGGCGAATATATGGTTTTGCTAAATCAACCAATTCTACAATATATTTGTTGCTCGGAGATGTTCCGTTAGGAAGAATTAGCACCTTTGTACCAGGAATGTCATTGTCAAATATTTCTACTTTCCTCTTCTTCGATAGTGGTAATGCATCATTTCCCTTAAGAGCAATTCAAAAATAACAAATCAAAAAGAAAAATAATATACCAATATAAAAATACCAATAAATCGTTTTCATGTCCTTTAGCAATGACGGGTTCAGGTATTGGGATTTTTAAGTCAGTATGAATATCTCTGAAGTCGGTTTTATTAAATTTCTCGCTCTAAAAATCAAATAAGATGCAATGAATAGCAACAGAATCGTAAATTCGTAATATTTTTCAAATTATTCATTTAGACAACCTTAGCCAGAGCATCAAGTTCTAGTACTTTCCAAGGAAAGCGTTTTAAAACAAGTTCTTCCGCCTAAAACAAATGTTAACATTTAAAAATCAATAAATTGCTCAGTCAAATGTTTGAAACGATTACTTCATGTACCTCAGTCTTAACTTTGTCTTTGTATGCGTCAACCTGGAAAGAGTTCAAAAACAAAATCAGTTAATACATTTGTTTATAGAAACTGACGTAAAATTTAGGAAAATTTTTAGAAATTTCCATTATGTCACATCTCCAAAACCATCTAGTCATTTAATTTTTAAACAAGTACAGAATTAACAATTACTTACGCAACCTTACAATCAAATAATACAGACTAAGTAAAAACAAAAAAAACTTTTCAAAGTGATGCTGCACAGTATTATTCATTTTTAAGGCTTATACAGGAAGCTAAATAAATACACGTTGGTTCGACGTTCCTTCTCAGAACGTTCATTATTGATCAGCTGTGAGAACACGGTAACCATTCACAACCAGCTAATTATTACTTAATAACAGTACAATATCCAATTTTCGTAAATCGTTAAATGTACATCATTTTGATACGTTAGTAACTTTAAAAAGTAACCCCATATTCGAATTACATCACGTTAAAATGGACAACATGAAGGTTTAACAAAGAAAATCCTTTCTTTCCATTAATCCAGACTAAGATTCATATTACGATAACTTATTCATTAATAACAAAGATTACCTTAACCAAAATGTCATTTTCCATTCCTAGTTTCAAAAATTAAAATTAACTAGTTCCTTTTTTTTGACTCTGACCAACAGTTCCTCAGCTAAAAACGATGAGCAATGGAGTCCCTTACCAACAACGTGTATTGCAATACATTTCAGCATGCAACACCAAGCACAATTTTATAAGATTACGTAAGTTACCACGAACATTCACTAGATGGCAGCAAAGTTACGTGCAAAATGTGCTCTATGTAGACGAGCAAGGGCATCTACCATTTTTAATAAATTTACATAATAGGATGTAATTAATTTTAAAAAGTACAGTACTTGTATTAGATTGAGATTACATTAAGTTAGATTACAAAGTTCCGATTTCATATATCTGGTTACTTTTATTCTTTTTAAAATAAATTTAACTTGGGGTGAAATCGCCGTGAACTGAGCCATTTATTATAAAGCATACAAAATCATAATGTCTGTAAAGAACCCTACATGAATTGTTGTTAAAAATCGTTAATACAAATAAATGTAAGTTTAATGAATTGTATACTGTACGTTTATACAGTAGTTCCTTAATGAAAAATTTAACTTTTAATAATTGTGACTTGATTTCAATAAGTTAATTATACCGGTACTCATATTCAAAAACATTTTTCAAAATGCAATTGAATCATTAATGTAAGTACCGGTGATTTTAAAGTACATTCTATACGGAATTACTTCACTTGCCCGGCAGCATTTTAATATGTTATACAGTACTTTGGGTTACCGGTATTTTTTAAAAATGACTATCTTATTTAAGCAATCATTTTACGATATATAAACTTTTTAGATAAAATGCCTTGTCGGATTAATGTCCAGTCTAGATTCTAAAATGTGGCTTCGGGATGTCAACCAGATCCTTCAATAAATAGCCTTAATGATATACGGTACCAAAAACGTTCAGAATAGTTGAAATTTGATCTTTCAACAAAATTAATTTATATGCCAATTATCTTTCTTAAAAAATTAGTTATAAAAACTTTGACAAGTTTGATATTTTTTGTCAAACTTTAGCCATCGAAACATTTGCTTTTTGCATATTTTTGTCAAACTTTAGTCATCAAAACATTTGCTTGTTGCATATTTTTGTCCAAGGTGTGACTTCTTAAATTTGCTTTCTGTGTCACAAATACTGTATGTACTTTTAAGTAATATTGTATTTTGTATTAATTGGTCGTTGAATATATACTGTATATAATAAATACTAAAAATCGAACTAGTTTAATGTTTCACCGTTTTAATGTAATTACAAAAAATAGATAAGCTTCAATTTCTAAATTGTAAAATTTTTCCATCATTGAATGAGTTTAAAATTTTGATATACAGTAGTATATTTTTAATAAACAATTTAATTGCTTAAAACTATTTTGTTCCTAAAAGTTTTAATGCTAACATTTCCGCATCTTGAAGGCCAATATCTTTACACGCAGAGCTAATTTTGCGAGCTTTCTTTTTATTGGGTCGTAGAATTGCATCTCTGCGTTTTCTAAATATTTTAAAAATAATTAATTACTTTAAAAAATTATAACAAAGTATATATCAAACCTCTTTTTAGGTATTTCCACTACTTCTTCTTCACTTTCTTCAGAATTATTTTCCTCTGATTCATGTTCTAAACTTTCTTCTCCACTGTCTTGGCTATCATTCTCAACGTTACTGTCTTCGTCATCATCAGCAACTTTATTCTTGTAAACTTTGTCGGGATCAGGAAGAAAATCTAAATCAACGCTGTCTTCATCTCCCGAACTCCACTAAAAATGAATGGATTTGTTTAATGTTATTAGTAATTTTAAATTAAATATAAGCGACTTACGTCATCCTCGCCATCATTTTCAATATAATCTTCTTCTTGTTGCTTCTTTCTTTTACGCAATTTTTCTTTTTCTAACAACTTCTTCTTCTAAAAAACGAAAAAGAAAAAAACTAAATAAAAACTCCATTCAAAACAGTTACTATTACATACTTTTCGCGCAGCTTTTTGTCTCTGTCGATAAGTTTCTTTATCAATCTTATCCTCTTCTTTCATAATTAATTTCACTGTATTGAGATCAATTCCACTTTCGCCCATTAATGCTTCCGATTTTGCTAACTCGGAGACTGGCCTTTTCATCACATCGTTTATTGCTTCTCCATCTTCATTAAATAATATTTTTGTTCCAGCTTTAATGTTTTTCTTTAAGATTTTTTTAGCTATAACAGCTTTGGTTACAGGTTTTTCTAAAGCTTTCTTTTTCTTATTGCTAATCGTCTCTGGCGAATTCTCAATTGGTTGTTCTTCGGTTGGAATAAACTTTTGCTTCACAGTTAACAAAGAGTCATCATCACTGTCAATGTCATATCCAAAATTATAAGCTTCTGTATCAACTTTCCATTTTGGTTTTTCATTTCCTAATTCTTCATTAACACCCTCGTCCGATTCATCAACTTCGCTTTTAGAAACAAGCTCTACACATTTTTGGCCTTTCTTTTCACCACTCGTATTTTGGGATAATTTTTCTTGCTTCTGTATAAATCTGACTCTCGGAGCATTAACTAAACCAAGAGACCTACGCAAACAAAACCATTAGTTAAAAACCGGCTGAACTAAAGTTAACAGCACAAAATTACTTACCTAGCATAACCTTCCTTATTTAATTTCGTAACGTCAAAAACCGACTTGTCTTTCATAAGAAAAATAGATTTAAAGTACGCTTTAAATGCCTAATAATAGATTATATTATTAAAACCCCTTGCAATGAAAATCCATTAACAAATCAGCTTACTCTTTGTGCACTTTCTTTCAACTCTGGAAATTGAGCCAACATCACTTCCAGCTTCTTCTGTACGTTTAGTTGTTTATCTTTGTTGACCCTAAAAGCACAAAAGCTCAATTAGTACTAGCTAATAATGATATTAATTTTGCATTTAATTGTTACTTGATTTGTGTTAACGGTATTCTTCTTTCCAATATGTGCGATGCCATTTTTTCTTCAGATGGCAAAAGTACAAGTAAAGCTTCACCACCATTTTCGAACCTAAGGCAATATTTAAACGATAAATTAAATATAAAACTGAGACTAAATTGTAACCTCACCTCGCAGTTCTTCCAGCTCTGTGAATGTACGTTGTAGCATCTTCAGGACAATCCATCTGGATTACCCAGTTAACAGATGGAAAATCTGATAAAAGAAATGTAGTCATTACAATCCAAAATCTTTTAAATAATTTGTTGTCATACCTAATCCTCGAGCCGCGATATCGGTGGCTATTAATAGTGCACTTCGCTTATCACGAAATTGATTATAAATTTCCATTCTTCTTAGTTGATTCATGGTACCATGCAAACACATTACACTCATACCTGGTCGCAGTTTGCAGAGAGCTTCATACGTAAACTTCACCTAAATAATTTTTTTGAAATTTGTTAAAAAAAAAATCCTAACTTCAGAATTCAGTCTTAAACAATGTACCTGTTTACAACTCGCCATAAATACTAAAATCTTCTTTTTTAAATGACTTTTAACGAAAGACCATAACAAATTAAATTTATCTTCTAATTCACAAATGACGTAACTCTAGAAAAACAATAATGATATGATCACAGTGTTTTGCTGTTTTGAAAGAGCAATTCTTACCTGTACTAATCCATCAGGCGTACTATTTTTGGAATTTTCATGTACAGAGACATAAGCTGGATCCTTTAGACTTAATCTAGCCAAGTCTTTAACACTTCTACAAGAAACAATTAAATGTAAAAGATTAGATTCAATGAAATTATATACAAAAAACTAAACTTCAAATAAATATTGCCTTTAATCATAAAACTTTATAAATATGAGTACATGAAATTTTAAGAAAAAGTTTTACTTTGTTTGTGTTGCCGAAAATAATAGCGTTTGTCGTTCCACAGGCAAATTTTCAATGATTGAATTCAATGTATCAGCAAACCCCATTTCCAAAATTTTATCAGCTTCATCTAAGACTGGAAAACAATACTGTTTTAATTATTGCTCTAATACAATCTATTAATGATATAATACCTAGTATTTTAAGATACGTGCAGTCAAACAGAGGATTACAATTCATATGGTCTAATAATCTTCCCGGTGTGCAAATGATAATATTACATTTGTCAACTCTGCTTTTCTCAAATTGACGATCTTTTCCTCCAATAATCAGCCCGGCTGAAAAGTCATGCTTTTTGCCAAATGCTGTTAAAACTCCAAATATTTGATAAGCTAGTTCCCGTACAGGCGTAATAATTATTGCTCCAACACCGTCAAATTTGGACCATTTGTTTCGATATAGAAGTTCAATTACCTAATATTTTCAGCAAAACAAATAAAATGTCACCATTATGCATTGATTTGATCTTGTAAAATAATTACCGGTATCAAAAAAGCTAAAGTTTTTCCTGATCCAGTTTTAGCTGCACCAAGAATATCCAACCCTCGTAATGCCAATGGGAGAGCTTCTTTCTGAATTTCAGTAGGTCGCTCGTAACCAGCATCTTTCAAACCTAAATTCCAAAATAAAATTACAATATAACTACAAAATCGTATATGATTTTAACTTTCAAGTCAATATTCAATTTAAAAGATTATTTTCAACAATTCACAGCAAAACAGCTGTGGTATGTAAATTCCAAAATATAATTCTCCTTACCCAGTAATGTTTTCTTTGATAACGGTAAATCCAGAAATCGTTTTATATGACTGGTATCAACAATAGACCGCTCAGGAATCTAATTATTTTAGAAAACAGTTATTCGACCATTTTTATACAGTATACAGTACTAACACAAACATCAATATTATTACTAAACCTTAGAGATTTCAGCGTTTAGACGGTTAACCTCTTCTTTATCTTTTTCTATCTTTCTCGCATTTGAAAATAACTTAACCACACCTTTGCTCTTCTTCTTGTCATTATTTACAGCCAATTTCTTTTTCATTTTTAAAATAGATACAGTTTAATACTTTTACAAAATGAAATAAATGAAGCACATGGCTTAGCAAGCTCGCACATGTAAACCGTAGAGAGTCATGAATAATTTGCGTGGCGCTGATATCGCTGACGTCTCAATTGACTTAGTCAAATGATTTTGAGCCCTTCACAACTCGCTTTTCAACAACACGACCTAAGACAGCAGCTAAAAATCAAATCTAACTTTGCTTAACCTTAATCAAAATTGACTATTGATAAAGTCTTTTGTTTATGGGTGCGAATTGTCAAATCCCAAATGCAAATCTAAAAGCAAGCTAAAAAATTCATAATTTTACATTCAAAATATTATTTTGGAGCTCGTGTTGACGGCGTAATAAAGATGATTGTCCAATAGAAACACTAGGCGCAATATTTGCACCTTAATTTTTGTTGTTACAATTTCCCTAAAACTCACTGTATTTAAAATTGTAAACAGGTCACCGTATTTAAAATGATAGAACGTCGATAATTTCAACAAGATCTCTCAACATTTAGCATTTTAGTGAAAATTAAAAAAACTTAGATTGATTACATTTCATTAAAACCAAAATCTGTATCTAATGCAACAGCGTAGAGGAAGTGCTTGATAAATTGTGTATTAAAAATATGTTCAGAATAAAATCGGCTGTTATCGTTAAATTTTTATTTCAGTGTAATTTATATGGCATATTCGTGCTTTTATCTTACGTTCAAAAATTGTTATTCAAAATGGAATTTTTATTTCAAGGGCTGCTAGACTCCTGAAAATAAGTATTGATCGTTATGGAAGACGATGAGTAGCTGGTTAAAAATGGAATTTCTGGTTCCATGTTTTTTTTTACATTTCTGGGTTCCGGTTTCATTTGAGGTATCAGATATTCTAAGCCATATCGTTTTGCAGTGCTCCACAAAACCCCACAGTACAAGTGCACACAAAGTGACGGACATTCCAAAAAGCCCATGTCAAGACATTTAGCATGGCATTTGACCGAATCTCTGGGTTTAATTAACCCAAAACGCACGCATTGCAACACTTTTTCAGCATGAATCTTCCTTTCCTCTATGTCAAATTTTAGCCATCTCATCGCAAATCTGAATACCATCGTCTCGTTAGAAACGTCCAGATGGTTGCTGCTGAGAATAGAGCAAACTTGATCAACATCTAAAAGTAAAAAGTCACGACTGTGATTCAAGTCAACTAAACAAAGTCCGGTCAATTTAAGGTTGTCGTCTTGGGGCTCTTCTTGCAATTCTACTTTTATAGTGTCGTTGTTATGATGATCTTTGCAAGCATGCTTGACATTAACGCTCAACTCTATGTCCGATTTCTTCTTTCCAATCTTAGTAGATTTACGTTTTGGAGTTCTGGTACGAGTTTGCTTTTTAACTGGCTCTTTAGGTAGCTTTACCGTTGCATTTAATGGCATAAATACCAATGGTCCATCGGTTGAATGGTCCATAGACGAAGAGTCCGGTTCATCTTCAGTAGTTGTTTTCGGTCGTTCAATTTTAGTCATTGCCACTTCAATATGACGATTTGGATCAGCCACCAAAATGGCAATAGTTGAATTTTGAAAATACAACTACAACAACAGTACGCAAATAAAAACATTAGCATTTGTGTTCCCAATGGTTACACTTTATAAGAAACTAACCTGACGACGTGGAAATTGCAAAATCTCATTCGTGACTTTATAAAACGGGTATTTTAATGGTGGCAATTTCTTCACACTTTTCTCACTATTATCGCCTACGATATCTTCCGATGGTTTTAATTTTGATTCTTTTCTGCCTAATCTCGAATCCACACTAAGTTTAACATTCACTGCTTGTGCCGTCATTATTGCGATTTAAAAGTTTAAAAATGAGATAACCTCAAGAGCAAAAATGTATGCATATTTAATGAAACTGGCAGTCTGGCACGTTCTATTTTTCAAATTCATCAAATGTATACACGTGATTAAAAACTAGGTCGCCTATTTATTCTTTCAAAATTCCATTTACAATAACAAAAAAATAATGTAAAAAACAACACATCATTATGCTGATATTTAAAATGGTTAATGTATCTACAAATAATTATGTGCCCATATAAAAAAACTTTACAGATCATTATGTATAAGGGAATGAATTGTATGAAAATTTAAAATTGCAACTGTATTAGATTACAATAATCAAGCGCCATTGGAAAGCAGTTAAGAGCGTTGGCGTGCAGATATTGACAATACAGTACTTTAAATATCAAAAAAACATTATCAAAAAAGTTAAAACAACTTGGTTCAAGGCACAAACACGATGAGATTCAATGGATTACATTCAATTCGAATAAATCTGTCCCCAATAACCACTTCGGCTAAATCTTAGTGTTTAGGTTGAAATATTAAAAATCTTTAAGGCAGTCAACCAGACTATTAAAGGCCTCGTAATACAGAAAATGAGTTCTAAAAAAATTGGGAGGAAATATAGACAATTTCAGAAGACTCTTTACAATTTTCCACGGAGTATCAATAGCGAAATCACACATGTCAGCGATAATAACCAGCCACTAAACCACCTCGCAGAAGCTCTGCCTCGAAGAGTTTCTGCATCACCTGCAAAATTAAAATAATTTTAATTAACATACATATCAATTTTCAAAAACATGTTAAAAATAAGCGGCTCTACATTACATTATTAAAAATACTACCACAAATGGTTTAAAATTTTTAACTACGTACCTAATTGGAACTCCCATGCTGGAGAAGACATTCGACCATCACCGCCTTGACTGAACGCTAAAACCCTGAGTTTGTAAACTACTCCAGGAGTTAATCCATACACTTCAGCTAGTAAATCTCCAGTAAATGGAACAAGTACATCTTTATATGTACTAAAATCCTGATCAGCTTCCCAATATCGAACCTGATTTTTTTGTTACAAGCATCCAAAAGATTAAATTTACTTTTAAAAGACCTAAAATCGATCGACAAACCTTAAATCCTTGAAGTGGTTCTTCTTCTTGAGAAGGTGAAGAAGCACGCCATCTAACTCTAATGCTACTGGGACTGATTGCTTCAATTTGTACAGATGTCGGTGGTTTAAGAGGGGCTGAAATTGAAAAACACAAGTTCAACTAAATGTAATCTAGTAAAATTTGTATATCAATGTAATTTACCTGATTTGAAAGTCCTCATAATAAACGGCTCACTTTCAGTACCAGAACCAGCGCCGTTAAACGCCATAGAAACCACAGAGTAATATGTATCTGGTTGTAAACCTACAATAATAGCCCAATCCTGAACCACACGACTTAAATGGTAAGTTGCATCAGTAACTGGATTGTCGACGTCTTTACGCCAATATTTAATCTAAAGATATCAATATAAATAAACAACACTTCAGATTATTGTTGATAACAAATATAGTTACCCTAAAACCAACAAGTTTTCCTCGAACATTTTCTCTAGTCATCTTAATTGGTAACCAACTAACTCGAAGAGCTGTTGAATTGACCGGCCAAGCAGATACATTTGCAGGTACAACATTAGGACCTTTAATAAATTACAATGATTTAAAATTGACCATAAACAAAATAATACCAAAAACATACGAGCTTCTGCTGAGAAAATTGTCACTTCTGGACTAACAGGTCCCTCTCCTCGTCTGTTTATTGCTTGAACCTTAACGGTGTATTCTTTATAAAAGTTATTGTCTCCAACTCTAACAACTCGCAGCCCTATGTTTCCAAACGCCTTAAGGTCTTCAGTTCGATAATCGGATTCTCCGCTTTCAGCTGGTTTATAGAAAATTCGGTACCAGATGCCAGGTGCGTTTTGGTATTGAGGTGGTAATGGCTAAAAATGTAACCAAGTTCAGTATAGGCCATATTAAAATTATTATAACGCAATTAAATTACCGTCCATGTAATCGTTAGATCACCAATATTTCCACCTCCACCTCCAATATCGTCTGGATATTGAAAGGGTCTATCTTCTTTAGTACTGTGCGCTGGTGAAGCATAACTTGGCGTCCCCTCACCATATTGATTTATTGGAATAATTCGAAATTCATATTGTGACCATGGTGAAAGCAAGCTGCCATCAATCAATAATTCTCTTCTTCCGGTTCGAGGATCGGTAACCAAGTCTGTTGGACTAACCTCTTTATAGTTAAAACAATAAAAACAAATTATAAGTATATTATGTTATTAGTATAATCGAATGTTCTAATGAACCTCTCATAATAAGTATCCAAGTAGTATTCCAGTGAGTTCTACATTCAATATTGTAAGATGTAATTGGTCTACCATTTGGTGACCCATCAGTCCATTGTAACCTAACTTGTCTACCAGTAGTTGCCAACGTTACTAAACCACCAGGCTGACCAGGTGGACCTGTAATACCATCATGTTAATGACTAAACAATAAACAAAATAACAAAAGCAAACCTTCAACTGAGAGATAAGTAGATGTAGAAATTCGATGAATTGGTGTTATGGCCTGACATTCATATTCACCAAAATCAAAGTAAGTAATATTGTAAACCATTAAACTACCAGGACCATAGTTTGTCACAAATCGTTGATGCCCGAAACTGTCGGCACGAATGCCATTGACTAACCAAACATAAGTCAGATCCATTACTGCAGGAGCTTGTACTTCACAGCTAAGTTGAATGGATTGATTAATGCGAGCGATCATACTAGAAACTGGACGGCTTATAAAAGTAGGAGAACCTAAAAAAGATAAAATATAAATAATAAAAACGGTCTTAATCTAAGAGTATTATCAACCTACTTAATACGTAAAGATCTCCACTAGTCTCAGCTCTGCCCAATGAATTTTGAGCAACGCAAACATAACGACCATTATCAGATGATCGAACGCCATTAATGATAAGATATCCATTAAGCGTGATAACAACACGGTTACCATCTCCAGTCACTACTTGTCCATTACGTCTCCATTCAAACCTTGGAGCTGGAGCTGCTTCTGGACGACAGGGCAATGTAACATTACCCCCTTCAGCAGCCATTGTCTCTTTTGGCATTGGATATTTAAAAAACGAAGGCGCAATTGCTGTTTAAAAAAAAAGATATAATGACAACGAACATAATTTTAAAAATTCAAACCTAACCTAATACTCTAAGTTCTCCTGATGAAAAAGCAGTACCAATCTGATTAATAGCTTTACATTGATAAACTCCTTGATCTCTTGGATTAAGCGTATTAATAGTGAGAACATTCCCTCTAATCTGATATCGAGGCAAATCAGCTGGATCCAGTACTTGAAATATTGGTTTTCCATTTTTTAACCATTCATACCTCACCTAAATCAAATAAGAACGTATAATACATTTTTCTCTACTAAACACACAATTTCTCTTACTTCAGGAATTCCAAATGCTTCACAGTTCCAAGCAAGTTGAGAACCTATGTCCATATGCATATCTTGCAAAGGAATGGTAAATATTGGTTTGGCTATAAAAGACAATCGATTAGTTTTAGTGTAAATTTAGATAAACCTTAAAAACAAGAGTACCTTGAATACTCAATGTAACCGCCGAGGAAATCGAACTACGAATATTAGTAGCAGTGCAGACGTATTCTCCAATATCCTCTATAGATACTTTTGGAATAGATAAAACACGATTATATTTATTGAGCGATGCGTTTTGAGGTAACTCTGAGGTAAATCCTTTTCGTGTCCAATTATAAGTTGGCACTGGACTAAGATAACATTTAAGATGTTACAATGAACGGCCATCCTACAAGTAAAATACTTACTATCCAAACGCTAAGCATTCCAAATGAACGTCCTGTCCAGCCAGAGGAGCTTCTGGAAACGCTTTTGGAAAGTTATTGGGAAATTGTAGCTGCTGATTACTCGCTATATACAAAATAAGGGATTTTTTTTGTTAAGTTTTACTAGAAATACAAACTCTCATTGAGACTTACAGTGAGACTGAACTTCCAAGGGAAAAAAGGGTCCAAATCGTCCAGATGAAGAAATAGAACTCTGAACTCTGCATGAGTACATACCCTGGTCGATATTCTCAAGAGATGAAAAATACAAATTACCATCTTGAGATACAAAAACTCGTCTGTCTTCGTCCACAAAATTCTCAATTTGGTCACGAGACCAGTAATAAATAACATCTAAAAATTTAAATAATTAAAATAACTAAACTATAGAATTAACGGAACATTTTACCAGGATAATGCTGAGGAGGATCACAATATATGGCTTTGCCCCACGTTTCACGACCTGATTCTGCTGATCTCTTTAAGTTAAACTGTCCAATATCTTAAAATTCAAACAAAAGAAATAACTAAATATATGACCCTATACTTTTACAAATTATTTAAGAAAATCTTACACCCAAATGAAAGCTTAACACTGTTGCTGACTACAGTTCCATAACGATTGGATGCTTCGCAATAATAAGTTCCTCTGTCAACAAACTGCTCTGGCTTATAAAAAGTTAAAGTTCCACCAGAGATAGTAATTCTAGGGTTGCCAATAGGATCAACTAGTTGAGAAACTGGCTGCAGGTCGATGTTTTCTTCTTTGAACCATCTATAATTCGGATAAGGATAACCATCCGCTTCACACCTATATGAATTTTAAATGTTTAGAGAATCTTTAATTCCAATAATCGTTAGAGTCAAGTACCTAAGTGACACTTCAAGAATATCATTTCGAGATGAAATATCATAAACGACATCAACTGGTTCTCTGACAAAATAAGGAGCTCTTGGTAGCTGTTCTTTATCTTTAACAACTAATCCGTAATCTAATATCAATTAAAAAAACCTTTTATCACAACACACACTACACAATTAAAAACAAGATTTTATACCATAGCCTCTTTCCTCAAGAATAGCTAATGTCATACGATCGCGTTTAACTTCACAGATATAAGCAGAGTCTTGAACTCCTTGAATTTTCAAGAATCCCCACCTGTTTGCTGTCTCGGAATAACTATAGTATTACCATCAATCACAAGTTAAATAAACAAACCACAGCCTATCAATCATTCAAATAAAATTACTTATAAGCAACGAATCTGAAATTGGCAAACTGCTGCTGAGGTAACCAAGCTTGTTCCATTCCAACAAACGGAGAGTCGTTGCCTTGCCACCTCCAAACGTTATTTCCAACATCAACACCGCTTGTATACCATGTTCGGTGTTGAGGATCATTAGCACGCAGCCAGTCCAAGATAAATGCATGCTCTTCCATCGTATCCACCGATAACAGATATGCGTTCATATACTGAATAAAGATAACACATCACCGTTAGTTTTAACATATTCACATATCTGACCAATGTCAGTAGAAAACCAACGCCCAAATTCCTAACTCAAAATTTAAAACAATATCAAAAAGCAAAAACATTTGAGATTAACCTGGCAATTTCGAAAAGCATCTTCACGATTTTTCAAAGGAGATCTAATAAATCTATAACAGGACGCCCCATATTTATCCCATCCTTTCGGACAGTCAACGTCGTCGTCAGCCAAGGTACCTTTTTTAACAGCCGAAATGTTACTCATTAATATGCAAAATAAAATTAAAAAAATTGTTTGTATAATAAATTTCCACTTAAACTTACCGTTGACCGTTAAAACTGTTAAAAAGAGAAGCAAAAGCGCTTCTCGTAGGCACTTCATCTAGAAAAACAATTGAAACGGTTAATTATGACACTTGTTCACTTTATGACTCAACTTTTAATTAATTATTTACATATCTAAAAAGTTTATAAATTATGCCATAACAAATCGAAACATTGATGTAAGTAAAGCAAATTTGTTATTATAAACAAAATATAAAAATAAACAGTGATCCTAGAGAAATTCTTGTGTTTAGGGTTAGATCAAAAGACACGCCCTGACCACTAAAGAGATTTCATAGCCACCTGCACGTCAGCAAACAGTTAAATTTATGCTTTTATTACAATTATTTGACTACTAAAAACTTTTTTATATATAGTTAACACTATAAATCTTCAATACGTCTTATCAGAAAAGTGATATAACAACAGTAAACTCACCTTTTGATATAATGTTGTACTACAGCCGATAACACATTACACAGGTGCTCAAATTAATCATAGCAGTTACTGTACTACAATTCGAAGATACCTTGCATTGTAACGCTGTACAAGCTTTCGAAAGGTCAGCGCTACAAGTATAACAACTTGTCACAAGGTGGCGCTTATAAAATTAAAAAAAATACCGGTATTTTAATTCTTTAATAAATTCGATTAAGAGAATGAATGCAAACCGTTTGTTTAAAAAATCGAATGTTTCAAAAATCTAGTATTCGGTAGCAAATCAAACTATATTAATTTTGACAATGATTAAGTTAAATGAAAGCTGGAAAACACGACACAATGGGTAGAATAATAGAATTCGATTGTTAGAGTCTGTGCAGTGGTACTGAGTCATTCATTTGACTCATTCAAACCACTCCTTGCACAATAACGTAACTTCGTAAGATAAACTACGTAACTCGGAAGATTAACAACTTAACTTGTAGTCCGGTCTAGCGGCAAAACCCTTCTGTTTTGCGCCTAGGATCATTGGACCCTGTAAATAGTGCCATGTGTTTTGTTGTGTTAATGGGTCATCGCTGACCCCGTTATTTAATATTTTTTATAGCTTTGCTAATGTCTATGTCAATTAGATTTGCTATTGATCCCTTGCGTTTCATTGGGCAACAGCAGATGCCCAGCCCATTCGTTTTTATATAAAAGGGCTTGAATTTGTTATGCTTGTTAGATTCTGTATTGAGTTTTTCCTGAGAATTGCGGAGTACAGGTCTAACTTCCCCAATAACATGAAGGCCATTTATGATGCTGTTTTGAATGCTGTTAAAGAAATATATTTTAAAGTCACTCCTTGGTCTTGTCAATCATTTACGTACAATATAAAACTAGGGGTGAGGAGATAGAGAAGCGCCCAGTACTCTTTTAAGATGTCTATTTAGCTTGCAATACTGTATCAACATACTTCAAGATAAAATGACATAATTAAAATTAATATAGAACAGCGTTTCCCAACGTGAATCTCACGTGGGGAAAGTTGGGAAAGTGGGGGGGTGGTTAGCTAACTAAATAAATGTAAAGAGAGCAATTCGAAAAAGAACTCAACCGTCCAAAATCAAATATCCAAATGTGCAAGAAAACTATTTTTACCAGTTTCATCTTTCTATTTATCTGAATGCGAATTTAGTGTCATAAATAATTTGTTGCTAAAAAATAATTGCTCAATCATTTGCAAGCGATTTCTTGAAAAATTTAATTTTTTAATATCAAAAATTGTGTATAGGGTGGGAATATCAGAATTTTAGAAAAGCTAAGGTAGGGTATAACACAAAAAGGTTGTAAAACACCTGTGGATAACCAAAGAAACTAAAATTTCTAGCTACTTTTTTCATTTCATTATATTTTCCCCAACTTCTTTTCATTAGAATCTATTTTACTTATAAATTCTTCCTTACTTATCGTATATTTTTGCTTGGCAACATTTTTATACAAGTACTAATGGACTTAACCCTAGTGCCAGCACCCATTTATGAAGTTTATTTGTTTACAATATACTGTATATATATATTTTTAAATATTGGTACAGTAATTAGTCGTGGGTAATAAAGAAAATCAACATTTTTTTTATTTACCGGTAAAAAGTTTCACAGTTTATTTGACTATTCATTTCCAGAATTCGTTATTTTCTAACTTTTACTTTTTTAAAACTTTATTTTTCACTAAAAAGTACAATAGATAATATTAAACTTAATCATTGTAATTAAAATGTTCTTTATTGAAGTGGATTACAATATATTAACATCGATATTAATCTATTTTACATTTGACTTGCAATGCCATTTTGATTATAAAATTCTAAAACAACCAGATTAATTTATTTGACTAAAACAACAATATTCAACCAGGATATCTACAACAAACAAAACTTAAAATCCAATAAAACTTGTTTCCTTAAATTAAAAAAAAAACAAACAATAGTTTTATTACCGACATCGATTATAATATTTATCACAATTTGTTCCCCATAACTATTCAAAATATATATTTTTTAAAATACTGGAAACCGCACTACTTCTATTAATTACTTAAAATTTTCCATCTTAACCCTGAATAAATTTCTACACCTGTGATTATTGATTGCATGGATTTTATCCTTCCAGCGAATCGACAGAAATAGTACTTCCGCTTCTTTTTCGATGGCCATTGCTCTCTTCATTGCTAATTTCATGTTGAACAGCGGGAAGCTGCAAACTACCGTCTGATATTTCATTGATTTTCCGAATAAACTGATCAACAGCTGTTTTATGATTGCTTTCGATTACATCGTCTTCTCTGCTCAATAATTTTTTTAATGTCGACGATCTTTCTTCTTCATTTTCAAACTTTTCCATGGTGTATGTAGGAGAGCTCTCTGGAACTTGGGCTAAATGCTTAATGCGCTCGGCTAATTCATCGCCATCTCTTTCGACGACTGCAATTTCTTTTTTAATTGGCTCCTCGACTTCCACACCGTCGACTGTCTGATTAGTCAGTTCATTGCTGCTAGAATTTTCCATCTCGGTTTTTTCAATTTTTGGCTGCTCTTGTGCCAATGAACTTGCATCTTCTACAATGGAAGAAAATTCACTGGGCAAACGTTCACTTATCGTTTCGTTTTCTTCGTAAATTTTAGGAGAATCGTCGACATCAGTTTGACCAACCACATCTTTCTCAACACTGCTCTGATCAAAAGGGGCCAAATCGTTTGAATTAATTTTCTCTTCTGACTCTGTGTTTGGAGCCAAGTCAGCTGCCATCATCGACTCGTTGAAAAAATATTCTTTGCATTTGTCACACAGTTTCTCACCGATTAATTGGCTTTTAATATCAAACTTATTAGATTCTTCTTGGGCTGTACTAGATGTGCTTTCAGGAATTTCAAGTTCATCAATGTTTTTACTAATATTTACAAGAGCGTCATTTATATGATCAAAGCTTGGTGCAGCATCTTCTTGTATTTTGTCCATCACAGAATTATCATTAATAATAGATGGCTCTTCAGCTTTTGGATTATCGTCAACCGTTGTTTCAATATTATTTAATGCTTTTACAGAATCACCTTCATCTACAGTATAATTTGTTGAAACTGATTCTTCGTTAGCAATCAATTTTTCCATAACATTGCCGCTGTTTTCATTAGCTAATAATGGATTTGACAATTCAGATTCATTAGTATCTGCAGCTAATTGACCAGACCCAGTATTTCCGTCGGTGGTAACATCAGCAATTGACACAGGTTTAAGTTCCATAATAAAATCTGACATGTTTTGATTAGTTTCTGTTGATAAAATGGCACCAGAATTGACATTCTCATCGTCAGCAATGTTTTCAGTTCTCTCCAATTTCTCTAGATCTTCATTTTCACCAATTGCCGTTTTATTCGTTTTCACAACAGATTGCATTTCATCTGCAAATGTAACATTCTCAGAAGCATTTAAAATGCCACTGGTCGTATTCTCATCGTCGACTTTGTTGTCAAGTGTAATTTCTGGAAATTGGTTGTCAGATTGGGTTGCAACTGCAATATTGATATTCATATTTACGCCATCTGAAACGGCTTTATTGCCTTCAAGCATTTCAAGCTCATCAACTGCTTCAGAGCTAATGTTACCATTTAAAGTGCTAATATTACTGTCTGCAGCTGTATTTTTAGTACTGTCTATATCTTCATTATTTTCAATTATTGCTTCAACATTTTCTGTTAACATATTCTTGTTTTCTATTAATTTTTCACCAACTTGGGCAATTGTACCTGACGTAATGACATTTTCCGATTGATCTGAATTAATATTTTTTTTCAAATCATCGTTCTCTTCAGTTGAATAGCCTAATTTATTTGTTTTAGTCTCAATAATTATTGGTGACAAGATTCTAATATCAGATTCAACATCTTCAACATTTGCATTGGAATTATTTTCTGAAGCAGTATTACTATCTATGACAACTGTTTCATTTTGAATTTTTATATTAATTTCAGCCTCGATACCTTTAGGAATTGCATTGATCGCATCTTTAAAATCAGCACCAGCTTCAAAAGCATCGTCATCTTTGTCTCGACTTTTCAGATATGACATATCCACTTTATTTTCTCCGTCTGTAACATTTGTATCGCTTACCCCATTCATTTCTTCAGTTAACACAGCGACTTCCTGCTGTTTAACATTGCCAGCGATAATATTGATTTCTGTCATATCAGCTGTAGTATCTACATCTTGATTTTCTAGTTGAACGTTTTCTAGCTTGTCTGAATTACTGCCAATGCTCTCATTTTCAACAACTTCAGCTGCAGCACTATTTCCAATATCGCCAACCGACGTTTCACTGTTGTCAAATTTAGTATCAACAGTTTGAACACCGTTTTCTCTTTCAACCATGCTGGGCTCATTACCAATGACACTTGAATCCTCTACCTCACCTGTTTCCGGCTCATTTATGGTGCTAACATACTCTGTAGACTTAGCAATGGCATTGTCGCTTTGAATAGCATCCATTTGATTCAAATTCACAATCTCGCTTGTCTTGAAGTTGTTTTCTTCTGGTAAATTTGAAAATGTTTTGTTGATTTCTAAAGCATTTTTTGAGTTGTCGCTTTGATTCCTCTCAATGACGTTTTTAGCGGCATCATTTTCAGCGTCAGATTTAGAAACTTCTAATTCAGATTCCACAGCATTAATTGCACTTTTACTTGCTTCATCGCTTTCACTGTTCAAGTTGTTTCGATTTTCCATGACATCTGCTTGAAATGTGTCAGAAACTGTTTGGATTTCATCAACATTAATCAATTGACTTGGTGGATCAATTTTACCGTTTTCACTTTTATTTTGAAAGTCATCAATTTCGTTTTTTTTGGTGACTGTTGAACCACCAATGGTCATTTGATCTTCTACTTCATTTCTTATTGTCACCATTTCTTGAATTTTGCTGTCCATATCAACATTGATGTTATTTGTTTCAATTTTGTCGTCTCCAATTGTGATTTCTTTGACGAGTTCCGGTAATTTATTTCCATCAATTTCGACTTCTGCAATTTTGTTCTCGTGGTTTACTTCGTCGCTGTCGTTTACTTTATTTTTTTCCTCCATAAGATCCGCTATTTGATCACTTTTGTCTTTATCATTTTTTACTTCAACTTTGTTTTCACCATCGTTTACTTCTTCCATTATTTTTTCTGTATAATTTACTTTTTCGTTTATTTCGTCTTTTTCTTCGTCAAGTTCATTTTCTAAATTTTTCTCTATTTCAGTTTCGTTTTTGTCATTTTTTATTTCTTCAATTTCAATTTCCCTGATTTGGTTTTTTAATTTCTCAATTTCGTTTTCACCATTTTTTGTATCTTTAATTTCCTTTTCATCATCTTTAACCATTACAACGTCTTTTTCTAAAATGTCATTGTCACCATCATTAAATTCTACCATTTGATTTTCATTATTTATAACTTTCTCGTTTTCATCGTCTTTTACGTCTTCATTTTTGACGTCTTTTACGTCCTTAGTTTTGTCATCTTTTAAGTATTCGTTTTTGTCGTTTTTTACTTGGTCATTATTGTTTGTTCTATTTTGAATTTTTTCAATTTCGTTTCTATCTTCTTGTGCTTTTTTGATTTTGTTTTCATCAATATTTATCTCTGGAATTTCTTTTTTTTCGTTTGTTGCTTCTTCAATTTCGTGTTCGTTTGCCGCAATTTCTACTTCTTCAATTATTTTAATTTTATCATCCAGAAGTTCTTCAATTTTGTTTTCTAAATAATCTGATTTGTCAATTTCGTTTTTTTTAATATTGTTTTCGCCAGTTTCTACTTTCTCGCTTTCTTCAGTATTTAGTATGTCAGATTTGTTTTCTTCAGTTGCTTTTTCATCAACTTTAATTTCTTTAATTTGGTTTCCATTGTCTTTTATTCCTTCCAATTGCTTTTTCACCTTCTCAACTTCGCTTTCTTCAATTGCTACTTCCTCAACGCCGTTTTCTTTATTTTTTACGCTCTCAACTACGTTTTCTTTAATTTTTACTTCCTCAACATCGTTTTCATTTTTTACTTCCACAACTACGTTTTCTTCATTTTTTATGCTCTCAACTTCGTTTTCTTCAATTTTTACTTCTTCAACGTAGTTTTCATTTTTTACTTCCACAACTTTGTTTTCTTCATTTTTTACACCCTCAACTTCGTTTCCTTCAATTTTTACTTCCTTAACGTTGTTATCATTTTTTATTTCCACAACTTCGTTTTGTTCATTTTTTACATCCTCAACTTTGTCTTCTTCTATGTTTACTTTCTCAAAATGTTTTTCTTCATTTTTCACTTCCTTAACATCGTTTTCTTCAATTTTTACGTCCTTAACTTTGTCTTCTTCCATGTTTACTTCCGCAACATTATTTTGTTCATTTTTTACGTCCTCAACATTATTTTGTTCATTTTTTACGTCCTCAACTTTGTCTTCTTCTATGTTTACTTTCTCAACATTATTTTGTTCATTTTTTACTTCCTCAACATTATTTTGTTTATTTTTTACTTCCTCAACACCGTTTTCATCATTTTTTACTTCCACAACTTCGTTTTCTTCATTTTTTACATCCTCAACTTCGTTTTCTTCATTTTTTACATCCTCAACTTCGTTTTCTTCAATTGTTACTTCTTCAACGTCGTTTTCATTTTTTACTCTATCAACTTTGTTTTTTTTATTTTGTATTTCTTCAACTTTATTTTCTTCATTTTCCACTTCCTTAACATCGTTTTCTTCAATTCTTACGTCCTTAACTTTGTCTTCTTCCATGTTTACTTCCTCAACGTTATTTTGTTCATTTTTTACTACGTCAATAGTTTTACTTTTTTCAATTTTCTCTTTTTCAGTTCCGTTTTTGTCATCATTAACTTTGTTTTTATCATGCTTAATTCCTTTAATTTCGTTTGGCATTTCCCTAATTTGTATTTTATTATCTTTACCATCAATCAATTCGCTTTCACCAACTTTTGCATCTTCTATCTTGTTTCCTTCATTTTCTACTTCTGTGATTTCATCATTTGTAATTTCACCAATAAACTCAATACCATTCGATTTAGCTTCTTTGCTACTATCAACATTTAATTCCAGACCGTCTTCCACATTTTTAGAGTAGGATTTCTCATTGTTGCTATCTGGTTCTAAAATTAGATTGCTTTTCTTAGCACTTGTTTGATCGATTGCAACAATCTCTCCATTAGGATTTGCAACTTCATCACCTACGTCTTTAATTTCAGTTATCAGTTCACCAAACTGCAGTTCATCTGACTTTACGTAGTCACTATTATCCATGTCATTATCACTATTTATAACTTCATCGTTTGTGATTCTAACACCAGATTCATTATCATCAACAATGCCAGCACCTGTCACAACTTCCTCATATCCGTTAATGTTTTCAACCAAATTTTCATCTTTATTTGGCAATTCTAATACACTGACGTCAGCATTATTGTACATTTCAGCGCTTAGTGCATCATTAACTGCTTTATTACTGCCAGAATTTACTATTACGTAGTCGTTAGTTAATTCATTAAGTTGCATGTCATTGTCAGACTTTAGTAATGGAGTAGAATTCTCCAAAATGACAATATCATCAGTACCTTTATTACTTTGCAAATTATCTACAATGTTTTCAGTACTTTCACTATTTTTTAAATTTGACTGCTGACTATCTACATCCAACTGTTTATTATTTACTGAATTATCATTGGTGAATTTCTCAGTTGAGACAACTAATTCTGTAATACTATCTGAAAGTTTGTCATTTCCATCGTTATTTGTGGACGGAAAGGAGTTCAAACTGTCCTCTTGTTTTTCTTTTTCATCCGTAAGATCGTCAGCAGTTGAAATGAAAGTTGTGATGAGGCCATTTTCAGCATCATTTACATATTTTTCTTCGTTTTTATCGCTTGGACCGCTTCCAGCAACTGAAGAAATATCTTTCAAACTTTGCAAGTCATTTTCGTTGTTTTCAAAACTTTTATTTACACTTTCTTTAACATTTACATTGTCTTTTCCTGCCGTGTCTGCTTCAGAATTTTCCGTCTCAAAATCATTAAAGTCATATTCATCATCTACACTTTGATTTGCACAATTTCCATGAACGTCTTCAAGAGTCTTAAAAATTGCTCTGGTAATGTCAGATATTGCAGGAACCTGACCGTCTGGTTCATCGCCGATTTCCTGTTCAAGCAATGGAGTAGCTGGAGTGATTCCGATTTCAATAGCAGAGTTCTCAGTATCGTTAAGCAGTGCTGCAACTTCAAGCTCTTTGTCCCTATTTTCTTCTTTAATTTCCAAAGGACCATTTTCAATTTGCATTTCAGAGACATTCTTATTTTCGGCATTTGAATCATTATTGATTTTTTCAGTTGTCTCACTGTCTTTAAAATTACCAGTTTTAGTGCTTTCATTTACATTATTTTCGTCAGTAGCATTTTCAATTTCATCAACCATAATAGAAATACTACCGGCACTATTTCCATTAAGTTTTTGATCAATTTCATTATTTATAACTAATTTAACACTATCGGCATTTTCATCTAACAACATTTTTTCATTGCTTTCATTTGCAATAATTTCAGTGTTACTTCTGCCATTGCTTTCCTCGTCAATAGTTTTAAATATTTCATCAGTTTCTGCAGAAATGTTTTGATCTTCTTCAGTAAAGATGCTAATTTCATTATCCTTTTCTTCAAGAACCATAGAATTGTTACTGTTTATACTATTTTCCAGTGTAGTGATGTCATCGCTTTCCAATGACTTGATTTCTGCACCTTTATGCATAACAGAATTGCTATTTACAATCGAATCAAAATTGAGATTTTCATTGATGTTAATTGTGGCTGCGTCATTAACAGGCTCATCAGCAATCACTGCATCGGCCTCAACTACGTCGTTAATGTTGCTTAAGATTTCAGATGCTTGAGCATTTTCTGTACTGGTTTCAATGTCCAAACTGTCAACTATTTTGCCATTTATATCGCCATGGATATTTGGCTTGTTAACTTTTTCACCAGTTGCCATTTCTGACAGAGTATTGACATTTGTGGTTTCTAATGCCAATTCAACTTCCATTTGGTCTTTATGTTTGTCACCGACATCAAATGTTTGAGACATTATTCCTCCTAATTTAAAATTAGTTTCTGATTTAATTTGATTATTTCTAGTGTTTTCTTCGTCAATTATATTAAAGCCCTCGCTCATATCGTCTTTAACCTCAATTCCATCTTTACCAAAAAGAAAATTATCTGATTTGGTGTCACTCTGACTATTGTTTACAGTGATTTGGTCAGCTGGGTCCTTGGAAATTTCATTATTTTCTGTCATCTGGGCGGACAAACTAGCATTGGGTTGACTAACATCATTTATTAACAGAGGTTTGCTGTCACCAGGGGCAATTATTTTGACATCATTTTTGATGGCTTCGTTATTTGTGGCATCCAGATTTTCATTTAACGGGGCTGATGTTGCTTCTTCTTCTTTAGTAATTACATCATGCTTTCCGACTTCTTGCGGTTTCATCGTTAAATCGTTCATGTCTTGATTGTCATCGTTTGACAGCTCTTCTAAAATATTTTTAATTTCAGCTGGTTCAACTTCTAAATGAGTGTTTGTGGCTTCCTCTACTTCTTTAACTTCATTTGTAGAAATGTCTCCACTATTTTCATCTTGGACATCATCAGCTTTATCAATTAAACTGTCAACCGCAACATTATTAGCATCGTTTCCGTTTATCTCATCTACAAATACATTGTCATTTATGTCTGTTTGCATCGATATCGTCTCATTCTGTAAAGGTAATTGCTCAAGATCAATTATTAAACCGGACGAATTTTCAGCATTTAAACTTTGTTCCTCCTGATCTGCTGATAAACGGTCGACAATTGCCTCAGATTTAGCTAGGTCATCTATGTCTTCAACATTGACGTCTGACTCAATAACTTCAGCATTACCGTCATCTACACCACCGCTTTCTGAACGGATAACATCGTCATCACTTTCATCCGACGTTTGAACTCGAATTAAAACTAGATCCTCTTGGGACAATCGCTGTACGGCCGCTTTTGACATCAAATCATTAACAGACGAAACTGCAATTTCACTTTCATCCCAGGCATTAGATAAAGCATCATCAAAACCATTTAATAAATCCAAAGTGGTTATGTCACTTGACTCTTCATCAGCTTCATCTTCTTCAACCGTTACCTGTAGAAAATACCAATTAAATGTATTTTTTAAAAAATTTTAAAAAAAAGTTTAGGTTGTGACATATTTAAGTTCAACAATTGACTGGTTACTTACCGTGAGCAAATCATTTTCGTTAAAATCCATACATTTTCCTTCTTGAATTAGATTTTCTAGCTTGATCTTTACACCACTGATTTCAGCTGCGTGTGTGATAAAGTTACCGTTAATAATTCAATTATTAAAAAACAAACACACTAATGAACAAGCAATACTGCATGCAAAAAAAAGTTTGAACCGTTTCGCACCTTGTTTTTTAGCTTGAAGCAACTTATCGAAATAAACAGCTGAAAATCTGTTGAGATTTTTGGGCTGCCGTCGAAGTATTTCTCTAGCCAAACCTTCCAAAACTTTCTCCAGGCCATCGGGTATAAACAAGGCATTATTAGACGATGTCATGTTAAAATTTTTACTACTAAAAATACAAGCATTCAAAAAGATTAAACGGTTTATAGTATGACATTATTTCACTTGTACTTGTGTTATTTGCGAGTATGACTTTAGTTATAAAACGGTTGCCATAGCAACTACGGGCTGATAATAAACACATGACGAATACAAGACTTGAATAGAGCAACAACTTGATAAATGAATTAATCGAAAACACTTTCACAAATCAAATCGAATACCGAAACTAAATAATTAAAGTTTAATACAAACGGTTACTTTACGTAGGAAATCATGTGGTATATTAGTTTTGTTGAAAAATATATTATAGAAAGGATCTAAATAAGTTAATTGCAATATTTTAAGGGAGACTAATATATTGTTCTTTGTCTTCTATAACTTATAATTTGTATAATTTTATTTGAAATGTAATTGATAACTTTTAAAACTTTTTTTTATAGTCACCAAATGTCACGGTTACATCACTCTATTTATTGATTGATTCTTTAAAATCCAGCTTCCACAATGATCAAATTAAACCAAATTTATAAACATTTTATTGTCCTGTATCTTAAAAACAAATTTTATCAATAAAAAATTACTTTTAGAGTTTATAGCAATGATTCTCAATCAGTGTTTAGCAAGCATTCTTGAAATCATCCTGAAAATAACATAAAAAGTAAATGTTGTTCTGAATTCATTTCTTTTCCATATTAATAACAAAATATTTAAAAAACATACTGTATTTCATATTAATTGAGTGTATACTAATTCCACCAAATCATTTTATTACGTAAAAATCACCTTAAAAGTAAAATCTCGATAAAACGATTTGAAGTTTTTTTTTGCCCAATTCCATTACGTTCTAATGTAAAATGTAGCTATTAGTAATAATCCAAAATGTAACCGGTAAAAATGTGTTAATAATATTGCATTACCAACAATAATAACAAATAATTTTATTTTTAAAATGTAATTAAAAAATAGCAAATGAATATCGTTAAATTTAAATTGTAAAAATAAAATTGCTGTATTTAGTAAGTTTTGCTTATTTTATTAGTATTGAATAAGAGCAATGGCGGATGTGATTAGGTATTTTCCATCACTTTAGCCTCTGCACTATTATACAGTATTATGAAAGTTTGAAGCGTCATCCAATCCATTGACGTCATCAAATCTCCTATTCTCCGCTGCCGCTCTGCTACTTTAATGCTACTGTGGCCGCTACAATCAATTTTCAACGTTCTGTCTTCAACTGCTTCTAATGATTGTGTGTGTGTTGTGTGTAGATAAACAGTATTCTGTACAGTTTGAGCACTTGTGTTTGTGATGGATACCGGGATTGTAGATGGATAAAATTTCAGATTTGTTTGCTTTTCAAATGAAAATGTAACCGGAAGAAAAATCAAATACAACTAAAATATACGCTGACGCGGTAATTATCGAGTCAATTAGGTGGATCTACATCCAGTGTTGAACATTTTTTTGTAATGGTCTCACATCAGTGGCCTCCATCATTATCATCACCAGCAGCGCAAGAGACACCGTGGCGTTGTGACGGCTGCCTTAAACGTTCAAGGTAAATAAACCTATTTCCAATACGTCGCAAACCCAATCAATGATATATCAACAACGATGTTATTTATCATTCAAGTATCCACTGTGCAGAAAACAAAAAAATCAAACGATGCCTCCTTTGGTTTTAATCAAATTAAAATAAAAAAGCGCATCACTCAAAACTGCTAGTGTAAAATCAGCACAAGCATGTCAAAATCAACGCATGAACGAATAGCGTTCGATACCTATTATTATAGGAAAAAAAAATATTTAATAAAAGATAACAATAGTGCATTAAATACTGTGAATGTACCACTTTTATAAGTGCTAAGTGTAACTCACAGTATTATGCTTACAATTAAAAAAAATTAAAGTTCATTGTTTTGTCTATAGCAATTAATAGAATAACAGTGTATGAATTAAGTTTTAATTTTTTTTCTTTTAAATATTATAACTTTGTAACTTGACGTTAACTTTTAATGACCAAAGTATGCAAGGTATATTTCTAACATTACTACTATTATTATTCGTGCAAAAGCCACTTAATAAAATATAGAAAAATTATCATTATTTTCTTTCAAGGGTCAATTGCGTATTACATTGAGCACACATTTCAACACACTTGCCATACACAAGTTAGTAAATATACAGTACTGTGTACCGGCACTTCCTATTTTCAACAACGTACACAAACGATTTGCCTTCGAGTATTGATTTTACTGTTTTTACAGTCCCATCACAGCTACAATGATACACGATGCAAGTTTTACACGATTACAGAATTTAGACGTTAGAAATCAGCAGTATTATTCAGTACTAAGTATAAAACTCGAAAAATTTTAAGCTACCGGTACCATTTTTTAATTTTTTTAAAATCATTAATAAGTTGTCGTTTGTTCCAACAAATTAAATGTTGGAGACACTTGCATGCATAAAGAAACAGAAGGATGAATATTCTAATATACAGATAGATGTTAAAGATGGGAAAGCAAAAGTGTGGGGTTTTCACATGATCAACCAGAATAATTGCATTTAGAATTCGAGATAAGTACTGTACTGTATAATCGCACACTCAGTACGGTATACTATATACTCTGTATATAGAGAGAGTATTGAGCGTGGTTGCTACAGGAGACGAGACGAGGAAATAAAAATGAATGAAACTGCGTGGTCGTAAGCCGCCTGCATGCTTATGTCGTCGGCTAGAATATGCATGGGACGAACCGCTTTGATTATTTATTTCAACAAGAAAGTACTGTTCGGTGTATACTTGTATTGAAAACGACGAGAAGAAAGAAGAAAAAATAAATTGCGGCGGATTTCCTTTAGTTGAATACATGAATTTGCACATTGTACATGCAATATGATGGCATCTGCATGTTAAATAGCTTTATGCGTAAGGCTGTGAGGAGATAGAAATAGTGCAAATATCTCTCAAGAAATATTTCAACAAGAAAGAAGAAACAATAAATACCAATTTATTTCTCAAGCCTAATTATTGGCTAATTTCACGCTGGCATTTTCTTAACCAATAATTGAGTCAGTAATAACGATAAAATGACTATAAAAATGATTACAAAGGATAAAACAATTGGAAAGAATTTGTAGTTACAGAAATTTCAACCGCAACAAATCTAATGACCGACATTTAGAATTGAGGATGAAATTTAGTTATTATTTGTATTGCCAAACTATAGAGTTTATTGTTTATCATTTAATGAATTATCCCCATTTCTAACTGGTACGTGTATCAATTAATGAGATACCGGTACTGTACAAAGGTCGAGAATCAAGAAAACGTTTTAAATAAACTGAATATTTACCCAAAATAAGCTCTTAGAAATGGGTTCATGTGGCTAGCATCAATATTAAGGGAATTATACCAATTTTTCATCAATTTATTTCCACTTGCACGACCCTACTTATGCGTTTCATACATTTAGTATTAAAACATCAACATATGAACATAACACTGACAAGTTAATTATATTATGTGGAAATGCCAACTTAAACAATATGCATGTGAAAGAGGGCGACATAGCAAAAGTAACAATAATGACAGATTATTAATAGCAATTGTAATAGATTTATTGGTTGCTTAGGCAATTGACTAAATATGATTACAATTATCCAGTCAATGCCAGACAAGGAAATTATAAACTGACACTAATTTATGATAACTTAGGAACGCAAACTTTGGATCCAATGAGTAATGACCAATGTCACATGTTACCACTGTATTTAAAATTAAAACTGTATTGATTGCAAAAATTATTTTAGTAATCAAAAACTTTAATTAATTCAAAAATGTGCAGTAGACAAGAATAAAGCACCAATGATAACTAATCAGTTTTGAAAATGTGTACACTTGACACAAACAGTATCGTAAATTATATTCTAAATTACGGGAATGCAAAATATCCTTGAGCATAAGAAAAAAAATCAATATAAAGTATTACATTTTGGTAATGTAACTGCAAAAAGTGCTTTGAAAAGCCTTTCAATAATTTAATTGGAGAATTTTGAAACAAACGCGGTTTTTACAAGAAGACACTTTGCTGATGTTTGGAGAATTTGTTTGCTCATTTTTAAGCAGTTAAAGGTTGCCATATCAACTGATATAATTATTATGGGTGGATTTGGGGTTTTATATACAGTAATGTATTATTTTCGTTCTCCTACGAGTGCTGTAGTGAAAAATATATTCGCATATTTAACCAATTGCATTGCGAACACGTTTTGATCTGCAGAATTGATTGAAAGAGTAAAGATACAGTGCGTGTCTCAAACGAGACAAATACTTGGGTTTTTTTTTATAAAAAAAATCAACTGCTTCCTTATTTGATATAATTCCAAAACAAAAAAAAAAAAGCGAAACAGCGACATCATCATTTGAGGCGCAGTGTGTGTATGTGTGTGGTATCATCCGCATTGAGTGCGTTTGCGCGCCGACGATTGACTTGTCCATTTTCCCTATCCACTTCCTCACTCGCCCTTCTCACGCGGAGATGACGTCAATTTTGCTTTCACGCTATGCTGTGTTGATAATGGATCATCGATTTTGAAAAAAAAAGGGAGAGATATTATGACGTGAATGCCGTGCATACATACACAATGTATATGCGTCAATTTGGGCATGTAAGTGATGATGTCATGGTGACGTAGACAAATAATTGACGTCCCAATAACGCGCAAGACAACCAACTATTGTTATCATTAAGTTTGATAATTAAATTAGCTATTCTTTTAAGATGTTTTGTCAAGAAGAAACTTTTAAACTTTATTTGACTAAATTAACAAATCTTAATTGTACAACACAGTGTGATACCGTATTTATTTGGGGCATCAATGCCTTCTGAATAATGCTACACATTGTAGCAGATTTGTAGACTACATTTTAGGAGCTAAATTATCATCCAATAAAAGCATGATACTTTATTGCATTATCTGCAATACGAAGATGTCTCATTTCTGTCTTGGCAATTTTGGGCAACTTTTGTATAATGTTCAACATGCATAGCAAGTATGAAGTACAGAATAGCGCCATTCAAGGAGGTCATTTTTACATCATAAAATCATACTAAAATAAATAAAAAGTAACGCGATATGTATTGAAAATATAAGCAATATATTATGGACATTTTGAATGATTAATGTACCGGCAGTACGTTTGTAAAACTTCAAAATGGTGGTATCATTGATGAGATGACTTTTAATTGTCTCTCTTTGTTAAGTACTGGAGTCATTTGCTTAACACAACACTAAATGCTTACAATAAACAACAAGTACTTTAAGTTACTTTTCCTGTAAAAAATCTTGCAATTCATTTGACTTTAGCTCTGCACATGCATTCTACTTTATTTACTATTTTTTCTTGCCTTTGAGAGTAATTAGATTACAACATCGTTTTGCTTTATCTGCACCGTTATCGACTAACAGTAATAATAGAAGTAAAAAAAAAAACAAATATAAAATAAAAGCAAGAGTTTTATTGGGTTTTTTGTGTTTTACTATATTAAAACATTTAGAAATGCAGTTTAGCTAAAGCGTTAACGTCATTGTGGAATCTCAAGGCAAATAAAAGCATTTCCTAACAAGAAAAATATAACAAACAAAACAAATTGCTTTTAAGTACGCTCGTGGAAAACACACATCTGCATTCACTTTTTAAACTGCATTTTTAGTTTTTACCCTTTTGAACTTTACTTTTCTTCCGTCTCAAGAAGATGATGATGATGGTAACCATGGAAACCGAGTCCATTTTTAATGTTCATTTTTAAAAAACATTATTTACCGTTTTCAGCATACCACTGGATGTAAAAATACGAAATATTTTTATACTTTTTCATCATTTTGAATTATGTGATGAAAGAAGTAAAAATAAAACTAGAGAACGGTAGTAAAATGCTTCGTTATACGCAATGCACGCTAAACCATAAACGTAAAAAAAAAAAACAATTTTTTATTTAAAATGTTATCAGCTACAGCACTTGAAATTGATCATTGTTAAAATTTTGAACCAACTTGGTGACGAAAGAATTGTGTTGTATATTACATTAAATTTATGGTTACGATTTTACTTTTTAAGGTCACCAAAATTTATATTATCCATTAAAATAGTTTCAGTGCAAAATGCATCATATAATATTATGGTGTTTGTGTATAGTATAACATTTAAGAAACCGTTGGCAGTAAAACGCATAGTTACACTGCATTTTAATATTAATATCAAGTTGAAATGATAAGCAAAATAAAATAAAATTGCAGTTAGTCTAGTACACAATGCAGTGTAATAATTCCTCGATGTAAGAGACGAAGGGTATGGAATACGAATGTAATTGCTGAATTCTACTACTAAGGAAAACAAATGAAATGTTAAAATATATTATACAATGTGATCATATTTACATGCAGGCATTAAAAAACGAAAATAAATAGTATTGCTCACAATAGATATTTGTCTCGTTTCTCTATTGCTAATACTGTATCTTATGTCACTTCTCTTATGTGTGCTTTTCAGGGGAAACTTCAACAGTTTTGTATTTTTAATACTAGTAAAATTTGATGATGTTTCTTATATCGAGGTTTAGTGCACAATATATCCAATAAAATGATGTAACGACACAGTTTTCATATTTCTACAGCTTAACTTAATGACTTCATTTCGGATGTAGAACAGATTGTATTGCTTAACTATAGAACCGATGAAAACAAATTGCACTTTTTTATATGCCAAACATTTAACAATGAAATTGCGTATCGCCTTTAAAACTAAGTTTCCGTTGCAAGAAAATATTTTAATTTATAAATGTATACGGTAATAGTGACTTTAGTTCATTGGTTAGTTAGGACTTAGCTGATTTAACTCTTCTACGGTCTTGATAGACAGTTTCTATATTTAATTTTGTTTTTAATAAACACTTAACTTGTATTGCATTTTTCTTATGTGGAACAGTTGTTTGTGTCATGTGAGCATGTCTGGAAAAGTTAATAATATTTTAATTTTAAATTATTGATTTTTTTGCAAATCATTATTAAAATAAGCTATTTTTGAATCAGAAATAGCTGTTCGAAGAATAAATTTGGCATTGAATTATAAATAACTACAGCATACCGTATTATGTGCTGTACAGTTATTATTGAAAAGCATACAAATTAAGAAAAACTGCATAATAACGATCAATTAGCAATTATCTTTGACGTAGAGCTTAAAAACTAATAAACAATTTAATGATACGCGTAGGGTACGTAACCTTTGCATTTGAAGATGCTGGATCTATTTTTACACTCGTGTCTTTAAATTAATTTTCTTCAGAACTGTGCTATAGTGACGTACCATTTATCAACTATACAGCAATGTGATTATTAATTACTATTTTGGGGTAATTAATGTCGTCGAGTCGAGTAATAAAAACTGAGAGTCGTCATAAAATACAGTAGATTTGCTCTTCGTCATCCGTTTTATTGCCACTGATGGCGGAATTTTAACAAGTACGTTATGTCGTATACTGTATAATATACTGTAGTATTCACATATTAATAATAATTATAACGAGAAAATATTAAATAGGTCACTGAGATTTGCACATTGGTTTTCAATAAATAACGTCACCCTTTCATAGGGTTTCATTGTCGTAACTGACTTAACTTACATGAATATTATAAAGGCTGCACGTACCCAGTTTGCACATTAATAAGTCATTTTTAATGTATTTTACTATTCAATACATGAAAAAATAAAATTGACACAAAGGGCAAATTTAGCTGTATCACGGCAGTACCAGCTGATTGAATTAGCTCTTTCATTCACACTGAATAATTAATAAACCACATAGGTTTGTTAACGGTTTTATTTGGGTACTTTAAAGCTTTCTTTTCTTTATTATTTAGTTCTTAAGTACCGTACTACACGGCCTTTTAAAAGTTTTTCATTCAACTTAGGTTCACTAACTATAGTAAATAGTATTTGAAATATAAAACAAAACTATAGAAAAAGACGGATTGATCGATTGCAGTTTGGATATTGCTATTGTGGTGGTTGCATTCAATAATACTTTTTGTCCATTTACAATGTAATACGGTATATTAATATTACGGTATTCTGAAGTAAGGCTTTTAAGATGCTTTACTCAGGTATTACATTTTTTACTCTTAATAAAATTTGACTCATTTGTTTTTTTGTTAAAATGATGCAAAAATAATGTGCTGAAATTTCAGAAGTGTAAATTCCATTTGATTCAACATGATTCTAGTCATCAAATAATAATAAACGTTATCAATTTATTTATAGTTAAACTTTATCGATTAAGGATTCTATGTGTACAGTAACGTTGTAAATTAAAATGAACTACCGTACGCATACCGGTAACGCTAAATCTATCTACTTTCTTGCTTTTCGAGTTTTTTGTTACCGGTAGGTGTGATGTTTCCGGTTTTCCATTGTTCTTTGAAAGTGGTGATTTGTTGCCATTGTTTCACTTGTAAATTATCACTGTAATGTTGTAAACTGTAAGATAACGGTTATTACCGCTGTGCATGATACCTTTTGAAGTTTGAGTTTTCATAGAAATGAAACCTGTTCGTGTGAAACCAATTGAGAAAAATACGCATATAACTTTTCTATAGTACAGAGGTGACCAAACTGCGGCCCGTCAGACTATGTTATGTGACTCATAGACACATAAATGTTGTGATTCTAATTTTTTCTATATTTTTTGAAAATTCCACAGCTCAAAAGTATACTCTGTAGACAGATATTTTGTAAATTAGATTCCTTCTACTTCATAGTTATTATAATAAACGTTTATTGAAACAATGATGAATAGTAGAATCTTTATTACCAAATTAGAAACGGTTTCAGTTTGCATCCTAAAATGTGATGGGCCTATCTATGTGAAATATAATGACCGATAGATAGTTATTATTAATTCACATTTTCAGGACCGATTTTCGGGATGTGAAAAGTGTGCAATCTCACAGGCCATAGCGCTTTAATTCTACTGATTTTGTGAGGGGAATACCGGTATACAGCATATCATATGATGCACTAACTAACAATAAAGTTTTCAATGCGGCCCTCCGTAAAAAAAAGCTTGCCCAGCCTTGATATAGTATATTTCAAAAAAAAAAAAAAAAAAATCGTTTCTTACAGCCTAAACATTAAGGATGTAACATCAACATTTAGACAATTTTTTCATTTTTTTTGGTTGAGTTTGGTGAAATCAACGGTTAGTAAAGCTTAGAGATTGTGATAATACTGTACCAATACAAAATCTTTGAAATACAGCCGGAATTTAACATCATTCGAGTGCCAAAATTTCCAAGTCATTTGGAATAAGTCATTTGAGATAAATTTTAGGGGTGAAAAAAATAAAGTGGAAACGGGCCATCATACATTTTTCACGCATGATGGCATAATATACTGAACACCGTGTACAATGTAAGTTATTATACGCAGTATTAAGTAGGTGTCGCCTATTTCATAAAAAAAAAAAAATAATCCCAATGTAGGCGTGATTCTCATCAGTCAATCCCACTATGTTTACATACTTGTACACAGCACTGTTAAAATAAACGCAGGTGCAATTATTTACACGTAATGATGTTGAGCGATTATTTTTATAGCTATTTTAATACGCTGACCTGCACAACCACTCCTTCATTTGCCACTTTCGTTACGTTTAGTTGAATCAGTGTCCTTTTCAAATCAATACAAAATGGAAGGGTGGGGGTAGGAGAGGATGAATTAATCTTGTTAAAGGTCTAACTGGTGCCATGTAATTTTGGTTATACGACTTAACGAGAGTATTTTGTGCGTTAAACTTATCCGTCAATCGAGACATAAATCCAGAGTTGACGTCAAAGTAAAGGTCAAAGTCAAAAGTGAATGAAGAGCTTCAGTTAAATGGCAAAGTGTTCCCTCATCACCTTAAAAATTCATCAGCAAATATTCTGTTAAAGTTCTTATCTATCTTATACAATGAATTATAAATAGCAAGCAATTAATTATTTATGATTGCTTTATAAGGTATAATAAATAAGTTTCAATGCATGAGTTTGATATATAAAGTACAGGTACGTAATAATGATAATGCATTTTCAATCAAATATTTTCACATCTTTTCCTATTGACTTGCCTTGATATACTGTAATTTTGCAACAATTTTGTCAAGTAGTACTTTGCAATCAAGCCCTTGCAATACGCTATGTCCAAAATTTCATCTAACTTTTCAATTTCCTGGTTCATGAATGGTTTTTTACTTTGCATTTTAAGGTTTTTTTTATTTCATTACAATATTGGAAAGGTATACTTTACAATGGTGATAATGAGTATTATTATTTAAAGTTCTAACTCTACTGTAAAAAACTACAGACATTCATGTAATGACGTTCAATGTTAAGCTTAATTCAATTAATTTGCACAACATCAATTTAGCTGTGCTGAAAAAATATTGTACATTTAATATCCTGGCTTTTAGCACTACCATTGCTTTTTTTTTTTAAACCAACAACATCTGGTTAGACATCATGTAATGTTGCACAAACCACAAATAACTATTTCCTAGCTGTAAGTACAACTGCATAACCACAAATAAAAGCAATAAAACGTAGACATTCAGACGCATTACTTGCCGCCGATTGCTTTACAATTTTTATAATAATATCCAGTTGTTGTTCATACAGTATATAAAAACAAAATAACTAAGAAAGTAGATTAAAGCTACAGTCATATTAAAGCGATTTGTTTTGCTCTTTTTGAATCAGTCTACTAAAAGACTTAGACTTATTGTAATTTATAAATGCACACATGAGCAGATAAAATATTCAGAAGTGCATTTTATTTTTTCTCTATAAAATATTCTACAATTCGCATTTTGGAATTTGTTATTTCTATTCGTTATTCTATGAATTTTTGATGCTAAGTTTATGCATTGATAGTGGCTGTGTGAATAATAAAATGAACATACTTGTGCATATGAATGTTTTAAATTTAAATACAGTAACATTTAACGTCTTTCCAGACAACCGTCATGGCATTTAAATCGCAATTTTTTATTAGTCTGTGTGTCTAAAACTCCTAATGGTTAATCTTTGAAAGCTTTCTAACGTCTTGTGAAAAAAAAAGATGATGACTTGTAAAAGTTAAAATACATTATTGATATCTCTTATGTTACCGAAACTGTTTTGCGTTTTTTCATTCTGTAAGATGTGTCTTTTCAAATAACAAAGTAGTTTACTTTATTTTTTTTAGATAATGAAAATATCTGGCATTCCTTTTACTTCTTGGTGTTTGAATGGCTTGCAATTTTTTGGATGATGACATTGAGAACAATAATAGGCTCGCTGACATCGGAAAGCAAAGAGTACGTTGAAACGGAAGAAGGGGTAGTAGTGGACGAAGGGGATTATGAACGAGAGCACACTCCGGATATTGATTTGCGCCCTACCAATTGGCTGTCTGCTTGCACTTTAGCTGGTAAACCTTTTGGAAGTGCCGTCGGTCATTTGAGAATGGGCTCCTGCTTTGACTTTGGTCTGCATAGTGCTTCATCCGCCACCACATTCAGCAGCAGCGATGACGTAATCAAGTCACGACTTCCTTCACCACCGCCACTATCAGAAATTTCACCAACTATTCCTCATCCATCGTCGCCACCCACTCAACAAATCACATGCCAGGTCCATGAAGAACAAGAAGAAGTCAAACACAAGGTGGAGCGGGAGGAAAGGTCGATGGCTCTGGAAAAAACTTACGTCTACGACGTTTACGATCAAATTGCGCCCTATTTTAGGCTGAGCAGAAACAGGACGTGGCCTCAAATTAATCAGTTTTTATTAGACCTTGAGCCGGGTTCTTTGATATGCGACGCAGGTAATTATTTCCATGTCATATTTTACCGTTAGTAAAAACAAACGCTTATCCTGTACCAATACATTCGAAAATCAATAGATAAAATGAAATTGCATCACATCGTAAAATAAGTGCTAAATTTTTATAATGAAATACTCTATAAAAGTAATAAAATACCCAATTTAAAGATGTTTTCGATGATTATCAGTTATAAAACTACAAAATGTCAAATGTCAGCTATAGTTTACCATGTAGATAATTATTCCATACCCCTAGTGTGTTATGTAAATTGTGGGATTTCATATGTGATGGAATTTTTAAAATCCAATCAAAATGTATGGCTCGGTTTTGCTAGAGAAACTTTCTCAATGAAGTACACATTATTTACAAATTCCATTAAACTCACCCGACTCCAGTACAGCATACAAATAAGAGTTAATTTGAACTGTTTTAGCATAAAAAAAATGTTCTTAACTATGTATGCTTAAATTAGTTTTACTCCAACAAATTCCACTAAAAACAACCGCAGTACTGAGTTAAAATAACTTATTGATCTGTATTATGCCAAATTTCATCGATAAACTTTGTTTGCAATTTAATTAAGGTTGTGGTACTGGAAAATATATGGACATCAATCCAGACGTATATTCATTAGGCATAGACCATTGTCAATCATTAGCTGAATTGGCCAAGGAACGAGGCCATGAAGTGGTTACATGTGATATTTTGGCGCTTCCATTTCGAGACGAGTCTTTCGACGCTGCCATTTCTATTTCCGTTATTCATCATTTGGCTACTACTGAACGAAGAGTTGAAGCAATAAAGGAATTAGCCAGGGTTCTGCGTATTGGTGGTCGCGTGGTTATAACCGTGTGGGCGATGGAGCAAAGACATCGAAAGGTCTCGTTGAAATATTTGTTGAAAACCTAGCATTTTCATTTTAAAACAAAAAAAAATAATTGGATATTTTATGTGATTTTGCAGTTTGAATCGCAAGATGTTTTAGTTCCTTGGCACAAACCAGTTCGTGCAAGCAGTGAAGGTAATGTGCAATATATAAATCTGTACAGTGTAAGAAAAAGTAAATTGACATAATGATTAATGATTGTTTGATAACAGACCAAACCTCAGGGGAAAAAGATATGGCTAGTACCACAACCAACAGCGACGAAGATCTGTTGCATTATCACGCCTATACTTCAGGGAGTGAACCATCTGTGGTTATACCGTAAGTGCAATAGCACCATACAAACTAAACGACCGTTTAATGTTAATGCTTTTGATAACAGCGGGCACCAATTAAAATTAATTTCCTGCCTAAACTAAACATTAACAACCACCAAAAAAGCATTATAAATATTTAACTGTCCCGAATTTTGGATTTAAAGAGGATGAAACATTTAATTTTATTGGTTTTCCATTTTATTTTAATTACTTTTTAGTAATTTTTTCTAATTAACTAGGTATTCAATGAAAAAACGACACAAATTTCGTGAAGCTTGGCTTAACCGGAGTCGCATCGGCGGAAGTCGAAGCAATTACCACAGCAGCAGTCAAAGCAGTTCCGATTTGTCCAGTCCGAACGAATCATGTTACAGTTTCCTTCGAAGGGCTCTTCAGAAACTTTCATGGGGCAGTGCTGAAAGTTACAAAGCAAATGGGCACCACTACTCCACTCCATGGTTAAATCCTGGAAGCAACAGTTTGGAGCATTTCGGAATTAATGGTCTTTACAACGAGTATCTTAGTTCCAATAACAATTGCAATGTTGAAAGTAGAAATAAGTTAAACGCTGAACTGGATAAGCAAGACAGTTTAGACAGTAATGAAAATGCAGATGATATACCTATTGAATTGTATGAAGTCGATGGCGATCAGACGTTTAAAGTGCCACAGGAAGTGAGCCGGCATCGGGAAAGAAGAGGAACGTCTTCCTCCGACAACAATGTGACTTTTAAACGGCGGATTAGTCAATCATTTGAGCGTACAGCTAGTTTAAAAGAAACGATGCTGAGTAGGAGAAGAAATAAATCTTTTAAAGGTCGATTGAAACGTTCTTCTTCTACTGATTCTCCAAACTCTCACACTATAACTCACAAATCTCGCTCACTCAGTGATCTTCTTAGCCTCTTCTCGGCAACATTTTTGCAATATTCAAGAAAAACAAGCCAAGATACGACTTCAGGTTCCTCCTCTTCTTTTACCAAACATTCTTCCACATCCTCTGTTGACTCCAGAGGATCCAGAAACGCGCACATTTCAAAGTCCAATCTTTGTACACTGGCAAAAGTTGATGAAGGTAACGAAAATAACACCAACAACAATGTGGTTAATAATAAAATTAACGAACTAGTGCCTTCATTAAACGATGAAAAAACTGGCAGTGAATCACTAGTTGCATCAATGATTGGCGATACAAACTTGAGAACTTCGACACCTTTTAGTAGGAAAGTTCGACCAAGAAGTTTAATAATAAACCGGGAACGAGTGCCAATGAGAATTCCTCGAACCCTTAGTGTAGAAGATTACCAAAATGGCAATCATATTTTACCTGACTTTGACAGTCGACTGTTCGCATATCCACAATTAACAACTCAAACTCGCTCGACATTTCAACCAACAGAAAAAGTTAAAAAATTAACCCGTGATATGAGCACCCAGTTTGATTATCAGTCACCAAGGGAGCCGCTAAGTGATTTCGAAAACGATAAGCAAAATTCATCAGTTTCTTTCTCCAAAAGAAACAGTGAACCCTGCAATAAGACGCACATCATCGAACATAGTGACAGACAAAATTTATCTGAAATTTTTGATAAAAGTCATAACGTACTTGATCACAAATTTATTGATCGTATAATCAATCACGATCACCTTTTCCCTTGCCATTCGATGCCAAACCTTCAACACACCAGCTCTACCAGCCAAAATAAAGACTCAAGGAAACGAGATTCTTTTGTACTTTTATCGTCAAAAGCAAAGTTGCTGTTAGAAATGACACCACATCAACCTGATGGAACTGGCCATTCACGCCATCCATTAAATATAAAAGGATTTAGAAGACTAAGTCAGCCATGCATGCGACTTGGATCAACTGCCAAAGATGAATGCAACAGCAAACATGATTGTGATGATGGCTTCACTAACAGTGACTTTACTATAATCAGTGGAGAAGATTCTAAAAAATCCTCCAATCCGACCCGTTGGACGTCATTGACGCGGCGTCATTCTTCATTTTCAGTCATAAAACATGGCCATAAACAACCGGGTATTCGGCACAGTTACAGCGCTGGTGATCCAAGTCTAGATGAATCAAGTGCAGCAGCAAATTTAACCATTTTCTCAAATACTACGCATTCTAAGCACAGCAATAGTAAAATTATTATTAAAGAAGACAGTTTGCAAAGTGATACGAGCGTCGATAGTGATGACAGTGTAGCATCTGTAATCGCAGTACGTGCTGAATCCAGTGAAAATAGCTTCAAAACGTCATCTCAAAAACGAAGCAGCATTTGCAGTGTTATGAAATCATCTTCAAAAGAAGGCAGTGATACAAGCTTTGATAGTGAAGAAAGTTGCATTTCCGTGATTGCCAACGAAGCTGCCATGTCCAAAATATCATCCACCGAGAGTTCCACGGACGTAACTGTCACCGTTTCAGCTGAAATTGACGTTAAATGGGAAAAATACATGGATGCTAGCGAGTCATTAGCGCTAGATAGTATTTTCTATGTCAATATTGTTCACCAACCTGAAATGGAGCTAATGACGGACGAAAATGATTATTATTTCCCAGGTTGGACAACAGTCGACACTTCTGAACTGGACTATGAAATTGTGGGTTTAGCTGATGTCAAATATCACAAAGTTAACAATGATCAGTCCGTAGCTGAAATGTGTTGGCTGGATTCCTCGAGCTGCCAGTCATGTGATCATGAGGATGACTTATTAGAAAGGCAGTTGCAGTTGGACATCAATTGTATTGATAATGGATTGCAATCGTCACCTAACAGTGAGGAAACGTTCATTTTAAAGTCATCTTGTGAGCGACTGTTGGATGCGGCTGTCGATGTAGCCAACTCATTACAAAGCGCCGTGATAGTTGCAGTTGACAGCAGCCAGCAAAAGTGTAATGCCAATGGAGATGTTGAAATTGCTTCTTTGGAAAATTCTGATAACATAAATGTTCATTCCAATACACCAAACGAGGAATTAAATCACACGCTACAAACGCAGCGTCCAATTATAGCAGCAGTCGATGCAATTTTAGAAGTTGAAAATGAAATGAACAACAGCTTTATGACAAATGACACATCGATGTCAATAAGCCGTGAAGAAGCAGATTTTTGTATCAACGAAGGTTAGCATATTAATAAATTACATATTGCAATAGCTGAGAATGACAAACTTTCAAATAATTTCTATAATATTTAACTTACTCGATTACATATGGTTTGTAATTTCAATAACATTTGTTGAAATCACAAGTCGTTAAAACTCTCGCAGTTGGCATAGTAATTGATGCAACTTATATTAATTTTTAAATGTACTTTTTTAGTGAACGAAGAAAAAGACAGTTTCGAAGAAAGTCAGTGGAGGGTACGCGAAGATGTGATTAATGGAAACGCATCTCAAGCTCATTTACAGATGTTTCAGAAAATGCTAAATAACATGGAAAATAATAACTTAGAAACAATACCTTACAGAAGAAGATCACTAGAAAGGAAAAGCAACCGTCGCAAATCGGACCCAGATTGGTTCTTACATAGTTCATCATCCACTTTTGCCAATTCCAAATCGTCAGCTATAGCTCGTGGTAAATCCTTAGAGTTTTATATTTTACCTGAAGAAAATAGCAAACCTACCCCTGAACGACACTGTGTGACAAAATCTAACGAGTCTTCCGGTGATTTATTATCGATTCTAAAGTCAGACAAACATACAGTAGTAGTAAATAGCGCTCATCATGTTGATGAAGTAACCAGCACCAACAAGTCCAAGTTGCAGAAAATGAACAGTGCTGATTCACAATTATCGTGTGAACCAGCCAGAGAAGCAGGCGAATCCGCCGCTGTCTGTGATAAAACAGCGGGAGAAGTGAAAGAACGTCGAAAATTACGCGAAGAAACGCTGTCATTCTCGACATCCGAAGACAGTATCTTAAGTGGCAGCGAAAACTGTGGATCCACCACACATCACCGATATTATCATGTATTTAGAGAAGGAGAGCTAGACTATCTGATAGAAAATTACGTAGAAAATCTTCACATAATTTCCTCATATTATGATCATTCAAATTGGTGCATCGTGGCAGAAAAAGTGCAAGTTTGGAAGATATAGAAATATTGAAAGTTATTTAATTAATTATAATAACTTGTACTGTAATTAAAATCATGCAAAAAAAAAAAACTGAAAAACAAAATCGTAGGCATACCCACATCATGACGTACTGTATTATTCTCATAATACTAAGTACAATTCATTATGTATTGTCACTTGTGATTTATTATTGTTAACGTTGCCAAAATGCATATTTTATTGAGCTGTCTCACAAGTTTGTGCGGTTTAAATTAATTTATTGAATGTCGTTATGAAAATGGTTTTTTTAACAAACTTATGAGATAACTTAATAATTAAAATTTTTATTACTGCAGTGAAAAGCTTATTTGATTTTAAGAGTTTGGTTCTCAATTTTCGGAAAATGTTGGCAGTTCATAGTTAACTAAATTTAACATATTCTTTCCTTGTTAGATTCTAAAAAAAGATACATTTTAAGTGACCAATTAATATACATTGGATAACTGTTTTCTTAAGTTAAATATTAGATGCTCATAGATTATTTTTTCACAAAAAAAAAATTTACGAATAATAACTGCCACACTATGACATTTAAAAATGTAATATTTTCTTACATAAAAATTTCAAAATTATCTTTAAAATTATCTAAAAAAAAATGAATTTAAAAGTTTCTAAATAATTATGACACATTAGTAGTTGATCGACTTGTTCGCAAATTGAAGATGGTGTTAATAGTGTGTAAACGTAATTTAACGATTGCACGGTCATTTTCAAACCTCAAAGGAGAGGGACCAAATTTGGACAATTTTGTAACGATTCAATCCCAGTCTAGCTATAGTAACTTCAGTAAATCCGATTTTTATTTAAAATAGTTCTTAACACGTATGCGAGCTTATATCTTATATAAAAACGCTGTCTTTGTTGTTATCTTATTTCATCCTTTACTCAATTTCAAACTTTTTTCTAATTATACGCCTGGCAGTAATAAATAACCACAGAAACTTGCCTTGTATCCATGATAATACTGTATATGCGATGAACAATATACGCTTCAACTTTTAATTAATTATTAAGAAATAATAAAATGAATACAATTTAAG
>JAAFCF010006680.1:18306616-18340722 GCA_013389785.1 Helicorthomorpha holstii
ATTTTTAGTGCATTAGCTTAAATTCTAAGTGCCCTGGAAACAGGTTTGGAATTTATTGGATAAGCACTGTAGTCTTTAATACTTCCAAGTAATACGTATAAATTATTTCAAAGGTTCAAGTAATTTTATGGCTTCCGGAACAGTGGAAAGTCGTTACCGGTATGCAACTCTGATTAATAAAATGATTAATTCAGTGAATATGTCTTAGCTACAGCCTACAGTTAAATTAATGAAGTCTAACGAAAACAGATTAAAAATATGCTAAAATCTACATTTCATAAGAGATTTCAGCGTGTCTTTAATACCTAAAGCCAGTTTCATTTCAATACGGTAGTTAATATTTGATTAACTAGAATTCCTTTCCATTTTAAATATTTAGAATCAAGTAGTTGACTGACATTGTTTAAAGATGATTTTCTGAAGCTTGTAGGATGCCCACTTGTTCTGTGATGTTCTCCCATCTCAGTTAAAACTGTGTTGTTATGTAATATCGATAATTCGTTTCATGACCATAGATTCGAGATCGAATGTTCTACTCACTATACGTACATTAATACTTTGAAAACTAAAGTTGCTCCTGAGAAGAATCTTTTGTTCTTTTAACATAGTATCAGAACAGTTAAAACTTATGGGTAATTTGCGTTCAAATGTTTATTTTCTAAGAAATGGATGTAACTAGGCGGTGTATGACCATACGTTTTGTCGATTAAGTGGTGAAGTGTTAACTGTGGATAAAAAGATTGATCATTTGATGTTAAGATGTACATTTTCTTAAGGTTAAATGATGAGATTTAATAAAGAATTAACAATGAATGAAGACAAATTGTCTATACCGTTCACTATCACTCAATTGCGTAGTATTAGTAGTCGAAAATACATTAAAGCTGATTTATTTTATTAATAGCTGATTCTTTTGACACACGAGAAATTAGAAGAGTAAATGATCGATTTTTTTGTTTGGTCTGAAACTTAATGTAAATGTTCTGAAATTATGTGATATATGTAAAGTGTTTCTGAACTAAGAAAGTGAGGAAGTTTCCTCTTCTTTCAAACTTATCAAATGGTTGAATATTTAATAAAGTATTATTATTAACATAAGTTCATTAGTTGCGGCATTGCGATGAGTCTCAAATTCGTGGACAAAACATAAACGAATTATGAGGAAAAAATGAATATCCTATCTACCGAGCAACGGTTATCCAAAATCTACTCGTATCTTGGTAATCAATAATTTCATTTTTAATCTATTGAAATCAAACAAATGCTTTGTACCTTATTATGCCACGCGGTCATATGTTACGATGAATGTAAATTACCTACGAGTCACTATAAAAAATTTTTTTTTCGGTTTTTGAATCATCCTTTACAAATATATAAATTCATTAAAAATTAATGCGTACTTTATTGGAAAATACTTGAATTGAATGCTGATCCCATCTAAATTTACTATAGCCATTAATCAGTGGATGAATGTAGTCAGTGGATATGTATAAGCTTGTTTATAACTTTTATATAATAATCTAAAAGCAATAGATATCTGTTAAATAACATTTATTACCAATACTTCAGCCTGTGCAACATACAACTGAAGAAAAGATCAGATTAAACTTCCCTTCATTTACAAATAGATAATAAATAAAGTATATGCACACCATACGTTGATCACATATTCATTACGTTGGATTAATTAAACACAACACCATTCTGATGTTTTCCTGAAACCGACAGCTTTTATAACGAGATTAGAGCAGCACTTGCACAAGCTTACACTCGATGACTTTGTCTTCCATACTTGTACAGTACAGTGCTACACAGCACTCGGCTTCTTAGTCCTAATTTTTCGAATGAAAAACGCCGGAAGTAATTTTGGACGTGAACATCTATTTACAGAACTGTTATTCACCATATTAACAGTAGACGTTGCTGTTTCCGGGTCACCTCCAACCACATCCGTTAGTGTGTGTAATGAAATGTGAACCAGTCCATCTGCCGACTGAAAACAACTGTATCTGGCATTTCTGTTTTCACTTCTGGAACCACCACCATAATTATACTGAAACTTGTGAGCTTTAAGTTCATCATCGCCCACTGAACTCACGCATGGCAAACAGCTAAACACCGCTCGAAATCCTTCTCGAAATCTGAAAGTCAACAACACAAATTTACTTTGATTAAAACCAAAAAAAGTAAAAACTAATAGTAGGGACACGACCACTATACCTTGAATTCATCCAACAATATATCATAGGGTTATACATTGAATTGCTCATGGCCAACCAGTAGATGAGTAGAAAATAATGTTGAATGTTTGGATCTAAGTTGATTGCGGGCTCATAATATACAATGATAAAGTAGATGTGATAGGGCAGCCAACATATAGCAAAAATAATTACCACCAAAATCATCATCTTCACAACCTTAAATAAACATACCAAAATATATAAGTAAAAACAATTAATTCTTAAGTTATTACAAAATGACATCAATAGAGTTTCCATGGGGCAAAAAAAAGTCGCAGTTGTCTAAAGTAGTCTAAGAGTTCAACAGACAATTGGGTTTAGACAATTGTAACTTGGTGGTGAAATGTTGGTGAAACTTCCGTGAACCGTACAAAATATTATTATACAATACTGTACTTACTTTTCGTTTGTTTTTAACGCTTTCCACTTGCCTTGGCGTACATTCGCCAATGCTTTGGCTGCCCCACAATTCGTGACTTATTCTCACGTATGAATAAGCGATTGCACACATGGGTAGCACGTATGTTATTACGAATATCATCACGTTGTATCTGCAATTGGTAAACATGTACACAAATTTAATTTAGAGAATCAACGGCTAAAAAATTATAATGACAATGAAGTACACGAAAAATTTCACGAAAATGAAACAACAGCTGTCTTTGATTTATTATAACGAAATTTGTAACAAAAATCGATGGCAGCAAACATAGTCAAGTATTTACAGTGCAATACAAATATATGTGAAAGAAATTCGCTGGAAAACATCTGGTGACAACTGTAATGAGATAAAGATGACCTGAGTTTAATTAAACGCAATCAAAAATGCTAATTTGAAATTGAAATGTTAAGCTAGATATCCATACAACTTAAATAGCATTAAAAATAAAATTAAAAAAAAATTGGTTGCCTGTGAGTATTTCAATTCGATTCTAATGCGATTCCAAATGTATTGTGCTGTATAAGGAATGGAGAAAAAGGTGTATTGTGCTATGCTAGATATCGATTTATTTTCGCAAGAAAGCAATCTTATGTTTTAAGAGCTCTCTAATCGTATGAACGTGCTTAAAAAACCAGCATCTTGTCTCTTACATACAAAGCACTAGGAACAAGCTAGAACACGGCTGAAAACCCTACATAAATCCTTTGTATAGCCGCTATAATCGGGAAAGAATTAAACAACAAATAAAACGTGATTTATTTCTCTTCCCCATCGTATATCTTTAAAAGTAAAGAGCACAAAATAATAAAATAACCTTAATAAAAAAAATTATGCTCTTCCATATCTTATTTCAACAGCGTAAAATGATTTTGCGTTTAATATTGTTAAATCATTTGATGGCGATAAATTTGAGATCGAATGTTATGCTTCTCACTATGCATATACTTTGATAAGTTGAAAACTAAAGTTTCTCCTGAGAAATATCTTGCATTACCATCGAATATAACAGGAATTAGAATTTTAAAATGATCGTTTTTTTTTGGTATGGTGGATTTTGTTCAATTTTATTTTAAATGCTGTGTAATTACGTGGTATCTTTAAAGTGTTTCAAATAGTGCAAAGATGAAATAATGTACTCTCTTTTCAAACTCAGCAAATGACTAAATACTAAATAAAATAACTTATTATCAACATTAATAAAAACAATTGTCCCATTACAACTGGACATTACACTGTACAATGACTGAAGCTTATACAATTTGTATTAACTTTCAAGCTATTAAAAAGCCATTGATCAACCCATTGAATAATGTACAAGGACAGACACACTGACTCTTAATTAGTGGTTCCCAACCATTATTAATATGAAATAGGAATAATTTGAAAATAACGTTCACTTTTTATGCCATTTGCAGAATAGAAGATTTTTTATTTTGTAAATATAATATTGTATTTTTTATTTTGTAATTAAAAATCATTTATTTATTAGTACATAAATGAGAAGTTTTATTGACGAATTAACTGAGTTATTGATAGTTAGTATTATAAATTCATAAATGTCATTCAATTTTTTTTGCGTTTCAACAGGCTGCGTTACATTACAAGTCGGTGTTAACTTTTAATTGTCTTGTTCCAGTATTTCTGCATGTTAATAATTTACTGTTTTGTCAATTTCGAATTTTCATCTACATTAGATACAGCATTATAAAATGTTCATCTAGTCAAATATTATCTCCTGTCAAAAATATAAAATATTTTGAAAACATTTTGATAAAGGTTTCGATTTAACCCTCTTATCTTTTGTCATCGAACTATGATTTTAGATCACTTGACCCATTCGATGACAACGTGCACTCTAATTGTTCTTTGAGTTTATGTTGGAATTGCTTGAGAACCTAAACATGAGTTTATTGAATACCTAAATATGAGTTTATGTTTGAATTACTTTACATTATTACCAGAAATTTCAAAACTTATAAAGAGCTATTAATAATTACAACGCTTTAACACGACGTACATTCGTTTAACCTGATGACTTCGTGTTAACGGGATTTCACTGTATTTAAACAAAACAATAAGTATAAGCTTATTGCAGTTAAAGCTTTTCACTTACAGTGATCCAATAAATCTAAAGTTACTTTATACAGTATACAGTATAACTAGTTATAAGCGAACAGACATGTAAACATATCTTATTTTTTCAAATAAAACTTTTTAAAATTATTATTATAACTTAACATCTAATTTACTGTATATAAAAATTGCTTAAGAGGTCGTGCTATATTATGTTACATGTTTAGCGTAAGTTTACGTCTGATACCGTCATGCAATTGTTCAAAACATTTTCTAAACTGCAGAACACGATGGTGTATACAAAGATTTGACTAAACACCCTCAATTAATGTGAAATACTGTATGTTTTTGATGACTTCTTTATTAATATGAATTAGGAATAATTTCAAAACGTTTACTTTTTATGCTATTTGCAGGATAGAAGTTCGTATTAACTCAGTAAAGATTATTTTTTATTTATTTTGTAATTAAAAAATTATCATGTAATTATTAAATGCCTGCTTAGAATCCATTAAGTACATTTTTCGCCAAAAACTGTCATCAATACCTCCAGTTTTATTATCACATTAAAGTTTTTGGTTAATGACACAAAATATCCTAAATAAAATACTGTATTAAGATGTAACAAAACTACAAAAGTCGATCACCCAGAAAACAATTCTGTAACCAAAAATCATCTCATAAATCTCAAAGTCTAAAGCAACAAAGAAATTTCATAACAAAAGTATTTCTTAATCCACTTAAACGTAATACGAGAATTTTAATTTTTCAATAACTGAACATCATAGTCTAATGTATATCTCTATAAATACAGTAGGTACTCATTGCACGTGTTGTGTGGGTGTCGCTTTTCTTTACGATTTCCTGCCGGGTACTTAATTTTTACGGTTACCAAGGCACCGTAACCAACCAAAAACCAAATTAAGGTATACAATGAGGGTAAAATCAAGTAGGAACAAAGCCCGACTTATTGTAAAAATGAAATGTCAAAGTTTAGCATTCTCAAAATAAAACTTTCATAACTAACTTACATAACACCATATTCATTATCAATTTACATAACCAAACCTACAGTACTATTTATAAAGTTCTACCCTTGGATTTTGTATAGTGGTTGCTTTCAGGAAAATCATGATATAATAACAAAAACAAGTGAATCTAATAATACCCTTCTCCGGACATATTCATGGTTGGACTCCAATAGAAATAAATAGATGAAATTAAGTGTTTATTAAAGACAGAACTTAATAGTAACAAAACAACTGTCTATCAAACATTTTATTATTAAACTTAAAAACTTTCAAGTGAATTTTTAGCGAGTTTGTATTAACGAGATTTCACTGTATAATATCGGCAAAAATATTGACAAAAATGATCCTCCAAATAGATAATACGGCAAAAACGTCATAAAAGTCAACACCACTGTAGGCGCCATTTGCGCATCACACATGTAATATCAAATTTGTTATAAGAGTGTCAAGGGTAAATAATGGATCATCAACCGTTAATCAAAACATGTTTACAACTGGCTGCATCTGTAAATGCACTATATTATAAGAGTATCGAACTGGCTTTCATATCTAATGGAATAACTTAGATTGCGATATTCAATGATCTCCAAAGTGGAAAAATAATTTCTATTATCGGCATTTCTTTTCAAAAAGCAAATTCAACCATTACATTTGAATATTTAATATCCTAATCTTATTCTTCTTTTGTGAGGGTTGCTGCTCTATTGTATTCGATGTTCACCCAAAAACTTAAAGGAAGGTATTGTTGTGTTATGCAAAACAAAAAAAAAAAGCACTTTAAAGTTGGGCCAATAAGAAAAAGTTAGTAGAAAGTTATCATCATGATTTCGTTACCGTACGTCATATTCTGCAAAAGAAAACATCCTGAAAGTGTCACGTGATATCATCAAGATTAAATACATCTGCCAGCAGCAAGAAAATAAATGCTCTATTTCCTTCAGCCCAAAATGCTTGAAACAATATACTATAATATATCAAATATCTGCTATAACTCCTTTGTCCTTTTACCTTACATGTCTGCTGTTGCAGTACATGAATTTGAATAGTGACATGTGACAGGTGGCCAATTTCAGGTCTCTTTTTTTTTAAAAAAAACCCTTTTCAAACCTTCAGAAAAAAATGAAACTTATATTCAAACGTCTGCTAATTTTTTTTTAAACATAATATACCCACTGTAATACTGTTTTGATAGATGAGACTTCATGTGTAATAAATCCGGTATGTACTATGGTAAGACTTGCAACATCTAAACATGTTCTTTAAACCGTAGACTCTTATTCACCCTTCATACACAACCTCACAAACATAAATAAATAAATAATCTACTTTCAGGTAAAAGCCAACATAATCATATTTACTGCATCTTAAAACACTTCCTTTTGAAACTTTTTATGACTCGCTAGTCCTTGGTATTTTTTTATTATTTTTTTTAAAAGCAATTCGAAATCAACGTAAAGACATATTCTTTTGTCTGCCAATTTTGATATGCAATATCTAGTATAATCACAATGCAAAAGACTGTTATCTGAGAATGATAAGTATCAATCATTTAAAATAGCAATGTATGAGGGTAATTCAAAATGTAGATATAAAGAATTAATAAATATTTTTTGTTTTGTAATGAAGCTTCGGGTTTTTGTACATTATTATAATGTGCAAAAATCCATACATTTTAATTTTTTTTTACAGTTGCAGTACTTTTTGGACTTACTTTCGTACAATATCAATGAAATTTCAAATTACTGTGTCCTTTGCTGCATTTAGAATCACTTGCAACGTCTACAAACTTCATTTTTTGTAAAAAAAAAAAACCATATTGAGCAATTATATTATTACATTACGCTTTAAGTAATTTTCTAATGGATTAAATTTAACTTCAAGTCACCGAATCTCTTTCTTTTTATTTTTTTGAGAATTAAACATGAGCTATTTAATGTGTGATACAATAGCACCGTAATAAATCTTGAAATAAACTAATAATTCATAAACGTCACTTGCAAATGACTTAGCAGCCATTTCCAGCGTCTCTCCTGATAAAATATTTACATACCGGTAATACAAACGTACAACATGAATCTCTTGAACTTCAATGTAAATAAATGGCTAAATTTACCACATACAAAATTTAATACAAGTTAAGTATTTATTAAAAGCAGAATTTAATAGAGACAACAGTCTAGCAAATATTTTATACAGTTTAGAAACTTTAAAATAAAGTTTAAGTTCTGAAAATGTTCACTAACAACAGATGAGATGAATTTGAACAAATTTCAAAGGCTTAGTTGACAAATAAGTTGTTTTTTTTGTTTCCAACTGTGTTTTTTCAACATTTAAACATTAATACAAATAAGTTTGTATTTTTTTTTTGGACAGAAATAATGTGTATAATTCTGTCTTATACAGTATGTAGTTGATAACTTTGTTGAAATTTATTTTTTGTTGGTGTATTTTTTTAAACAATAATACATAGTACTGTTCAATGTGTGATGTAAGAGCACCGTAATAAATCCTGCAATAAAATATTAACTCATATACGTCATGCACAAATGATTTAGCATCCATTTTTAAGGTTACAAATGAAAACTAATATAAAAGCAAAAGTAACGATTACTAAGCTAAAAAAAATATTTATATTGCAAACAATGAAACACTTTTAATAATAATTTTTTTCGCACGATAAGTTTAGTTATTGGATTATTTTTTGTAGTGAAGAACCATTAAAGCTACTGCCCTTGACTGATACACAGATTTATGTCATTGGCTAAACCCATCAATATAAATAAGAGATTGAATTTCATTTTTAACGCTAAGCTAACTATGTCACAGCGTTAAAACTTGCAATTTCTTTAATATTTTTTTTAATAACAGAAAGAAATTAAATTAACAAAGCAATAACGGATAATTAATATTGCATACAAAATCAAACTTTACCATAAATTATAAATTAATATCGATCTTGTGTAGCGTTGATAGTAACAACAAATTGAACTCCATGCTAAAAGAGAGACTTTCAGATGCTTTTGTGATCAAAAAGTGCATTAGTTCTCAAAAACTGATAAAAAAAACGTTTTGAATTACACAACGTATTAGTTACTGCTGCGTGATTTGATGAGCGTGATCGGAAAGCTATCGGTTATATCTCAAATACTTATATTTTCCGATCAGTTAAAACACAACGCTTTCAAAATTTCCATGTTATAGTTACAGTAGTTTATCAGCCAACTACCCGCGTTTATAGCCATTTTATAACCGTTCAGCCGCAAATAATTAAGTGTATCTTTGGAAATCATAATGGCGACAAGAAATGTCAAAGCCTCCGAAAATGACAACGGTCCATCAGTGAAAGAAAGTAACTGTAAATTGACTAAATTATCTTACGAGGAGCAATGTGTAAATGACTTTAGGGACTGGATACTTAACGACGCTGAGTTCTACGGAAGAACAGGTAAATTAACGCTTGGTTTTTTGAGACTATTTAAACAAAATTGTTGTTTAAACAATATTAATACATTTATTTGCAAAAAAATATTAAGATGAAGACTTCCTACTTGTATACTTGCGCGGATGCAAATTTAATTTGGATAAAGCAAAAAGGAAGTTGAAATTATATTATGAGTTGAGAAAAAAGTTTCCAAAGTGGAGCTGCAACCGCGACGTGACATCAGCTTCAATGCAATCGCTAATGAAACTGCAGTAAACTTCATTTTTGTTATACAGAATTAAAATTAAAATGCCCTAATGTGAATAAACTGATTAAAGTGTTACTACAGTGCTGAGGGATCGAGACCCAACTCTACCGACTGTAGTTTTTACCAGACTGTCAAAGTAAGTGATAGTTATTTTGAGTTGCCTTGCTAACTGTGAAATCCACCCTGTTGTAATAACCTTATTACCATTACCGGTAGTTAACATTTTTAAATACATTTTACAGATTTGGACCCAATCTAGGAAATTTCGATGATTATATCAAATTGCACAATATAATCATGGAAATTACCATTAGGCGTCATAATTGTCAAATGAATGGAGTAATATGGATCGTTGATACTAAAAACCATCCAATGTGGCCAATCACAAAAATAATCTCACCAACATTTGCTGTAAACTTTTTCAGTTTCTATGTAAGTTGCTCATAACTTCATTTAAAAACAAGAAGAAAATCAAAAAAAAAAAAAAAAATAGCATTGTATCATTAAAATCTCATGCAAGATAAAAAGTTAAACTCATTAAATTAAAAAAACAAATAAATGATTTGTTTGACGACAAGCCCGATACGTTATCAACTGTTTCTAACCAAATATGCACAAAGTAATACAGGGTAATCATAAGGTCGATTTACCCCATTTGTAATAAAATTCAGTAAAAAGTTAAAAAATTTCGATTGTTGCTGTCAGTTACAAATATGCAAATTTTAATAAAAAAAATCTATAGCATTTGTTACTTATTGTTTGTCTTACTGGAAAATAGTTAAGAGGAAATATTCACTTTTACATTGAAACCATTTCATATCCAAAAGCAATGTTTACAATTGAATAAAAAACATACAAATTTGTTTGCATTTATTTTTTTGTTGTTATATTTATAACGATATTTTTGCCAAGTCTAACTTGCTATTTTAAATAAACAATAACTTTAGTCATGTAGTGTACATCATAATTAAGAAATAAAAATAATAACGTTTAGCACAAAACAAATAAAGCAAGGTAAAGTTGGCAAAAATATCATTGAAATCACGATAAAAGTAAAAAACAAATTTAAACAAATGATACCGGTAATTGATATAAACATTACTTCCGAATATAAAATGGTTTTAATATACAGAGTAAATGTGAATATTTTTTCTTAGATATTTTCCAGGAATATTGATTGAACTTTGTAATTTAAGTTTCCATATATATTTTTACTTTAACAGCAGCGATCGAAATTTCTTAACGTGTCATTAGATAGTGTTGGGGTACACGGATCTTCTGATTACCCTCTAGCAAATTTAGCTAGAATAGATAAAAGCTTGAAATTTTAAGTTTGGCTCTGTTTTACTGAAAGTTAATACGTAGTATGGATTATCACTAATCAATAACATCTACACGCAGTTTTAACAAATCTTAAAGATTTTACTTGATTACGAAATAAAAACCAGTCTTGAGATGACTATTACAAATTTCTTTCTAATTTTGAAAACAAGTCTCGATGTCAATGCCAAACTTCAACAAACTAGGTCATTTTATCGTTACGTACAATAATTATCGTTTTATAATGTTGCATCTCACGATGATGATGCGGCTGTATTTCGGCGACTAATTTAGTATTGCATGCTTGAATAATTAACACAGTAATTTCTTAATTGCAGTTAAGCTGTCCTGTTCGTATCAAGAAAATTGTTGTACTTAATATGTCATTCCTCGCAACTGCATTTTACAGACTAGTTCATCCTTTCTTAACTCCAAAACTAGTCAAAAGGGTAAGAGCATGATTTTTGTTTTGGATTTTACAATGAAAAATTAATGTTTAAAAAAATAGATGATCACATATCGCAATGACTGGTCCACGATATCCGATCACGTGGAGCTGGATTTAATTCCAGATGAATATGGTGGAACAGCTGGGCCATTTCTGACCCATCAGGGTAAATTTACTAACCGTAATCTGTTACCATGTCAATACTCAATAACAAACATTCGTTTTGCTTTTTGCAGATAACTTTGTTAATGAAATTCTTTCCTATAAAATGTACATATCAGATGACGACAAATACGGGTTCCAATGACAAACAAAAAAAAATCGACTTTTTATTTAACATTCAGTTAATTAAACAAAGTCTAGAAGACGAGTACACAAAATAAAATATTTAACCTATTTGTTCTAACTTTGCCATTAATACAAGTTATTTTTTGCAATAAAACAAATACACAACATTAATTAGAAATCAGCTGAAAGTATCACGTCTTAGATGGCATATTTCATCATTATTTTACGCTGTGTACAGTACCGATACACAGTACTGTATATGCCATTTCTTGTTAAGCTGCCCTGAACCTGTACAGGACCTTAAGGCCCTGGTATCCCATTTGTGACACCATTCAATAAAAAAATTAAACATGTCGATTGCTGCTGCTAAAGTAAAACTGTCTTTGATGTTCTTATTGATGGATTTGCTAGACTTCTTTATCTTTTAAATTAAAAAGCATCTTATTATTTAAATAAAATGTTTTTAGTTTATATTCTAGTTTAAATTAAACAATAAAATAAATCATGTACAGCATAATTAAGAAATATAAACCATAACTTTTGGGGAAAAAATCAAATAAAATAAACTAATCTTATACAGTATAAACAAATATTAATAAAATCATTATAAAAATGATAATAAAACAAATCTAAATGTTGTTTCTTTTAATTTAATCCAGATTGTAAAGTAAAACCCAAAAAATATTCTGCACTTCTATTTATTCTTGCACAATGTTATTTTAAATTCATTAATAATGACTACAGTACACCAGTAATCAAATCTGATACCGGTATAATTTTGTTTTAAAATAAAAATTCTAGTTTTTTTTTGTATATCAATAGTAAACATTACTTTCAAATTTTAAATTGTTAAACATTTGAATATTTTCTCTTGGCTACATCTAATAAAACAATAATTAACCAGTTGAATTTATGATTTAAATTTTCATATTTGTAATTATTTTCTAACGAGTTTAAAAGCCATCAAAAAGTTTTAATTTGTCACTAGATGGTGTCATAAGATATGACGTAAAACAAAAATCAACTTCCGATTATCTTAAATAAGATTTCAAAGTGCATAATTTACCAATTTAATCAATATCCACAACTGAATTATTGATTATTATACAAACATGTAAAACGCCTTACTGCATTGTGTACATGCTTGCAGTTACCGTAAATGTCCTGTCACTTAATAATATTTACAACCAAACTGAATTATTTCTAGACACTAAATCTTGTGTCACCAAATTCGTATATCAAATTTTGCGTCCTACAATAAACGTTTTCTATGAAGCCCAGCAGTTGACATGGGTGATAAATGATGTTTTTTTTTTTTTGGTTCAAATATTTCGTTATTCAGTAAGTAAAATTACATTTACTCAAAATGTCTTGTTTGAGTATGTTATTCACTTGACCGAACCAAGTCGACATGCCACGTTCATAACATTCTAATGCAAGACAATCCGATCACCAAATCACAGTTGTCTGTGAACAATACTGTAAATCATTGCTCAAACTATAGCCCCCTTAAAGTTATTGTTATAGTATTGATTCTGTAGCAATTGATGCGTGATATAAATTAAGGTAACGGTAGAAAAACCAACATGCCATATACTGTAACTATACCTACTGGATGTCATTATTTCCTCAATGACATTATTATGATCGTGATCCAGTGATTTTGAATTTATACTTCTACCACGTCTTATACATTAACTTTCACAAAAACAATACCGAGTGCAAATAAAGATAAATTGATTTTTCATCAAAATAGTACGAGAAAGAAAAACAAAATGTCTTACTATTACAATTGAGGCGCTTAGTTCCACAGTGGACCAAATCCAAAACTTAAAAAAAAAGTTTAACACAGATTCCTATTTATTAAACGTTTATTTTTTCTGTGATATAAAAAACGAGTTCTTAACTTCTAAGTTTATCGATAAAGTTTATTATGGTTAGGACTGCATTTTCAGTTTTTTAATTTAATAGTGGAGCAAGTCCAACAAGGTAGCAAGTGTAGACGCTTGTTTCCTGTGTTTGTTTTTCATGAGTCAATGGTTTAACTTTAAAATTCAATATTTCAACATTATGATTTGTGGACTTAAATGTACTAGGCGCCCAAATGACAATATGGAATTAGTACAAAGAGATCAGAAAAATGAAATACCCCATATGAAACACCATCTTGAGAAAAGTTTAAAAGTTTTTATTACCAATGTTAGAGTAAAATGTTACCATGTGCCAATGTTAGAGCTTTTGATGGCTTTTAAACACGTTTAAAAATTACAAATATATGCAAATTTAAATTATAAAATTTATTAGAAAGTTATTTATTGATTGTTTTATTGGAAACTAATCAAGAGGAAATCGAATCGATTGCATATAAAAACAATTCAGTCACTGGATGAATTAAAAATAGAAATGAAAAATGTCATTGACAACATTTGTGCAACAACATTGATTAAAGTTTTTACAGTTATCATAAAGTGAAGAGAGTTGATGCTTGTTTGTTAGCCAATCGACACCATTTCCAACATCTGCTAAAATTCTTTAGTTTTCAAATTAAATACTGTATACCATATTTAACAATACGATGCGTTATATTTTTGTTTTCTAGTTTGTTTTTGAAATGAACAAAAAAAATTAATTATGTACAACATAATGAAGAAATAAAAACAATAACGCTTAGTAAATACCACAAAAAGCAAGTTTTACTTGGCAAAAATATTAATAAAATTATTATAAAAGTGTTTAAAAACTTAATGTAAACACGGTTGCCTTTTGTTAAAAAAATTTGAATTAAACATTAGTGCTGGATTTAAAATGAAATTTTCATATTTTAATTTTGTAATAAATTCGAAGGCCATCCAAAGCTGTTTTACTTTTAACCGCAGCAATCAAAATATTTCACTTGTCATGGTGTTACATTTGTGAGTACACAGACCTTATTATCACCCAGTTTTGTAGTATATTACTGTACTGTATATTCATCATTTACAGTATAATACTTACAGTAGCATAATACGTTAATCAAATGCCTATTGAGTCATTATAAATAAAGCTTAAAAAATAAAATTACCGAGCAAATCAATAGTTTTCAAATATCAGCAGATTGAATTAAATGTGATACCAAAACATAAGATTAACAAGACATACATAGTCTTGCATTGTCACTAGGTTTTTTTTTCTGGTTTGTGAGCTTCTAAAGAATGTGACCAATGTCATTATTGACATTAGCTATTTTTATGTCCTACACTTTTTACTGTTATCTCTTGTTTGGTTCTGTGGCTAGCATAGTTGCTTTTATTGACGCCATAATTTAATATTAAACAATGTTTATTTTATGGGAAAAAAATAAGCAAAACCATTAAAAACTCTTCAACTAATATTAATTAAAATAATCTTTTCCCATTATTTTAAATTAGGATTGCTCATATTGTTTTCGTGAAATGTTGTTAACTGTATTTTATTTGTAATTACGTAAACTATTATTACAATAGCTATTTCTCATAAGAAGTAAGCTGACACACGATTAACTAACTGTAGTTAATGGAAATAAAAATGAAAAACAGTAATGAACCAAAAATTGATTGAAAATGGTGTTGTGAACTTGATATTAACAACAACAGACAAGATCGAGTTGCAGTTCGCGTGCGACCTCAAACACTAAGTTCAAAATGAAGTTGAATTTTATGGAAGAACAGGTTGTCAAATTCAATAACATTTTACATCATTTGCTTGACTTCAATCAATTTGTTCGCGCAGATGAAGAATTTCTTTTTCTGTTTCTGAGAAGATAGAACTTTAACATCGAAAACAAACACAAATTAGGCCGGTGTTACGTCAAAAAAGAAATTAAGATACCAAAACACGTTGTCACCTTGTCAAATGATCGAAAAACGCAGTTCAATGACAAAAGATAAGAAGGTTAACTCGATATTTTTATCAGTATGTTTTCTAAATATTTTTTATTTTTACCAAATAGACAACATTTAACCTGATGAACAATTTAAAATGACATGTAACCTAATGTGGATAAAAATTGTAGCTAATGGCAAATACTGATAAACCTGTCCCTCAATAATAGGACAAACAAAAGTTAACACCAAATGTTAAACTTGAAGAGAATTATTGAGACATAAACCAAAAATAAAATACAATTTTATAAAAATTAAGATTTTCATACCATCCACCATAACTGAGAATGAAGATTGTATTGTCAGTAGAAATACAGTGACCATGTGCCCATATTGTTTAAAAAAATATTTTTAAATAAAAGTCACGTTTAGTGACGTTTAGTTCTAAAGAGGATTAAGTTTACTAAATGTAGAAAATAATGACATAATATTAACTGAAAAGTTATACTTATCATAAATTTACAATACAACAAATTAAAATACAATGGAATCCGGTTATTATTGAACAAGCTAAGTCTAAGATATTTCATTTTAAACTTTTTTAAAACAGTAAATTATAACACCGACCAACAAAATCAATACAACATGGACAGCTTCCTCTTTTTTAAACGAGAAAAAAATCTTTAGATACAGTAAACATGTGAGTGACACAAAAAGCTAAAAAAAACCTTACGTCAATAGAGTTTACAGTGCGTAAATAACGTTTGACATTCCGTGAAATGGAACCTTCATTCCAAGTCACCCTGGATTGAATATACTGCACTGAATGTTTCAGTCAAAAATATTTTTTATTTCCGAATTCGTGCCTTGCCGAATGTACAGTAAGAACACTCAAATGAGCGAGCATCCTACGAGAAAAGACTTAGCATCAAAACCAGCTGAAATAAAAAGATAGAGCTTAAAATGACATGTCAACGATTAAGGTCACAAATATAGTACTTCAATCAACTTATTCAACATGGATTAAATCTCATTAGAAAGGTTATCTAACTATCACAATAATTAAGCTCTTATTTACTATAACTACTGATTCTTTCAAAACAACTTATTCAATGAAATTACCGTGGAAACGCCAAACATCATAATGGTTACAAAAAAAAAAAAGTAACCAATTTACTTAAAAAATAAATGAAGATCAAACATGACAAAAAAACTCAAATATTTATTGACGTCTTACAACTTCTATACTCTACACAACAACTGTATCTAAGGGTTTACAGTTAAAATCGATTGCAAAATAATTGCCACTACAAACAACTCACAGTGCACTTAAGAAGTAATGCTTTTCCAGATTTCAAATCTTTTCCGATTGATCTTAAGAATTGATCGTATTATTGAAAGCTCCAGTTTTACATTGCGACCACACACAAAGTCACATAGGAAATTCCATTATTCATCAATCATCATCATGTATTTCCTGTATTACACGTACATTAGATATACAGTACGGTACACGTAAAAGATTTTATTCCAGAAGCTTTACAGCAACCTTCTTTTACCAATTATAATATGAGTTTTAGATGGCTTTTCTGCATGTTTTAAGTCACTTTTTATATTATACGGTTTAATAAAATTCTTGTAACAAAGGTTTTCCTTGCCAGCCAGAAATTTAAGCAAAATTTACAATTGAAATCCCAAAATATACCTAACATTTTGTTATAACCGGTCTGAACTAACTCTCCTGTCGCAATTCGTTGTTAAAAATTTTGAAATCTAACATAAGTTTTAAATCCAAACAAATACTACTTAGAGTTAATAGCATACAGTAAATTTATCATTGAAACTTCGCAGTCAATAAGACCGATCAAATTCGGTTTACTACACCATGCACATATATATTGATGAAGTTTACATGTCATAAGTCAATGCTTTCGTGTACCTCACAGGCTATAGCTGATTGTTCAAAATTGATCATTTCATTGCAAATAAACTCAAAATAAGTGAATGAAATCGCTACCTTAAGGGCACATATGACGTTGGTCTTCACTGTATCTGATAAACAAAGGCCACTAAAACAGAAATAACTTTTCTTTAAGAGTTCACTGAGAAAAAATATTTCAAGTTAACCACCCAGAAGTAAATCAACTTAACAGCAGCGATCGATATTTACTATTCATTTAGTTTTGCTGACATTAACCTTGACGATTGGCCACAAAAAACTGACACTCTCATCGCACACCTTTGCATTCTTAATTGACAAAATATGCCAAATTATATTTAGTTATACGCACAAAAGTCTACAGTATTAAATGTGAAAGAGCAAGAAACTACATTTCTGCAACTGCAGTAGTGTGCGCTGCACGTTAATGACATTCGGCGTTGGGTTTCTAAATGAGGCTTAATTTTATGGAAGAACAAGTTCATAAACAACTTATTTGTATTTCTGCTTGAGTCGATTTGTTGATTTAGATGATAACTTTCTACTCGTGTTTCTGCGTGAATGCAAATTTGACTTAGAGAAAACGAAGAAAAAAAATACAACTGGCATTCAAAAATGATGGAAAATAACCCTAAATCGAGTCCCCTAGTAAAAAAAAAATAAAGTAAATTCGGCATAAGCTTATAACCTTAAGTACAAAATAAAATAAATGAAGTTTCAACGTTTTCTATAATTACCGTAGTAGGTTTAATTAATAATTTCCAAAGCTAATCAATGGAAACGGTGCAAAATTCATGGAAACGATGTGTTAAGACGTTAGAAAAAATTATAGTGCCATAGATTTATATATTTATGCACGCGTAGCCAATGAACAAGTTCATGCAAAATAATTATTTTTTTTATTGTTGTAATTTCTATTTCTTTTTAAATCGATTTAGTCATTCGTAATGCTTTTTTTTCTCTCAATTATAAGACGATTTCTACATTCATTTAGTCGATTCCTTTTTTTTTACTGTTTTTTTTTTTTTTGTTTTTTATAATTTAATGTATTTTAGATTAGTAGTACCGTATTCTTTACTGTGTTTTTAATAAATTAGATTCCAATAGTAGTAGGCAATAAACATGTATAATAATTAAATAATCTATGAAGTGTAATCCGCTTCTAAGCACTTGACTAGTAATTACTTAACTATTAATCACTATTTTGTCCCATATCCTTAAACTATGCAACAAAAATTAATGAAAATAGAAAGTGGGAGGTTCATTCATTTGTTTAAAGCAAATTAGGTAGTTTTTAAAACTGAAAATCATTTAATTTGTGACAACTTCAATTGGTCCCAATAGGTCGTCTTACAAATACAGTAAGTTTTTACAAATGACTTGCTTTTTCACATTTTTTTCAGGTTAGGTTAATTTCTAATACAAAAATTACTTTGAAATTAATAAAAAAAACAAGAATTTTTATTATACTTGTGTTTAAAGCATTATTAGCTACAGACAAAATAAATTAATTAAAGTCTGGCTATGTAAATAGAAGTGCAATAATTGTGATGAAATAACGAGTTGTGAAATGGCTGTGGTAAAACCTCGGTAAACTGAATTAAGCAAAATGTTTTTTAGTAAATACAAGTAAATTGATTGCAAAGTCTTTTTTTTAATCGATTCACTTTAGACAAGTAATTAAATATGCAGTGCATATACAGTATAACGCAGAGATTAAGGGAAGAAGAATTTTTTTTTGGTTTTACAGCTTCAAATAGTTGAAGATCAAAGGAAAACAGAACTTGAAGAGAAAAATTGAGGAACTCGCCAAAAATGTAATTAGGTTTGATAAAAATGGAGGTCCTTACACCACCCACCACAATTAAGGACCAATTTTTACCTCTCTCTAACTACCAGGATTAACCAACCAAACCTACTGTATTTATATTGTTCATAGGCAAATCAGCAGACCATAAGTTGATTACATCGGTGAAGATTTACACTAGTTGTTCTAGATCATGGCAGTACAAATATAGTGACCATGTGACAATAATGTTTTTAAAAAAAACTTTTTTTAAATGTAATTTAAAATGACGTTTAGTTCTAAAGTGAATTAAGTTCACTTTTTTATACAGAAAATAATGCTATTTTTATAAAATTAACAGAAAAATGTTGTTTATCATTACTTGACAATACAACATCTGATAATCGATCAAAACCACAAAATCATTGTTTAATATCTTACAAATTAAAGTACACTCTACTAAAAGATTAGTGAAAGCAGAATAGCTTTAACAAAATGTGTTTCATAATACTGTATAATAAAATTAATATTGTATTGGAATTATCATATGCAAAATATTATATAAAATGTAATAAAAACATTTTTGTAATATAATAAATTAAAAAATTCTTTATTAAACATACCGTATTATATGGTATAACATACCGATAAAATATTCTGCTTTGAGTATGGAGAGTGGAATGGAGCTAAAATTTCTCTTAATGTTTTCATAATTTTGAGCCCCGTACCAATTCTTTTTAAAACTTTAGCAATGTGACGGCATTTTTAAAGCAACTTTTAAAAATTAACATCTCATTTTTAAAAAAAAAGGTTTAGAAAATCGCTAAACTTTATTCCATCCTAAGAGTCTGTAATACATAGTAAGATTATTAAACATACTCGTAGTAAGATCAACACTATTCAAACATAATACTACAAAACTGGCAAAAAATCTGAATAGAGTGCATACATTTTTATAACGTTATCTGTACTTTATGAACAAAAAAACTTAACAAAGTTGCATTTAAAAACATTTAAGATAATAAAAACCTTTGGTTTTATATTACAATTTTGACGTTCTAAACGAATAATTTCGCTTAACTATTTGCGTTTTCCTGTCATTGTTGATTATTTATTTTATGACGACTTCCATAAATGAATATTGTTACACCATACTTCTCATTTAAAAGTAGTTATTATGCTCGTATGCTCCGTATTTCATTTTCTTTTCAATACCTAATTCTTAAAACAAAACTTTTCTGTTTAAAAACGATAAGACGGAAATGTTGCTTTTCTGCTTTTACACTGAGAGTTTCGATATTTTCACTGTTTACATTTTTCTACTTTTTACTCCTTACACCGTATCTCAAATCAAAACAAAAGACGACAGCAGTGTTTATCTTGTCGTTTTTTAAAGAATAAAAGTAACAATACTGTGCGTTTCCGCAATCCTAAGCTGTGCTCACTCGAACAATAAATTCCATCGATTGAACAGGATGTATATGAACCACACAATAACTACGAAAGCAATAAACAATTGCGAGCAAATTGCTAATTAAGTGTAAAAATCTAATAAATACCCGTAAATCACTAGTTGATACAAAAGTACAGGGTAACCAGAGGGTCGTGGTACCCCAGATGTGGCACCTCTAGTGACAAGTTAAAAATGTCAATTGCAGCTGTTAAGAATAAAACAGACCTCAAACTCATTCAAAATATTACAAATATACCAATTCAAATCATAAAATTCAATAAAAATTTATTGTTTGATTTATTGGAAATTAGCCAAAAAGAAATATTTACAATTAAATTTAAAACCTTGGTTATTATCCAAGTCTGATCACCCTGTAGCTCAATGTGCAAGTAAGCTTATGTCTGTCTGCTATTGTTTGCTTTCTCGTCTAAGGAATTATCAACAAAAGCAGTACAGTAACCATTACAATAAACTTAATTAATTGAGTAATTGATTGCTTCAAAATTAAGTGCCTACTTTGCATTTTAATCTGAAAACATCGTAAACCTAATTAACCTTATAAAGCAAACTTTTGTCTGTTCTACTGCAGAACATTACAACAAAAGTTTGAAACTAAGGTGCAACTGACGTTAATGGTCCAAATAATAAATGTATTGGTTATGTTTTTTTATAGCAATACCGTACTACCAACTTGTTAGTTATGTGACTCAACACCATGTCAATATAAACGCTTGCGCATTAAATAATAAAAAAAAATGAGTACTATGAATGCGTATTATAATGCATCGTATAAAATGACATAAAATTAATGCTTTTGATGACGTACGAACAAAAAGCTGTCAACTTAATTAATCGCATATGTCAAGATTTATAAATGAACTAAGTTTAGCGCAGAAAGTTAATTCATCGCTGGTGAAATCCTGATTGCAGAAAAAGAAAAAAAAATAATATAAAGTTAACATCTTTAAATTACTCTTTCTATTAGCACTAATCCCCACACATCACAAACCAATTAATATAAGAGCTATCATTAATTAAAAAACCTTAATTGAACTGATGCTACAAGCACTTTTTAGCGTGTAATTAGACGGCGTGAAAATTGTTTTATAAAACTCATTTCTTGTTGTGATGATAGAAAAAAAGTTCCTGTGATAAAATGCAAATGTTGCTAATTGCACAGACAAATTAACGTAATTAACAAGCAGATGCACATTATACTTCAGCAAATGCATATTATACTGCAGAAAAGTAATCTAAGACGACTGTTTTTTTTTTCTTATGTTTTTCTTGGTAAACAATTGAAAAATAAACAAAGAAAATGATTCACTTACATATACTCTAGATAGCTGGTTCCGGTTACACCATCCGGCCATACCCAATAACATACAGAGCGCTCACCACCACTTATTAACTCCGATGTAGTTGCGTTTGAATAGAGAAGATTGGGCAGGGCCAAAATGCTGCTGCACACCCAGATGACAAAGGTTATCACCAGAGTGCTCATTTTTGACATTCTGGGCCGCAATGGAAACATGATAGCCATGTAGCTGAAAAAAATAATATCATGCAATTATTTAGAGAATGAATCTCAAATTCCAGTTTTATTCGCTAACGATTAAAAAAATAAAACGATAAAATGAAAGAAGAAGAAAAAAACAAACGATAATTGCATTTTTTTTAAAAAAAATTGCATTTTATCTCATTACGGTATGCTTAGGAAATAAGTATTTTAAATGAAAAACAAAAGCAAAATGCTCGTACATTCCCTACATTTCCAATTAATGAGCAGCAAATCTCTGCATTCGCGTCAAAAAACATCAATAATGAGAATAATAATAATAAGAACATTGTTGGTCTAATCTATAAAATTGTTCGTCTAAAAACCAATTCATAATTTCTTATAAAAATATATAATATTATACAGTATTAAAAAAGATAAAACAATAAGGGTTATTAAATTTGACTTTGTAAACAAAAGTGTCGTGTTGTTCTACAACCAACATTCTACAGCAAACTTTTTCTACGGAAAGTCACACTGAACATTTGTTACATTGAAACCTTATTGTTATCAGGGGCGCATACAGTGTATTTTGTCTACTTCAGTTAAAATTTACAATATATGGAAATATACGAAGCTATGTGAAGAAAAGGTTGATGGAACCACTTTGCCTTTTATTATTTAAATAAACTAAATAGCTATCCAATCAGTTTTTAATGTTTTGCCTTTTTTTTAATACCGATTTATATTGAATTGTTTGATGGACAGGCATAACATAAAACAGGCATTTGGAGCAAAACTCCTGCAGGAGTCCAAAGGAGTCTCCTTTCAGGCTAAGCACTTTTTAATTTATTATAACTTTATTGGTGAAAAAATGTTTTATTGTATATTTCAATTAGTCGTATTGACGATATCTCTACTTTTGCCGTACAAACAGTATTTATCTGAGTCAAAATCCAAATTCCTCCACAAAACGAGTAAAATCTGTATTTAATTTTTTTGTAGACAGAAATAAGATGTATAATTTTCCACACATGTATAAATGTGGTTAGGGCACAAAAATTGGCTCTCAGTGAGTTCACAACACTGGTTATTTAATATACAGTATGTGTCTAAGAAACTCATGTTGTCTTTTGATGTTATAACATTTATTTTTTATTTCTGCAAAAAACAAATAACTAAATTACTTGTAAATTTTTTAAAACTAATTCTTAGTTAGATTTTAATAAAATATTTCTAAAATTTACAAAAAAATTGAACTGAAAACAATATACCGGTACTTACAATATACAAAATCAAAGTTGTCAAAGTCTAACAAGCGCATGTTGTTCAAAAAAGGATTAATTTTTTTAAAAAAAAAAAAGATAAAATAAGATTTATTGTAAGTAACTTATTTGTCAATTAAGCTTTTGAAAAACAGTATGTCCAAATTCATCTGTTATTAGTGAAAAGTTTCAGTACTTCAAATTTATTTGAAAGTTTCTAAGCTGTTTAAAAAATTTGGTAGACCGTTTATTTAACTATGTTTGTCTATAAACACTTAACTAATATTAATTTTCTTATTTGCACATTTAGCCATTTATTTCCATTGGAGTCCAACCGACTCATTTTGTACGTTAGTGCAATGTCAATATGTTGTTTGAAGAAGGGTTAGGAAGCCAAAACCTCAGTTCCGCTTCCAGTTCGATCTGCCATTATACACAAAAAAGTGTAGGCGGAAATGGCAAATAGTGTATTCTAACAAATATTTTTTTAAATGCAAAACAGAACCAAGTTGCGATGTAATGGCTCATCGATCTCAAACGTGCCCTTCAGTTGTTGTTGAGTTTTCAAGGTTTTCATTGATAAAATTTCAATAACGTACAAAAAATGTACAGTATGGTAATTTAAAATACACTCCAACACTGCATGCAAATAAACGCACTGTTTACTTAGGAAGAAAAAAATAGCTTCTCCAAGTCCATCTGCAGTGCTGCTTCATCAGTTAGTAGGGTAAACACACAAAAACAACAAATCTTATAGTGTATACCGCATCTCAACACTTAACAGTGAATTCTACTTGTGCTGTATATGCATAAACACCTTAACGGATCTTTCACTTTTACATTTTGTTACTTAATGTAAAAAGAAATCCTCAAGTCGGTTTCTATCACTTGGCTTTTTATCGCGGTAAACTAAAGTCTTATTTTTTTTTTTGTGGAAATAACAGATTGCATTGATCAGCTTCAGGGTCAAATCCCAATAAGCGATACTTCAATACTTGCCAGCAGCAAAAACACAGGGTGATTCCCTTAATTCCATTTCTTTAACACTATGCAATGTACCACATGGCCACAATTCGATAGCTTACTCGTCTCAGTTCTTTGCACCGATAACCTCTCCCACCGATTCTAAGAAATCGTTGGCTTGAAACGCATTCAAAAAGTTACAGAAGACTCTAAACATAAAAACAGTGTTTTCCAACCTTTATGTTCTAAGCCCAACCTAAGCTTTTCTAAGATTTGTAGATTCACTTTACATATACAGTACATATTTATAATACCATATTCAAAAAGTGAATTGTTCACGAAAAAAACTTAAAAAATTAGTTTTAGTAAGAAATCACTTAAATATTATTGAGGAAACACCATAAGTAAAATTTCAAACTTACATTAATATTACTTTAATTATTAGTGATTATTAATTAAATTTATTAATAGTTCTCTTGTACATTTGAGTTGATTGTAAGTTCAGTTTTGAATATTTAATTTCGGGTATTTGCGCTCTTTTTTAATGGAATTGCCTCACGTTGGGAAACATATTAAATTATAAGTTCAATAAAAGCAAAAACCAACATTAGAGCAACTTTTTTTTTGTATCTGAAACTTCCTTTGAATAGGTGATTTAAGTGATAAAAAACCATTAAGTTCGTGATCAGGGTTGTAATAGTGTCAAATAAATGCAGTTTCCGTGAGATCATCCAGCCAAAATAGCAATAAATTTAACACCTGAACACAGTCACTATACTGTATCTGACATCTTAAGTAATTTAAAATGACTTTAAAAACTAACCCATATTATCGCTCGTATCTTAAATGCCATTACCTAACCAAGTCATGTTTCGACCAAAAGTGAAAATGGCAATAAAATACTGGCAATATTTGGCATTCTGTTTACGGTTACAAACAAAATTCACCAATGTCATTAACCGCAAAGTTCTAGCCAGAAATAACATGCCAATTTTTCTACTTTTCTTTCTTGACATGTGGTCAGCCACACAGCACTGCTGCAGTCGACATCGGCATGTCATTTGTTTCAAACTTTTCAATGCTATCATGTGAACTATGCCTCAAAGTTGCAGTTAAACGCTCTATTTTTTATAATCCAGTCAATCAAATAAATACAACATTAAAGAATAAAGTAAATATATTCTACAGCCAAATGCTTTCAACTTAAAATAAACTTAGATCGTGAAATGTTTAAAGTTCTCTTTAAAATAAACAGCCAGTTTCGAGAAGCTTAAAAAAGTTGTTTGTTAAATGATGGCTAAATACACTTATTAAACCGGTTTAAACAATTAGCAAACCTAAACCAGAAAATGTGTTAAAAACCACAGGTTATTTGGTTAAAAGTTAAAATTTAATGCTAAAACCAACTTAACTAAGTTAAAGCAAAAATAAAATCGATATTCTCAGGATGATCTCATTTCACATACATTTTCTTTCACACAGGAGAGAAAAAAAACATTTTCCAATGTTATTTTTGCGTTATGAACACTTGAACCTACCTAATAAAAAGCAATTCCAGGCACGCCCAATCTTCAGTAAAGCCATACTATATTTTTGACGGTAACTTATATTGACATAATAGCAAGTTGTGTAGCACCAACTGGCAAGTGTATATATACGTCGCTGTTGGGAACGCTGGCAGTGCTTCACTGAAGTAACCCTCTTAAATTTGACGTGACATTAATTGACATTATTTGAACGACATATAATCAGAGTAAATTTGCTCGGATGTCGAACAAGAAAAAGTGAGAGAAGGAGTGCAAAGAGGCAATAGATCATATTATGCCGTACGGTACTGGAGATATTCTGAGTAAAGGAAAATGGAAACCATTCTTAAAAGTAACGTTATATCAACTAAAAGTTCTCCAAGCATAAATGGCTTATATACGCTTTACCAAGCATGCAAATGCCGTCAAACTAAATGCAGTGTAAAAAAAGTGCATACTTAAAAAAAACACACACAAAAAATTTGATATGCAAGTTACAATTGAAAAATAAAACCGAAAATAGCCATTCAAAGTGACGAAGACGCAGCACCAAACAATTTAGCCAAGTACAGTTGAAGTACAATTGTGTAACAGAAGTTGTTATATAACCGATAAAATATAATCAATTACCGTACCGATGTCGCCAAAAGTTTATTAACGACAACGCCATCGCTGTAAACAATACATTATCAATTTAAACTATGATAATTTATAAATCATTTATACTTTTAAGTGTAGTCCTGCAATTGCCAATGCCTTTCACTTTTATGCAAGTAATTAATTTAGAGTATAGTAAGGTACTGGTTTTTTAGTATGATTTAGGGAAAAATCCACCTGTAATATTTTAAGTTAAGAGTTGATAAAGTAGGAGCTACCCACGTGATCACAAAGTCTGTGTACCCAAAATGTACAATGTGTTGTCAATGGCATTTTAATTTCTATTTTTAACTCATCCAGTGATTGCCATTGCTTTTATATGCAATCGATTTTATTGAACCTCACAAATAAATCTAAAATTTGCTAACATATTGTTTTAAATAAAAATATATACTTGTAATTCAATGCTAAACATTATTTCCAAATTTAAAACTTTTAATTGTAAAAATGAATATTTCTTTTTGGATAAGGTACAATTAAACAAACAATAATTAACAAATCGATTTTCATTAAATTTTATATTTTGCATAAATTTGCATATTTGTAATTTGTTCAATTTTATTAATTAACGTAATGTTTTCAGCTATGCTGTTTGACGTTAAATATAATAACCAAACTAAATTCTCCGGAAAACATTAAACCAAAATTATCTTGTTTACATCATAAGACAAACATGATTACCGTATTACATATAAGCAATTAAGAGACTGACCACTTAAATTTAATGGGATTTTGCTTTTATCACTGCCATCAACACGAACTTAGTGTGCATTTGTTAAATTATTTGCAAAAAAAAAAAAAAAAAGTAAAAAAAATATCAATAATTTTGTAAACTTCTAAGACGAGAAAACTTCCAAGAAATTAAAATTACAGGTAGTAAGAATTTCAAGAAATCGTTCAAAAGTAACGGTACTCCACTATTAATTACTTGATTAATCGCTTGAAAGTGCACAGCCAAAATTATAAGTAAAATTAAAAAATGGACGGGTCATCAATTAGTTTAAAACAGTATTATTTCACTGTTTGACGTCGAGTTCACAATAGATCAGGTTAGTTTTTTTTAGCTACGATTATTGTAAATTAGAAAGTGTTAATTTATGCTAATTAAAGATCCGTTTTTCTTTACATAATTAAATACAAAAATGTCATGTCTTAAAACCAATTTCCTTGTTTGTTCACTCCAACCAAGTTGTTGTTGAGAAAACAACGAAATTGAAAGCAAGCATTTTGTGACTTTGGATTTAATGTAGTGGTCAATACTTCACAGAAAACAATGTCGAGATGCAACGAAATCAGCGGGGAATTGAAGTTTCATTGTATTTTTTCATGGTAATGGTCGTGATGAAGTTTGTCAGAGTCTATAGTTACATGTCTCCAGTAGTATCCAAGTGATGGATAGCCATGTGTTTCATTTTCGAGTGAATATACTGCCACTGCGATGTGCAAGTGACGCAGATTACAATTACGCAGATTAAATGTCTGTGATTACATCTCATGCGATAGAGAATGAGATGATTAAGCATTAAAAAAACTCTAATTTGACTACAATAGCAATTGGTCCGCTTGACGCTCCATGACTTGCCCAACATGTTCAAATATGATTAATTGCCGATTTTAATATGGTCAGAAATAAACATGTCCAAATTACGGTTTATCAAGTAACTATTAAAATACCATGATTTATAGCAGAAAATTATTGAAATCTAAAGAGAAAGGCAAGTCCTATAGCAAAGCAGTCAATTACATCAGTGCTAGTTACTGTTTTCAACATCGACCATGATAAAATAAAATATTTTATTTTAAAATTGATGTCCAATTAATAAATAAAAAATTATTTTAAGAGAAATGATCGTTGAGCTTGTATATTGGGTTCTAAAGGTACGAAAGTAGTCAGTAGACGCGACGCAGAGATAAAAATTATTATTCTTGCTGTGTCTGCCGCTGCGATCGTACCTATAGCGGTAAGAAAAACGTCTGCAGACTCCGCAACTAGTTATTTCAGTCGCCTGAATTTCGCTTCATTGAACCTTTGTGCTTCACTGCATATCATTTAACTGATGAACTTTAATCGTATTTTTTTTGCTATAAAATGACCAGGAAAATGATTATACGGTACAGTACTCCTAGAAAACCGATACGTTTGGTCACGTTGTTCTTACATTGCGTCGGTCGTTAATCTCAACGCGACCAACAATATACAGTCTTGTGAAAATTCGCTAAAACAGTTAGCGTTTACTTGTAATTCATACAGGGTGATCAGAAGGATGAGATACTTCATAAGCACTCCATTTAATGAAAAGTAAATTTAAAAAGTAATTTAATGTTTACATTTACAGTATGTTTACATTTATTTTTTTTTATCATTTTATAATGATTTTCTTCAAATGTTTGCTACGTTAACTTTCTTTATTTGGTTTATGCCCAAAGTTGTAAACAAGACTTCTTTAACTTGTCACTAGATGATGTTAAATATAAGCTACTGCATCTTTCTGATCACCCTGTATACCATACAGTAAACCACTAATTTTAGTAATACTAACAGCTGCTGTTTATTACTAGTCTTAGCCGATATCAGTGCACCGGAAAACTATAAAAATCGATCAAACTTGAACTACTATGTCGGTGTTTGTACCATATATATAGTAAAAGTACACAAAAAGTTAAAATACAATAATACAAACTTCCAAATTATTGTTATTTCAAACTAATATAACTGCAGTCTGTTATTGGTCCATGTAACACCGAATGGATAAACGGTTTCAAAATAACTTGAAACGGTGATTAGAAACGTTCACGCTTCAATATAAAAAAAAGTTTCAGTCAGAGTACGTGCAATATTTAGACTATTCTACTGTATATTTTGAAATTCAAAAATTAGATATCCAAATACCGGATTAGAGTTAAAATTACAATACCGGTATTAGCAAACTTAGCCGCACGTGAAACAATATGATGCTACGTATAAATTTGACAAGAATAGCTGACGCCTTGGGAAACTTAAACAAAAATAAAAACCAAATACTAAATCAAAAATCAAAACAGTATCATCACAATTTGCATACAATAATAAGGCAACACATCATATAACACCGATTGTATAGAGGAAAAGTTTTGAACATTCGAAAAAAAAAAATGTTTTCAAGTCCAGTTTACACGATTAGCATAATTATGCGTTCTGCAACGTAAAATCGGCGCATTTTAATATACAGTACCCAATATCGCTTCGTGAAATATAATCATCGTCAATCTTAATATGGAAAATGGTCTGTCGTTGCAATTCAATCAACACCGATAAGACAATGCCGAAGCTCTAGTAGGCAAAATTGACAACACTAAGGTAATAAAAATGAGCAACAGCTGGGATGTTTCAGTTTGAATACTGGAAGAAAGTTCGGCGGCCAAATGAATATTTATGCATCGGTGAGCATAATGATTTGTCTAGTACATTAGGGATTCACTGTCTCGGCATTTGTCTTCAAACGCCATCAACATAAAAAAAATAATTGCACTGCATTGAGTCTCAACATTATGATACTCAAGTGACTTTTATCGTAAAAAATAATCTATTACGATGCGGTCGTTCTGAAAGATGTTTGTTGCTATCTAATTATTATTATTATACAGACATTTTCCCTTCCAATTAGTGAAAATATTAACTCTCACGTTAGTTGGACCACTTGCAGTACAGGTCCAATTCAGGTTAAAAATTAGAGTATAAGTTATCTTAATTAGATCCAAGTTAGCCAAATGTATACTGTATATAATAAATTTAATAAAAACATCATTTTATTCGCTGGCTAAAACTGAGATATAAACTTTGCTATTTATTGCGTGAAGAAGTTTTGATTCAGATCATCACTATTTAATTAGATAATAAGTTAAGAACCGTAGGTCATTAAGAAGAACAGTTCATCAGGGAAATGGAATGCAACCAATATTTTATCCAACTATTTTTTCCTTTCCATGTTTCTCATATTTAAACCACTTCACAGGAATGATGACGAAACAGCATTTGGTGTGCTTTAGGCATTTCTTGTTTTAAATTTGGTATTATACTGTAAATACTAGCACCGCATTACTGAAATAACCGCAATCGAAAAGCCCAAAAACACAGTGTTTGATTTGCATGATACATTGCCATGACTACTACATCTTACAAATGCTCTCATTTTCTTAAGAACTTTGAAAACAGTGTCCATAAGCAGCTGCTAAAACTTTGGTTACTATTGATTAAAAATAATTTAAATATTAATTCAGTAGAAATACATGTTTTCTCTATCTTGTTGATTTACACAGTTTATCGTCATCTTCAAACTCACTTGATATAAACCTCAAATTGAAGCTAAAAGTAAATACGATTATGATCTTGCTAAATCGAAAGGATTAAGAGAGAGATGGAGAGAGAGAGAAAGAAAAAAACAGGTGCTTGAGGTAATTTAGAAATTGGATTTATTTGAATAGCAGGCAGTGTATTGATCTTCTCGAGCTGTTAAGTACAGTAATGATAAAAACGAGTACACCAAAATGAAAAGAAAAACTGCCACAAAATTAACCTATCGGAAAAAAGCAAGCAAATTGCAAGATAGAAAGCCAAGAAGAAAAATACCCATTCTAAATGGCAAATAAAAATTAGCTTTTATATTTCAACTGCACATTTGCTTTAGATAAACTTTCAAAGATAAAATCAATAAGCATATTTGAGCAAAAGATAAAAAGAAAAAATTCCAGATTTTTGCCTTTGCAAATGAAAACGATCTGGATCAATAGTCACAATGACATCTGCTTAAGTCGATAAATAATGGCACAGTACTTACTTTTTTTTATTTTCAAAGAACATAGAAGAATAAAGGATATATGGTAAGAAGAAAACGCTATTCAATACAAGTGTAAAGATGGTTTTCTAAAGATTCCAACATTATACATACCAGTATATACTGTATAGCAGAAATTAAAAGAGTATAACAAATGTCTGTAAAACCAATCTTTCACGACATAAAAGAATAAATACGTAGGTGGAAAAATACAATGCAAAAACAAATAATAAAAATGCCATCAAAGACTACTAACAAATTACCTTTCATATTAAAAACTTTTTAAGGCAATGTATGTCTTTAAGAACTTTGCCGGCATAAAACGCAGATCATTCAGAAGTGAATATCTCAAAAATTGTTGCGACGTTCTATTTTTAAATAACAGCCAACAATTTAATTAACAGCTCTGCGTATTAATTATAAACAAGCAGTGATTGGAAGCCACTTTTATTTATTTAAAAGCAACATTTTGTGTATTGAGAAGTTGAGAGCCAAGCTTTTAGTCACTTGGAGTCAATCATTTCCCCCTTTAAAACCAGAATACTTGTGGTTTAAAAATATTGTTAAATTATGCCTCTTGGGAATTAAAGTAAGCTTGTAACCCAATATCAAAATCTTAAACTAAAAATTGTAAATTAAAAACAACAGTAATCTTGCAAAATTCAATGATAATTTTGAGAACAATTAAGTCGACAACTACAAAGTCAGCAAAAGTCAATACAATTAACAAAATAATGCCGTTCATTAAATCCATCAATAATTTAACTTGCAACTATCAGTGTTAACAACAGAAACATAATTTGTCATTAATTGTTAGAAGAATAACCACCAATGATGTTTTTAAACAACAAAGCATTATTCAGTATATCACGTATTTTCAAAACTTTAAAACTTTTTCTCGGGGAAAATAAACGACAAAAAATAATCTTCATTAAACTGATAAAAGTCAGTCTCGTTTCTTCTTAAAATGGCAGTTTTTTCCACAAGAAACTGGTTGGATTTAATAGGTTTTATTTTAATGAAATCCCTTATCGAAACAACATACTGTATTTACATGACACAAACGTAAAACACGAGTCTGTTGAACTCCAATGGAAATAAATGGCTAAATTTAATGCAAGTTTAGTGTTAATTAAAAACAGAATTAAATAGTGTCTACTGTCTGTCGAGTATTTTATATAAGTAAGAAACTTTAACATAATATTTAAGTACTGAAAAGTTTCACTAACAACAGATGAATTTGGGCATATTTCAAGGCTTTAGTTAACAAATAAGTTTTTCTCTGCCACTCACAACTTATAATAAAACTAAATTTAAATTTTTTAAAAATTAATAAAACATTTTAAACATTAATACAACTTATTTTATAACTTTTTAACAAACTGAAATAGTTTGTATATTTTATGTCATTACTAACTTTGTTGAAAAACGGTTTTTTTCTGGATCTTCAGAAGACACCACTTTTACTTCACTTTTTATTTTGTCTTTTTCAACTGACTAAACTGTGAATATGTGCTGTTGTTTATATTCATTCATCCATGTTTCATCGCCAATCAATAAGAAAATAATGTGCCTAATGCAAAAACAGGCTCTAGTGTGCTGTGTTTTTATGTCATATATTTTTGCAATAAAAACTAAATTTTTTGTAATATTTTGTAAATTACTATTTAGTTAATTATCACCTAATAAAATATTACAAAACACAAATAACTTTATCTAATATAAATGTTGTTAGAGAGTCCAACAGACTTATGTAAACCGTAGAAATAATACAAAATCATTCCAATTTAGAAAATCACTCAAGAGTGTACTTAGAATCTGGCTTTTAAGTACAGTATATTAAACATCTCCAAAAATGACTAACAGATCAGATCCCTTTTTCAGTAATATATTTTAAAAATTCATATAAAAAGCATTTACCAGGTTATTACTCTCGTAAAATATTCTATAATAATACCAAACATAATACGAAAGATTCATCCATCGATCTTCCTATTCTCTCCCATATCCATTAAAAGTTTCGAAGTGATCAACAAGCATAAAAAGTTATTCGAATGTTAAATATCTATTGATATGTTAAACTTAGGGTAATTTCTAAAATTGAAATTTCCTAAGCTTAAAAGCAATTAACCACTTGACTCAACTCGACAAAGAACTTCAGAACTATCAAGTAGTCACTTAAAAAAGCAATATAGATCTTTATACAGCAGATACACGTGTGTAGTACACGAAATAGTCATACACAACTTACTTAAAATTTTATCAAAATCATCTCGCTATTTTTAATGTTCATCTTAACAGTTCATTCTACTCATTATGTATAATGTGTTCCATTAATAACATCTCTTGCGTAATTCAAATTAGCATTTATCATGAACAAAATTCCAGCACTCATTAAAAGTAATAAAGCAAAGAAACATTTAATTTTAATCTTTTTAAGGGTAACCATTTAGTTAAGAACATGATAGTATCATCAACATTTAGCAGATGTTTAAATAATAGATTAAACCAATTATGAATGAGAAAAGATTAGAGGTGTATTATAGTTTGCCGTACAATTTAAAATATAGTAATATTGAAATATTAAATATGAAAACATTGAAAATTAAAATCTCGAAATATTCAAAATTAAGATATTAAAATAATGAAAATTAATTATCAAAATAATAAAAATTAAATATCAAAATAATGAAAATTAAATATCAAAATAATGAAAATTAAATATCAAAATAATGAAAATTAAATATCAAAATAATGAAAATTAAATATCAAAATTATGAAAATTAAATAACAAAATAATGAAAATTAAATATCAAAATAATGAAAATTAAATATCAA
>JAAFCF010006680.1:18340732-18404074 GCA_013389785.1 Helicorthomorpha holstii
AATAATGAAAATTAAATATCAAAATAATGAAAATTAAATATCAAAATTATGAAAATTAAATAACAAAATAATGAAAATTAAATATCAAAATAATGAAAATTAAATATCAAAATAATAAAATTTTAAATATCAAAATAATGAAAATTATGAAAATTTAAATATCAAAATTATGAAAATTATGAAAATTTAAATATCAAAATTATGAAAATTTAAATATCAAATTTATGAAAATTTAATTATCAAATTTATGAAAATTGTAAAATCAAAATATTAGTGCTAAAATATATCGAAATTCAATATATCGCCAAAGCCATAATACCATAGTATTAAATTTCTGATGAAATGCAGATGTTTGTAATTAACTTACTGCATTGTTAAATAACAAAAATTAAATTAAATTTTACGTTTTATTTTAGTATCTTATCACAATAATTAATGAGGATAAATTGTCACCATATAATAATTACACAGTGTGGACTGTCATAATGCATAATATGCAGTAGTGTTATTTATAGGAGCAAAACAAAATGCATCCCTTACACACTTCTTGGTAAATGATATTAGTCGAGCTGTTTCTATGCTGAAGCTAGCGTAGTACATCAATGAACCACAAAAGTATTAAGTATGCAATGTTATCCAAGAAAAGAAAGAATGGGAATCAATTTACCGTAATACCGGTCTTTGATCATACAGTATGTCTAAACTACGCATCAAATTAATCTTAAATGTTCTATTACCATAAATCTTAATAACTTTTCCCTAAAACAATAAAACTAAAATACAAATTTAGTATCAGCTACAACGCAATGGAGTTTCGAATTCAAATTTCTGCGAGGAGGTTTTTTAATGTTATTATTTGTGTTAAAAGCTTTTGGAAATACTGGAAAACTACATAATAAATTACAGTTGAACTTTTATTATAAAGAAACCATTGATTCTCTTTCTTAGAGTTAAGGTTAGCTTATCCGAGTAACACTTAACCCTTCTACGAATTACAATTATTTGATTCCAATTTTTTTAAAATTTTTGTAAGTTTCTATAAGTCTAATTAACTAAATAGCAGTTGACAAAATGATACAAATGTTTTAGTGTATTTTATTTTGCAAACATAAACTTTACAACATGAGATTGTTGGAAACAAACGTTCAATAGCCAGTTGTGAGCTTATTGGACTTATTTTATGAATTTAAGCACATCATTTTCTTATTGAATCGTGATAAAACATGCATAATAAAATAAACAACAGTACACATCTACATTTTAGTCAATTGAAAAAAAAAAAAACAAAAGGAAAAGTGAAGTAGCAGCGCCATTTGTTTTCAAAAACCGTTTTTCAGCAAAGTTATCAATTTTATACCTTATAAAGTAAAATTATACCAGTTATTTTTGTCTATAATTTTTTTTTTTAAAATAAGTTGTATTTATGATAAAATTTTTATATACTGTTATTAAATAATAAAAATTATTTTTTAAAAATTTATGAGAGACAAAGAACAATTTATTTGTCAACTAAGCCCTTAGAATATGTACATATTCCTCTGTTTGTAGTGAAAATAATCAGTCATTAAAATTTATTTTAAAATTTCTAAGCTGTACAAAGTATTTGATAGATAAGCTTATTTGTCATTATTTAATTCTGCTTTTTATAAACACTTAACTTGTAAAACATTTAGGCATTTATTTCCATTAGAGTCCAACATACTCATGCTATCTAAGTTATGTTGTCCGTAGAAAGGTTAAACGAATATTGAGTATCGCTATAAGACTGAGCAACATGACTGAAATAGCGTAGGAAGTTGCTATACATGTTGTTGCCATTTTTGTTGGAAAACCGTTCAATGTAGCGACAGAAATGGCGCAACATCCTAAGTTAGAAAAGACCATACCCTCATGTTTTCTGTACGACACATAAACAACTAAATAAACAACGTACCAAGTGTAGCATGCTATTATGTTGATATAAACGGAATGGCTTTTGGCTAAAAAAAAAGTTAGTTGAAAGATAAAAAAAAAGAAAAGAAAAAAATAAAAAACAAATATCAGATAAATAGAGTAGAACAAAGAACTGGGACTCAATCTTAAACAATTTTGCGTACATTTAAAAAAAATCTAACTTAAAGTTAAATATAGCGTTGTAATTTTAAGCCTTTTCAAAATCTCAATGCAAATGTATTGGTTAATTAAACGAACAAAACTGAAATGTAAACACAAGTCGATGGAGTTTTCTTTCTATTGAGAAATTTATCTGCAGTATAATGCGATTTTCTTTCACATTTTTTTTATTAATAAATGGATATTTTTTGTTATTGACATTTGAGAAATTTTAACTGCAGACGCCCGACAGCATATGGTAGCTTAATAACAAAACTAAATTAAAAAAGCCTAAAAGCCATAAGTACATGTCATAAATACTATTATTTGATTGAAAAAAAGCTTATAAATAGAAAGATAAATGAGAAAGAAAAAAGCTGCCTGTTGATTCCTGTGATTTTGGCAATTGAAGTAAATTCACTTAACTTAAATCCAAGTTTAAACAAGTATTGAATTACCGGTAATGCATAAATAACAAATAGTAAAAACAGACATTACGTACAGTATATAAATATAACGATACCGACTTTTAATAAACTCACAATTAAATTTCTATAATCCAATTATAGAGATTTAATTAGTCAAGAATCCGAAAAATACGCTCGCTATAGCTACTGTATATTTTTTATAACCGAAATATTTATTAAATGAATTTTTAATAGATAATAAATAATATTAAAGCTTATAAGATATTTTTAAACTGCGTAGCTTAGTGGTTCCCAACCGGTGCGCCACAAGCATTCCGGGAGTGCTCCGGAAAAACTATAGTTCTTAACAAGATTCTTAGAATTTTGGATATCTATTCAAGAAGAATATCCAAATGTTTTTATTCACAATAATATTCAAATGTTTTTATTTACAATAATATTCTAAAGTTTAGAAAAGATTGTAAGTCACTAGTTTAACTTATGGATTAAATATTCAAGCTTAATTCATTTAACACAATATACTGCATGATAATTGTAATACCAGAATCTTCTAATATACTGAATTATTTTAATAAATTCAAAGACTAATACAATTAAATTATATTTCTTATTTTCATTAAAGCATTTTAATAAACTTACTAACTTAAAAATAGAAGGCATTGTTAAATATTTACAAGACAACAGTATTTCAAATCGATTTTGATATCCCTTTTTTTTTGAATTTAAGAATTAGATTGTAGAGTACAAGACAACAAACTGTTTTTTTTTTTAGTAAAAAGGTTACTTTATTAGATCATTTTGTCTAGTTAAGCATCGAAAAAAGACTACATGATTTACAAAAAAAAATTGGTAGCTTATACATTATACTGTATGCACAGTATACTAATTCAAGAGTGGGGAAGGATATCTTTATTATATAGAGGTAATTGGCATATTATTAACAAAAAAAAATATTTTTTATTGCAATATTCACAAAGACGATGCCTACAAATCACGATTCATTACCACAAAATTAAAATCCAACTCTAACCTAATAGCAACGCCACCTTGAACCATTCAATTTCATTTACTAACGATGACAACCGATTTTAATGAAAATATTGTGTATTAGCGATTTTGGTGGATTTTAATATTAAAAATAAATACAATTTCAATGAAGCTTTGAATATACTCGACGACACAAACCGTACCGGTGATAGGGAAAAATACCAGCTTCTATTTGCACATTATTATATGATTTTATCATTACAAACCTGAAATTTGCGTGCCATTTTGTTATAACCAAGCAGAATTTAGTCAATACGGTTAACAATTGTTCTCTATAAGCAACATTTTATTAAAAAGTTATATTGTGATATATTATGTCAAAAACTAATTAACATTAATTGACCTCACGAAAACTTTGGTAATGGCAAAATTTTATGTAAAGCAAGTTCGTTATAAGCGTGTTTATTAATATCTAATGCAGTTTAATAAGTTAACTAGGACTGAGCGATTATGCAAATATTTCCAAAAACTCGATATTTGCTCAATACATAGAATTTCAATATATTTTTGCCTTTTGATATTTCATTATGACCACCAATAAGGAAACGAAACTAAATTTAATTGTTTTAAATGCATTTTGGTCTCGTTTCTTTATTCTTCTTAAAGAGATAACACTGAGTTGCATGGGCTTCAGTAACGATTTTCTCATTTTTAAGAACTTATTGAAGTTGATGAGGTTTCTAAGCTAACAAAGTATTTGTAAATTTGAATATTGTAGTATCGAGATTTTTAAAATATTGAAATTCAATATGCATTTCGGTACAGTATTTCCCTATATCCACTTCATTAAATATATCGATGTCGATTTATTGTAATATTTCCTAGCTTTATTAATTACTATATGACGTCACATTAGTAATCTGAAAAAAAGTAGACTAATCTACAAACATTTGAGAACATGTTCTTCTTGACATTAATTTGCTTCAACTTGTGGATGCAGTTCAGTTCCGGTATCTTGCATTATGCATGCAGATTACAGAATATGGGCAGACTAAAACTTTACAAGATAGAGATGGCATTATATTGTGGTGTAAAAACTCAACTCATTTAGCATTCACTGTATCTTAATTGCATACATTACGTTAATGCATTTACCCTGCATTTAAGTGTGGGATGCAAAGTGTGTAAACCTGGTAAGCTGACATCATTTCCCTTTGACCGCACCCTAATAATACGATTGCCAATGCCACCAAGTGGGATAATGTCATATTAAATTCCATGCTACATTGCTCAAAATAAAGTACTGAAACGAAACAGAACAGAACATCCACTAAAATATACAGTAGCTTTCGTCCCTCACCCCACGCTGTCTCCTCCCCCTTCCCCAAATATTATGTGTTAACTTTTATCAGGATGTCACAGACCATTTATTCGCTCTACAAGGAGTCATCAAAAACCCAGACCGTTGCCAGATGAATATCAACTGCACAGGTTTCTCTCTCATTAAGTAGGAACTGAATAACACGGCTTTGAGAAACACATAGTGTGAAAAAACTTTTTTAAAAAAAAAAAATGGGGGGCTTTATAACGCCATAAACGTTTTATAAGTTCACAGTACATAAATATTCGTTCAAAAAAAAAAGGTGCTAACAATTTTTTCTTTAAAATTTGGCGATAAAAACTTGTATAAAGAGTAAAATAAAAAAATGCAAATCGATGATGTCGCATAAAAGTACAAAATGACTGCAAATAGAAATGGAAACTGGTTGTTAAAAGGCAAAAATCGATAATTTCCGATTCTACACTCTTGTCATAGTGTGCTGCAAAGATTAATGACAAATCCATCCATCAGTGTAAAAAGATTAGAAATTCATTTTCGGGTATATTATATTAGAGTAAAACGACAGAAGCATTAAAATATTAGCCACTTGATAAAACTTTCATATTGAAAGTTTAATTAAAACTTAATACTCTAGAACCGTGATTCCCAACCGGAAGTGCTCCACTAAAATTATCGTTAAAATAACTAGATTTTAGTTAACTTAAGAAGAACTTTGAATCGAATCTTGATAAATTTTGGATATCTATTCAAGAATAATATCCAAAAATATAAAAAAAATCATAAAAATTAGATTTTGATTTTCAGCTTCCTATTTATGTAAACTCAGATTTTGACGTTGACTAATATAAGAGTAAAAAAAAAACTTGGAAGAAGAAATGACATCTAAATTCATTAGCAATTAAATCATTAATTCAAACCAACTAAAATAGTCATAATATATGTGCATTAGCAACTCGGAAGATCTATTAATCGTGTTTTATAATAGCGTTATTCGCCCTGACAGCCATTTCAATAGTAAATTTTCTGCCTTAAGTGGTTTTCCCAGCATTTTTTTTTTCTATTTATCCACATATAAAAGCCGAAATGGCAACACTAAGTTTAAATAGCCTTTCAGAATGGTTTACCACGGAACTTCTACGATACAATAACAATAACGACATCTTGGCGTTTTTACTTTTCTAAGCCCAAGCCATAGTCATTAATTTAAAGTTGTATAAAAGATATAGGTTATGATAAATAACTTGCGGGTTAAAAGATTAATGCTTCGCATAACAGCTAAAAAACCAGCACTTTCATAAACAAACTACACTGCACTTTACTGTACTAAACTGGCACCAACAGTTCTGTATTTGATCTGTGACTTGATGAATCGATATGAGTATAATATCAAAAGCAACAGTCGAATCAAAATAATGTAAATACACGCAAACATCATAAATATTAGATATTTAATTATGACAGTTTAGTCGGGAAAATGGTAACAAATTAACGTTGCACAATAGCTTTATGACAGTAAAGAATATAATAATAATATTTTATTCAATATTCAGCCATTTGCTTAGTTTAAAAAGAAAGTACACTTCCTCAATTTCTATTACACTAGTTGGGAAACACTTTACATACAGTATATCACATAATCTCAGAGCTATTAAATTAGTTTTCTGCTGATAAAAAATAGACCAAAAAAAGACTTCTTCTAATTCCTCATATTTCTTATACTGTATGTCAAAATAATTTTACAAATAAAATAAGCCTACTTTAATGTTTTGTTCGACTACTAATACAGGGCGATCAGAAAGTCGAGGTACCTCATACTGGTATATGGCACCTCTAGTGACAAGTTCAAAAATTTTGTTAGAGTAAAGTTCAACTTCATTTAAAAAAATAACGAATATAAATTACAAAGCTCAATCAAAATGATATTATTATTTATTGTTTGCTTTACTAAAAATTATCTAAGAGAATATATTTACAGTTAAAATGTAATAATTTTCAATCCGGAAGTAATGTTTACAAGACTATCAGGTAAGTTTGTATTTATTTTTTATCACTTCTACAATGATTTCATTGCTATTTTTGCCAAATTTAATTTGCTTTATTTGGTTTTTGCTAAATTTTCTTGTTTCTTAATTAAGCTGTAAATGATTAATTTTATTGTTTATTTCAAAACATACCAAAAAATAAAATGAAAAGCATGTTATTATTAAATATTCTTAAAAACTAAAAAATTATACATGAAGCAAATGTTGATTAATGGTGGCCATTGCCTAACCAACAATAACAACTCCCGTGAATTTAATATTAAAAACTTTAATCAATGTTATTGCACAAATGCTGTCAATGGAATTTTTAGTCATAGCGTAATATCTATTTTTAACTCATTCAGTGACTATAGATTGTTTTTATATGCAAATAATTCATTTAAAAAAAACCTATTCTGAAATAAAAGCAACTTTTAGCAAAATTCAGATAAAGTCTAAAAAAGAAATACAGTAAATTAAATCATGGTTGATATTTTCTGTTCAAATATGATTTTTAGATTCAATTGTTAGCGTTACTTCCGGATTTAGCATTGCTCAATTGTAGCTTTAAATATTTCCTTTTAGGCTATAACTCAAAAAAGAAATTTTTCATTAGTAACTTGTCAACGTTTTAAATTATGAATAATGATAGAATATTTGTATACATTAGAACATCGTATAAACAATACCATGGCCTTTGCCAATGATAATCAATTTTATTTCAATTTCAGCGAAACACGCAGCCATTATATCCATTACGCCCATTTACAATTTCTATTTCAAAATTAATAAAAAAAACAATGTTGTTGCGAATATATTATTCGGTGCGCATTTCGACTATTTATTTATTTATTACGCCTAGTCAGACAATAATAATGTTTTGTCTATAATATCGTTCAATAAATTAGAAATTCTGTATAAAGGAAACCCCAAAAGTAACAGTTCATAAGAAAGCAAGAATCACAAGATGTTGACATACAGTAATTCAATGCATAGGAAAAGGTGGCGTTACAAGTGATTAGCTGATTTTTTAAAATATATTTTTAGAATACTTTTTTCAGGTTTTAAATATAAAACAGATAACGATATTCGCAGACTTTCCTCATAAGTTATACAGTAATTGTATGAACAAGCATTTAGAATCCATTAAGTAAGCCGCCACTAAAAGTGGTTAGTATAAACTACCTCATCTATTAAATAAACATGTTAAAAGTGCGTGTGTACATAGAAGAAGTTCATTTGAATATTTTCCGAATCATTTAATTCAGTGTTGACAAGCCTTGTAAATAGTAAAACGTTTTGAATGGAGATTTAGTCCTCCGAAAATGATTGCATTTCAAAAGTACTCCTACTTTTAGCAATTTATTTTATATTTCTCCGTCTCTCGTTCTATTCATTTCTTTCTTCCAATTTCTTTTAAGCCACTTTATAAATTTTTTTTTCTTTTTCGTAAGTTAAACTTTTGAGCACAAAAATAGAAACCATCAAACAGGCTAGAAAACGTCAGCAAGAACCCTAACCTACGCTGACATCAACAATGGTAAACATGTGCGTCGAATCCTATACCCAAAAAACGCAGCTATTTTTTTTTGTTATATTACGATACAAAGTTTCACTTACAGCGTAGTTCAGTGACTTTAAAGTCGATTTTTCTGCTGTGTCTTTATAAGAAACACAACTGTTTGGAACGTAAAAACAAGTAAATCATAAAAGGTAATGCTCTTTCAGGTTCCTCACTCATAAAAGTGAACACAACAGCAAAGTTAGTTCAATTAGTGGCAAGGCATGAAGCGTAAAATTAAATTATTTGAACAAAAGTGGTTTTTAACTTTGTAATTTAAGCAACTTATACTCCATAATCATATAACCTAACATTTATATTATCACCACCACTTCCTCTCTTTCGTCTGCCTAATGGGTTTGCTCTTAAACTGATTCTTCAATTTTAAAACATGCTCATGTAAACCTATGATCCAATGTTAATTTAAAGAAGATGAACTGCAACGGTTTTCACATCAAAACATAACATTAAAAAAACATGGGTATGCGTAGAAACAACTAAATAATAGGTAACTTATACATAAGAAATTGATCATATGTGAAATACTGAATTTAAGATACTTAAATTATAAAAAAAAGTTGATAAATTGATTGAAATAAATTAGATTATTTATCATATTGTCATTTGAGTTGTAGTATACCAGTAAATATCGAACTGTGTAAATATACGGTATCTGCTTTCAACATATCAATATTTAAATATGAAAACTTAAATACACACTGTTAGCATGATAAGAAAACTTTTTAATTACATTATATTATCAAATAAAGAAACGAGACAAGTCTTAATGACGCTAATGTAACTCAGTCTCATCACTTTAAGACGAATAAAAAACGAGATAAATTGTTATTGATGGCAATGGAACTCAGTCTCATCAATTTATTAAAACTAAAGAAACGCATAGCCCTATACACCAGCATGTGTTAAACTTAAATAAAAAAAAACAACTTAAAACAGCTTAGATTTAACATCAGCTTTTTTGGCTAATTATTATAAAAAAATAATTTCTTTTTATAATAAAAACTATTTCTTGACACCATTGTAAGTATTACAAGAATGACTTTGAAATTACATTAAAGTAAGCTTAGAATCTATTAATGTTTTTCTTAAATATGAGAAAATGGTATCATTGCATCTTCGACGTTGTCAGTAAACGCACAAAACCATTTCGATGTAGTTTTTTTACTATTTTGTACAATATACTGTATAGGCATATGGAACCAATTCCATCTTATTTGAAATAAGAAATTAGTCGTTTTACGAGTCAATGAACATTTAAATTACAGCGGCAATATGCATACAAGTGAGTTTGGCATGTCTCAGGGCAATACTTTCAGTAAATAAAAAAAACCTAATCATTAAATAAAAGCATTCTTTGGATAGCACTGAGCAATATGTGAAATACGAGCTATAAGCTTGTGTTAAAGATCATTGCTTTCATGGGATCATTTAAAAACGACTGTAATCTATCTCATGACGAATTTAATCACAGAATAAACGAAGCGCCATGCATTGCAAATTCGCATTCGAATGGCATTGCGCTCCATAGACTCTTGAGTTCTGGTTCGACATGACATAAAGTATAAATGCATTTTTCACCATGGATATACGTCTTGTACAGTCTTAGTTTACATGAATGATTTTACATATGCAACTCAGTTGGTTAGGTTAGTGAAAAAAAATAATTATAACGATGAAGAAATAAAAATTAATTAAACGATTATAAGCTTAACTAAGTTACTAATGAAACTGTTATTGTTTTCAAACGAGATTACGGCAGCATTAGTGGTACCGGTAAAGGTCGATCAAAGTCACATCATTTAAAATTTCACAGAAAAATCAGTTAGCCATTCTGCGGATTACATGAGTCTGTTGGACTCTTAAGAAACTTTGGTATTGAATAACTTGCATTAAATTTCCTATATGGCACATTTAGCCATTTATCTTAATTGGGAGTCCAACAGAATCATAATGTAAGTTTGTGTTATGTGAGTCTAGCGTCCTGAGAAGGGTTAAAAATAAAAATTCAATGGTTGTCAAAACCGATAAATAGAATTGTACTTCTAAGCAAAATTTTTACCAATTGTTTGACAATAATAAACCAAAAAGCTTTTGACGTAAAAACTTTTAGGTGAATGCTATCCACTGTAAAGATTGCAGAAAATTGAAAAATAACTTGACATCGCAAAATATGGTGCCAATATTTAATGTCAAACTTTTTATAAACTCAAACAACAATAAAGTGAGAATGTTTTCATATTTCAACGTTATTGATAACAAGCTACAGGCATATAGCTGCACTAACGTTTAATATATAAAAATATTTTATAAAAAAGCATTCCAAGTAAAACATTTTAACGTGTAAATTTTATAGACAAAAATTTACAATGCATGCCATATGCCAAACTCACTGTTTTGCAAATACTCGTAAATATATTATGTCAACTGAAACTACAAATCATTTTCGTAAAAAGTGCCTGGTTTACATAGAACTACTGTATATAGCTATTAAGTTATGCAAATGCCTTAAAGAAAAAGCACGTTTATTTAACGAATAGTTCACTAAATGTCATAAATTTACATAAAGGAACTGTATTATAAAAAATATTTCCTAAAGACCCAAAGTATGACATGTGACAGATTACTATGTGTTAAAACACATTTTCAGTTAATTGACTCCAACATTTTTAAATGGTGTAATATTAAGAATTCTTCAACAAATAAATAAAACTTTTGGAATACTTTTTATGCTTGTTCAGTTTCTTTATAAAAATAACATTATTTTCTTTATATAGTTGACTTAATCCACTTTAGAACTAAATGTAGTAAAAAAATCAACATTTTTATAAGTTTTAAAGTTTTTATGAAAACGAAGACAAAATCAATACATTTTTTGTTTTCATTAAAAAAATTTAAATTTCTATTGTTTTTCTTAAATGTATTGTTGTAGATATTCTTTGATAGCGAAAACAATAAAATGCAATTGTAATATTAAATGTAGTTTTAATAACTCGACTTGTTAATATAAACTTTATGCACGCAGCAAACAAGGTAGAACACTCAGTAGTAGTTTCAGATATAATGTAAGGGACCTAAAGAATAGGTCACAACTTAAATACCCCAAGAAGTGAAAGGGGGAAAATATAGGTCAAGTAAAATAGAGAAGTGTAACGTCATTAAGGTAAAGAACAGGTTGAAATGCAAATAGAATAACAACATGTATACACAAAATGCATAATATTTTGAAATGTAAATAGTATGTCTAGTATGAAGTAAATAGTGATCAAACGTGAATAAACGTCATTTTAGTGAGAATATACAGTTTATTGTTTTTGAGTGTTCCGGTTAAAACAAAATCCCTTTAATATAAAAAAAAATCTCGATCCTGGTCGTTTCGTATTAACGAGGTTCCACTGTAATTCGTTTACTCGGTGCATTAAAACCCAAACATCTAGTAAAATTTCCACCTGAATAAACGGAAGTCTAGCTCCATATTGTACTAACATAATATATTTTCAATGATTCCACACAAGCCAAAGCTAACCGGTGCAGTTGTCTGCTATCTAGATTATTTACAACGCTTTGCTCTGTAATAACTTCCGTTGTGTCCAATGCCATTGCCACTAATCAACATCCAACATTGATAAATATACCTTAGCCAACACTTCCATATATCAATGTTAAATATTGCCGTGTTTTGGCCAACGGGTTACAAGTTAATAGAAAACGTTTCGTAGATGATGAACGCATTTTCCTGATTTTTATTGCCTCTGCTGATTTTTTTCCTTCAGTTGCTACAGGGTAAGCAGAAGTCTTGACATCTTATGTGAAAAACTAAAATATTTTAATAGCTATTAGAATAAAACAATCTTAACTTAGATGACTCAAATTCGATAAAAAATTACAAGTATGCAGCACTTCGACCTTGTGATCACCCTGTATATAATGTAAACTAACTTACACTACTTGCACATATGTCATACGAAAATAATAAAACAATCCAGAAATTGCGTTTATGCATGTATTGTCAACGGCCTAGTTAAATATTTTTTTGTAAAAGCAGAAAAATTAACTTAATTGGCGAGAAGTTATTTTGCGTTTTATGACACACAATGCACATACGACACATAAAACAATTGCTTGCGTTTTATAACAGTTGGGAGTCCAATTTGTTTCTTTAATAACGGCAATAACGGTATTAGATTATAAACTACACTTGCATTTCGATTAATAAAGTTAAACAATACCACCGCTTTGCTTTCCAGCACAATTATCCTTTCAACCTAACTTGTATGTTTGATAGAAAACCAATTGTTTTATTTGGACTATTACCGAGAAAAAAATAAACAACTCAAAACACGATCACATAACAAATCTGAGAATTACTGCAAATTGAACTTCCATTTGTTGCACATACACGTTACTTACTGGTACCAATAAAAAAAACACAACGCTATTTTAGCTCACTCATTTGCTGTTTTTAATTTCCAATAGAGTGCAATATCTTCATGGTTGACTGCTAATTGCAATTATTTATCCCGCCCCCATATAAATGTGTTCGTATACACTTTCATAGCATTACAGCACCCACAACGCTAAAAATACACTATACAGCATAGTATAGTAACAGTTTGTCCATGACAGACGTGCACTGCCTATTAACAAGTCGATAAACAATCAACATGAAACCTCAAAGGGTTATCTTCTGCAGTAAGACGTAAAAAACAAGACGTAAACAGAAGAAAAAGCGTTAAAATACCTGCAATAATTAGCATCATGTTAAATTATTGACAAAGTAATTTCCGGTATTTTGTAGCTTATTATAAAAATCGTCTTTAACATCTAATAAATCACACTAAGTTAACTCTAATAATTCAACATCCACCAAACTGTGAAAAGTTGATAAGTTTATCAAAGCTCATTAACAAATTGCAATTATCAGTCGATTAGCATGCAAAAAATGACCTCTAATAAGATGTCTTTCTCATTTTAATCATGTAAAAATTAAATCACGTTAGTATGTTGAAAGCCAAATTTTGTATCAGGAACAACTTCAGTTTTCAACTCATTAAAGTATAGTGGTTAGTACATAAATCTCAAATCTATCGTCATCAAATGATTTTTCAACAAACAACGACAAAATCACTTAATCATAAAGAATGCCAGAATGTCTTACAAATGAAAGATATTTTAACTGATTCCGTAATACCATTATTAATGACATTTCCATTAAGTTAGTTTTGGTCAGGCTATTTCTAACAGTATATTATAAAAAAAAACCAATGTAAATAAAACATTTAGGAACCTAAGCACGCGGCTTCTTGGTAAAACTCCATCACGTTGACCGTGTAAATTTCTGGACCTACAGTAACAGAAAGTGCATGGACGGGTATCTGATAACATAAAAAATCACAAATAGTGTAGAACTGTTTCGCATATCAATATTACCAAAGGTTTCTCAAGACTCAAACTCAGCAGTGTGGTATACAATATTTAAAGGTAAAGAAAAAAATCAAATACAGTAAAGAAAAATTCTACAAAAATATTTTTACATCGAAATTCCATCAGCACGTATGGTAAGGTGGTATACGTGTACACGTGCATTTTGCTGCTGCTTGTGTATTCCCAAATCACCGATCGATAACCCGTCATTCGTCGGCCTGCATGCGATACAATTGTCGACAGTGAGAAAAAATATTACAACAAAATGTATAAATATGAATATATGTATCTTATGCTAAAACTTTAACTGCTAACTTTCATAAATAAATGATAACAAAAAATCCATTTTTAATAGCAAAACATCAACAATCTTATGAAATGTGGCAAATACTGACGATACTGTCAATTTACGCTGACAGAGACAAACGAATTATTTTCAGCTTACATCTTACAATATTTTATTCATAACTCTATAAATACGTTATCAGTATACCAACTAGAAATTTATTTCAAAGACTTTTGATATTTTTTTCATTTTCAATTACGTTAAATTCGCTATGATCCTTACTGTACTGTATTTTAAAACCGTTGAGATTAAATTCCCATCAAATTCAACGTCGATCGCATTCAATGCACCGTCTTTGAATTTCAAATTTAATCCATTTCTAATACGTCAAACCCAACAATGAAACCGATAACAACATTAGAAGTTATAAAAATGTTAGCAAATTTCTATGTTTTTTAACTAAACTTGTCAGTTCACCAATCCCAAAAAAATACATCTGATCCGATTGTACCTTATGCACTGTACACACATATACTGTATATAACTTAAATATATATATATTTTTGTTGTTGAAAATTTTCCATATCTCAGCAAGTTGTAACCATATTTTTGTGATCACAATAAGAGACATTTAATAGAATCAGAAGAGCTTTAACTAACAATAGCAGTCATCAAAATGGTAATACTTTTTTTTCAATTTGAAGTTCAGCATATTAACATGCATACTTTCAAGCACTGCAGTAATTTCGTCTTTAAAAAAAGCTCCTAAATGTAACTAACTATATTTAAATTTTCAATACAGTAAAATATTTATTTATAAATAACTTAAAAAGTATAGTCCTTCAGCCACTACAAAATTTAACAAAGCAGTAGCAGGTTAGCCGGTCTCCTGGCATAGCCAACAACTTATTCATGATACAACACTCAATTCAAAACTGTTAATTTACCGTGAATTGGTAAAGAAAATAAAAAATTTAAACATTTTACTAAAGGTTAACTTCACCATTTCGACATTACTGTACAGTGCCGGCATTTATAAATATTAAACAGAAAAAAGTTGAAGTCTTAAGCGGATTTTTCATCTGAGCAGCTTGTGCTTCTGTGAAACTAAAGCCAACAAATTGAGTGGACAGTTAGAAAACACACTTTATCTTCCACCATTTTTTTTTATTTCTGTTTTATATACAGTATAATGTATTTTTTTTCTTTCAAAAACACGACTGTATCTTATCTTGTAAGTTACAGCTATTGCAATCTAATTTTTCTTCGTTGGTGTTTCAAGAAGCAATTGGAAATTCCAGAGCCTTACTACAAGATGTTGCCTCTCTCAGGACATGCCACCCACAAATTTACAACAGTTCAAAGCAATAGTATTTCTCAAAATGGCAATCGACATGTCATATGACCTCTAATAACGAGAATAAACCCTCCCTGTCCAATTTCAAGGCATCTAAAAACTCAATCCGAAAGAATAATCTACAAAATTGAGCTACCACATATTGAACATGAAAGACACAATTATGCAAGGTACTTGTAAAGAAGTATAAGTTACAATAATATGAACGAAAAAATGTTGAAATGAATTGCTTGTTTAGAAAACATTTGGGAGTTTATTCGTAAAACTCATCAAGAGTTCAGTTCCCTAAGAGAAAAACTAATTTGACTTAATGAAGTTGGTAAAATTAATTCTCTCATGGCACAGGTGAAACGTTGTAAGCTAGAGTCAAGTTGAAAGTAAACATGTATCGTCATACTCGTCAACTCCCATGAGAGATATAAAACTTCTTCAATATATTCTGTAGTACTGCACAAGTCGAGTATATACAGAGCAGTAACGCTTTGATATACACAACCGTTTATAACTGATGACGTCAACTGACACTATATTTGTTATGACTCTTTTTGACAACCGTTTAGTACGAGTACGTCAGCTCTGCCAGAGTCGTAAAAACGTTACTCGTGTCAAATTGCCGCCAAATACTTCCAGCAACGCAATTTGTCAGCAAAATTAAAAATTTATTTACGATTTCAAAGCAGCTGATGTAACTGCTGTATCGATTAAAAATTAATCTTACTCAATCTCTCTCAAACTGATTACTGTTGAAGTTCAAGTCAAACATTTCCTTCAACTTTTTTCAAATAATTCAGAGAACAAGAAAACTTTTAAAGGGATTACCGTACTCGTAAAATCGATTTGAAAATATTATTTAACATTAAATTACTAAAATTTATAAATTTAATAGTTCAATTGACATTTTCTGCCGGTAGAATGCGCAAGGAATATGATGTTATCTATAATGACGTCAATAGCCCCAAAAAAGATAAAATTGCCTGTAGGCATAGTTACTTAATGCAGAAAATGAAAACCAATAATCAGGTTTAAAAATAACAAATCGTGCTATATTAACCATTAAAAAAATATAGTTAACAAGTATCAAACCCTTAATATTTTAACAAGAAAGAAAGTTGCGCATGCGTTTGCTCGATCAAATCCACTAGGACATTCCAGGTAATGAATTTGTTTTGAGATTTATCAGCCATTAAATAAATTAAAAACTTACTTAACTTACTATAAAAGATAAATTTTAAAATGATAAAACAAATACTGTACAGTACTATATTTGTAAAATTTATCTGACTTATTATCTGAAAATAGACTTTTATAGTGAGTTAAACATACAATTATTATTTGTTCAAACAGTTAGGCTTCACAACATATAAAAATGATAATGATTTTTACTTTTAATAGCATTTCTGAAAGTACGGCTAACTATAATAACTTAATACTGTACTAAAACTTCACTAATGTACAGTAGTTATCAAATTGTATTTTGAAATTAAGGAGAAAAATCACTACAATAAATTTAGTTTTTATTTGAAATATCAAAAATAATTACTGCTATAGAATTTCTTTCGAATAAAATAAAAACATTTTCTAGAAAATAAAATAAAATTTAAAAAAACAACATTCTTTATAGAGAATTCGTCTTAAATCTGAACATACTTAAGATTAAGACGGCTGCAACATTTTTAAATGTTTCTATTATAAAATAACTGTAGAATGAATCTACAGTATATATTTTTACAGTATCATTTCAAACTTTTGTCATTCGACGTCACTTCCTTCTTCCTCCAAACGTTAACTTCACCTTTCTCTAATCAAACACTGTAACTGTGTAACATACCGTATTTGCTCTAACTCCTTACAATAGTTAATCCACGTCACATCCTTATATATCTTAACTTGAGCTCCACTCCCACTGTAGAAGGCCCTATTAAGGATAACCTTCACTAACGATCTTTCCCAAGGAGTTTATTTTACTTTTTTTTCAGCGTTACCTAAATACTGTATTGCTTACAGGATTGACAAAGGTTTTGTTTAAAAAATATTAAATTATTTTCTACTGGATAAGTATAAACATTTAATGGTTAATATAGTGCAGTAAGCCTTTATGTCACATTTTCAAACCTTCAACAAAATTAATCGAATGCAAAAAAAAATTAGTAGGCAAAACGACTATAAATGCTCAAAGTAAAATTTGTTATAGTTAACAGCGTAAATTTTTTAACAAAGTGTACAAATAAACAATAGTAAATAAATACTACTACTTTAACTTATGAAAATACTGTAATAGACCAAATACATGAAATGTAATTACAAAGCTGATTTACAATAAATGTCAAACCGTGTGTCTAAATTTCTTTTTCAATTATCAATATATATCGTGTACCCGTAGTAATATAAAGTTATACATTGTATTATAGTATATAAACCATTGATTTTACAGCTTTAATTTGCAATATCCTTCGACCAGTTCGTCGATTTCCATCATATCATCCCACTCTGAAAAACTGGGTTGTACTTATGAGAAGAAATTAATTCTAATAAGCGTAATTTGACTCTGCAGTATAGAAATTGAATGCAGTGGGTATACAGTATATACCGGTATATGCTCCATCTATGCGTGTGTGGAGAGAGAGGATAAAGACGGGAGAGAAATTATGCCGTCGTCTTGCAAGAAGACTTTCATTTAGTGGAACCAAATTCCTGCACAAATATTTGAACGAGAACTCATTTCGTATGAGCGGCAAAGTAGTAAAAAAACGTACAGGGTGGCAATATGATTTCTTGGAAGAGAACAAAATTGCTCCTTACACAAAATAAAAATAACAAAACTTCTTTGTTATAGTATGTACATGTAAGCAACATAGTTTACGTACATAGATGAAATATTTATGCATTTTTTTTACCCCTTCAACAAATTTACCATTTTTTATGGCAATATTAAAGTAGCTGTAGACAGTGTAGAGCATACATTTATAATTTAATGACACACGGTGTATAGCTTTAATTGCCTTTTTAATTGCAATAAATGCTAAAAATCCAACCATAAAAAATTCAATGGTACATCACAACAACTGCATTTATTCCTAAGTGTGCTACACTTTCTCAATCGTCAAATTAACAATAATTCGACAATTAAGAACCTGTGGTACACATAGACTTAAAGAGTGATTTCTTAATTATAATGTCGGTGTTGGTTCCCCCACAAACTTCCTGTTTGAATTAATGAAAATAAAAGTCAAACCTTTTCGTGTCTCGAACTTTTTCTATTAATTGTATTATATTGATCACCCTGTAGCCTAAACTGAAAAGATTTACCGTTTACAAAGCCCAGAAAGAAGTTTGGACTATCGTATAAACAATGAGTCACCTGATTTGAGAGTTTAAACATAATATTCGTTTATGGCAAATGAAGTTCTGATAGAAGTTAAGAATATACACTGTACAGCACTGGCATACTGTACAGGCAATACATCAAATGAAAGCTAATCATTTTAGCTAAGTGTATGCCATTCGGTATAAAACTTTCATCATCTGGCTCACATTTCACATTGTAAAAAAGAAAGACAGAAAGGAATAAAGAAAGAAAAAAGCTAATAAGAATATAAAGCCATTTCTCAATCCAGCAATATTATTGAATTCCCTTCGTAAAGACGTGTTCTAAAAAACGACAAGTAAAACGGCTTTTCGTTTTACTTAGGAACCATTAAATTCCTTCAATTCCATTTCCTTTCACCGATAATAACAGCTTAAGAGTTGAATTCTGCAAAATATGAAAATGATTATTTGACAGCAGAAAAAGGTCACTAAATAATAAATGATAGTTTACACTAAAACTAATAAGAACGATTAGTATCAACTGTTTTTTTGTAATTGATAGATTATAATCTTATTCGGACAACAATTCTGAGTATGCATGTAGCTTTTCCCGTATTTTATGGACCATTTAAAAAAAAAATAATATTTTTTTACCATTTCTATCAGTAGATTACAAAGATTTCTTTTTCATCTTTGTCGTGATCGTTGTCCTGTTCATATAAATTTTAAACCCAGCACTGGACATTTTATATTAATTTCGAGTGTAAGACACACTCTGAGTTTTGGAAAACTTTTTCAAAGAAAAAAGGGCGTCTTATAATTTCTTAATAACGCCGTACCGTGTTCTTTATTAATATTATAGTTTATTTCAAAATAAACCAGAAAGTGAAATAAAAATAATTATATTATTAAATCAGTATTTTTAATTTAAAAGATTATGAAATATAGCAAATGTTACAGTCGGTGACCATTGGCAAACAAACAAGCCTAACCTCTCTTAGCTGTATTATTAAAAACCTTAATCAATGTTGTTGCAAATACAGTATGTGGTCAATGGCATTTTCATTTCTATTTTTAACTCATTCAGTGGATTGTTTTTATATGCAATAGCTTTACTAAAAAATAAAAACTTTTAGGAATAACATTTGTAAAAGAACATTATAAGAGTGGCAAAAAAATAACTGTCGATGATCTTATACAATAATAAACATTACTTCCGGATCTAAAACTATTTAATTGTATATGTAAAAATTGCCTCTTAATCATTTACCAATAAAATAATCAATTAATAAATTTATTTTAAACTTTATGATTTAAATTTTGCATATTTGTAATTTTGTTAATGAATTTGAAAGTCATCCAAGGCTGTTCTACACCGACCTTCTGATCACTTAGGAGTTCTTCTTCAATACAAGAAGTCTCCAATTTTTACAATCTTTCAAAAGTTCCCCTGACCGTAGAACGTTAGTATGGAACACATTTGGGATGACCCTCGTATCTGATTATATTAACAGACAGTTGAAACTCGCGAACTAGCACTAATTCTATGATGATAAACGGTAAGAGTCACCGAATTACTTTCTACAGTATCATAACACTAAATAAAATAAATGAATTTTATAACTGTAAAATTAACACTTTTCAAAATTAGTGTTACAAACTTTTATGAGCATGGACACCAATCGAATTGACCAAGGTACAGTGTATACTACTTAGAAAAGACGCATAAACAAGCAATATCCACAAGTATCCATTTATTACGAGTACTGTACTTGATCATTTCAAGCATTTTCTAACACTCACTTTTCATTTCCAACAGAATTAAAAGCTTTAAAGATGTTTAATCCAAATGTACGTCATTACACAGAGGCAATTAGTACGGTATATTACTGCTTATATTATTTAAGCTTTATATGTTCGTACATCTTCATTATAACATCCACATGCAACGTACATAATGCCTCTGTTGAAATGTTGCTTCAACGCATAGAAAGTCATAATATTTTAAGAGCAACCTAAAAATATTTGCAGCCTGTTTTCTGCTTTTGGGTTTTTATAGATTTGTAAACATCAAAGGTGCCGCATTCTCATGGTCGCGTGTGTTTCAAAATTCACTACAAGTTAATAAATCACTTCCAAATTTTCTAGACTGCTGCGGATCTGAAATCAAAACCCGCATCAGCTTTGGCGACTTCTAAACATTCAAGCTGTTTTATTTTGAATTTTGTCACAGCAATGAAAAGTACGTTAAATCACTACCACTGCCCACTGACAGCAACCAGCATGATTTGTAAAGCGAAAAATTTCAAACGGCGGTCTACGTTTTCAAAACCACATCGAAAGTACTTTTAAAACGTAAAAAAATAATATAGGTAATATACTGCATAAATATTCCATATACACAGCTCAAAATAATAACACGTACAATATTTACACCGTTAAAATTTAATTAATGTAAATGCTGCAATTGAATGTAACGCCACCTCATAAATATTTAATTTTATTCCCAAGTAAATTAACATATTTATACACATAAATTATGTCACTAAGCGACGTAAAAATATTTAAATTTCACAGATGCAAATTCACATACTGAAAATATGGTTCTACTTTACTTTAATTAACCACTTAAACAAAATTAACAGTGTCAATCTGCAAACACAGAGCACTCAACCACTACCGGTTATTCTGTATCTTTTTGCTGTGTTTAGCATGATATCAAACTGAAAACAAATATCATCCATAGAAAAAAAATGATCGTCAAAACTGTCATGTGTAATGCAATATTACTATGCATATCAAAACCATCAAATCAAGATGACGCGACGTTTGGTTACAAAAATATTTATACACTTCAGAATGCAATCACACAATGTTATACTGTCAAACATATCAACAAAGTGCAACTTTTACATGGCCAATGAGTTCAATAACTGCAATTTGAGTTGGACTGGTTTTATGGAGTTCATACTGCGATAAAGTAAAAGTCTGTGTCTGAAGGTGGAACACTGGATAAGCAGAGGATAAGCTCTACACAATAAAACACCAGTCTGGAATTGACAAGAAATGATTTGGGCTACTCACTTCAATTTTGAGTTGCTCATTTGTAAGATATGCAGCATTTGGTATACAAAGCTCAAATTTGAGTTGAAGATAAGAGTAAGGGAAAATTAAACTTGAAACAAATAAAATAATCCAATGCTCCTATGTTGTTTTACCAACATCGTGGAATTCTTTAAGCTAAAAAATGCGTTGGTTTACATTGAATTGCTGTCGACCAAAGCCAAAGTGAGGTCATTGTGTGGGCTAAATTAATAGAGTAAACCATAGTCTATTCAATGGCTGGGGCCGCCGGCGTTAGTAAATAAATAAAAAAATAAGACAGACAAAAAAAGTTAAGTTTGATAAAAAAAAATTGAAGTCCTCACACCACCCACCGCAATTGAAGACTAATTCTTACCTACATTACCTCTAATTACCAGGAATAAGCAACCAAAACTTGTTATACTGTATTTCACGTAGACAAACCTGCATAAACTTAAGTCTATTAAATTGTTCAGGTAAAGAATTAAACATGTTATTCTTAGTCATGTCAGTACAAATATTGTTTTGGAAAACAATCTTAAAATTTGAAATAAAGATCACAATGGCGTTTAGTTCTAAAGTGGATTAAATAGAATACCGGTATACGAGAAAATAATGCTATTTCCACAACTTGAACTAAAAAATTGTGTTATTATAAGTGTACAATCTAATACCTTTGACAGTATAATAAATTCGCAAAACTATTGTTTTATATATTTCAAACTAAAGTTACATCGACAAAAAAGATTAGTGAAAACCCAATAGCTTTAGCAAAATGTGTTTTATAATGTAATAAAATTAATATTCGACTGAAATAACGATGAAAAACCAAATAAAATCAACATTGTATTAAAATGATTATATGAGAAATACTATATAATTATTATGAGTTGAAACAAATAAGAAAATTTTTGTAATGTCATAAATTAAAGTAATTCTTTATTACATTTATTTTACGATATAACATGTAGGCGGCTATCCTGTTTTGAGTATGGAGAAAGAAATGAAGCCAGGATCTCATGTCTTTCCATTGGTACCGGTACTCATTTTTCTTCCTCATTTCACACTCTCTCAATTTTCTAAAAACTGTATCTGTTTTTCTCAATTTAAAAACGTGATGCCATCTTTTTGAAGCGACTCCCAAAAGCAGAAGTATAAAACCACAAAAATAAAAGTTCCCCCATCAATGAATTAAAATGTAAGCCTTTAAAAAGCTTGAACTACCGACTTTGCAATTTGGAAGCCTTGATGCAATTCTTATGGAAAGTGTGATACCTGCAAAGATTAAAGAATTTGTGCATTGAAAAATGCAAAGGTAAACAAATTTTGAAATGCTGAAAGTGTACCGTACATTTCAAGATAAAAATCGTTAAAGAAGCCATTAGATAATGAGATTCCCAACAAATTTCAGCAAATCATAATATTTGACTGAGTTTGTTAATGCAGTACCGGCATCTTTATTGTATAGACATTGTCTATTAATTTTTTTAAATTCTTCAACAAATAAACAAACACAAATTTGAATGATTAAAAGCAAATCAATTTTAAAATGTATCTCTAGTCTATAAAGTCTAAAATGCAGGTTAAATTCTCCATTCTGTCACCCACATTTTTATATTGATAAGAACGCTATGTTTCTGTATACATTACTGTGGAAAGCACTGCAAAGTTATTGTATGCTACTACATATTGTCATTTATGACATTAGAAATCCAGGAAATTTAGCTATATCAAGATGCATAACATTTTCATCGATTTTACAGTACCGGTACATATACAAACATGCTATACCCACACTGTACATGTCCATTAGTTTCTGTCAATATATTTTGAACAAAATGAAATTTTGCTTTATATAGTCTTTCAAAAACGTAATAACTTATTACAGTTCCTAACCTTTTAACCATCATTTTGGTCGCTTAAACGTTAAAGCATGTAATAAATTTTAATATAAAATCCTTTTATACAGTATATATTTTGCTTCAAGAGTAATAGAAATACTGTATACGTTTGTAAAGGGGTTTTCCTTATATTGCAACATCGTATTACAGTATGCATCAACCTACGTTATGAATATAAGAAGATAAATTTGGCATCAAAGGGCTACAGTTCAAAGATTCTCAATAAACATTACAGCTGCTAGACCTATTCAAATTCTTTTTTTTTTTTAGACATTTACACAAAATATTAATAGAAGTTCTGCTTCTTACTACAAATAAAAGGACTTACTAGTCTGAATAACTTAACCATGGCAAACGCAATTCAAACTTATTTTAGAGATGCTATAGTTACGGTAATATAAGAAAGCAAGTTTTGAAGTTAACTTCAAATTTCACTAAGTTGTTTGTTTGTAAAGTATAAGTTAGAGATGCTATTTTTTATTAATTTGCGAGTAGCATATTTTTGTTTGAAAAAAAAATCATGATGCAGCTAGCTGATACCAAGTTTTCAACACTTGAACTGAGAATATCGCTGATGAAACAATCTCAGAAAATTGTTAACGTGCCAAAATTAACACCCTAGTCTCGAAATAAACCCAAAGAAATCTAAGTATTACTCTATATACTTCTACATTAGAGCTTAGAAGATTATAATGAATCGTGTTATAGCACTTAATAGTTAATACCAATCTTTCCAGGAAGACCAGAGATTTGGTCTATACTAGTACTCTCTACCATCTCAAGTAAATAAATATAGATTTTAAAAACAATGCATTTTGAATAGTAGCGAGAAAGAGGTGAGACAATTCGCCATCGAAACGAATGGTAATTAGTCTCGCTTCTTTATTCGCACTGTTAAAAAAATAAAAAAAAAAATCCCATTGCTTACCATGCCGTTCCTTATATTCTAAACACAACAATTTTTAATGCTCAACAATTTTATTTATAATGACTGATTTACAGGGTGTTTATCGATCAACTATTCGCCAACGTAACTCGGTAGATATTACAGTAGTAACTCATACAACTCTCATAGTTATGCAGTACCACATCATGAAATTTCAAAGTAACCATAGTAACAGGTATATTCCCATAGGACAGCCGTGACACACACCCAGAATGGGGGTTCACAGGGAAATCAAACTATGCGAACAACTATTTTTTATTACTTTCATATTTTGCTATATCTTTTATACACACTTAATTGAATACATCCTGCATAACTCATTTAAATTATTACTGATTTTGTGGTGAAATTTCAATTTTATTTGACTAAGATAAATATAAACGGCAAAAATAGAAATATCAAAACCAATACGTCTAATTAAAACATATATTAAAAATTTCATTCAATCTTGAGCTTGTAAAATGAAAAAGTGCTTAGTGTCTCCCTGATCCCATATGAGGGAACCCTAAAGTAGGCCCTTCAAATTTTCATACGCTGTCAAATATAATTGAAATAGACAAAATATACAATATATCATAAGCAGCCCCCAATAACAAAAAACTTTTCAATGTGGCCCTCCATAGGATATGTTTTTCCCATTCCTAGTGTAGACTGTTTAGCGTAGTATTTCACCAAAATAATGACTTTTCTGTCTCTTTGGAGAGTATTATGCTCCCCTGAGTGCGCTATTGCACGGCTAAAAATGATGTTATAAAAACACATGTTATGTATCACAAATTAATCCAACTTGAGTTTCAGTACCACTATTATCTACCGACTCCATAACTTTTAGAACTGAATTTTTGATGCAGCACAAAATGCATATAAAAGACAGAAATGATTTACAGCTAACTTAATTCACTAACGTGTGGTTGTAACTCACTAGTCTATACTGAAACAGATTCTTCCTCCCCAAAAAAAATTGATTTAGCTTTTAACAATGTCAATGATAAGTTATTTTGCTAAACCACCTGTAGATACTGTAGTGTTGCGCGGTACGAGTATCTTAAATCAGATTCTTGAGACGCTAAACAAAGCAGCCAATCGCAGTTTGGCCATTAAGATGTCATCATCGACCGCCTTAAGCTATAAAATAGCAACGTCTGGAAAACGTCAACTATTTTTTCTTTCATGCCTAATACCTAACAGCTAATTTCTCTATCATGTTCTGTAACAGTCGAATGCCATACTAATAGACAATTAAATTCTAGGCTATTGTGTCCATAAAAAGCAGTTATGCCAAAACCAGGCTGTGACATGAAAGCATAATAATTACGCCGTTTAATGATATTTATTAATTCATTAATAAACATCCCATCACGACGCGCCGACAACTGTGGCGGTATGTACGGTTTATGCGCGTGTGTCTCTTTATGGTAATTTAACATTCAGCTGACTCACTCATTAAATAAATTTTTAAATCGACAATTAACGCGGTAGCTAAATTGGCACTTTTTACTCATTATAAATGTAAATATACGGCAAACTTTTCGAAATGATATTGCTCGGCTATATTTCTTAGTCAAGCTATAGTGAAAAGAGGGAAAATTAACATTAAAAATGAATCTAATGAATTCCTTCGGAAAGCTGGCAGAAGAGTAAGTTAAGAAAAGCTTCAATAAAAAAACCGCCGTCTTTGTAGAGCGACAGCAGTCACAGCATAGTGACTAAATTACTACTGATCGACGCTGATTTCATCTCGAGGGAACTCACTTTTCTCCTTCAAATAAAAAAAAAAGAAAGAAAAGGAAAAGAAAATCTCTTACCTTACGTGTTTAAACAACTTGGTTATGCGTTTTTGTCGAGTCAATTTTTTCCACTCAAAAGAAACACCAATAAAATATATAAACACTCTATATCCTTTGTTAAAAAAAAGTAAATGTGCAATTTGGATATGACAATTTCATTCAACATTCGATTTTGTTGATGTAACAAGAGAAGAAAAAAAAAAATTGAAAAATTCGCATTACACTAACACACAGGGACAAAATCAGCAGCAACCAAACACCCGTCAAGTTTAGAAACTAAAATGATTGCAAAAAATACTTTATAAATTTTTTCAATGTGTTTTTATCAACTAAAACTGCATTTTTATTGTATACATTGTATTTTCTCCTAATTTAACTGCAGGGCGCGCCCAGTTTAATGCTTAAATGGAATTTAAGTTAACTGCCCAAAGTGCAAAAAGCCCATTTATAAACTTTTTGGTCAACAGAAACAAGCGTAAAGGCTAATACACTGTATTTTTATTATTTATATCCTACTAATGAATACTAACACGACATTATTCCAAAGCCTATACTTTGTTTGTATTTTTTTCACATAAAACGCTTTTGCTTTGTTTATCTCAAAAGGTAAATTAACTTACCGGTCGATGCTAATGGCCATCATCGTAAAGACGCTTGCTGCCACCGAAACAACTGCCACAAAATTACTAAACTTACAATAAGCATCACCAAAAGGCCACTCTCCAGTGACCATGAACACCAAATTAAATATGACATTAAGAGTCGAAACCATAATGTCTGCAACTGACAAATTGACCAGAAAGTAATTGGTGACGCTTCTCATACGCTGATGACCAAGTACAATCCAGATAACTATAAGATTTCCACCCGTGGCCATCACAACCATTACACCAAAAACGACCGACCACACTAGCTGAAGCCAAAATGGTAAACGGAAATTGGACAGTGGTGCTGCTTCAGTGCTACTCGCATTTTCTTCCGATTCAAGCATTAACTGGCTGCTCATTACACAGCGTAAAAACTGAGAAACTTTGTAAGAAGTTACGTTGGAGTTGCAAGCAGATAAAAACATGTTTGGCAGGTCATTCGCGAGGCCCTGTTCACTTGGAAGTTGCAACAAAGCCATAGCGTCCTCGTCAACGTATTGACGGCATGATTCGGTCGCAATGGAACCATTGAAGATGTCCTGAGTAAAGTTTACAAATCCATTAGAAAGATCTGTGCAGTTAAATCTATCCATTGTTCGCTGCACTTAACCACAAAATGATACATGAAACTTAAGTTTTTTCTTGTTTTTATATATAAAAAAGTAATAAAATGATTAGAGGAAAAACAGTCGTGAAAACGAGGTAATGTGACGGTCGGCGTAACCGTTCTCACTCTCGACGTCGACAGCGCTTTGTTATACAGCAAAGTAGAAATCGATGTTCGCGAGACCTGTTACGTTCACTCAAGTGTAATAACGCCTGCCGCTACACGCCATACACAGTTTAACGTGTAACAGATGATGGTAGCCACCTAGCGGCTAATCGAAAAACGCTCGTCCAACGCCAGCGTTAAAAATAAACAAATATCTTTCACTTAAAATACATAAACATTCAGTACGTAACAACACTTTAACGCTGAGTTGCTAGCTTACGAGACCAAGTGAACTTATATAATATGCAACAACGTAATCGGATTTACTCCTTTTATAAACATACAGTAGTCAGTCTCTCGACAATATGTCATTAATTCAGCCATAAATCAACAAAAATTAACACTTCAAATTTGTGTTTTAAAGAATCGATGAAATATTTTTGACCAAAGAACGCCACAAAATCCTACAAATAAAATTTTTTTTTATAACTAAACGACAATCCAAATTGAAAATATTTTTCAAGATAGGCTCAGCGTTTTATAAACGTTAAATAAGATACCACTTGTCTGTCTTAAATATTTTATTTTAACCCGATATTTTCAATTTAATTTAAGTCCAAAGTAAAAATAAATAATTTAAGTTAAGGACTAGCTAGGAAAAATATCGTTAAATATTTACATCACGAGTATCATTTTTAGTTTTCAAATTCGGCGATATAGTTTCAATATAGTGAACTATCAAACTGCATTTTGAATTTCTTTATTTTGACTTTTAATATTTCGATATATCGACTCAATGTTTCGATTTGACAATATATTGTCAGCTTAGTAAAATAACTTCCTAACTCCATTACCTAATAAATAATGAGACAAATCGTTATTGAAGGCAATGTAACTCAGTCTCATCACTTCAAGAAAAATAAAGAAACGGGACAAATATGTATTTAGACTAATGCCATTTAGTCTCGTTTCTTTAGTGATGAAAGTTAAAGTTGCAAGATTTTATGTAGTTGACATCAAGAAATATGTTAAATATGGAAACATTGAAAATTGATCAATGATAAAATATTAATTTATTTCGTATTTTTACCTAAGAATAATCGGTACCGGTATAGAAAAAAGCCGTTGAAATATCGAAATTCTAAAATATATTAAATAAATATTGCGTTTTTGTATATATCAAGTTGTACCAAACTTTTCAATATCACACAGCTTTAGCCAGAACACGTTTCCAAGTACTCTTTAAAAATAGCCTACTGTACATACTGTAATTATGGAAAGTGTTATTACAACACTGTACATTTGCGGAGACAAGGGATATGAAAAACTTACAATGACAATGTCTTTATCAATATCAATCAGTTGATGACTTTCTTACTACGATTAAGTTAGTTGAAGCAACGCAAGTGGCACCCGCAATCAAGTTCGGTTTGCAGTGATTTAGGAATGCACCATTCTATCGCTAGTGTATCAGCCTTATTCATCTTAATTAATTTAATATAATGTGCCTGACTGATCTTTCCTAATACAAATGATAACAAATATAATAAAAATTGAGAATAACTCTTCTATAGATTACATATACGGTAAGTCTGTTAAATTCTTTGACAACTTTGGTACTGAATAACTAACGAGTTTCTGATCCAATTTTTTTCCACATAAAATATTTGATAGACAGTTGTCACTATGTAATTACGCTTTACTTGAATTACATTTACCAATTTATTTCAATTGTAGTCAAAACAGACTCATGTTCGTTTGTGCTATGTGAACATGTCCAGAGAAGAGTTAAAAATAACTAAAACGCTAAAAAATACAGTATAAATTTAGTCTTATGTAACTAACTATTTCGGTATACTGCATACAGGATAAACAATAACTATGTAACATCAATAACATTGCGATTTAGGTGACTAATACGATTCAAGTCGACATACGCAGGCAATAACTTAAATGCAAACGGAAATTTATATAAAAAATACGATGACGTATAAATATACAGGAAATTTGGCATCCGTTTTAGTTTACCCTCAAGTAAAAGGCAAGTAACGTAGAAATACAGTATAGCAGAATGAATATAAGGTTTAGAAAAATGTAGAAGCAATTGCATGGCGGATCAAATAGCTGTTAGGCACGTACGTCGCACATCAATTGTAAACTGCGCGTCCATAACCAGTGATTGGCCAACCAGCAATTTATGGCAAAGCATCTTGAGGGAATTTGCATAAAGTTGACGAACAACCACACTGAACAAAAGTGGCATATAAGCATGCACGTCTAGCTAGCAAATAAGTTCATGTCGGAATTCTGTACAAGAGCTCAATTTAAATTTCGGGGAGTGGAAAGCAAATAATGCATTGAATAATAACCTAGTCACGTTTACAAATTGCTTTAAAACTAGTGTCATAAAAAAATTCGACAGTACCAGTTTGTGGTACCCTGCTGATTTTGACTAAAAATTTGCGACTTGTGTGTGAAGTATACAAATTTATGCAAATTGCAACTCGTAAACTTTTTGAATAGTTTTAAAATGTTAACGATTTTTTTTTTAAAAAATTATTTTTGGAAAAATAACCACATTGGTTAAAGATATGCAATAACTCTTTAAATGTTGTTGAAAGTTGTGAAAACATAAAAAAAAGGTTATAAAACGAGAAACATTTCCAGCAAAGTTATTGATTTTATTCTTCTTTTTTTTAACTTCATTTATATCCAGAAGCTATACTAGAAGTTGATTGTAAACATCACCTAAAAAGAAAAATGAAAAAATTCCTGGTGACAAAATGAAAAGCAAAAAAAAAATATAGAAATTGCAAAATTAAATAAATGTCTTACAATTCGCCAAGTAAAAGCCCATGACGGATTGACAATATTTGTTGTAATTTTCAATAACGTCACTCATTTTCGTGATATTTTGCCAGAACATAGAGTGGCTCGAGGCATTAGAGAAAAAAAACAGCGAAACCTATGAATAACTATTAACCGAGTATAATAAATACAGTATAAGAAAACGTTTTTAGAGTAGCTAAAAAATCAATCAAGTAAACTAGGCGCTATAGCTTACATGACATAAAAAGCCAAGTTGACAATCGTAATGTAATTTATGAGCATTCAGCAGTATTAGTTAATCGGATTTCGTTATTCAATCAATAAATAAACGATTATTTATCGTGATCAAACCAGTGAAGCATTTAAGATCAAAAGTGAGTCAACGTAGCCACATCCAACAAAAATCGCTTTACTTGCTTTTCCGCTGACAATGTCAAATGACAGCCGGTCAACTTTAACCAGCTTAAAATCCTTTATAAAAATAAACTTTACAATGAAAAATGCTTTTTCTTCGGAAGAACCTTGACGTTGATTAATGTCACTGACGTTTCTGGTAATACGGTGGCTAAATCCAGATGGTGTGTGACCTGTGCCGTCGACATCCCAAGGTTAAAAACTACTTCCATTCCATGCACCTCGAACACATATACCGGATTATTTACACTTGTAATAATTCGCAGAAATCTTAATAAGCAATAAATTAAATCACTAGTGGTTATCGACTTGCTAGACAAATTCAAATCTCTTGAAAAATTTGACACACATGAGTAATTTCAGCTTTCATCAGTGCAAACCATTGACGATGATGGAAAACGTGTTTCCTAATTAGACTGACATTTAATAAGTGTTTTATAAAATATTTGAACGTGCAGTACATAAGAGGATTAATTTTAAGCTAAAGTAATTTTAAAACAAAAAGCCAAAATTCTCATTTACTTGTACACAACATGGTGGTTGTATTTCAATGCGAAAGATTAGATTAATGTAAAACAGGAAATTGAATTGTAAAAACCGGATTGCATCTATCACAATGCACAAACAAGCAAAAATGTGAAAATAATGCTATTACAAGATTTAGCATACAAGTACAGTACATTAAGCTAGTAAACCAATCTGAAGCCATTTCGAAAATCTAAAACGTCGTCGTTTTATTTATTTAAAATCTTTATCAGCTCTGATTTCATCACACATAAGCAGCATTAAGTGCTTTCCAACTGCAAGTTATTGTCAATACAGATTCAAGTTCAAACTCGTATTTTTTAAGATCATTATGCAATAGGGCTAGACGATTTTTCAGTATTGGAATTGAAAGACACTTCGACAGGTTAATCAAAAAAATTTTAAACGACATTAAATTGTCAACCAAATAAATAACAAATCGTCATTCAAGCCAATGTAACTCAGTCTCAACCCTTTATAAAAAAAAAAAGACATTTATGTATTTATGCTATTTAATCTTTTTTTTCTTTATACAGTAAGTAGAAGATGAAGTTGCAACTACTAAACAACACAACTTTTCCAGAAGAATTATCAAAAAAAGTTGAATTAAAGTTTTAATGATCGAGTCTGTGATTTATTTCTTTTTTTTTTAAATAAATGAAAGACTAAAAAATAAAAACCATAATTATATTTCAAAACATTTTCACCAAAAAATTGCAACTTAATCATTAAGAATTGTTTTTTACTTGCTGCAAGTACAATAATTTATATAAAATAAAAATTACACCGTTTGTAATCATGCATTGTTCCAAAAATAAAAAGAGATCACCAAACTCAATTCTTTTTAATTTAATTTGTTCAAACGAAAAACATGAGAAAAACTGTGTGTTAAACGGATATTATTTCAGTTCTATCAATACTCCACAGGAGCATTGTCAACATCATAAACAGCCAAATGTCTAGTCTAGTCTAGTCGGTAAACTTACGTGTTCGTTACAAGCCCTTCAGTCATCCATTTAACACCAGAAATACCGTTAGGAAAAACTAAAAACGACTGCTGAAATTTGTCCATCTACCAAAACTTTTCCATTTCCCAGTTGAACTACGCATTGATCACCTAATTGCCTCTAAACAAACCAGCTTGTTTACCATAGACAAGTTACATTCTTACAATGATTAACACAGTATGTAGTCTTTAGAGCTTCATAATATCAAAATATTCCCAACATCAAAATCGAAAACTATTTGTAAAATATCTTCAAATAAAAAAATAATTACTTCAGACTTGGAAATTTAAAACAGAACTTAAGCTTCTAATTTCAACAAATATAATGTTATAAGTTGTAAATGCTTAACACTTTTATCTTAAAGTTAGAATTTCGATTTACTTTTTAGTGAACATTAAAACCTCAGTTGGTATATACTTTAATTAAAGTTAACCAGAATCAACAATTTTAATTTAATAACAAAAAAAATTTAGTCTACTAAAAGTTGCAAATGTTTTATCGTTTAAAAAATTAATGTTTACCATGGGAAATCAAGTTTCTTTTTCACTTTCAATTTAAAAAAAATCTTTACCCAAAATTGTCGCGCCTCAATGTTGTAAACGGCTATAACACTTGTAATTGGAATTGTCAGTTCTCTGATGTAGCAATAATGAAAGAAAAAAAGGTTTTTAAAAGCAACTACAACTTCACTTAACTAAATTAAATTTGTAGTCATTAGCTTCGAAGACAAGTTGCCCAACTTTTATGTGTAAATTTCGTGAAACTTGTCGTAAAATAGCGGAGGGAGTAAATGAGAAATATTTTGTCAAAGTAGAGCTACAAAATATTACTAAGTTATATTTTTCATAGCTTTGCGACTAATTTACGCTCTTGTAATAGTTTGTTGAAACAGAAGTCTGACTACTAAACCGCCACTCTGGTATGTAGTGGATAGCGAAAACAATGTCTCTATCGTGTTCATTTCCATTTGAATGAGCTGGCAAGCAATGCTTCATTTTCTTTTCCATCGCGCTAGCACATACTCGGAACACTTGAATCCCTTTTCGAGCGCAGCAAAAATATAAAAACTAATCTTCTAAATCCATATGACGTTATAATATCGATTTTACATACTTTTATCCTTTTTTTTCTTATAGTTTCATAATGATAAATTATGAATCTTTTATTGCTTGTATTATCATTCAAACTGAATCTTATGTTTACATTATAAATGGCTCAAATCTCAGTTTTATATTTAGGGCCGAATAACGTTTTGTGATTTTCTACCTCTTTTTTGAAGGTTGCTTCAAACAATGACACCACATTTCCAAAATTGAATAAATGAAATAAAATGTTTAAAAATAATTGAGGGTGTGAAAAATGAGATGCTTAATTTCATGAAAAAACTGAGGACTAAATGCAGGATTTTCTACCTCTTTTTTTGAAGATTGCTTCAAACAATGACACCAGATTTCCAAAATTGAATAAATGAAATAAAATGTTTAAAAATAATTGAGGGTGTGAAAAATGAGATGCTTATTTTCATGAAAAAACTGAGGACTAAATGCAGGAAACTTTTGCCTGACTCCAAACTCAAAACAGTGTTTCCATTATAAATCCATATAACAAAATGTCTTTCACCACTTTTAAGTATTTCCTTTCACTGAGAGTCTCAATGTTTACCAACTTTATTCCATTTTTTGTTTAATGCTTTAATTCTTGAACTTGAAGTTCCATTTTACCCTCACCCTCGTCTTAACTATTTGAGGACGTAAAACAATCAGAATTAGTAATCAAACGTATTTCTTGCTCCATTATAACTAACATTATTATTAATTATTAATATTAGCTTTAGGTTGTGCTTATAAACTGTAGAACTCTTAACATGAAAATAACAAACTCGTTAACGGACAGCTGTTTTCAGCTCTGAACTAATCCCCTCTGAGTCTTGTTTTAATGGCGGTGTCGTAAAACGAAATCGCTGAAAATGAGCAGCAAACTTTCATACTCTTGAGAACCAGTTAATGCCAGTATACTGTATGCTCTTTAGATAAACGAGATAAATAAATACACTGGTCAGAAGAATGTAGTCTTCATAATTGTAAGTAATGAGCAACGCTGTTCGAGACCATCTTAAAATGCATCAAATGTTTCAACAAACTCAAATTTATGAAACCGAGCTTTAATAATAAAGTAAAACTATCAAACTTTTAATTTAGTTACTAGACATCGTTTATAATACGGTACAGTGAACCACGCTTATACATAAATTTCCGTAATAACAAATTATTGAGGTGTTGTTTGGCCAGATATTTAATCAGGGATAATTTATTTTTAAATTTATCACAATTTTGTTTATATAAAAATATTTTAACAGTTTTCTTTAACAGCTTCTTTCGTAAATCCCCTGTTTTTAATTGTAAAGTAACACAATTACAGTATGTGCAAATCTGAGCTAAGAATTTTAGGAATTACGGCGTGCACCATCGAGTCTAGTGTTTTATAATAATTATTCCTTCAAATTAACTTACACTCTAGCCAATTTCATAAATTTATTGTTCAATTATGGGGTTTGGGTAGTCACTCCAGTAAGAGTGCAGGAAGAATATTCCCCCAGAACTTTGAACTTTTAAGCAACATCTTCTTGTGATACTTTTATTTTTGAAACCATAAATTGCTTTGTTAATATTTTCTGACATCATTCGACATTAGAAACAGTTTCACAACTACGGCATTATCAGCTACTAGAAACTGCATGTCAAGTTCGAACCATTTTTCTTGTCAATTACTCTGTAAAATATAAAGTTATCGTGTCAAAATTACTGTTTTAAAAATCTTTTGGAAATTAATCTGACTTATTTCCCATATATTTTATCGGGCACTCAAAATAGAAAAACTATACTAGTTAAAAAACATTTACTGCATATTAATAAACTAGGAATTCCTTAGAATTTCACACTTTAAAACATTCAAAAAATACTTAAATTAATTTTATAGTAATGGTTTTGTCTAGAACTAATTTTGTATTAATGCCGAATTTGAAAAAGACAATATAGTAATCGAAAGTTTGTATTTCATAGTCACTTTCCACTTTGACGTTTCTAGGAATCAATTTAATTGTAAAAGCCAAGAAAATTTCAATAAAATAATAAACTTTTTTCAAAAATTATATTTACAATTTTCAAAAGTACAGTACATAGAATCGTTATAAACTTTATTTTTTTCACCCAATTTGTAATAGAATTTGTTGGCTAAAAATCAAAAACCAAATCAAAAATTTAGAAGTCATTCGACTGTATTGTCATTTGAAAACGTCATAGTAACGTTTACGTGCTTTTATCAATTAAATAAAAAAAATGCATTATTTTTCCCATAAGATTTTGAAATAATAATAATCATTATTTGTGCTTTAGGTTTTGCACTACCTGTAATATTGCATAGTCAACGTCAATTTTTTTTATACAGTAAATACAAAAGTCAATCTTACGCTACAAGTAGTTCGTAATTGTTTATCTATGCTGGTACACAAATGCGAAACTGCCAAAGGCGATCTGAAGATCTAATCCCCCCAAAAAACGCATTCAAAACATTAGCCAAAGTAATGGTCGGTCATCGCTTAGCCGTTACTTAACTTTAAGTTTCTCTAACTTAAAGTAAAACGATACAGAAGTGCTGCATCAAATTTCTTAGCTATTTCAAAAAGCAATTTTACTTGCATTATTTCATCACTGCATTAATATCATATCTTTTATGAGCTAAATTTCGTAATAATAACTTTCTTCAAGGTGAATATAAAGCTTTATAAGAAAAAAATAATAACAATGATCTCTCAACAGCTTCGTTTCGTTTATCTTTGCAATTCAGCTTTGTTTACGTCTAATAAATAAATAAAAAAATATCATAGGTTATTAAACGAAAATCGCATCCTTTATCTTTCAGCATCATTTTTCATAATAGCTGCAAACTTATCGACAAATTTAATCAAAAATATCATCCATGCAAATAATTTCACAGCCTGATGAAACTGATATGCCCAAATCTGAATTTTTAAAACGTAAGCACATACTGAACAAAGCGATTTGAATGCTAAAGTTATGTTCAAAGTACAGTATAAAAAACAACAAATGCAAAGTTTAAAACAGACGCATTCATTCAATAAGCTTAGCTACGTTAAACAATGTATAATCAAATTAAAAAAGTGAAGTCAAATAACTAAAGTGCAATAACTACGCTCCATTGACTCACAATTATATTGCCCTTTAAACTCAAAATTAAAATGGCAAAAAAAGTACAGTATACAGTATGTCGTTAAGTTGAAATCACCAATTTATCACCACAGATATTAGTAAAAACACCTCAGACCCATTATATTAAATTCTTCAAAACAACCTTTTTTTTACATTAAAAATGCTATTAAACATTTTTCATATTTAAACTTTTCTACTAGATATTAATTTGTCAATTTTAAGAGTCTGCGTCAAAATTGAATTACAGCCTGCGATTTTAGATTAAAGTCTTTGGAAACGAAGTGATCAAACTTATAAACAGCATCCTCATTCAAACGATAATTAATATTACAGTGTCTCTTTAATATAAATCATTATTTTCTAAGGAGATCCAGAATCATCCAAGAGACGTTGTACACCATAGTCTAAATTTAGCCGACACACACACAACAGATGTAATTACGAGGAAATGATTACAAACATCACCATTAATGGGCATTTCTATGCATTAATGGCAAAAAATGTTGGATAGGAAACATCGCAATAAAAACGCCATTACTTCATGCATCAGATGATTCGACATTAGTTATAACAGTAGTGCAGAAAAATCCAGATTGCCTACAGCTTATAACTCTCAAACAAACACTCGTATGTTTATGAATTACACAGCCTTCATACAAGTACACAGTGCAATGCGTGTAAGAATACGTTTGCAAAAATTATTTACATTCGTTTCATGTAGCATTTCAATTCAACGACTCACATAAAAGCCTCTGAGTTTTATGATCGACACAAATATTGTAGTCAGAAAATAAAAAAACACACCAATAATATTTTTTAGCTGCAAGATCACATTTTCTTTGCAAGGGCAAACAGGATTCCAAATGCAAGCATCTCTAAGGTTTTGTTAGGTTGTATGTAAGAAATTATCTTACACAAGTAAATACTCAATTATTATGATGAAAAGTAATAGCTACTTAGTAAATTCCATTTTTGATATTATTTTCGACATAACATATTTTGATGCCGATGAGACACGCACGACGTTCCCTTTAAGCTGAGTACTAGTTTTACGTTATGTACCGTATTTAAATTGACGGCTCAAAACGTTTCCCCTTCTTAGGACAACATTTTAACATCACACAACAGTGCAACATGATTATATTGGACTCCAATAGAAATAAATAGCTAAATGTAAAATAAATGTGCTTATTAAAGGCACACTTAAATAGTTACAAATGTTTATCTTATAGTTTATATAGCTTAGAAACCGTACTTAAATTTTCACTAACAACAGATGAATTTGGACATATTTCAAAAGCTTAGTTGACAGATAAAGTGAGTTGTAAAAAAGTATTTTTATTTTAAAAATTAATAAAATATTTGTTTAGTATTTAAACAATAATACAAATCGATTTACGATTTTTGTAGACAAGTAATATGTATAATTTGCATAATGTTACCTTATCTGTAATTGCTGTAAAGCATTTTATATTGATAAACGTATTCTAAAGTTACTTTTAATGTAAACTTCCATCAATATTTCACATTTGTTTTTGTGCTTTTCAACTGACTAAAATGTGGATTTATACTGTTGCTTATGTTTATTAAACAACATATGTATATTTCGTCAAATGTCAGTAACAAAATAAGTTTTTTAGTGTAAAAACCGGCCGCAGTAAGCTTACAACTGGCTATCGACGTCATTAAGCCATGCCTAATAAACTGATGTGATTCTATGGTGTAAGTTATAGTTAAAAACAAAAACTAAATATTTTGGAATATTTTGTAAACTACTATTTCGTTAATTAGATTTTAATAAAAAATTACAAAAATTAAAAAAAAAAAAAAAATTGAACTAAAAACAGCTTATTTATTCAATACAAAAGTTGACACAGAGTCGACCAGATTCATGTTGTCCGAATAAGTGCTAAGGAACGTTTTCGCCATCTCATCCCGTTTGCTTCAATGTTTAGGATATTATTATACTGTATAACTATACTTAAATTTATTAAATGGTTATTAAACTTTCAGCTACAGTGCTGTAATATAAAAAACAAAGATAAACTATTATAAAGGTATGCATTGGTTCATATTGTAATGACAATAATTAAGTTTTACGGTTTCGTTTTTTAAATATCGCACTTGAATTTATTACAGCAATTTCTTGAAAATATCCTTACTCAATATAACAACACAAATTTACTTTTCTGCAACGCAATAACATAGACCATTTTTTATTCGCGTAAATTGGACTGCTGCATTTTCATTTCAACTTCAAAAGCATAAACTGAATCATTCAAAAATAAATAAAAAAAACAAAAAAAAAAAAAAAAAAGCAAACAAACAAATGCATAATGTAAGTACCGCTAAATTAAATATAAAGTCAAAATTAATTATACAGGTATAATAACAATTTATTTATTAAGTAAAAGAAATGTGTATATGTAATTTTTATACAGGGCTTCCAGTTACTTTAACCTTTTCACAAAAAAAAAAAAACGTCGAAATATTCAGTGTCATATAAAACTCAGCAGAAACTATAGGCTGTGTATAACTTAAAGAGTTTATAAAATAATCTTAGCTACTGTAGCTACTGGAAATTCGTAGAACAGAGCAATTTACTACAAATTACTATCGGCTGTAAGTGATTCCAAGTACTAGAGTCCACATCTACAAATCATTCATCTCAGACATTGATACACAAAAAATTATTAAAATTTATATGGAAAACTTAAACTCAAAAATAAGATCATAATCTTATTCTAGTAAGACATAATCTTCAAAACTACGCAAAGTTATTAATTCTTATTATGCAGCTAGCTAATTTTAATGAATTAACCCAAACAAAGCACACAATTAAAAATCTAATTAATTAATTAAAAGTCTTTCTAACATTTCTTCTTTATTTACTGTGTATAGTCGGTACTGTATTTGCAAAAAAAAAAAAAAAGATTTGCACGTAAATAACTAAAGAAGCTAGCAAAAGATACACAGTAAACAAAGAAAACAACAAACAACAAGCAAATAATAGAATAGCGACGATATGAAAACGTTTCCCAGCTGAGAGGTAATAAGAAAAATACATGACGGAGCACTTCAACTATGAAAGCTAACAAACGATGAAGGAAAAATAAAAGAAAAAGAAAATAATAATATTGTCTAACAAAGAAACCATTTCGATAAGAGCCTGAACGATGACAAATGAAATGGGCTAAAGCAGAAGTCGTAAAAAAGCAACAAAAGCTTAAAAAGTCGCCAAGCTCACGTGTTAATGTGGTGAAAAACAGTCGCATTTATATAGATTTACATTACCATTAAACAATAATAACAAAATTTATATACCTGCGTAAAACGTCTCTTTTGCAGCTCATTACCATTTCAAATGCAAGAGATGTCGTAAATATCATCATTTAAAATTTGGGATAAATTTGCAAATTATGTACTCATAATGCCCGGTACAATACAAAACACAAACAAACACTAGTTTAGTGCCATCTCGTAATTCTAAGTCATTAAAATAAATAGACGAAAAGCATTAATTTAAAAAGTCTCCATAATACAAACTTGACAATAAACCTTGCTTCCATTAACAAAATATTGCCTGTCTTGATTATAACTGAGCTAAGTAATTACTCAAACACACAATAAAATGCTAACGCCTTAATCCAGTTAAATAGGAAATGGTAATAATAATAATAACAACTAATACCAAGAAAATTGTATAAATTTTAACCAATCATATAAATTAAGCAAACGCTGATCCACAGTTTCTTTAACAGTCTACCACAGTGTTTCCCAATGTATGGTCCATGCCACACTATTCGAAAATGGATTCAAATCTCCAATAGTTTGCTAAAAAGATACTCAAATATTCTAAATGAAACAGCCCAAATGTGCAAATAAAGTCATTATTACTATTTCCATCTTCATTTTTAGCTAAATGCAAAATTAGTGCCATAGAAAACCCAAGTATTGTAATATTTTCAACTATCCAGTCGAGTTACGGTAGTTTTTTATGTGCCCACAATGAAGTTTATTTAGAACCACTTTTCGATTTTTTTTAATATCTTACTCTATCTTCTAATTTACCTTCATCATTGACGATCATTACATTTCTAAGTAAATATAATTTAAATATTACGAAATTTGTTTTAATTTTCTTATTTTAACTGCAATAAAAATAGTAGTAAGATGGTTAATCTAAAAAAGAAGCAGCAACAACTGTATTATAGACAACGAATCTGTAAAGATTAATTTGTCAACAATTTATTATAACCACAAAGATAATCAATTTAAAGGTCAATACAAGATCATCGATCGATTGCCCTAACGTTTACACCAGTAACATAATGAATAAGGGGGAAAGGATCTCACTTTGTAAGGCAAAATTACTTCCACTTGAAGTTTCAGCACCGACACCTTAAAACATCATTTTACAGTTGGTAGTACCATAATGCTAAACCTACAGTATACTATACAATTATACAAATAAAATACAAACCGCCGGTTCCCAATTACTCAACAGCTACATAATGTTCCAATAACTTCAAATTTTATTTTAGCAATTTACAGTATTCATATTTTCATAGCATGCTTATTAATATTACGTTTATTTATTTCTCGGTACAATCTTAGTTATCTACTGTATGTCATTTGTTTTCTTTAATAAAAAATTTAGATTCGCTTTAATGACAAATGTTCATTTAGTCTTATTTCTTAGAACATCCTTAGTAACTTGCTACATGTAAGAAAACATACGATACATTATAGTTCATCATAGTTACAGTAGATATCATCTTTATTTGCACACCCCGCTAACCCCTTACAAATCTTTGTGGGCCTCTGATGGGTAGGAGTAGTTGCAGATCCAGCGTTACGCCACTGGTTATAACCTAAGGCAATAAAATTCAATTTTAAATGCCAATATACAGTATACACACTATTATACTGTAGTAAGTATAAAGTTATCTACAGTATACCGGTAGTGAGAAAAGCATTACCGAACTTCACCTCAGGCTCATTTATTTCTCTCAATATCCAATTTGAAAACGGACCCAACTTAACGCTTGGGATGATTCCAAGCATTAAATTTCATCCATGTTTTTCATCTTTATTTTTTCACAAGAAAGCAATGTAGAATTCCACATGAATAAACTATAACTTACAATATAGAACTTCTAATACTAAGAAGACCAGGGAAAGGAGTAAAATACACTACTGTACAGACTTTAAATCATTACAAGTCATAGCAAAGTGAAAAATGTGGACGAAGCAAAAAAATAAAATAAAAACTATACAATAACAAAAAAATCAAATAAACTTAAATAAAAGTCAGACGCAATCGATAGCATTATTATTGTACAAATTCAACTTTGACAAAGAGTTTAAATGACAAGAAACGCCGTCTCAAATATCAAAAAATCTCATTTTCAGCAAAAGTCATATTTTAATGAACGTCAATAGCAACAAAAAAGCCCTCAAAGAAACAACCAAACGCTACTAAACATTGTTTATTTTAATGGCTTCTAGTAAAACCTATGTTCACTAAGTCTGACCATATTAAGTTCATAACGGTGGATCATTAAACACAATTGTTGTGCAGTTATGGTTTCCAACTTTCAAATGTATAACTACAGATTCAGTTGTTGAACATTTGAAACCTTAACAACAGTGTAGTTATCGTGCAGCACATCTAAGTTACTATAGTTAACCAATTCTAATTCAAAAATAACCATTCTTTAATAATAAAACATCTACCAATACAAATTATTACCAACAGCTGTGTATCCATGGCAAACAGCGAAAGTGCATCAAGTCAAGATTTCACGATGTAGCATAACCGTTCGCCTTGTTTTATTTGGTGCAATTACCTATGTTTACGTGTAACTGTTAGAGTTTACACGATCGAAGCATTCTATAAGCATCTGTAGCGCTAATACCCATATACACATACACAACACTGCACGATCTTCAGTAAATGACAAAGCAGGTGCTTGCAATTGGCTAAGACTGAGTAGCTATTTTATTCTCCGTCACTTGTGTAGTTCATTCAGTCTTAATTTAGTGAAGGAAGTTTGCACAAAAAGTAAACAAAATACGAGCAGATTCACTTGAATAAAAATGAAGTTATGACTAGAAGATTACAGATCAAAATAAAAATAGACAGAGCAGAAAAAACCGCAATGTTTAATTCGTTTCGTAAAAAATTTAAGATCATATGGCAATAAAGAACATTGTTTAACGCCAATTAGTTGTATAATTTCAATTGAATTAATTGTCGGTAACTTGGTTGTTTACACAAAAACTGTGTATGCCATGTAAATTGTTAATAAACTTATAAAATAGTATAGTATTTGACAGAATCAGCTAAAACAAATAAGCTGAAAATAAAATTCGGTGAACAATTTTTAGTAAAACGTAGTTACCATACTTTAAATAATTTGTAATAAAGTAAGTATTAATTAGTTTTGCAAAAAAAACCAAGATTATTGGTTAACAAATAAAATTGCCAATTAATTGTGTAATTTTTACGAAACATTGTATTGTAAACAATTGTACTGTATAATGTTTACACGATAACTGCGCATGCATTATAAACTGTTAATAAGCTTCTAAAATAGTAAGCTTATACTCGTATTTGGCAAAATCAGCTAAAAAAAGACTGAAAGTCTAATTCGGTAAACAATTTTCAGTAAAAACCTAGTTACTAGATTCTAAAGAATTGATAATGAAGCAAGTATTGATTATAAATATTAATTTATGTAAAACTAATTCATTAATACACAAGTGTGACAAAGCCTGCAGCGCCTTTCCAACAAGAACAAGTCGGTATTACGTTGTATCATAAATTCTTTCGCTCGCTTTTTATCATAATTTTATCAAAATACGAATAAATTTGCAAGATAACTTAATGGAATTCTATAATTGCGCCGACAAGTAATATGCAAACATTTCTACTAAAAAATTTATAATCATGGAATTAGAATTTGTCTATTACCGTTAGTTATTACATTGCTATAATTTAATTTCAAGTTAATATCAAATGCGAGAGAATCACAAATTTGTCTACCATAGGCATAAATAAACAAAAACAAAAAAAATTAAAACTGCCAATCAAACTTAATTCCGTATAACATTAGAAAAATTCACACTCAAATAGAAAAAGGTCTAAAAATTGAGATTCCATTTTCGTTGGTGCTGATTAAGTGTCAATCATAAGAATGCTTGTTGTGGGAATGTGCTTGAATCGTACTAAAACAACGCATCAGTGCACATTCCAAGGATTACAGTAGCGATTGATATTGATAGCGACTCAGTGACGTAAAAATTTACAGTTTATTTTTTACAAACCGGGTACTGTAAAACCCAAGAAAATACATCATATTAAACAACTCGTACGTAGTATATGTACAGCATAGAGGATACCGTATAGCGGATAAGATGTGCTCTTCCTAGACTTCGAGCTATTTTCAGTATGATGGCAGAATTTCAATTCGCTTAAAGAAAACATTACATTAAATGCTTTGGCGTAGAACTCCAATTTCAATAAATAGGTAAATAGGTCATATTAGAAATATCAATAGAGGCAATACTGTATAGTACAGTACTGTAGCAGTGTTAATTAAAAGCAGAATTAAAAAGTGACAATTGTCTATCAAATATTTTGTGCAGCTTAGAAACTTTAAAATAAATTTTAAATCATGAAGATTTTTACTAACAGATGAATTTGAACATATTTCAAAAGCTTAGTTGACAAATGAATTATTTGTCTGTCATATATATAAAACGAAATTTACTTTTTTTTTTAAATTAATAAAAAGTAAGCGCTCAACTGACTATTGGACGTCTAACAAGCTCTTGTTATATAATTTATTTTTGCAAATAAAAAAAACCAAATTATTTGTAGCATTTTGTCAACAGCTATTTAGTTAATTAGACTTTAGTAAAAGATTACAAAAAAATCTCAAAAGAATTGGACCCAAAATAACTTAGTTATTCAATACTACGGTATAGTTGAAAAAAAGTCTAGCAAGTCTAACAGTGTTATACGTAGAAGGGTTAAACTACCTAGTGGTTATCGGACCCCATAGAATAGCTGTAAACCTTAATGCAAACAACGAATTGGTTCAGTCTTTCATACACTGTATTATTCAAAAGCTGAGTGAAAATTTTGTATACAGTTTTGTAATTCGATATGCAGTATTAACTTAGTGTATACAGTACGTAAAATAGACTCGTAGAAATCGAGCCGATCTGCTCTAGAATCTTAAGAGTTATTATAAACTTGTATGAAAAGAGTTTGAGTGTATGATATTGATATGTGGGCGAGCATTTATAATGTTTACCATTGCAGTATGTAACAGCCAACATCTCTCAGTCACTCACTCATAGCAAATCAACAAAAACAAATAAACGTAGGCGCCGGAATGACTGAGAATAAAATTTGCTTGTTGGCCACATTTCCTTCTTCCATCAACACTGAATATCACATAAAATACCAAAGTTATTTGGTATTTTATCACGTTAGACTCTTATATAACCCACAGAATCAACTTTCAGGTTTCAATTTCTAAACTAACAACACTAATTAACTCGAATTATGCGACGTTTATGCCAATTATCCTGAAGTGGTTAAACCACAATTTTCCAAAAACCGTACGTAAAAGACTGCATAATTTATTACACAATTGCATCACTGATCATAGATGCCATTATAGATGACTAAAATCAACTATCTGGTTGATTGACAATTATCGCTTTTGTTGTATCTACGGAACTATATACTGGGAGTATTCATGCGCGTCACGTTATGGTACATCGATCTGAGATATATGTCACTCATTCAACTGATCAACCTTAAAAACGAGTAAATTATCACACAGTACAGAAAGGCACAACACTAGTAAACTAATCAAATCGGCACAAGTTTCAAAATTAGCTAACTACACGTAATTTAATTTTTTAAGTATACCGGTATGCAGTAAATCGAAATCAGATATGACATTACATTTTAAGCTGACTAGTTTCTCTTTTCAGGATACTCTTGAGGATCATGAAACTTTACTACCACTTAAACAAGGCTTCAATGGTTAAACTAAAACATAGAAACAATCAAGTATGTTTAATGTTCATTAGAAAATAAAACGACAGCGTGATAACATTTTCGAGATACCCCATATATGACACTTCCAGTGAGAAGTTAAAAAAAAGTTTCGATTGCTGCTTTTAGAGTTAACCAGTCTTGCATAGCCTTAAAATACATTTTAAAAAAATTACAAAAATGCAAATTTAAAATATAAAATTTAATCATAATGTATTTGTTATCTATTGCTTGCTATATTAGAAGTATATTTAGTCAAGAAGAAATATTCATATCTACATTTAAACAACTTTAAATTCGAAATTAACGTTTGCATAAACAATCACAAGCAATTGAATAATGAAAATCAATTTTTTTTAAACAAAAGCTAAAACCTCTGTTTACATTTCTTTTTTATCATTTTTTTAATGATTTTATTCATATTTATTTTTTGCCAATAGACATGTTTCAAATAGTGACCATTGGCTAACAAACAAGTCTCAACTCTCTTTGCTTTATTATTAAAAATATTCATCGATATTATTGCAAAAATGTTGTCAATGGCATTCTAATATCTATTTTAAACTCATCCATTGGCTGGGTTTTCATATGTAATAAATGTATTAAGAAAATAAGAGCTTTTGGCAAAAACATAATAAAGCAAATTAAACGTGGCCAAAATATATACAGTACAGTAAATAAAATCAGCATCAAAGTTATACATGTTAATATAGCCAATACATTTTTTTAAAACAAAAATTTTGATATTTGTAATTTTTTAACTGTATTTTAAATTCGCATATTTCTAATTTTTTAAAAATAAATTCGAAGTCTATCCAAGGTAGCTTTACTCTAAAAACAGCAATTAAAAATAACTTGTCACTAAAGGTACCACATAAGCAATTTCAACCTTCTGATTACCCTGTACTTTATGTGAAAAAATAACATTCAAATCGCTTTCAATCAACTTCGTTATGTTTCCGGTAAGATTAAACATTCAAAAGAAAAACAAAAGAAAAATAAAAGGTACTTATTATAATTTATAACATGAGAAAAATTGTCTATGCTAGCCAATGACGTCAAAAAATAAACAAAACAACAGCTAGTTTATGTTATGACGATACCTGAATTAATTAACAGTCCATAAATAGCCGCATATTAATCCAAATGTATTTGCGCCGTATTATGTAGCATTGCTTAAATCCATCCGGTGTGACCATGCAATTTGAAAAGCTATCACCTAGCTAAAGTCTAATTAAGCGAAAAAAACAAACACGGCACAAAAACGGCAATCAATGCTGTTTGCGGAAATTGCCCAATCTTATACAATGTAACTGAAACTGCCATAATCAAGTTACAACTCCAGGTCATCGTTTCAGCGACATTCTTAAAAATACTGTATAGCACCAAAGCCGATATTGTTGGCTCTTTATTATCATGCTAACTTCAACTAACAGTATTAAAGAATAGAAACAGACTTTGCGAGACTATTTTGCTGCGAGCATTATGAAAGTTTCATTAGCGAATTTATTTTTACTTAATCTTGAAACACATGCTTTCACTCATTAGCGAGTCAGCAAATGGCGTACTTAGTGATTTAATCACAAGAATTAGAAATTTTATAGGTAATTCACTTCAGGGCATTCAATTTGCACTCCAATTGAGTTCAACCAACAAGCAAGAGAACTTCAATTAAATTCAATAAATACTGTATTTGATTTAACACAACCCGCTGAAACTAACAATTTTTAAAGTGTACGCTAATTCTATCACCTACAACAGTGGTTCCCAACCAGTGCTCCAGTACTGTTGCTCATTTATCAATCTGGATCTGCGCTACGAAAAGTTACTTTAATCAACTAGAACTTTAAAGTGAGTTTGAATAAATTTTGGATATATATTCAAGCAGCATATCCTGACAAAAAAATCCCCATAAAAGTTTATTGTGCTTTCCAACTTCCTGTTTATGTGAACTTGGATTTTCTATGTTGTCTAAAAACTACTGTACATAAGAAAAAAAATTAATAATTTTGGAAGAAGAAATAAGTGTAGCCTTATCTTAGCTTAGAAGAAATATGTAAACAAAATCAGGCACAAGTTTACAATTAAACTTATTATGTTTAATTGATTACAACATAAACTGTAATGAATTTTTAATTACAAAATAAAAAAAAGTTTTTAGCTCAATAATCTTCTATCATCAAAAATTGGCATAAAAATTGAATGTCATTTTGATATTTTTGCTATTCCATAATAATAACAAAGTGATTAAAAAAATTCATTCATATTAATTAAGGGTGCTCCGCTGTTTACAACAGGTTAGGAACCACTGACATACCGTATTATTAACAGCTGTTGAAATATTTTAGCAGCGACTGTCGCGCCATCCATTGATACTCTAACAAACCTGCACATAATACGGTAGTAACTGAAAGACGGCATCAAATAATAGAAGTACAGTACGGTAACCTAATTAAAAATTAATAGGTAAGTGACTTACCCCTCTTGATTTTTCTTTCTTTTCTGTTAAAGAAGTTCGAGTTCTTAATACAGCAGATGATCAAATCAATCACACCGCGCGAATCGAAATACAGTATGACTACATGAAAGATTCGCACAAAGCGTGGAATGAGCACCATATTTCTTCTGTAAATCGTCAAATATTTTGTAATACAGTAGGTTCAAAAAGTACAGTACATATTTCAGAGCGATGTTAGTCGTTTTCGAATTCAAATTCATTTCAATACTTGTGGGAATGAAACTTAAAATACGGTAATGAAATTTGTTGATTGTTTGTCGCTGACTTACCATAAAAGAATTATTATTCGTGCTGATTGATTGAAGATTTACCACTATTTTTCACAGTATACTGTTCATCAGAACATTATCGCAAATCTTTTAACTGAAACTATGACGTAAGAATAGTACTGGACGTTAAAGCGTGATTAAACAGGAGACTGACATTGTCTTGAAAATCAAGACAGAAAAATTGATTCTGACATCACTAACCATGTGAATGTTCATGAACGCAAGACAAGAATAAAAAAATGCTTTATTGGTAGGATTAGTTATAAGTTTAGGAATGTTTACTTAGTTGGGTTTGTATTTTAATGTATCAATTAAATGGAATTATCAATTATTAAGAAATGCTTCTAAAAATTCGAGATTTGCTTAATAAATTGATTTTAAACATACCGTATTTTGGCATTATGATATTTCAATTTTTCATCAATTTTTTAGTAAAGGCATTCTAAAATTAGTTGGTTACATTTTAATACTGCCACATTCTCTGATGTCAACTACATTACTTTTATAGTAACACCATCCCAGGCAGCACAAAAATTATAAACTACATAAATTCTACATGCCCATATCTACCAGATAAAAATCTATGTGGCTTCAACTAATATTAACTGTAGATTTGGCAACCTCTACATTTTTTTATTGACAGTGAATCAATCAACGTTGTATACACCAATAATTCAGATGGATATTTCTACTGCAATTCCCCTAATTTAATGGTAGATGTAACAAAATGATATCCACCTAATATACTACATACAGTAGATGCAAACACCATTAAGTGTTCAGTAAATGAGGCACACATTTTTTGACTTTTCTTTTATTGTAGTTTAAAAAATAAAGGTCTTTTTCTTTTAAGAAACTAAAAAGAACCCCAACCACTGATTTGAACAACTCAGTTTTTAGCTGTTCACATTATAGCATGGTAAATACATTTGGTGTGGGGGAAAACATTTCATCAATTATATTGGAATATACAGTGCAGTATAGTATTTAAACATAAGGTAAAATAATTTAATTACATTTCTGTATTAACAACCATATTCCAATGTAAAATATGTATTCATTAATTTGCATTTTATGATTTGAAATTTCATGTACTGTGCATTATTTAGAAATGACATTTTACAGTATATGCGACTCAAAAGGGTTTGGAAATACTGTACTACAATGTGTCCAATTTGCATAAAATGTAGTTGGATAATTTAATTTTTTTTAAAATACAGTACTGTATTACAACTGCAAATGTTTTTCTCTATTTTTATCTAGCACCACAGTATTATTTATTAAAACACTAGCTTTACCCGTTGCGCATTGCTGCAAAAATTATGAATCCCGTCTGTCTCGCTCATCCCGTCCCATCAGTCCCGCTCATCCCGTCCCATCAGTCCTTCTCATCTCGTCCCGTCTGTCCCTCTCATCCCGTCCCGACTGTCCCGTTTTGAAATTTGGCACATTATATTCTGTTAGTTTAATTGTTAGCTCAAAAGAGGGCGCTAATAGTTTCTCAATCTCTGTCTCGCGAACGCCACATATATTTAAAAATAAATATTTAATTAAATATTATATTAACGATATTTAATTTTTTTGTTCATCACAACCATCTCGGGATTTGAAATTGTTATTGTTTAATGTTATTGTAGGTTGTGATGATGGATGATTAATATTGAATATACTGTAGGTCTTTATTGCGTATGTATTGCTTTTATTTACAAGTGTTTTAATATACCATTTTTTTATTTAAACATGTGCAAGTTATGATGTTTTATGTAAGCTGAAAGCAGTGATTATTCTATAAAAAAAATAAATGTAATGTTGAAATTGTAAATAAAGTTTAAGCCAATTTATTTGCACCAAAAATAAATGTAGAAATGGACCAAAAATGTACTAAATTTCTACATAAAATTGTACATAGACTCAACTAAATTTCTAAATAAAATTCTACGTAGATTCAATGTGTATTTCACCAGAAAAACATAGTGGAATCCAATAAGAATCTACTTAGAAATTTAGTTGAAAATGGAAAGTTTGAAAAAATTTACACCCAACTTTTGATTGTACATATTTGTGACCATTGATATCTATCAATAAGTTTAGACATTATAAGCACTTATCAATAATACCCGAAGTAGCACACCCACATAGATTCTACTTGTCAAGTCTTGTAGATACCACTTAGATCATACATGTAGTAATCTGCAGAAAAATGTCGCTTACATGTAGGTAGATTTTACGTAGATTTGTAACTGAATTTCCACCACTTTCAACTACATTTTTACATAGATTCATAGTGGATTACACTATGTTTTGCTGCGAAATACACATTGCACCTACAGTAGGGCCTCGACATATGAGTTTAATTCGTTCCAAAACTTTGCTCTTATGTTAAAGTGCTCGTATCTAAAAGCACTTTTCCCCATTTAAAAGCATTGAAATGCCATTAATCTGTTCCAGCTCCCAAACCACCACCCCATTTTTTTAAAAGTGTTTTTCAATAACAAAACTGTATTTTTATAATCAAACATTTATTTAGAAATACAATATTCTTTCTAAATGATGTATGAAAACAATAAAAGAAAATTTAAAGTGTTTACAAAATTAATTAATTTTCATCACTTTTTTTCGCTTTTTTCATCACACTTTGCTCATTGTTATCTGGAGATCGTTTAAAAAAAACTGTCCAAAGAGGTTTGTTTTTTTCTTTCTTTTAATATTTTGCGAAAATGAGTTAGGCAGGTTTCGTTGAACAACTCTGATGCACGACCAGTTGCAACTTTTTTGGAGGGGTTTTTATCCACGAACTCTTCAACTTTCTCCCACATTCCTAGGATCTCCTTTATATTTTTTGTTGAGATAATCTCCTGCATCTCTGGCTCATCTTGTTGAACTACCGGATGCTGCTGCTGCTGTAGATTGTGCAATTCCTCAGTTGTCAGCTCATAAGTCTGTTCCTCAATGAGTTCATTTACATCTCTCTCATCCACATCCAGACCCATGGATTTTCCCAGAGAAACAATCTCGTCTACCACTGGCACTTCAGGTTGCAATCCTTCAAAGGCTTTTTCATCTACAGCCTCAGGCCAAAGCTTCTTCCATGCAGAGGTTAAGGTCTTTTTTGAAACTCCCAGCCAGGTGTGAGTGAAATGAATGTGTGAGTGAATGAAAAATTGGCTCTGTTTACAATGTGGAACCCAATACATTGAGACAGGATAGCCACTCTCATTATCAACCCTGTTGAAATGATTGTGTTATTGAAGACTTCCATCCAAAAGGTAAACCCCATGGGTCAGATTCACTGGTGCAGAATGGTCATGGGTGGCGTATAATTTGTAAGATGGGGAAGATGGACCATCACCATTATGGTTTTAAAATAACTCCAAGGGTGGTCCTGAATCACTACTTCAAAATAACAGCTTATTTCCCTCTCCAGCCTTTCATTAATATGCTGAATTGGGATTTTGATGATATTGAATAATGGGGGTCTGAGCCGATTAACCAGCAGTTGGCTAATTCCCATATTTGTTGTACCAGTGTTGCCCAAAGCTTGAATTTTAAGATGGCACTGCATATTACCAGTGTTATTTATCCATAAAGTTACTGTAGGGAGAATAGGGGTATCAGTTACACTAACATGTTTTACCTCTTTGATCTTTTCTGCATTTGAATTTCCAGAAAATCTTTTTGTTGGCCATAAACAAACCTAGCATTTGCTGTTCCAAAATGTTGCCAGTATAAAAATCAGCAAATGGTTAGTTTTGCTATAATGCACACATGATGGCAGGCTTACTCTGGGGCCAGATGAGCTGGACATATACATCAGAAGCAGTAGCCAGATCATTGAATCTCAAATCTGTTTTTCAATGGAAAATATCTTTTGCTGTTTACACTGTCATGTGTAGCAGTTCAGCAGAAGATACAGACTCTGTTGTAATTGGGACAAGGCTATTTTGATAAACTTTGGGTTTTTACTTGGAAGGATTATAATTTTTTACCAGGATGTTCCTCTATGTTTTAGTAGGTCTATTAACTTAAAGGCGCTTCTGTGTTCTGACTGCAATACAAACAAAATTGATTAAATTGAAAGGGCTAGTGCTTTCACCTGAGTGCACCAACATGGAGGGTATGTTATCTTGAAGAATGCCATAGTACACTTCTAAGTTGGGAATCTTTTCAGCCAAATGTTGCAGACTTTAATTTGTTCATAAAATGACCTCTGCATCATTCAATAATTCTTGGAGGCTCTTTATATTACGAATTGAAGGAACTGCTGCCGGCTGATCAAAATGGTCTAGATGTGTGTGCAATCGTTTTTCTTCTGCCTCATAAGTTTTAATGAGGCAGTCAATCACATTCATGTAATACTCCTGTTTGGGAGTAAACTTCTTTAATACTTTCGCTTCAGGTCCTTAAAGGTGCACCTTCAAATTACCAAATTTATGTCTACTAGTCATAATAGGGCACTTGTGCACATTCACTTGGAATGCGCACCACCAATCTGCCCACACTTGCTGTTCCCCTGCAAACAATTTAATAGTTTTAAATGTGAGTCATTGGGCTAAATAAGGTATTTACTGGTGCAACATGACTGATGGGATCCCTAATGAACTAGGACTATAGTCCGACAATGAAGGTGACATTTGCCACACTGTAGCCAGACCCCTCTTTGCCAAGGGCATATTGCATCTTATTTGACACTGAACTTTGTGAAGAAGGGATTTAACCTCATTTCTCTTTAAACAAAACTCTCATATTACAAATTAAATACACCAAATTAATATCTAACAATCTGTTGTGTTGTGGAATGAACTGCTTCACTTAATCATATTCTTGTTTCCTTTATCGAAAAAACTCGTCAGTTTTACTAATGTTATCATTTTCCTCATTGGGTTTAAAATATAAAAATAATGTAAGGTTAATGTTCAATAGCATGATATTCATAAAGCTAAAGTTCACTATTGATTAACAAACTATGCAAATTTCACAGACCATGCAACCATTTTCCAGCCACTAATGCAATACTTTCTTTTCCTCCTTCCAAAAATACAACTGCAAACTTTTGATAAGCTACAAAAATAACACTTCACCATTAAATATTAACAGTTATCCATGAAACATAGTAACAGTTCATGGGTATCATAAACCAATAGCATAACTAAGCTGAGTGGAGCAAGGCTACAAATGTTTGTTCAGCAGAAGATATAGGATAGTATTTTGCAATATTAAAATCCGCTGTAATTTAAAATAATTTTTCAGAAAGTGAAGACAATTCATACAGTCTTGTGCATAAAAATAGCAGTGGTATTAAAATGAACAGTTTTTTGAAAAATAAAAAAAGTTGTTATCCAAATAAATTTTTTGATGATATAGAAACATATTATTAATGTTGTCATCAATTATTGAACTTTAATCTATTCAAATAAATTTTTTACTTGAAATTTAGTCAAATAATGCAACTTTTAGTTGTGCATTGAAATAGCAGTGAGTTTGATAAACTTCATTTTGGACAATTTTTTCTTTGAAAATCATCTTCAAGTTCAGTATTTTGCGTTGCCACCTTTATTTTTGATGACAGCAGCACATCTACGTGGCATTGAATCGATTAGTTTTTGGCATCTTTCAATTGGAATTGCTTTCCAAGCTGATTGAGCCAATTCCCAAACTTCCTGTAAATTCTGAGAACTACCATCATGAACTGCCTTTTTCACATCATTCCACAAGTGCTCTATTGGATTGAGATCTGGGGATTGGGCTGACCAAGACATCACCTCCACTCCATGCTCCTGGATCCATGTTCTTGCTTTTTTTGAGGTGTGCTTTGGGTCATTATCCTGTTGATAGACCCATCTTAAAGGCATTTCCTCCTCAGCAAATGGCAGCATAGTATTTTGCATTATGTTAACGTAAACATCAGCTGTCATTTTTTCTTTAATCCAAAAAATTAGACCAACACCATACCATGAAACACAGGCCCAAATCATTATGCTGCCACCATCAAATTTTACATTCTTTGAAGTGTATCAAGAACAAAATGCAGCATTGTTAGGTCTTTTCACAAACGTTTGGGAAGCATTACAGTCAATCATCATCACTTTTGATTCATCATCACTTTTGATTCATCAGACCATAAAATATTGTGCCATTTGTTTGTTGGCCACTCAATGTGATGTTTTGCAAACTGTAACCTGTTTTTCATGTGTCTTGGGGTTAGTTTAGGAACTTTTCTTGGATGTCTGCCTTTTAAACCAGCTTTCAAAAGTCGTTTTCTTACAGTTGAAGTACAAATTGAAAGACTAAGTTCATGTTTAATTTGATTTGATGACTTGAAAAGATCTTTTTTAGACGTTCTAGTGATGGCTCTATCAGTGGTTACTGATGTTTGTCTTTTTTTCCCACGTTTTTCAGCCTTTTTTACCACTGAATAGCATTGGAAATCATTTTGGCTGAACAACCAACAATTTCTTGCACTTCTTTGTACGTTTTTCCATTGGAAATTAACTTTTTAATCAAAATTCTTGTATCAACCGTGCAATGTTTTCCACGACCCATTCCTCAAAAAATTAACACTTAAATTTGTTGAAATGCCCAAGAAAATGATTAATTATTTACTTGCTTAAACAGTTAATAGCCCTTTTTAAGTGATTTCACTTAACTAATTGTAAATTTTGTGGACACTGCTATTTTATAGCACAAGTTAAAATGACAACATTTGACTAAATTTCAAGTAAAAAATTTATTTGAATAGATTAAAGTTCAATAATTGATGACAACATTAATAATATGTACTTTGTTTCTATATCATCAAAAAAATTTATTTGGATAACAACTTTTTTTTATTTTTCAAAAAACTGTTCATTTTAGTACCACTGCTATTTTTATGCACAAGACTGTAAATACTCAATATTTCAGATGATGGCCATGGATAAGAAACAATTCTTATTGTTCAAATTGCTTAACTAACATAAGGGATTTGTCATCTGTAGATACAATATTTTGAATGACAATTACTTAACCAGATTTCAGCAAGCAACAACTATTGTTTAATGTTGAAATATTAAATATAACAATATTTAAATTTTGACATCTTAATTTAATTTTATTGAATGGCTTCCCTGTATATGCATCTGGTATTGGTCCAAATGTGTGTTCCTTAGTTGGAACATTTACTCTTATCATCAAAATAATCAATGCATGTACTTCTTGCTTTTTCAGGTAAGTGCTCCACAATTGGTTGTAAAAGTTTGATAAGTGATCTAAGTATCTTCTTTACCTGATATAAATAATTTTGAAAGGGGAACCCCGAAAAACTGCCTTTAATTACACCATTCATGAAACTTTTTTTAACCAAATAAATGTTTTTCCATTAATTAGCATATTAAAAACATGGGAAATATATTAAAAAAATTCTAACTATTATAGGTTTAGCATAACTAGCTTTAACAATTAGTTAGCCAATTGGGAACACTATGCGTTATCATGACATTTTATACAGTGTGGTACTGAGTAACAACATTTATCCCATTGCACCCTCCCAGAACCTTTACAGCTGATGTTTTTACACCTTTCTTTCTTGGAAACATGAATTGGGTTCAAGGGTCCACTCCATTCAGTAAATCATGTCTAGCTTTACATTTGCTCATCAACAGATAGCAATTCTTCCAAAGGAATACATGAAAATTTGTATAATTACAGTTCAAAATGTTTTAAATTTGCTTTTTTTTATCATTTACATTATTGTTTAGGTGAAAAAATTTTATTTGCTCAAACTGGTTGACAGTTATAATATAATGAACTGCAGGGATTCCAATAACATCATTCCAAAGACATCTAATATGACCAATAGCTGTAACACTGCTCATAATGCAAATCCCCAAATATTTTTCAATAATTTTAGGTTGAATTGCAGTTGCTCTATCTTTAATAAATTAAACAGCATACAAAGTACTTTGCTTAGCTATATCTTTAATCAGTTTTAATGTACAGTTCAACTTCCCTACCATTTGGGATGTTTTGATAGCCATTTACAATTATTGGTTCCAAATATCTATCCTCATTTAACAAAAAACACTGCTCTAAATTATCTTCCATCCTGTATAATTATTGAAAATATAGTAAAAATTACAGTGAAAATGACAGTGGTTTTCAAATGGCAACATTATGAGTACTTTATTTTAACTACACTCAATGCATAGTGTTCCCAATTGGACTAAATATATTTTTTAATCACAAAAGTTATTTTACCTTCTTATTTTATGACAATCAATGCTCAATATTACTCTTTAGGCATCTAAATATATGTTTAAATTTTTTTAGAGTGAAATAATTCGAAAATATTGACACTACAGATGCAGAAAAAATGCTCAACTTACTAACTCAACAAAGCCATTACATGTCAACTTCAAAACACTATAGAAAATTTTCCCTATACAATAACTACCATCTAGTGGTGGAAATCACAACTACATTTCCTTCATACAGGCTTAAATGCATCTGGTTCCCATTTGGATGTTAAATCTTACTATTACATTGAAAACTCTAAGGTGTATCTAATTGGATACAGTATGCGGGAAAGGGTTAATGTTTTTTGCATGTGTCACAAATCCTGATAAAAGTTCACTTGCATAATTGAAATGGATATGACACTTGGTTGAACTAATTAAAGATGTTGCAACAAAACATGAAATGGTGATAGGTTGATGAAGGCAGGATGTCTTAAAACAACTGGTCCTGTATAGAGAAGGAACTGTCAAATGTCTCTAGCTTTGAACCTCTTTACATCTTTTAATGCTCTTGGTTTTTTGCTAAATTTAACAGGAGTAACTTGTGCTATTGTAACCAAATGATTAGACACTGCTGTAATGTTGCTTTTTTCTAGTCTAACATGTTGAGGATTCCCACTTAATAACAATTTTATCATTACACCTAAGGATTTAAAGTGCAAATAATGAAGTGGAAAATCATCTATCTTCTTAATAGGTAATTGAGTCAGTGGTGAAACTGCATTATGATGTGAATCATCTGTCTCATACCTGAAACTGTAATCTATTGTATTTTGGGAAACCTCATTACTTTCTTTTATAAAAAGTTTTTGATTTTCACCCATCTACTTTCAAAACTGCATCAATCACATTCACTATAGCCATTATGACCTGTAATGCATTACTGTATGCCCTGACCGGAGTATCACAAACAAATGGATCACCAGGCTGTTCCAGGCTGTATGTTTTGTACCATTAGTTCTTGATACTCATTAATAAACTCTTTCAAATAATTTTGAAGTGATTGCTGTTTTGAGGTAACACAATGTATTGCAACAACAAAAGGAGATTGATTTTTTGTTTTTTTTACAATGTAGAGAATAGGTCAATATGATTTATTATTAGATTTAAACAAAGAAGACCATTTATGTTAATCTTAATTTTAATGGGAACTTCACAAATTTTGCCATTGATGCTGAAATTTATATCATTTTTAGCTTTTGTAACAAACAAATTCACTTGTACTATCATGTTCTGTTTGCCTTTTCAAAGTTTTGCAAATATGTGGTTGGAAGAAAAGGCATAAGTTATCTAAGAATTGTTAGTAACTTATTCAATTGGCGTTGATGAATTTTACACTCATTAACCCAATCAGATAATTAAAAACAAAAATTGTCAGTTCTCTCATTCAAACTTTCTTCGCTACTGCTTGCAAAGGGGTGATAATCTACTGTTGGTATACATTCAATAATACTTTCAAAAACAAATTTTCACTTTCCAATTCTTCAATTTTTTATCCACTGATTCCTGAAATTTCCCAAGGTCTGATCTTATTTCTTTCAACTCTTCTCTTATGTTACACTTTATATCATGTTTAAATTCTTCAAACTGTTTGTCCAATTTTTTACCCTATGAGGATATCAAATCATACAAGTCATCCAATGTTGTTTCTGTTTTATCAATGCCTGGTGATTTGTCATCTCGCTTTTTTTTGCCTGGTGGTTCTCTCTGCCATGATAATTCAGAGCCAAAAATTAAATGAAAAACAATATCAACTTTACAAGAATATGTCTCAAAACAACCATCCAATAAAAAACTCCCAAAAAAAGTCACCAAACAAAATTGCAGGAGGATCTTTAATTTCCCTGATATTTTAATTCTTGTACTGTATTCAAAAAAGCTTACACTTATAGTGTATGGGTCTATATGACCCATAATTAAAAAATCAATGTAAACATTACAAATTTGGTTTTGTTTAACTATTATTCAAACAATTACTACACGAACAATTCATATGCTTTATGCTTAAGTATTTACAGCATTTTTGGCAAATAATATTGGTCTTGTCATTTGTATATGGGCAAAAATTGCATCATTTTCTTTTTAAAGTTTCAGGAGCAACTTTTCCAGATACATTAGTTGTGGCTTGTGCGGATTTGACTACTCTAGCTGCATTTTGACATCTAAAAATAATTATGTAATTAATATTATCTATAAATAATTATGTAAAATTAACCTTGGTAAGTTTGGTCTAATTTCAAGCTGAGATTTGCCTAGAGACATTCCAAGTTGTTTTAGAAAAATTCTTTTTTTTGTTAATTTGATTTCTTGCCTTGTTGGGTTAATTTCTGTCTACAAAACAAAAGCATTGTATGCAGACACATCGATCATATTGTAAAAAACTGTTATTGGCCATCTTTTTGTTTGTCATCTGCAGGGGTATTCACTAACAAGTTTATCTAAATTGTCAACAGCTTCTTTGGATTTGTTGTAATCAAGGATGATTTTAGGTTTTTTGTCATCTCTGTCACTCAAACTGCTAGAATGATGAATTGTGCTCAACAAAGACACAGCTTTATTTTTTTAGAAACATATGACACTATAGTACTGTTTGTTGTAAAATAAAATATGGATGTAAAAAGATTTTTTTACAACAAGCAAAATGTTTTGGCAATTTTGATTTATTTTTTCTGATTGTTCCTAAAATTGTAACTTGTTTTTTTGAATAATTTTTGCCCCAGTTTAAATGAAGTAAAAAAGTTGTCACAAGTAATATTATGGCCTTTCAAACCTATAGTCATATCCAAAACAACTCTCATTCCTGGATTCTATTCTGGTTTTGCTCCTTGAAGTTTGCCAGTATAAACTTGCGTATTATAAGCATAAGATAATTTCAAATCACACAAAACCCAAATTTTTAATCCATACTTTGCTTGTTTACTAGGAATATACAGTATTGTCAAAATGGACATCTTCCTTTAAATGAAACTAATTGCTTATCCACTGTAACATTTTCTGACACATTATACAGTTTTGGTAAATTTCAATCCAGTTGTTCCAATTTCATGGATTGGAGCTAATTTATCTGTTTGGCAACATTGACTTCTAGTAGTTTTGTTAAATTATGTAGGCCAATAAACCCGGAGACAAAAATATATTTAAAACTTAGTATTACAATTTAATACACAACCAAAACAACAGACTGACATAATAACAGTCTAAACAAAACTGACAAAATAGCAAGCAGTTGTCACGATATTTATATCGGACAACTGTCATTTTCACTCATTATGCTAATCAGAGTCCACTATTCGTGACTCTGAATATTTGTTTTAACGACCTCTAAAAACTGTTTAAATGACTACAATTTATACATTCAAATTGCAAAATTTCTAATCATTGCACTTTGCTTATCCTAACAGTCAGCACATTTTCACTAAAAATAAAAACATTGTCATCAACCAACATTAAACTAATCAAATATTACATCTAACAATTGACACAGTTTTTCTTTTAGAACTTGACTTCCTAAAAACAAAATATCAGCAAGATTTTTACTTATACATATACCTCTAAAGACAATATCACCTTGCTTTTTAAATTCTCATATATACTCATATTTCACATCAATGTGTTGGTTCCTCATGTTTAATGCTGACTGGCACTGTTGTATCTCGTCACAAAATACCACTGAATTTTCTTAATTCACCTCTCTTTCTTCAAATTTGACACCTTTTACAACAAATGTAAACAAATCTGGATTGCAGATTATGTGTGTTCTCCAAACAATAATGCTCCACAGCTAGTATAGAAGACAGTCTCATATCTTTTATTCCATAATAGACATAAATCCTGCCATTCTTTGCTAGATTTTCTCGCCTAGTCCACTGCCAGTCGCCTAGTCGCCAGTTACTGTTCAGCAAGTAAATTGTCGTATGTTGCGAAAAATCATCCACAAATGAGAACAGGTACTTGCACTTCCCATGTGTGTTTGTATTGAGTGGTCTGCACAAATCTGAATGCACTAATCCTAAAATCTCGTTGGCTGACCTATTAGCAATAGGCTTGTGTGAAACTCATTTCGCTTTGGCGAGTTTACAGGTGTCGCAGAAGAACTTCTCTTTAGGCATCGGTATACCATTTGTTCCTCCAACACTGCTCCTCTTAATAACGTGGAAACTTAAATGACCGCAGCGTCGGTGCCATGTCTTGTCATCAGCACTAACAACAGGAAAATTCGTTGTCATTGTTTTCCCACGTTTACGGCTATTCATTTTTGTTTTAACATTGGTAGTCTCAGCATTAGTAGTTTTGGCTTTTCTAACAGCAGTAGTCTTAACTGTAGCATTCACGTCAATATTTGTACTTGGCTCAACAGAAATATGATACAAATTGTCATCGCGCAGCTAGGCTTTGAAAATCTAAAATTTGTCACCTTTAACAGTAAGCGTCCCATCTTTTGCTGTATAAGACATTCCGTCCTTATCTATTAGTTGTCCGGAAATCAGATTTCGCCGTAAATCGGGAATGTACATTGCGTTGTGTAAAGTCACATTTTGACCTGTACTCTTAACTTTGAACTTAATGTTGCCCATTCCAGTAACAAGTCTTGTATCAGATTTCATCACCAGGTTGACATAAGTGTTGTTTACAGCTTTAGAGTTTAAGAAACTCCTTCGATTGCCGGATACATGAGCAGTCACTGCAGTATCAAAAACAACTTGCAACAAATTGGCGGATAAAGACTTAGCTGGTTTGGACTTAGCAGGCTGGCTTGTTGAAACCTCCGCTTTTGGATTAATGGTTTGTAATCCACTACGACAATTACGAGCTATGTGGTAAAGCGAATTACCACACTTGAAGCATTGAAAACCTTTAAAACTTCTTGGCATACTGTCAGACTTCTTACAATCGCCTTGTTTAACTAAAGTATTAAAAGCGTTGTTGACTGATAAAAAATTCATATCTGAAGACATCTGTCGTTGTCGGTCTTCTGCTACAAGCTCAGTTTCGATATTGTCAAAAGTAAATCTATTGTCGTCCCAACGGTAAATAATCTGTACGATGCCTTGAAGACGTGGCGGCAACCATCATATCAATGGGAAACCCTTGTATTTCTCAGGAATCGGCTCTCCAGTGTAATGCAAGAGTTTAGCTGTTTTTCGTAACTTAGCGGCATAAACGCTAATGGACTCATTCCCATCATCAAACTTAAGAGTGAAAAAAGCATCCAATAACATCATCTCTTGCGCTCGACTCTTTGGCTCGAATTCAGCTTTCAGCTTATTCCAAGCTATTTTGTCATCTTTCTCATTGGCTATCAACAGGCAATAAGTGGCGTCAATGACATAATAAATTGTTGAAGATCTCTTTCTTTTCTTAAAACGTAGTTGGAACGCTCACGGTGAGTCATCGTTGATTCTGGCGTTGGTTCCGTATTGTCGATAAAAGACCAACAGCCACGATCCATCAATAAGACTTGCATGTCTTCTTTCCACGTGTTATAGTTGTCTTTATTCAGCAACTCGATCTTTCGATCCCCTCCTTCAATTGCCATGTTTACAAAAATTAACAATCAAAATTAATTAAATGGGAGCTTAAATTGAGCAGAAACTGTAACCCTGCTATGGGACCCATACAAGGTACTGTCAGTCAGGTCATTTATATCTCCAACTATCTTCTTTTCTTCAAGTTGTTGATGCTCAGCGCAACCCAGATAATAATATGACTGCTTGTCTAAAATTGTAAACAGCAGCCAAGAAATGTCTGGTGGAAAATTTCTTAATGCCATATGTCGTATTTGGTCAGCTTTAGTAGTCGTAGTCGGCAGCAGCAGTTTTTATTTTTCTCTACTCTGTCAGTCTATGCAGTTGATGTTGTAATGCCATCGTTGTAGTATTATTTCTGCACGTTGTAAGTACTAAAATGTTTCTCCTTGGCTCTTTCTAATTTTTTTTACCAGGCCACACTCTGGACCATAACCATTGTTAAATTATGTAGCCCAATAAAACCGGAGACAAAACTACATTTAAAACTTAGTATTACAATTTAATACACAACCAAAACAACAGACTGACATAATAACAGTCTAAACAAAACTGACAAAGTAGCAAGCAGTCGTAGCCGTATTTATATCGGAAGACTGTCATTTTCACTCATTACGCTAATCAGAGTCCACTATTCGCAACTCTGAATATTCGTTTTAACGACCTCTAAAAACCGTTTAAACAACTCTACAAATTATACATTCAAATTGCAATATTTCTAATCATTGCACTTCAATTATCCTAACAAGTTTTATCATCAATTATCCTAACAAGTTTTA
>JAAFCF010006680.1:18412316-18444301 GCA_013389785.1 Helicorthomorpha holstii
TAACACAACCCGCTGAAACTAACAATTTTTAAAGTGTACGCTAATTCGATCACCTACAACAGTGGTTCCCAACCAGTGCTCCAGTACTGTTGCTCATTTATCAATCTGGATCTGCGCTACGAAAAGTTACTTTAATCAACTAGAACTTTAAAGTGAGTTTGAATAAATTTTGGATATATATTCAAGCAGCATATTCTGACAAAAAAATCCCCATAAAAGTTTATTGTGCTTTCCAACTTCCTGTTTATGTGAGCTTGGATTTTCTATGTTGTCTAAAAACTACTGTACATAAGAAAAAAAATTAACAATTTTGGAAGAAGAAATAAGTGTAGCCTTATCTTAGCTTAGAAGAAATATGTAAACAAAATCAGGCACAAGTTTACAATTAAACTTATTATGTTTAATTGATTACAACATGTACTATAATGAATTTTTACAAAATAAAAAAAAAGTTTTTAGCTCAATTATCTTCTACTGTATCATAAAAATTGGCATAAAAATTGAATGTCATTTTTATATTTTTGCTATTCCATAATAATAACTAATAATAATAATTCCATAATAATAAAAAAAACTCATTCATATTAATTAAGGGTGCTCCGCTGTTTACAACAGGAGAAGCCATTAGCTTGTGCCAAGGATTTGCATGGGGTCTATGGATGACCTGCTTAAGATCGCTCACGGTTAAGCTATAGTTTAAGCTCAACTTCTGCTCACTACTCGTATCACTAACAAAATATCGCTATACGTCTTTTACGTTTAGAAAAACCACCACTAAGACGTTTTTATAATTTCTTTCGTTTTAATTAGGTTAAATTAGTCAGGTTAATTTAATAATTTTTTTAAGTTAGGTTAGTTAAAAATAGGTAAAGTCTTTTTATCACAAAAAAGGCATAAGTCGTACTCTACACTGAGCGCTTGCAAACTTTTGGGATCCGTTTTGGAGCGGACAATGAGCGGACCGTAAGTAGGTCATCCATAGACCCAATGCAATTCTTGGCGCAAACTAATGCCACTACAGGTTAGGAACCATGACATAGCGTATTATTAACAGCTGTTGAAATATTTTAGCAGGGACTGTCGCGCCATCCATTAATACTCTAACAAACCTGCACATAATACGGTAGTTGTGTAACTGAAAGATAGCATCAAATAAAAGAAGTACAGTACAGCAACCTAATTCAAAATTAATAGGTAAGTGACTTACCCCTCTTGATTTTTCTTTCTTTTCTGTTAAAGAAGTTGGAGTTCTTAATACAGCAGATGATCAAATCAATCACACCGCGCGAATCGAACTACAGTATGACTACATGAAAGATTCGCACAAAGCGTGGAATGAGCACCATTTTTCTTCTGTAAACTCGCCAAATATTTTGTAATACTGTACAATAGGTTCAAAAAGTACGGTACATATTTCAGAGCGATATGTTAGTCATTTTCGAATTCAAATTCATTTCAATGCTTGTGGGAATGAAACTTAAAATACGGTAATGAAATTTGTTGATTGTTTGTCGCTGACTTACCACAAAAGAATTATTATTCATGCTGATTGATTTGAAGATTTACCACTATTTTTTTTCACAATATACTGTTCACCAGAACATTATCGCAAATATTTTAACTGAAACAATGACTTAAAAATAGTACTGGACGTTAAGGCGTGATTAAACAGGAGACTGACATTGTCCTGAAAATCAAAATTGATTCTGACGTCACTAACCATGTGAATGTTCATGAACGCAAGACAATAAAAAAAATACTTTATTAGTAGGATTAGTTATAAGTTTAGGAATGTTTAAGTTTACTTAGTTGGGTTTGTATTTAATGTATCAATTAAATGGAATTATTAATTATTAAGAAATGCTTCTAAAAATTCGATATCTGCTTAATAAATTGAATTTAAACATAGTCTTTTGGCATTATGATATTTAAATTTTTCATACATTTTTTAGTAAAGGCATTCTAAAATTAGTTTCAGGATACATTTTAATACTGCCACATTCTCTGATGTGGACTACATTACTTTTATAGTAACACCATCCCAGGCAGCACAAAAATTAGAATCTACGTAAATTCTACATGCCCATATCTACCAGATAAAAATCTACGTGGCTTCAACTAATATTAACTGTAAATTTGGCAACCTCTACATTTTTTTATTGACAGTTAATCAACGTGGTGGTATGCACCAATAATTCACATAGATATTTCTACTGCAATTCCCCTAATTTAATGGTAGATGCAACAAAATGATATCTACCTAATATCTACATAGATGCAAACACCATTAAGTGTTCAGTAAATGGGGCGCACATTTTTTGACTTTTTTTATTGTAGTTTAAAAAATAAAGGTATTTTTCCTTTAACCCTCCATCAGGCGCACCTCCTTTTCTAAAACAGAAGGGCGCATGTCATCTTCCAGATGACATTTTTGTTAATTTAAAAAAAAAATAAAACATGATTTAAAAATATAAATAACATACCAAATTAAACTTTATTTAATAAGAAACATAAATATATCTTTAATTTTCTTTCAAACAACTTATTATTTGAAAATTAATCAATTTTAAAAAAAAAACAAAATGAAGTCTTTACAATACATTTGGTGTGGGGAAAACATTTGATCAATTACATTGGAATATACAGTGCAGTATAGTATTTAAAACATAAGGTAAATAATTTAATTACATTTCTGTATATACAACCATATTTTAATGTAAAATATGTATTCATTAATTTGCATTTTATGATATGAAATTTCATGTACTGTGCAGTATGACAGAAGTTTGTTATTCTTTGAAATCTTTTTCACAAGTATTTTTTAAACATTAAAAATGATGTTTCAGTAAGGTTTTTTTATTATGAAAATGCCAATAAAAAAGCGAAATTACACACAAGCAATTTTGAGTTTTTAATTCTTTGTTTTAATTTAACCCTTAGGAGACTTGTTAAAAGTAGTAACGTGGATGCACTTATGCGCCTAACAGGTGTTTGATAATATTCTTAATAATTAACTCTCTCTTGAAGCTATTTATATGCATATATTATATTAAACATATTTTAATATAAAATGATAAAATTATAGACTTAAAAAGTGTTAAAATTTTAAATGCAACTGTTACAAACAATGGCAGAATGCTGTTTACATATTTTTTTTACATTTAAAACAAACTTGAAAAATTTGACGTTTTGATTTACACAAATAACACTGAGACCTTTTCATTTTTTTAAGTTCTGGTTCTTCTTGTGCTGAAGAACCAGCAACATGCATTATTGACTTTTTTAATTCTGATTGTTTCACTATAGCAATTCTTCTATTGAGCTGTTGTTGTACCAAATTTTCGGCTAAAGCTACCAAGAAACTGTTTCTTTTGCAGTGATGTTTTTCATTCCAATTTGGATGAATTTTTGTAAATATAATATAAGCAGCAACTCCTGTAATGTCCAACAAATTCATAAAAAAAAGTATATGGCCATCTATTAGAACGTCTCTTGCAAGAATAATGATGAACCATTTGATCCATCAAATCTGTTCCACCTTTGGTTGAATTATAATGTAGAATCATATCTGGTTTACTGCCATTTTCATCAGATACACTGTTGTCATGATGCATGGTGGATAACAACAATACAGCTTTACCTTTTTTGGGCACATATGACACTAAAGTAGAAGTTTTAGTAAATCCAAAAATTGATGAAAATTCAGCTTTACTTCTAGCAGGTAGAAAATTATGAGGAATGTATGGTTTATTTTTTTTCAAAGTTCCAACTAATGTCATTCCATTTGTCTTCAAATTTTGTGCAAGTTGTAAAGTTGTGAAGAAATTGTCACAAGTAAAATTTCTGTTGGTGCTGAAATAAGGTGCACACAAATTTTGAACAATTCTTTCACCTAAATTTGGTAGAGCCCTTGTTTTATTTTCTTTACCCAAATATGGAAGTCCAACAAGAGGATATCCAGATGATGAATCATTAACCCAAAATATTTTCATTCCATACTTGTCAGGTTTAGATGGAATGTACTGTCTAAATGGGCATCTTCCTCTAAATCCAACCAGCTGCTCATCTACAGTAACTGTTGTTCCTGGTAAATAAAATTTTTTCAAATTGTTGTTTACTTTTTCCCAGACATCCCTTATTGCAGCAAGTTTGTCTTTTTGTCTTCTTATTGTTCTGGTTGATTTGTCATCAAATCTAATAAATCTAGATATTTCTTTGAATTGATTTTTTGACATTGTTGCTCTAAAAATTGGGGGTCCATAAAGTTTACTCCATAGATTGTCAACACTAACATTTGATGATTTCAAATGTCCTGCACATAATAATAAACCAATAAATGCTTCAATTTCAATGTTATCTACAGCTTTCCACTTAGTTTTTAAATTATTTTCATTATATATTTTTTCTGCTTTTTGGTTTGTATGCAACACAATCAACTCTATAATTTCGTTGGTAATGTACAGATGAAATGCATCAACTGGTTCTTCTAAAATAGTTCCTGGTGGTAAAATTACCTTATCAATTTTTCCCTTTATTTTATTATGTGCAGGTTGTTTTCCATAAAGTTGGGGCTTACAATACCAAATTGTATTATATTTTGGCAAAGGGTGTGTCACTGAACTTGATTTAGTTGAAATGTCATCATCTTCATCACTATCACATTCAATTATATCACAAACATCCGAATTTTCACTAATATTGTCATCTTCTTCACTTATATCACTTTCACTATCACAAACTTCATTGTCAGATTGTTCATTTGTATCCAAAAGTTCACTAATATAAGCACTACAACTACTCAAAGCCATTTTTGTTTACAATAAAAATTGCATCAATGTACTGTACATGAAAAACAATTTTATTCATGCTTGAACTTGTTATATGTTTATACACAAAAAAGAAAATAGACATCTAATTTCAATCTTAGACAAAACATGTTTGAACATGTTGCATCATGTGACTTATGCATGTATGTATGTAAAATGTTGAGGCGCCTGGCAGGCTCTTAAGTGCATTTGTGTTACAAAGTTACAAAACATTTTTTTAAAACTTTTCTATTAAAATTAAATTTTTTTTAAATCAATATTCATTTAATATACACTTAATTTGAGGATTACAAAAAATTTCAAAATATTTGGACAAAAAATAACCAATTTATTAAAGAATAAAATTGCGTGGTGCCTCAAAGGCGCATACAAGTCTCCTAAGGGTTAACCCTTAGGAGACTTGTTAAAATTAGTAACAAGGTTGCACTTATGCGCCTGACAAGCGCTTCATAGATTTCCTCATAATTAACCTATTATTGAAGCTATTTATATACAAATATAATTTTATACAAATTTTAATATGAAATGATAAGATTTTACACATAATAAATTTTAAAATTTTAAATGCAGCTAACATTTTCTATTCAAATTAAAATTTTTTTGGTATTACATTCATTAAATATACACTAAATTTGAGGATTACAAAAAGTTTCAAGAGATTTTGTCAAAAAATAAATGATTTGTTCAAAAATGAAATTGCTTGGCGCTTCAAAGGCGCATACAAGTCTCTTAAGGGTTAAAAGCAGTGAACATTAAATGATTCAAAAACATTCAAAAATAGACTGACTTCTCAAAATATTACGTTTTACAATTAAAAAGCTATTGGGAGAACCAGCAATAATTGTTTGTCTGTGCATGATTCCAGTAGCCAAAAAATGAAAAAATGCTTTTAATTAGCCAGGAATAATTTTAAAAAAATGTCTACAACTTGTAGTTTGTATAAAAAGTTTGTCTGCAAGGTAACTGTACTGAAAAAATTATCTGTGACACAAATTTAACAGAAAATGACATTTAAAAACATGCATCTAGGCATTTCTGAAAACGGTTAAATAAAAATGATAAATGAATGTTTTTTAAAAAACAATCCTTTTTAATAAAAATATGTAAAAATAATTTTGTTATTGTTATGTTTACTATTTTTTCTGATGTCAATGTAAAGCCTACCAAGAATTTGCATAGTTTTAAACAAACCTCAACTCTATTTTAATTAAAAATATTTTATGAAGTTTTTTAATTTTATTCTATAGCTGTGTATGTGTAAAAATATTGTAAAATTATTAAATAAGTTTTTCCCAGTATATTTAATTAATGTAATTAAAATTAATTTGGGGGTCAAAAATGACCCCACTGTAGCATGTACATCAGTAAAAACCACAATAGTAGTTGAGGGTTAACCCTTCTCCAGCTAACCTCATTTCATGAAAAAAATGGGCAATGGTAGTCTGTTACTCTTATAGAACTAACATGGGAAATCACACTAAAAGCCATTTAATTAAAGTTAAGTGTTACATAAATGATGACAACTGTTTATCAAATATTTTATAACTTTAAAATAAATATAAAATTAGATATTCAATAATAGTTATTCAATACTAGATTTGTTAGATTCCAAAACATTTACATGGTGTTGTACAACAGACTCACATTGCTCGGATATGTTAAAAATTTTATTTTATTTTGTAAAAAAAATTAAATTAACTAAATTGTATTTTACAAAATGTTACAAATAATTAGATTTTAATAAACATTCACAAAAATTGACAAACAAATTTGATAAAAAATTAACGAAGTTATTTAATGCCAAAGTTGTTGAAGAGCCTAACAGACTCACTTTGCCTGGAGAAGGATTAATCATAATTTTTCTAGTTTATCTATTATGCTCAATACGAGTACAAAGCTAAAATGTTATAAAAATAATGTACTCCAGCACTCTCAAACAAAATTATACTAACTCAGTTTAATATTGACAATGTAAGCACTAAAGTTGTCCAAGAACAGTAAAATCTTTCTGTTTTAATTTTATTTTCATGATCAAGAATCCAATTGTAGGAGTTTATCTAAACATTTTTAGAATTGCTGTACTCACATGAATGAGTTATAGTGTGTTTAAAACCTTTTGTATATTTTGATTTTCCTATTACTAGGGGCTTCTACCTTTCACTGTCATCCATATTTCCAGCCAAAAACACTAATTCTTTCCTTTGACTTTTTTCCTCCTCTGCAAGTTTCACCTTTAAATGCAAGAGTTTTATTTAACTAAGTATTATAAAATGTATAAAATAATCCAGTTTCATCAGCATTAAATATGTATTGTTCACTATAATCCTCTATGAGACTGGAAAGTTCTGGCTGCCATGATTCAATAATTTTTTCATCAACAAGTTGATTTTCTTTGCCAAGAAATATTTATCTTTTTTCAATTTGCCCAGCCACCCATAACTAACTTGAAAATTTTTAAATACACAAAATTTACAGTAATCAATTTTAAATTTAAACAATACCATAAACATTTACTTAATAGAAAAATCATTATTTTATCATTTAAAAAATTATTGTCAGTACGAACACATGCAAAATGTAATATACAGAATATTGGTCAATCTGACATTTTTTAGAGTACAATGATTCAATATTTCCATCATATTTGAATCATTATTTACATCATAATAGATACAAAATCATCTATATATATAAAAATGAATGTATGTGTATCTGTGGTCTGTGTTGTGTGTAAACATCATGCCTGACTAAACTATCTCTCTGATCGCTATGAAACTTTAGGAAATTATTGAATACACTCATGGGAAGGTTTCTATGAACACACAACATATTTAAGTATTGTTAAAATATTAAAATTCATTTTTAATTAAATATAGCACTCATGAGACTGAGTTTGATAAACTCTTAACGCCATCTTTTGAGCTAACGTTAAAACAAATGTATTTTGCGAGAGCATCTACTTTAAACATCCATTTTGAGAATACATGCTTCTCACCTGGATGACACGTGACGGAAAACAGTTATTATAACTGTAAGCACAAATTTCAATTACTTTCAAATATTTCTAAGTGAAAAGTGGTCTACAAATGGCAACAATTTCCACAAAGATCCTGTCTTCTTGGATTGCACCATCACCACGTGGGTAAGATTTTTTCTGTACTGAATATGGTAGAACAATGAATGCATTTTAATCAGTTACTTTTGTATTTCACGAGTGTTACATATCCATTGCTATTACTTTCTTTACAAAAAGTGGTAGCAACGGGTTTGTCTTCATTCAACTCTTCCGTTTAAACTAACATTTTAATATTGTATATTTTGGTATGTCAATGCCGAAGCATGTTAATGCCGAATTTTTGTATTTGACATGAGTGCAACAAAGTTTAATTAAACAAAGTGTGGTGCAGTGGTTAGTGCTTCTGCATGCAGATTGCAGCCATGGGTTCAATCCCTGTTGCTACCACTTTTTCTGTAACTAATGTGGTAGCAACATGTATTTTTCAATCATTATGCACTTTTATTATTACAAGTAACATTTTACTATTACAATTAACATTTTCTTTTTAAAAATTATAATTTTAAGTAATCGTGTAGTTCTTTAACTACATTACTGCCCTATTTTACTATTCGACATGAAGGCACCAAAGTATTAAAAACCATTATGTGGTGCATTGGTTAGTGCTTCTGCATGCAGATTGTGACCATGGGTTCAATACCTGTTGCTATCACTTTTTTTTAACTAATTTGGTAGCAACACGGATTTTTCAATCATTATGCACTCTTATTATTGAAACTAACATTTTACTATTAATATTAACATTTATTTTTTAACAATTTCTATTTTAGTCTTCCTGTAGTTGTTTAACTATGTTACTGTCAAATATTTGTATTTCACATGAGTACATCAAAGTTTTAAAAAATTGTATAGTGCAGTGGTTTGAGCTTCTGCATGGAGATTGTGGGTATGGGTTCAATCCCTGTTGCTACCACTTTTTTTTATTTAAATGTTAGCAATGGGGATTTCTTCAATCATTATGCACTCTTATTATTATAACAAACATATTACTGTTAAAATTCATATAAATATCAATTTAATAATGATTGACTACATTGTTTGAAATGGGTTTTTCTTTTTATTTTTGCATCATACAAAAACTGCATGTTTGCTGCATGTACATATAAAAACTTATTTTTTTATTTCTTCTCAGCAATTTTATAATTATTGACAATCATGCCACCAAAACAAAAATCTATCGGTCGATCAACATCTCAAGCTAAAAGGTTAAAGGCATTAAGAGCTTTAGAAACAGATGAACAATGAGAATTAAGATTGGAATCCAACAGATTGGCCACTTCTCAAGCTCGTTCTAATGAATCCATTGAACAACGACAAGCAAGATTAGAATCTAATCAAATACAAACTGCTTGAGCCCATTCCTCAACACAGCAATGAGAATTAAGATTGGAAGCCAATAGAATACGCACTTTGCAAGCTCATTTCAATGAATCAATTGAACAACAACAAGCAAGATTAGAAGTTGATCGAATACAAACTGCACAAGTCCATTCCTCACAAACAACTGAGCAATGACAATTAAGTTTAGAAACTAACAAATTACGCACTGCTCAAGCTCGCCACAATGAGTCAATTGAACAATGACAAGCAAGACTAGAAGCTGACCGAATGCAAACAACAGAAGCCCTTTTCTCTCAAACAACTGAGCAACAAAAATTAAGATTGGAAACCAATCAAGTGTGCACTGCTTAGGCCTGTGTTAATGTAACAAATGACCAACATACAACAAGACTGAGAAACAATCAAGAATGAAATGTTCGATCCAGGCAAACTTTGCATGTTGACCTCAATCTTGCTACATTTAATTACCAGACCGAGTATGATTACAGTTGTCATCCAAGTGTTCTTATAGGAAAAATGGACAAATTATGTACATTTTGTCATGCATTAAAATTTTTTAATGAAACTCCAGGATTGTGTTGTGCAGGAAGAAAAGTAAAATTGCCAGAACTCCATTTACCACCTGAACCCTTATCAACTTTAATATCAGGCAACACAAACCAATCAAAACATTTTTTTGCAAACATACGCAAGTACAATGCATGTTTCCAGATGACATCTTTTGGTGCAAATGAAATTGTACATATTAATTACATGCCAACATTTAAAGTACAAGGGCAAATTTATCACCATGCTGGATCACTTCTACCATTGCCAGAATCAGATTACAAATTTTTCCAAATCTTTTTTATGGGATCCACTGATAAACAAGTTGATCAACGTTGTTGATTTCATGCCAGTGTTAACAGAGAAATTGTTGAAGCATTACAAGATTTTTTTGATCAACATAATGAATTAGTTTGATTGTTTAGGACAGCCTTGGAGCAAATGCCAGCTGATAACTATGTTGTGGTCATTAGAGCTGACAAAACACCAGTTGGTCAACATGAAAGACAATATAATGTACCTACAATCAATGAAGTGGCAATTGTTATAGTTGGTGAACAATTTAATTCACATGATATAGTTCTTCATTGTAGAAATGGTAATGTTCAGCGAATCTCTGAAACTCATTGATCATATGATGCTTTACAATATCCCATTTTATTTTGGCAAGGTGATGATAAATATCATTTCAACATTAAAATGATAAATCCACAAACACAAGAAGAAACCAACAAAAAAGTTAGTGCTATGAACTACTATTCATATCGATTGATGGTTCGTGATAATGAAAACAACCATATTTTAAAATGCCGGCAATTGTGGCATCAGTATATTGTGGATATGTATGCTAAGATTGAAACTGAACGACTTCTCTTTCTTGGATTAAATCAAAAGAAATTATGTTTGGAGAATATATTCATTTACGTGTCGCAATTGCTGCTAATGGAAATGTAAATGATCTTGGAAAAAATGTTATACTTCTAGCTACATTCACAGGAAGTCCACAACACTTGCATGAATATGCTCAAGATGCTATAACTTATGTTTGTGCATATGGTTGTCCAGATCTTACATGCAATCCTACATGGGATGAAATTAAAGAACTTTTGTTGCCTGGGCAATCTTCTTCAGATCATCATGACATTATTGCACGGGTGTTTAACACTAGAAGGATGGCATGAGTCATTTTGACTCATTTTGATTTTTAATGTTGAATATCTCACTAAATATTTAATGTAGAGGTCTGATTTTTTGTGATTTTTCCTAAAACAAGCTATATTTCATTAATATAATGATGAAAAAAATTAAAATTTAGTGTAAAAAAAATTATGCTTCAATATACCTAGAAGGACTAAAATGAGTCATTTTGACTCATACTACTACTGATGCATTTAAAAACCAAACCAAATTAAATAACACAATCAGACAAACATATTCTAAAAGTACAATTCTTAAGCTTTAAAATGACATATTACTTTTTAAAATATCTTAAACCAGTGAAAAGTTATACGCAAAAGACTGAAGACATGTTTTGGCTCTCTGTAACGGCCACTCACTCACAAACTGCAGAAATGAAGACAAAACCTGAAATTTGACCCATTTTTATCCCTTCCCTACTCCCTTAATTTTGGGTCTAGTAATTTTTGTTTCAATTTTTATTTTGGATTGGGACATATTTAAAAGTAATACCTTCTTTTTAAATATTTAAAATTTTTTTTTTTAAATATTTCCAAATGAGTCAAAATGACTCATTCTCGCCCTTCTAGGTAGTTCGAAAGTGCCGTCCTTCTAGTGTTAAACAAAAATTTAAATCTATGATGGATTTCATTACTAAACATCTGGTTTTTGGAGAAACATGCTGTTGGATGTATTCCATTGAATGGCAGAAACAAGGATTACCACATGCACACATTTTGATTTGGTTAGTTGCAAAAATTACTCCTGACAAATTTGATCAAGTGATCTCAGCAGAAATACCAGATGTTAACATTGATCCAGGTTTATTTGAAATTATTACCAAAAATATGATTCATGGTCCATGTGGTACAATCAACACCAATTCTCCATGTATGAAAGATGGAAAATGTACAAAATGTTATCCAAGACCTTTACATGCTGAAATAATCACTGGAAATGATGGATATCCACAGTATCATTGAAGATCAACTTAAGATGGTGGCAAATTCATCAAGCTCAAAGTGCGCAATAACGAAGTTGATGTTGATAATCGTTGGGTTGTTCCTTACTCTCCATTACTTTCTAAGACATTTAAAGCACACATCAATGTTCATTATTGTAATTCAGTTAAATTCATTAAATATATTTGCAAATATGTAAAAAAAGGCAGTGACATGCCAGTTTTTGGAGTGGGAAATGCATCTGCACCAATTGATGAAATCAAACAGTATCAATTAGGACGCTACATTATTAGCAATGAAGCTGTTTGGCGTATTTTTTCATTTACAATTTATGAACGTCATCAGTGGTTCATTTAGCAGTGCATCTTGAAAATGGACAGTGTGTGTATTTCACAATGGCAAATGTGCATGAAAGAGTAACATTGCCACCACAAACAACGTTGACTGCATTCTTCTCATTGTTCTCAGATGATTTGTTTGCAAGAACATTATTATATTCAGAAGTACCAAAATACTACACATGGAATGCATCAACTAGAAAGTTTCAATGTCATAAACAGGTTAAACCAGTGGAAGGACATTTAAATGTGTATTTCTTTGATGCATTAGGCCGTTTGTATACAGTTCATCCAAGTAATCAAGAATGTTTTTATTTACGATTGCTGTTAGTTAATCTACGTGGACCAACATCCTTTCAAGAACTAAAGACAGTCAATGGTGAAGTATGTGAAACCTTCCGAGAAGCTTGCCAAAAACTACAACTACTTGAAAATGATGCTCATTGGGACACAGCAATAGGTGATGCATCAATTACTGCTCAACCCCAACAGATATGTACATTATTTGCAATAATATTGACATCATGCTTTCCTTCAAATCCAAAAAATCTTTGGGAGAAATACAAAGATTACATGAGTGAAGACATTCTTCATCAGTTGCAAGCAACAAATATGGATATGCAATTCACACCAAATATCTATAACCAGGTATTAATTTTAATTGAAGATTTTTGTTTGGCAATTGTTAACAAAGGACTGGTGCCATTGGGTATGTTTGCATCAAATCGAGCAGCTAATGATGCTTATGAGTGTGACTTGCAACGTGAAACACACTTTGATGTTAATGATTTGAGTACTTTTGTTGCAGATAACCTGCCAAAATTGGTTCCAGAACAAGTTACTGTGTATGAAACAATCATGGAAGCTATTGCAAATCAAAATGGTGGATTGTACTTTATTGATGCACCTGGAGGCACTGGCAAAACATTTCTCATTTCCATCATTTTGGCAACTGTAAGATCTCAAAATAAAATAGCACTGACAATTGCATCATCAGGAAATGCAGCAACACTATTGGATGGAGGCAGAACAGCTCCTTCTGCACTGAAATTGCCATTAAATCTGCAAACTACTGAGACACCAACATGAGTAGTATGATGCAGCGTTCCAACGGACCAATAGGAGAGCGTAAAAAAAGTGTAGTAGCCAATGGAAAAGTGTAAAAAAAATAAACAGCCAATGGTGTGGCAAAAAAATGGGGAGGTTACCAGGCGTGGCTAACAAATCAAAAACAAAATTAAAGAGAAATTAAAAAGTGGTAAAGTAAAAAGTAGTTGTATAAAAATAAGTCATGTTACCATTGTAAACATAACCAAGTAAAAAATGAATTTAAGAAGAAATGAAAAAGTGTTTAATGTAAAAAATAATAGTAACATGGATTAAAGATGAAAAAAATAAAACAGTTAAAACAATGAGAGCATATGAAAAAAGGGGGAGAAGGAGAGGAAAAAGAGAGAGAGCAAGAGAGAGAGAAAGAGCGAGAGAGCTAAATGAAGTGAATTGTGAGTCATGAATGAGTAAAAATAAAAATGGATAATGTGTTATTGCATGTATTGTAAATAAATAAATATTTATAAAAAAGAAATGGTCTATTGATTGAACTTAATGGTAAAATATGAAAATGCACTTATAAGATGAGAAAGCAACAAGATATATAATGAAAGGTTAAAGGCAAGAAAAAATGTAAAATAAATGAAATGGGGGAAAAGAAAAATGGTTGTTAAACAATAAAGGTAGGTGTTGGGGCATGCTGTTGTTGTGGTGCTAAGTAGATTACTAGCCAAGATGTCCAACATAAGAATGCAGGTGCTGATGTCCTAATGCTGTGGTTAGTTAAGTGAATTTGGCAATAAAAGGGATGAAAATCCTGTAAGACACAAGCCAGATAAAAACTGTATATAAATACAGTAAAATGGAGAAGGGTCACATTGTATTCTCTGTGTGAAAGAGGAAAAACTTGTTTCAACTATTTCTGCTACATCCAGTTTGTTGTTGCTACTGCTGTATTTTGGAAAATATAAAATCTTCCTTAACATCATTAATGCATGTGACATATATATCATTTTAAAATATGTGAAATATATAAGACACCAAAACTAAAATAATAGTTACCCAAGTCTTTAAACTATTTAATTAGAAACATTAAAACATTTTAAAATATGTGAAATATCTGAGACTGATGTATATAACATTTTAAAATATGTGAAATATACTAGACACCAAAACTAAAATAATAGTTACCCAAGTCTTTAAACCATTTAATTATAAACATTAAAACATTTTAAAATATGTGACATATATGAAACACCAAAACTAAAATAATAGTTACCCAAGTCTTTAAATCATTGAACAATTTCAACTGTCTCATCATATAAAATGCATGTTTCTTTTCATGTGTATAAGCTGTTATGTTGATTGACTGTATTATACAGAGCATTTGTATTGCAGAGCTTGCTGCAATACAGACGTTCTGCATAATACAGACTCTCTGAATAATACAGATGTTCTGAATAATACAGACGCTCTGAATAATACAGCTGTTCTGCAATACAGAGGCTCTGAATAATACAGACGCTCTGTATAATACAGACGCTCTGTATAATACAGACGCTCTACAATACAGAAGCTCTGTATAATACAGGTGCTCTGCAAAACAGAAGCTCTATATAATACAGGCGCTCTGTATAATACAGACGCTCTGCAAAACAGGTGCTCTGTATAATACAGGCGCTCTGCAATACAGGCGCTCTGTATAATACAGGCGCTCTGCAATACAGACGCTCTGTAATACAGCTAGCTATGCAATGCAGATGGCTCTACAATGCGTCTGCAATGTAAGCGGCTTTGCAATGCAGGCAACTACAATACAGTTGACTTGAATTGTTTATACATTGAAAACACATTGAAATTACACTTCAAAGATATGAGACAGCATGTTAAATGTTTTAAAAACCTTCCTACATATGAGATTTAAATACAACCATATATATGCTAAATGATAATACTAATAATAACAGCTTATAAACGTTAAACTAGATGCAATACAACTAACTTGCACTTCTGTTACTGCAAATGTTAATTTTTTAAAAGAATTGGTGATTCATATATTTAAAATGTCATTTAAATGTTTTAAAAACCTTTTACATAAGTAATTTAAAAAAACAGAATAAAATACTGTATCTTTTAATAACATTTCAAGTCTTTGGAGGAGAGAGTTCCTGAGTGGACCCAACGAGGTGAATGTGAGGAGTTTGAAAAGTATTGTAAAAAGACTTTTCACAACATCAGCATATGCAGGATTCGAGAACTCCTGACAACCGTAACGCTGTACTTACTAAAAGAGTGGATACTTACACTCACGATTGAAGAGAATTTGCTAACGGGAAATGAAAGATGCAGGAGAAAATGCATCTACGGCCGCTACGACTACGAGGTAAATGAGACTGTGGCAAACTTGTATTTGAAACTGTTCAGGAAAAAGCAAGGCATTCTGTCAGCAGTCGGTTTTGCAAGGAAAGATGAAAATGCTTGGGCTTATGATGATGGTGATATTGAGGAAAACCAACAACAAATGGATGATTTGAGAGGACGTGAAATCTTGTATGTTTGCCATAAGTTAGATGCTGTGCTGCATCCGGAGGCAATATTTGGCAAACAATTGCAGGCTATCTTCAAAAATTATGCAAGTGACATGTACCATCAATTGCGAGAAATGCAAACATGTGTCAACCATGACAAAATGGCTGCATTGGAGTTGTATGACAATTCACCAGCAAGATTGTTGGAGTTGCACAACATGTTCAATGAGATGTAGTGTAGGATGATAACAGATGACATCACAAAAGATTTTGAAAGGTATAGAAAGCTTTTTTATTTGCAATTTTGTAATTGGTTTTTGCATTAATAATGTGTTTAATTTGTTTTTAGATGCTGTAATGATTATTGTGATAATGATGACGGTCCTGCTAATGATGGCAATATATCACTCAACAATTTCCTTTTAAACAGTCAGCTCCCTTGCAAAGGTGGAAGAAAATTGTCCAAAAGCATCAAGGCTAAATATGAAAGCATTATAACTAATCATGACCGACTTGCAGAGGAATTAATGGTGTTTACAAGCCATTCTTGGTCTATTGATACTGGAGAAATCTATTATATGTTTAATAAGGTGTTTGGGTGTATGGGCACTGATAGCGATTCGGGTATGCGTTTTGTCACAATTTTAACTGAAATTGCTGATTTGATTGATGAACATATAAAAAGTTTTAAAAAAGATTATCGTGAGCATGTACCTGCGATATCAGTCGATGAATTAGATTAAATAAAAAGTGTTACATTTGCTTTAAATCCCAATCTAGTTTTTTATGTTTGTGTAATTAAAAAAAAAGACACTGTATTATGATATCAATGTTTTATTTGTTTCAGCAAAAAACAAACAATACATTATCAGCATAGCGCTTTATATGCAAGCCATATTGGTTTTGTTTTTTTCAGAGATGTCCGACTTTGTTTTCCTCCTTTTTGCTGCTTTTGTTTTTGTGCATTGATTCTTTTATGCAGTGTAGCTTTAGGTTTAGCCATAACTCTTATCATGTTGGAGGTTTTCTTTGAAGCAGCTGCTGCCTTTTTTTTGTTTTTTAGATGCAATAGCAGCAGTACCATTGTCAGCAACTTCTATGTCTTTGTCTAAGTAGTATTCCTGTATTTTTTTAGGGAGTACATGAGGGCATTTGGTTCTAGATTTAGTATCATCATTATCCCCAATGTCTTTTCTCAAGTAATATGGCTGAAACCATTTTTTTTAGATCTGGTTCTTCTTATCAGAGTTGTTTTTGTTGCGCTGCTAGATGGATTTCTTTTTCTAGGTTTTTTTGCTGCTTTTACAGAACTACTTGGAGTGTTTTTCCTGGTGTTGGTGTCATAAATGGTGTTGTTGGAGGTGTTGTATACATTAGTTGTTGTTGTTCTGTTGGGGACATTCCATAGGGTTTCATTGTAGTTAGATGAGGTCAAAAGTTTACACCTGTCTTCCATTTGCTCTAAGAGTTGATTAAATCTCTGCACCAATGCATTTTCTTTTGCATACTCATGTGCTTGTAGTGATTGTCAAGTAGAACTTGTATTTTAGTTTGGGTTTCAATCAGCAGCTGTTCCAAAGGTAAACAAGTGATGGTCGATTGTACAACCATGGTAGGATGTATGAAAGAGCTGATGTTTTGTTGTTGTTGTTTGTTTTTTTAACATCTTCTATTTTGACTAAAGCCAACTTGTTCACCATTCTGATGAGAAAGTTAAGAACTGCCGGCAATTAAAGTTTCTAAGATGGGTGCCAAAACTGATAATAATGGCCCAATGAAACCACCTTTTTGACCAAGGAGTTTACGTTTCCAATTGTGGTAGATAGCGGGGTCTGCCACAGAACAAATAGCTTTTCGATATTTAAACAATTTTGACAGCCTTCTGTTTACAAAGTAGCCGCTAACATAATTTAGGCAGCACTCACCAATGAAATTTATAGTCTTATTACTAAGACATTTGCAGTAAGTATGTTTTAGCTTTTCAGGAAGTTTAGTCAATATTGTTGCTTCTGTCCATGCTTTCTGGATACCTTTATGTAACAATCTGGATGGTATATAGCTGTCAGTATGTGTTTTCTTTTGTTTTGATAAAACATGTGTGGGTGGTATCTGTTTAATTGTGTGCAAGTGTCTGTCAGCTTTATTGTTTGTGGATTTGTTGGTTGGTTTTGATTTATCCATGTCTGCGTATGTGTGTAGGAGAGTAAGATGTGTACAGTGTAGGTGTTCCTGATGTAATGATTGTTTGTGATATTGTGGTGCTGGTTTAATAAGTGTGTTACTTATAACAGAATGTCATTGTCATCTTGGTAAATTCTGTTGACAATATTACTGGCTGATTAATGCAATTCCGTCATTTCAGTGCTATTGACCACACCATCGCCTATTGCATTGCTAAAAGCCTGCCACATGAACATTATTTCCAAAGCAACGACACAAAGTACCGCCAATGATGCAAAAATCCACTTGACATTTGCACGCCAATCCAAAAAACCTGCCATTATACGATAGAATTGTAGTAGTCACTGTCTTCACTAGTTGTAATTTGAGAGTTTTTAATTGTTTGTAAACTGTATCTGATACATAAGCCACAGCCATTGTATCTTCACCGCTAAATATTTTAGCAAGATAACGAACACAAGTGGGTGTTGTTGGAGCAAAGTCTAAAAATAAATAACTGTATGGATCTGATGTGGCATCGTTATATGCTTCTTCAAAGTCCTTTGCTGTCATACCTTCCACCTGGCAACCAAAAAAGCTACATTGTCTGGTGTCACGAGGATTTTTGAATAGTACATAATATTTTGAATTCAAACTTAATGTTCTGCTTTGACTGCCTTTAGGAAAAAGATTTTGAGTAAACAGAATGACACACACATTATCATGATGGGAACCTTTAGTAAATAAGTCTGAGATTTGGTTATTGGACTGACAATCACCCATTAAATCATCTATGACAAGTAATGTTTTGATATGTCTTTTAAAGTTCATTTCAGGCAACAAACCCTCATGCAATGTAACTTTTTTAAATATAGTTTGAAAAGCTGGATCATTATACACCTCTTGATGTTTGCCATAACAAATAATTAGATGGTCTGGAGGTGGTTGAATCTTGTCATCTTTTAGCAATTTAAGTAAGAATTGTGTTTTACCAGATTTTGTAGGGCCGCTAAAAATACATGTAAAAGGGTGTTGTAAATGTAATGAATAATTGTCCAATTCAAAGACCATTTTTATTGTTTAAAGCAAAATTGTTTTATTAAATGTAATAATAATGAATGGTTGATACAAAATGATGATGATTATTATTATGATTTAAGAAAACCCATTAAAACCCAAATGAATTACACAAATGAATATCAGTAATTTAATTCTTATTTTAAGGTATTTAATACAATGCTATCTGTTTGGTTGCAAAATCTTTTTCTGTTGGGATATTCAGCATGATCTTTCTCCTCCTCCTCAGACTCTGTGTCACGTTCTGATAAGGGTATTTGTTGTGACAGATTTATATTGGCATCTTTCTTGAGTTGGCGAGTATTTGCATACAGCATGGGCGCTTGGCGCTGCTGTCCTTCCCAACCCTATGGCTGTGACTCTGGCATTCTGGGGTGGTTCAGCTGCTGTTGTTGTTGTTGTTGTTGTTGTTGCTGCTGCTGTTCATTTTTCTCCTTAATGTTATTCTCAACTTTAAGAACAGCAACCATCATTGCATATTCTTCATCATACATGTCATTTCTAATTTTTGCGTTTGATTGATCATCATAAAGAATGGAGCTCATAACAGCCTCAACAGACTCTCCTGCAGACATTAACTCAAATGCTTGTCCAGTTCATGTTAATACCAGAGCAGTACTCATGAGTGCGTGCAACTACTCTGGTTTCAGCTGATGTGAGCATTTTGACACGTCATAACATGCATAAATCAATGAAACCAGTATGATTATTGCAATAGAGTTTAAAGCCTCTGTTGAACCAAATCATCTGGTACCCATCTTTAGCACCTTCCTGGTCTGTGATGGCCTCAGTGTAGCTATCGCCAATTGTTGTTGTAGTTTGGTCCATTTTTTCAGTTATTTTAGATTTACTTTTTACAAAATTGCAGTGCAGTGTAAAATCAAAAGTGAAGAGTGAATAAAGTGGATGTTGAAAGGGAGTATTTATATGAAAAAAGTGACCAGCATGTTTATCCACCAAAGAACAGTCACACACCATAAACAGTTTTGAACCAATAGTGTGTGTGAAAGGTCAAGCCATCTTGTGTTTTACAACTCTCTCACTCTCTTTCATGGTTATACAGCAGGAAATTAAGCTTATTTGTAGGATTAGCCAGTAAGTCAGCAGGTGTTGTTGTTGTTGCTAATGACATGCTAAAGGGGTCTTGGTTTTGGTCTTTTTCTTTTCTTTTGAAAAACATATACAGTTTAATGGACATTTTGCTATTTGCTTAAAAGATAGTAATTGAGCCAGTTTTTTGTGTGATGATGGAGAAGGCTTTATATGCATTTTAACAAATAGGGTTACCATTTCATCATTACAGTCTTTATCTGGTGTATACAGCATCTTTTCAATAACTTTTAAACTGTATTCTCTATATCTTTGATACAGGTAGAATAAACAGTGGGCTCCACAAGTAAAACTGCTGTCACTTTGAACCACCGCATGCGCATAAAGCTTCTTAGTAAAATTAGACTGTATCCATTTTTCCCAAGATTTGTTATAAAATAATGGTTGATTTCCAAATGAATCAAAACTCACAAATACATTACAATTTACAAATACAATTTTCATCAACATAGATGCACATTCAGTGTTCACCCGGTAGATGGTCTGGGTCTGTATTTAAGATGAGGCTCATTTTTGGAAATGGTGTTGTAATACACTTCAAATGGTTGGCAGGCAAAACGTCTAAAAACAGTCACGCATTTTTAGTTTTTTTAAGATTTTATTCATACACTGTTCCAGAGTAACATTATCCATGGTTATTAATGTGTAACAATGATATATGTAGTAGATTACTGTTTAACAACCGATGCAATGCGGCTTCGCGTAATGTATGCCTTTTGGTTAAACATGGGATAATATATAAACTGTATGTTAGTGGCTAATGGTTTTTTAAAAGTACCAGAAAGTGTAAGAACAACCGACTTATATAGTTGCATAAGATCACTTCCAGCATTGTTGTCTGTAAAATCAAAAGCAAAAATGGTACAGCCCTGGCTGTAATTATTTCTGGTAATCAGAGGTGCAGGCACATTGTTGGGACCTTTGTCAAGATTGTGTAGTATCATGTTGCAACCAGTCAAATAATCGCCATTATCAAAATCAAAATATGCTGTACCACCAGGGTACTGGCGATTGCTTACTGTGGTAGTTAAGCTGGTAAGATTAAAATGTTGAAAAAAAGGGGTTTTTCGATGGAGATCCATTATATGCTTCATGCGTCACAAAAGCACAAATTAGATTGTCTGGTACTTTTTCATGGAAAAGGTTGGTGAATTCAAAGGAGCTGGCACCTTTGTTGATGATTTGCAAACCCATTTGAATGTCTGGAAACTTTAAGTAAAAATCTCTATCTTTTATGTTTTCAGCATAGTAAGCCAGCATGTCATCAGCAAGTTTATATTTGGTAAAGAGTAGTGAAACCCTGTCAATTTTGTATTTGTATGGACCTTTGGTAGAGTCATAATTGAGATAAAATTCTGGTTTGTGTCTAGTCAAGTGTAGTCTCATGTTTATCAGATTTGGTAGCACAGTGCCACATTGTGAAATATCCAGGTGTAAAGGTACCATTAAATTGAATGGCTTGGACTGTGCTATGTAGTTAGCCAACACTTTATTTGTTCCATGATGTGTGGCGTTAAATGTGTCATTAATATCCTCCTCCTGATTGACAAACCCTACAAAACCTTCCAGTGCACCTTTAGTATAAATCAATTCATTATCCATGTTTATAAGATTGTCAAAAAAGCATTTGTAAGGATGTAATGTTGTGCTGGATGTGATAATGGTCCCATGAATAGACATTTCAATCTGCCTAAACAGTGCTGATCCAAAACAATTGGTAGGAGTCACCACATCAGCATCAGTTAAAGGGGTGCCATCGTGTTTCACCACTCTCCCTTTTATGTGTAATTTTGGGTCTTGGAAATCCGCATAATGTTCCATATCAGGTGGAATTACAAAATTGATGGTGTCCTCAGTAGGTTCAGTAGACGGTTGCATTTCCACCTCAATACAATCAATGATGTCATTCTGATAATCTCCATCCTCTTTAAAAAGCATTAATCTAGATTCAGCAATGTGCAGCATTTTTGTTGTTGTGTTTAATTGTTATTTATTATTCTCATTATTATTATTAATTGGCAGCACGATGATGACACTTTCGCTTGACAATACGTCTTACAGGTCCAAATATATCTTCTCTAGTGAGCTGCTTTTTGACTTTTCTTGCCTTTTTATTTGGTGGCTTATGATATGTTAGAAACTTCCGCTTTTGAGAAGGTATGTTTACTCCTCTAAATTGCGCATCAGTTAGTTGTTCCATTGCTCCAGGTGACAACCTTACAGGTAGTCCCTGCATTGGAGTTGTGCCACCACCACCACCACCACTGAATGTTTTGTTGATGGATCTTGCGGCCCTATTTACTAATACATTGCCAGCATTTCAGAGATGTTCTCTGCCTGCTTCTTTTAACTGACGTCCATCCAAAACATCCGTCAAAATGTTCATTCCAGTTCTTCCTAATTCTTTACCAGTGGAATGTAATGCTGGTGTCAGCCAACGAAATACATTTGAAAAAAAGCTCCCTAAACCTCGTTCTTTTTGAAATCATACTCCAGAGTAGTATGGATCACCCCACCATTTTGCTTGATGTAATAGCACATGTTTGATGGTAGATTTTATTTAGCTCTTGCCATTGTTTATAAACAACACAGTGTTGACAATCTCTCTCTCTCTTCCTCTAATAAAAGCATTTCTTTTGAGGTCTAAAGTGAAGTTAAAGACTGGTGACACCTCCTTCAAATTGAAATAAACTGCCGTAATGTGTGCGTAATTCTACTTTTACGGTTTGAAAGCTCTGTCTGCTGACAGGTACATACTGTGCCTTGATGTAGAGATAATGATTGTTGATGCTTCCACCAGCCTTCTTTATAGGAACTATCTGCAACAGTGTCACCTTTTGATCACCTACAAATTGATGCTCTATAATGTCTGTATGCACATACATGGCTGGCTCCCATATTTCTGGTGGGTATGAAGCACAATCTTTTTCCTGCTGCATTTGATGATGGTAATGCACACTCATTTCGTGATTCATCTTCATCAAACCCCAACATTTGCATTAAGGGGCTCTTAACATTCATAAAACACTCCAAAGCACCGCTGAAGTTTTCATCAATGTGTATCCGTTTGTGTATCGGATCATATGAAAAATGAATGAGATTTTTAGGAGCAACAGTAGCAGTCGCAGCAGCAGCCATTTGTTCAGGTTTTTCAATATTTAGGAGACCATCACTACAGATTTTAATGAGTGGTTTTACATCTTCATTTACTGTAGTGTTAATTTCTTCAAGTAAAGTTTCCACATTGTCATACATCCCATGTTTTATTTTTAGATTAGTACATATTAATTGCATGACACCATCATTAGATTTGTCAAATGGTAGTAAACTGTAGTCATCATCTTCTTTCAAATGTGCTGTTAGTTGTGCTACTGTACCTGCTGGCAGGTTTGCTGAAGGTACCTTTATAGTGTAACTCAATGTGGCACAGGTTTTGATAACATTTTTCCAAGTTGGAGGATATATGATATCTACCAAACCTACCTCCCAATCCATTGATTTTAAATTGATGTCATCTTTCAAATGCACTGTAAACTGCGACTGAGAGTTATTGGGGTAATACCCATATGAAGAATTGGATATTAAGTAAACATAAAAACCATTTTCAATTTCCATTTTTTTATTTTGGTTTGTTACTATTATTTGTCAACTTAATGGTTGTGTGCACAACAGCTCTTGTTGTGGTAGTTGTTGTTGTTGAAAAGTAGTTTGCTAACAGAATGACAGTTAACAGCAGCAATCCTGACCTTTTCTATTGTTTATATGCTATTTATTTTTTTTTTACAAATTAAAGAAATAGAAGGAGGGCGCGGCCATGGGCCGCGCAGAAAGAGAGGGAGGTTTGTCACGCCATGCCGCCGCCGCCGCCAATCCCTCGGGCGCCCCTTTGCATACCCCTTGCGCGCCCCTTCGCAGACCCCTTTACGCGCTTGCTTCAGGATTCTAAATCGATGGCCGGCACTAGTGCCGGCCAATGAGTTCAGAATGTGAAGCACCCCACCCCCTCCCAAATCCCCACACACTTTCCATTACTTAATTGAAAACAAAAAATAAATCACACATTTTATTTAAAACCAGCAACTTTTATTTAACATCAAAATATGATGAATAATGTTAAACAACTTCTTTTATTTCAGCAGCATTTACCCAACTATTCATGTGCGCAGGATAACTTAGCCATTTTACTAAATGCATTTTCATTTTATTAACATATTTTGTTTCAAGAATTTTTTCTATTTTATAAAGTGTATTATCATCATCATCGGCTGGTGTTAAAATTTTTTGTAACTCTGCTTCATAAAATGTCCCCTCAATCTGTTCACCAGCAAGATCTTTCACCTTATACACAGGATAAAGATGGCTGTCATACACATGATGAATCACAAATATTTATTCTGTCCAGTTGGGTTCTGCACCTTTTTCAAATGTTTGCTTTACATTTGCCAAACATACTTTATCCTCAACTTTTAATTTTGGTATTTTGTTTTTTTGAGCTGGTGTTTGTCCAAATAGCTTGGCATACACTTTAGCTTCATTTTCAGAGTTTACTGCAGCAGGTGCAATTCCAATTGAATTATGTGGAGTGCGGTTGTACAAATTCATATGACGATTAAGTGTGTCCAAATATCTGTAGCTGTTGATAGCTGGGGCATTTATACAAAAACGCTCTCTAAGTGTGCGATTAAAACGTTCCACAATCGCTGCTTTAACATCACTGAATGATGTGTAAAAATGTATATTGTACTTTTTAACAAGTCTGTCAACCTCGGCATTTAAAAACTCTTTGCTTTGATCAGTGCACAGCTTATCAGGTCCTCGCCCCCTGTTCTCCTCAATCACACTTTCCAAAGCTGCAGCAACATCCTTTGCTAAGGTTTGGCCCATGCATATTTTAAAAACACATCAATCATAGTCAAAATGTACCTGCAGCCGTCAGTATACTTTTGCACAGCTTGCATGTCTATTAGATTTGCCTGCCACAAGTCATCAATCCCTACAGCCTCTGTTTTGTTTCTAGGAAAGTGCCGCACTACACGTCTGTGCCGCATATAGGCATATTGCCTAGCTGCCCATGCTTTGAACTTTGCATTATTTGGATGTCCTCTATGACATCTGAACTGGTCAATACCGCCAAGACTGTTGGGCTCCTTAGGATCATAATACTTTGCACCGTCTTTGTCAATATCATTATCATCAGCATCAGCTGCAGCAACTGTTTTGATATCCATTCTCTTTCAATTTTGGTAACCAAATGGCCAGGCTTTCAGATCGTCATCCACAAAGGCTTTGTCAAACACTATCTGTTATTTTTTCTTGCAGATAACGCTTTTTAAATCACCAGTGCACTTTGAACATTTGATATAGAATTGCTCAACATGCACTCTTTCTTCCACTCTATCTCCATGATCATCATCATCTTCTCTGGCTCTCTTATGGCACACCATACCTTTAATTACATCATAGTTTATCACAGTATTTGTGCTGAAATTCATGTTAATACCGCGCACTTTCCATGTCTCATCACCATTAGACAGTTTATATCCATAATTTTTTGGACCACCACACACAAACTCTTCAATGTAGATATTATCACCACTGCCATACTTGGCAGCAATTTCATCAGAATATACCAGAAATCACCAAAATATACAATTTAATTACAGATTTAATTTGTGACAGCTTACAAATGTTAAAATAAGAAATAAACACTAAATAGGTTTAATAACAACTGTTCAAGTCGACTGCATTACAAAGGTTTGGTTGACATTAATTTTTTCAATATTTAAAACACATTGGTATTGACAACATTTTCAACATGTAATTATTAATACAATACTTATTAACATGTACACATTAATCAAGCATTATAATGGTTTAGAGAAATTCTTTCAACAATATTGTTTTCAATATTTAAAACATGTTGATGCACATAAGCTATCATAAACCATGCAATATACAACCAAGCCTTTGCTATACTGCCGACTTAAACTGTTGTTAGTGAGCATATTCCTTATTTTAACATTTATAAGCGATCACTATTTAATAATTTTGTAATTATATGTAGTTACCTGCTCTTCTGCTGCTGCTATGAATGCTCTTTCACAGAGCTCCGCAAATAAAGACTCGCAATTCTGCTGAATAGATTACACTTATTAATAACTTTGATTTGTACAAACTATTTTGATTGTACAACATTTAAAAACAAAACACTAGTAACCTCAAAATCGATATATTCATCCATTGCCAATTTTTCTTTACAATATCAGCAACAGCAGCAACAACAGCTCGTTTTATACACAATATCTACAGTCTTTGTGTCTTTTTTTATTATTTTATTTGACATGTTTTCAGTGGTCAATCACAAGACTACTAATTTTATTTTGTTTTGGTCACACCTACATTTCTTAAAATTTTAAATGCAACTTGTGTTTTATGGTGTTGTGATGCACCACTGTAACATATGTGAACCTACTATTTTTAAAAATACAACTTGAACCTCTAACTTATTTCCAACAGTCCACCCCCTATTCTAATTTTTCAACCAATATATACCCACTGATATACATGTGTTTTACATTTCTTTTTTTTTCTTTTTTTTGCACTTTATTTTATAAAGATCAGGTACCCCTTGTTCATCCCCTCTTTTTTAACTTTAGCTGCCTTATCCATTACACAGCATTCTAATCCATTTTTTTTAACTTTAGCTGTCTTGTCCATTACGCAGCATTCTAATGCTGCTTCATTTACCTTTGGGGCTCTTTTCACACCATTTTACTACCCCTCCTATTAACGTTAAGCTAAAGAGGACTTTACTTGTCTAATGATAGCAGATAGGACTCTTGTAAGTTACATGCTTTTGTTTATCACCACTATAAAGACCTGCAACATTTAAACACACTTCTTAGCCTTTACAACTAAACTTATTTTATTAAAAATGCCTTTTACACTTCTATTGGCTACAAGGGAGTCCTCTTATCAAGCTAAACTGCAGGATTTTTATTCAGTTTACAAATAACAATACCTGAGCACACTTGTAACAGTCTGCCACTGGTTTTATGTCTGGCTATCGTTGCTAACATATCTGTTTTGTGAGGAATATCCTACACACTGACAATGGATCTAATTGGTTTCGCTGCAGTACTGGGTTTAATTCCTACAACTAGGGATGAACTACACATTTATAACATTCACACAAGACCTAATACTACAATTCAGCAATCTCATCGATTTGCCTTGCCTATCATCAATTTCGTTTGTGCTACCTTACTGTCTTGCTGCCCATTACAAAACTGTGCCAAATGTATTGTGTCTACAAATCAGGGATAACTTGTTCAACTATTTAAAACCTTTTTTTTAATGCCATCTGAGATGATCATCAAGAACAACTGTAAGTTATTTCTTTTCAAATTTTTTATTTCTAACAATCTTAGTTCTTGTTTTTATTTGGTAGTTATATTTGCTTTTCTTGAATTACTCCCAACTACTATGCATCAATCTACCCACTGAGGATATTGTGTCTCCCAATACAGACCACATTCAAACTATTAAAAGTGAAGCCAGCAATCATAACAACAACAAATTGTCACTATACACAACATCAGCAATTAACTATGAAACAGTAGACATCAAAAGCAGTGGTAAACTAAAACTACCAAACAATATTTTTATTCACTTTTTTAATTTCTAATTTTTTACTTTTACCACCACCAGCCAATGATCAGGATATTCAAATCTTGGCTAAAAGACTTTTTAACACCTATAAAAGGTCTAAACGACTCACACCATACCCTACAGAGATTTTACTTAATGTAAGCATAACAGCTGCCATTAAGGGTTATAATTTTAAACAGTTCAGCAAAATCATAAAAAATAAAAGATACTGGGACAATAAAAAACTCACACTTAAACAATCTTAATTTGACTTTTTAATGTAATAAACTTTTTATTATACTTTTAATTTCACTTTAATTTCGTTTTTGATAAGTTAGCCACGCCTGGTAACCTCCTCGTTTTTTTTCGTCACCTACAAACAATGATGTCAATTCCATCAATTTCAATATTTTAAATGAAATACCAGGTGAAGCCACAACTTACAAGTCCACTGATACTGTGATGAATCAAGATTAAGTTGTGAATTATCCAACAGAATTCTTAAATTCTCGGGATTTGCCACACATTTTAACTTTAAAAATAGGTGTGTATATAATTCTTCTTTGCAACATTAATCCACATCTTTGCAATGGTACAAGACTTTCAGTTAAAAAGATGCTAAACGATATCATTGAAGCTACAATTTTAAATGGAAAATTTGAAGGAGAAGATGTACTGTTGCCACGTATACCAATGATACCCACAGATTTGCCTTTCGATTTTAAACGCTTACAGTTTCCAGTGCGACTTGCTTTTGCAATGACAATCAACAAAACACAAGGACAATCACTGCAAGTTTGTGGACTACATTTGGAGAATCCTTGCTTCTCACATGGACAACTTTATGTGGCCTGCTCCTGTGTTGGGAAACCTTCCAACTTATTTGTTTATGCCTCAGATAAAAAAACCAAAAATATTGTGTATCTACAAGCCCTCACATAAGTACTATTAGTATTAACAAAACATTTATTAGTTTACCATTTCTCAATTATTGATTGATCTAATATTTCATTGATTTTGTTCTAAAGGTTGCAGCAATGCGCAACGGGACAGCTAGTAATAGATACAAAATCATAATAGATACAAAATTTATATTTCAAAATATTATGCATTTTGTGCATTTATATGGATGTACAGGGATATCCAGAAAAGTTGCTATCCCATATGTGCCACCATCTAGTGCTAATTTAAAAACATCAATTATTTAATTAAGGTAAAACAGTTTTGAATGTCCTTTAAAATTGTTTATAAATAAATGATAAATATTCAAATGAAAATTATAAAGTTCAACAAAAATTGATTGGCTTTGCTAATTACAAACATAGCCAAAGGAATTTTTCTCATTTTTAATCAAAACAATGTTAAACCTGGAAATCCATTTTACAAATAAAATTAATTCCTTTATTAAAAACTGTTTACATTTATGATTTCATTGATAGCTTTGCCAAATCTATTAAAAAATATTAGAAAAAATATTGACTGTTGATGAGATCAGTCGCATTTAAATTTGCTCCATATTTGAACTTTTGACTTGAGTTTTAAAACTGACAAAAATGTTTACTGTGAATTTTTTATATGGATTTTTACTGAAGACAATTTACTGTGAATTTTGCTGTGGATTTCTTACTGATGAGAATTTTTACCATGAATTTGTTACTGGCAAGAATTGCAACCGTGAGTTTGGTAAATTTTGTATTATTGAAACTTTTAAGGTGATTTTATTGATATTGAAATTTTGCAATGGCTAACCTGATCAACAAAGTGATTGAGATTTTGGACTATGTGTATGACAAGAAATCTCAAAACAAGATGAAAAAGTAGACTTTTTTGGACATAATTATGCAACTAAAATGTTGTATTGATGAATTACAGGAAAATGTGATAAGTAAATTAATTGTTGTAACACCAAGGCATTCTTTAACAACTTCTTTGATGACAAGGGCAAATTAATCTCCCAATATTACTAATAATGTGGATTTGGTATGTAGTGAGGAGAGGAGTTTGATTAAATCTAGTGTGCGAGAGTATGAACTTCGAAACGAGGTTATTGAATTTTGTAATGATACAACTAAACATTTATTAGCTTTGGAAACTTAGTTGTTGGGGTGAAATTAACAGAAGCCTCTAAATTAAATGTAAACATAAATAATGTGGAAAAATTGATGACAGTGAATTTGGTGTTGACTGGAAAGAGAGTTAGTTCAATCTTGTATTCATCTTGGAACCCTGGGACTAAAAGTAATTTTGCCTATTGTTGATAAAAAAATAACTGATAAGAAAGATAAAATTAATAAACCATATATAAAACATTTTCAAATGTTAAAGTGAAGGGTGCTTTTTTGCCTAATCTGAAAGCTGGTTTGAAGGATGATCAATGAAAGCTGGTTTGAAGGAAGTTCAGAATGTTGGAATGAGGTCTATGGAAGTGGCCTCAACTTCAACTTTGAGTTCTTCCCCTATCAGACGGTTAGTCATTAGAGGGTTAAGTAGAAGTACTGAGCCTTCAGAGGTGTTTGAGTTTTTGAGAGACAAACAAATAGAGATTGATAGATGTGAAATGTTGAGAAATAAAAGAGGTCACCATGTGGGAACTTTTTTTATACAAGTGAAAGACAGGGCAAATAGGTAGAATTTTACATGAAACTTTTTGGCCTGATGGAGTTACGGTGGATTGCTTTCGGGGACAACTAGTGAAACCACATTTGCTTTTTTGTAATTCAGAGGAGGAGGCAAATTTACTTCCTTCTCTGGAATATTCAATTGATTTCTGGAAAAACTGAAAACTTGATTGCGCAGATGAAGGTGGATGAAGTAGATATTGCATTTATTATTGAGACTACGCTTCGACCTGAATTCCCTGATAAATGCCTGGGTCTTCAGGAGGTATACAATGTGATTAGATTGGATCAAGTTTCCAGGGGAGGTGGTTTATTGTGTGCAATTAGACAAACAATTGACTTCAAAATTATTGATAAGTTTATAACAAATTTTGGTCTTGAGATTTGGTTGCAGATTGACAAAATTATTTTATTGCAGTATTATAGACCTCCAAGTCAATTGATTTTATTATTTCAGCTGCAGCTGCAAATAGTAGGATGGTTGTGGCGGGAGATATCCCTTTGATATCCACAAAGTCTCATATAGAGGGGAGATGATCCATCAAAATTTAGAATTGGTGGATCTGGAAGTGGTGAATGTTGGACCAACACAATATAAACAAACATTGGATTGGTTTTTTATTAAAGGTGTGCAAGTTCACAGTGCTGATATTTTGGGCTATGAGGAGGTTAAATTGTCGGATCACAGGGGAATATTGACAACTTTTTGCTGTCTATTTGAGACTAAAAAGGTTGATAAATGCCTGAATGGGGTAACATGTAAATTGAACTTTGATAGGTTTCTCGAATTGTGTATTTTAAATGAGGAAAAAATGCGGAACATTGGAGAAAATAAATTTTTGGATTTGTTTCACTCAATGGTGGAGCAATCCACTTCGAGAACAACAAGTGCACATGGTGTAAAATGTAGATAATGGAATGAATTGGCCCAAATCTTTTTCAAATATGTTATATATTTATGTTAATTATTGTTATTAAAAACACTCGACTAGTGGCCAAAGGCTATTCTCAGAGACCCGGTATTGACTATGGTGAAACGTTTGCTCCACTCGCTCGTGCAGCATCAATAATCATGGCCTTAGCAGCAAAAATAAAACTTGTAGTACATCAAATGGATGTCATCACCGCCTATTTAAATGGAGAACTTGAAGAAAAAATATACATGGAGAAACCTGAAGCATTCAATGAACTGTTTGGAACTACAGCTAGCAAAGTGCTGAGACTAAAGAAATCAATATATGGTTTAAAGCAGTCTGGAAGGCAATGGTACCAAAAACTGACTGACCGACTACAAACGTTAAGCTTCACCCCATTGAATTCTGACCCATGCATATACATAAAGAATATTAATAACCAAATGACAATCATTGGCATCTATGTTGATGACCTAATTATCGCATCCAATGCAAGTACCATTACAGAGTTGAAAGTCACCTTAAAACAAGAATTTGAAATGAAAGACCTGGGACAAATTAACAAATGCCTTGGTATTCGATTTAAACAAGACCCAGAAACATATTCAGTAAC
>JAAFCF010006680.1:18449301-18461818 GCA_013389785.1 Helicorthomorpha holstii
CTGTTTTAAGTGATTTATTTGGAGACAGATTAATCTCAAAGAACATTTGGCCTCCCAGATCACCTGACCTCACACCTACAGATTTTTACTTGTGGGGTGCAATAAAATCTATTGCTTACAAAAACAATCCACAGTCCCTGGATGAGCTCAAAATTGCAATAAAAAATGCCATTGGCAATATTTCTGCATCAACTTTGATTACTGTCTTTAATAATAAAATCAAGAGGGTTGAAGCTTGTTTGGTAGCTAATGGCCAGCATTTTGAACATGTGCTATAATTTTTTAGTTTATAAATTAAAAATATTTTAATCAATAAGATATTTTTCATTTTATTATATAATTGTATTCTTTATTTTGAAATAATCTAAGCATGTACAGCTTAATTAGGAGATCAGTTTTGTTAAAACCAAATAATGAAGTTCAATTTGGCAAAAATATTAATGTAATTTTAATTGTGATAAAAGTCAAGATAAAATGAAGTAATAAATGTAAACACAGTTTTTTTTAAAGAAATTTTATTGATTTTATTTCTAAAATGGACTTCTGGGTTTAACATTTATTTTTAATTAAAAATGAGTAAAATTCCTTGGGCTATGTTTATAAAAAGAAAATCCAATCGATCTTAGTTAAACTTTAGAATTTACATTTGAATATTTAACATTTATTTTCAAATGACTGTGAAGGCCATTCAAGACTGTTATACTTTAATTAAAACATCGATATTTTTAATTTAACACTCGATGGTGTTAGTTTTGGGGTAGTGACTCTTTCTGATCTCCCTGTAGTATGTTGTGTTTCCCCCTCCCTCAGTTGACCTATTAACGAAAGGTAACACATCCTGTTAGTTGTAGGTCCTTTCAATTGCATTCTTAGTTTTTCTACTGAACACAACTGAAATAAAGATTGTTGTTTAAACCCACATTCTGTGAATGGTAGTCATTTTATAAAACTACAGTAAACAACACAAATTAGTAGATTTTCAATTGTTTCTGGATTGGGTCCATCATTACTAATTGATTTACTTTACAATACACCTTGCTATGTATGCTAACCTGTCAATAGTAGCATCCATAAAAAATAGTTTCAAATTATGTTTTTGAAAATCAAAGGTGTTTTTTATTATGATGCATTTAGTAAGGTTTAATAGTTAATAATAATAATAATAACTTATTTAGACTTTGCAAATAGATAAGGGCCCATACTGGTTTCTTGCACCTTGGCCCCTGCTTGGAGAAGGCTTTAAATGTTGCAAGTGGCATCAATGCTAACCCAATCTGATTATTAGTTTGAATTATAATAATGGTAACTTTTATGGTACCTGGTATATTATGTGGCCAGGTACAGGAGGAAAAATCACCAAATCTTATTTGCCATTACTCTCTCCATTATCTAAATTTGAATCAACTGAATTCTGAAGATGAAGATATTGTTTTACATGTAAAAATGGTTGCTTTTAAGCCATTTTATAATAAAATGCTAATACAAAAAAATTTAAATTTCTATATAGATCTGCCCTTTGTACTCACCCAAGTACAGCAGTACAAAATGACTTTAAACATTAATTAAACATCACTCAAAACAGTTAATTAATGTCTTATAATAGTAAATATCCTAACTATTACTAATTAGTTGCATATAAACATGCCTAAATTAATTTTTAACAACTTTTTAGTAGCACTTAACGCTTAACTTAACTAAATTTTATTTTCCATTTTTTTTCAAGTTTCATAGTGTACTTCATATCTTTATATTACTAATACCCTCTACTAACTAATCAAACAGTAGTCCATTGAAAAATATTTAGTTTATGTGCCACTTTCACCTTTTTAATGGTGTACTTGCTTGAGTATGGCAGGGGTTAATGGGTTTATAAAGCAAAGTCTGATTTTCTTATAAAATATAGGGATAATCGAAATTTTAACCTGTGGCAATTTGTAGATAAACATTTTAAGATCAATGACGCTGTTAATTTAGATTATGATCATTTGAATTGTTTTGCTGATTTCTTTTCTAATGTTTCTAAATGTTTACCAGATCACACATTTAAGGCTGTCAATTTAGGGGACAACTTTCAGTTTCCTCCTATGTCTTTATTTGATCTGGAGTAAATTTTGGAAAATTTTATGTTGGATTTATCCCAGCATGTTTTTGTCTTGAACAATTTGAAAGTCAAACTCTTATCTCAAATAAGGGTTTTGGGGGTTTTCTTTGATGCCAATTTATCTTTTAACTTTCATATCATGAGAGTATGTGCAAGATTGAGGAAGCTAGCGTATTTATTTAAGACAGTAAGGCGATTTCTTGGAGACAATCATAAACAGATGTTCCGGTTTTTGATTTATCCAGTTTTGTCTTATGGTGTGTCTGTGTGGTATCCCAAAACTGATAAGCAGTTGTTGGAGATGTACAGGGCTGTACATTTAGCGTTGTGATGTTTAAAATTGAATTTAGGGAGCATTTGACTCCATATTACAATAGATTTCGGATTGTGAAAAAAATGGTTGTTGAGAGAGATTGTTAAGCAAATTCAATTGTTATTTCGAAAAAATGATATAAGGTTGGAATCGACTGGGGAGCAGGATAAGTGTCATTATGTGAGGGCCTGTGGGTGGGCCATGGCAAAATTGAGTAAATGGTCTGGAGGAATTAAAAATTGTACCAATTATGTTTTCCCCAAAATATGGAATTCAATTGAGTTTGGGAAAAGGAAATTAACCATTGAATGTTGTATGGGGATGTTAAAAATACCTTGACAACACTGGCAAACCTTTGACCCTTCTGGTCACCTACTCTTTTGACCTACTTTTACTAAGGTCCTAAATATAGCGCATACGCTTCACTTCACAGTTAGTCTCTTAACTGTTAACTACTCAATCGCTCACATGTATGTTCCATGCCTTCTCTGTTATTAAACCACGTTTTAGAACAGGTTATGGGCCTAGCACGCTTCCACTGCGCGCTGTAAATCACGGACTAGTGATATAAAGTAAATACAAATTGGAAGTTATCAAAATCCAAATTCAATATATATAAAACATGTTAAAAATAGTTATAAAGTTAGTAAAATAAATCAGTAAAAAGCCACGTGGTGAGCATATAAGCCTAACAAAATTAGGCCTAACAATGACTCCACTGCAAGCAACAACTGAACACTAAATAAACTTTTTTAACTGAGTGATCTCCATAGGGCAATCCAAAATGGCAGACTACAATAAAATCGAACGTCTGGATGAAGACAACTACTCAACTTGGAAATTCCAAATAGAAGCAATTTGTGTAAAAAATGATACTTGGGACCTCGTGATTGGCATCGAATTACCACCCACAGTGAGTGACAATGATCCAAAATCGTTTGAACATATGCAAGCATGGCGAAAACGTGATGGAGCAGCCAGAAGTGATTTAATCACTACAATAAAAGCATCGCAAATTCGCCACACCAGAGGTTTACCTGATACTCATACAGCAAATGACATTTGGAAGAAGCTAAAATCAGTACATGAAATTGCCGGTGACTCATTGGTATGTGCATTAATTTCTGAACTTTTTACAAAGAAGCTCACCAATAGTGAGGAGCTGGAAACACACTTAAGTTATTTCGCCGAGACTCTAGACAAATTAAAGGAGTTAGGAGAACCAGTCACTGAACGCCTCGCAATTACTGCATTACTAATGAGCCTACCTGAAGAGTTCTCATCGATCATCAGTGCCATTTGAGCTCGAGACGTCCTTCCGCCATTAGATGAAGTAAGACGAAAAATCCGAGAGGATGCAAGTAATCGAAAACCACGCCATGAGTCTGAAAATAGCGCCCTATTCACCAAGCCATTCAACAAGCAAAAATGGCAACGTAAGTCAGATAAACCAGAACAACAAAAGTCTGTTAAAGACGGCCACAACAGGAAACAAAGATGCGGTATCTGCAAAAGAAATAACCACATCACTGCCAACTGCAGGTTCCAGCTAAAGGCGACAAACAACCCTGGAAAAACAGACCACGGTAAAACAGAAAGATCATCATATGCTGAAAATGTTTTTGAAGTCTCCACAGAAGACATCACAGCATGCATTAAAGAAAACCAGAGTGAGTGGATTCTTGACAGCGGGTCTTTATCCCACATCTGCATCGACCAAGAAAAATTCATCTCAATAAACTATAACGACACAACCAACGTTAAGATGGCAAATTCAGCTACATCAAAATCAAATGGAACTGGAATAGTCAAGTTTAAAGATGAAAAGGGAGTCGGAACCCAGCTAACAAAAACTATTTTCCTCCCTGATTTACGTTCAAATATTATGTCAGTAAGTAAAATAACTGATCACAATTGCATTGTCATTTTTCACAAAGATAGAGCTGAAATTATAAAAGAAGACACTGGCAAAGTCATGGCCACAGCCAAAAGAAAAAACAATCTGTACCTGATTCCCGAAAAAGACGAGAGAGCAAATGCAGCGATCCAGGCCAACTCCATTCAACAGTGGCATGAAAAATTTGGACACCTGAATAAAGCCGACTTAAAAGCCATCACCAAGAAAGAACTCGTCAAGAAATTTCAACTCAGCAACACTGACGTATTGCCCCCCTGCAAAGTCTGTATTAAAGGTAAACAAGTTTCATCGCCATTTCCTAAAAGAAGTGAGACAAAAAGCAACGACCTACTTGAACTTATCCACTCCGACGTCTGTGGACCGATGCGCACACCATCTTTCGGCGGAGCCCGATATTTCATCAAATTCATCGATGACAAGTCACGCTGGGGAACTGTCTATTTTCTAAAGAAAAAATCAAAAACTTTTAATGCATTTCAAACTTATAAAGCTTTTGCAGAAAACATGACTGGCCGTAAAATCAAGATTTTTCGCAGTGATAATGGCAAAGAATTCCGAAATGCTACGATGGACCAATTCCTGAAGGAAAACGGTATTAAACATCAGTTGACAACGGAATATACGCCACAGCAAAACGGCATAGCCGAACGCCGCAACCGTACTCTCGTTGAGATGGCCAGATGCGAATTATTGGACTCTTAAGTTACCAGTGAGTTTTTGGGTGGAAGCAATTTCAACTGACAACCACATTAGAAACAGATGTCCATCAAAATCCATTCAAAGACAAATCCCCTACACAATCTGGAAACAAAAGCAACCAGAAGTGGGGTATTTCCGAAAGTTTGGAACTGCTGCATTCGCGTTAATAAAGGCCCCAACAAGAGGTAAATTTGATACTAAATCAACTGAATGCATTTTAGTAGGATATGACGAACAGTCCAAGGCCTATCGCCTGTACAACCCAGCTATAAAGAAAATAATTAAAAGCCATGATGTAAAGTTCATCGATCAACCAGGACAGTACACAGATACATCAGATTCCAGTGACGTTGACAATGACAAAGACTTCTTCGAGTTTACAACAATTCCTGACGCACAAGCATTGCCCTACACAACTGATGGCGCTGATTTGTCCAACTCTGATATCGACAACCCGGATCACCAGGAAATTGACGAGCAGACTGACATCCAGGAGCCACAAATGGTGAGAGGCAGGGGACGACCAAAGCTTATCCACACAGGTGGAAAAGGACGTCCACGCAAGGAATACCAGATGGTTCCTGAGGTCGACAAGGAGGACACTGTTGACGAAATCATCAACTTAGCTGTACACGAAGATCCGACAACGGCGAAAGCTGCACTTCAAAGCGAACACGCAAACGACTGGCAACAGGCTCTCAAGGCTGAATACGATGCACTCATAAGAAATGGCACTTGGGAAGAAGTAAATCGACCACAACATAAACGGACAATTGGCAGCAGATGGGTACTCAGGACAAAGTACAACTCCAGCGGCAACATCGAAAAGCGCAAAGCTCGACTTGTCGCAAAAGGGTTTTCACAAAGACCAGGTATTGACTTTAATGAAACTTTTGCTCCAGTAGCCCGCGCCACATCAATCCGTATGATCATGGCACTTGCCGTAAAACATAATTTAATTGTGCATCAAATGGACGTCATCACCGCATACCTGAACAGCGACTTAGATGAAGAAATCTACATGGAGAAGCCAGAATCATTCGACGAAATCTATGGATCTGCAAATGGAAAAGTATTGAAACTACGGAAATTGCTGTATGGACTCAAACAATCTGGCAGGCAATGGTACAAGAAACTTGATGAAAAATTAAGAAAACTTGGCCTTAAACCACTCCATGCAGACCCTTGCATTTACTACAAAAACCACAAAGGGAAAATCACCATAGTAGGTATATATGTTGATGATCTAATAATTGCCTGTATCTTAAATTCCATGAATCAACTGAAAAATGACCTGATGACAACTTTCGAGATGAAGCACCTTGGACCTATAAACTACTGCTTAGTTGTCAACTTCCAACAACTTGAAAAGTCTATCACCATGGATCAAAGAAAGTATCTAAATGACATACTAAAAAGATTCAACATGGAAAACAGCAAACCAATTGCCACACCACTTGACGCTAACAGCAAGCTAAGACGATCCGAAACCAAATTCGAGAACAGAAAGGAAGATGTTAAAAGCTTCCCGTACCAAAGTTTGGTAGGTTCACTAATGTACTTAGCAGTCTTTACGAGACCAGATATCTCCTACGCTGTCAGCGCATTGAGTCAATTCAACTCGGACTATGACATGCCACACATCCTCGCTGGGAAAAGAATCCTACGCTACTTAAAAGAAAGCCAGGACCTCGGCCTAAAGTTTGTGAAGTTCGACGATCAACTGACTAGTTTTGCTGACGCTGACTGGGCCGGCGACTTGAATGACCGACACTCCCACACCGGCTACGTTTTTAAACTCTCCGGATGTGCTGTGAGCTGGGTTGCTCAAAAATAACGGACCATCGCCCTCTCAAGCACAGAGGCTGAATACATGGCCATCTCGGACTCTGCAAGAGAAGCCATAAGTCTACGCAGTTTCCTGAAAGAAATTGGGGACTTAAACCGGGACCAACAACCATCTATAATGACAACCAGAGTGCCGAAAAACTGGCTGCTAATCCTGTTCACCACTCCAGGTCCAAGCATATAGATGTAAGATACCATTTTATACAAGAAGCTCAACAGGATGAGATTGTAAAGATTCAGTATTTGCCAACAACGGACATGCCAGCTGACGTTCTCACCAAAGGTCTATTCTCGCAAAAACATGAACAATTCATCAAGAAAATGGGAGTTACTACAATCAACAATAATTAAGTTTTTAGATTTAATTTTTGATATTATGTGTTTTTTAAACTCTCATTAAGATTATGCCATTGAGGGGGTGTGTTAAAAATACCTTGACAACACTGGCAAACCTTTGACCCTTCTGGTCACCTACTCTTTTGACCTACTTTTACTAAGGTCCTAAATATAGCGCATACGCTTCACTTCACAGTTAGTCTCTTAACTGTTAACTACTCAATCGCTCACATGTATGTTCCATGCCTTCTCTGTTATTAAACCATGTTTTACAACAGGGGAAGAGATCCTGTAAGCACTTTTTGAATTGGTTGAAATCGATGGATTTTAATTTGAATGTTATGGTATTGTTGCGAGAGTGCTATTCAAGTGTGTTGAGTGCATAGTTAATGATTGTATATTTGCTGTTTTGGCAAAATAAATAATAATAATAAATATAACTTTTTTTGTTTTAATAATAAAATCAAGAGGGTTGAAGCTTGTTTGTTTGTCAAGTGCCAACATTTTAAAAATGTGCTATAATTGTTTAGTTTATAAATTAAAAATACCTTATTTAATAATAAGATACGAGGGTTATTCAAAATGTAAGTTCCGTTTTATTATAAAAAATAATTTACGCAATTAAAAACATTTTCGTTAACAGCATTAGATAGATTGAACTCTCCTGAACATTTTCATATAACATACATGCAAATCGACGCATTGTTGGTGACACTGGACCATTTTCCGTGACCCTCTGCACAGCTTTTTGCCTCCGCGGATTTGAACCAGTTAAATTTAAATGTTAACGAGCTTCAAACCAGTTCAAAGCATTTTAGTTGATTTCTGGGAACATGAGTCAACAATTACAGTTGATGTATACTGTGAAAATCTCACTAAATTGAGACCTGTGGTCCAAAATCGACGCCGCCGTCCCGCATATTCCTCCTCACGGCAATGTGCGTCCGCATGCTGCAGCATTAATCAAAAATAAGATTCGGAGGCAAAAACATTTGCAGAGGGTCACGGAAAATAGTCCTGTGTCACCAACAATGCGTCGATTTGCATGTATATTATATGAAAATGTTCAGGAGAGTTCAATCTATCTAATGCTGTTAACGAAAATGTTTTGAATTGCGTAAATCATTTTTTATAATAAAACGGAACTTACTTTTTGAATAATCCTCGTACTTTTTATTTTATTTTCTGGCTTATTTCAAAATTAACAATAAAATTATTCATGTACAGCTTAATTAAGACAAGTTTTGCTTAAACAAAATCAAAAAGTTAAATTTGGCAAAAATATCAACAAAACTATAAATGTCAACAAAAAATTCCTTTAAAAAGAATGTGTTTACATTTATTATTCAATTTTATCGATTTTATTTGTAGAACTGACTTCCAGGTTTAAAATTGTTGATTAAAAATGAAAAACATTCCTTTGGCTTCATTTTTGTAAAAAGAAAATCCAATTGATTTTTGTTTAACTTTATAATTTACATTTGAATATTTATCATTTATTTTTAAACAATATTGAAGGACATAGAAGACTGTTTAACCTTAATTAAAAAATGGATATTTTTAAATTAACACTAGATGGTGGCACATATGGGATAGCAATTCTTTCTGATATCCCTGTATGCATTTTGGAAAAAACAAGGCAATTTTAAATTTTATTTATAAAAACAAACAAAAAATGTATTGAATTTCTATTTGTTTTTATAAAAACATTAAAAGTTGTCAAAATATTGATTTTTTCTACTTTCTCAGCGACAATATATGCAATTTTTTATTCATTTTTCATTCAGGAAAATCAGTTCATGTTAACAGTTTTACTTCGTGTTAATGAACAATAAATGTATGGGAAAGCCTATAATGTAGATTGGGATCGCAATGTTGCTTCATGTTAATGAGATATTTGTGTTACTGAGCGTTCTTGTTAACAAGAATCCATTGTATTTTGGTTGCTAATTTACTCAGTAGAACTTTTATTTTTCTTCAGAATTGCTAAAATAGTTGAAGCTGCAATTCCATATTTCTTTGCTATGCTAGTTTTTAATCCACTATTAGACATTTTTAGAAGAGATGACAATTGACTTAAAATTTTTACTTAAAGAAACTTGAGTGTAAAATTAAATGTGGAATAACCTACACTTGCAACTGCATAGAATCTTTTTTAACTCAAATCTAGAGCAATAAAAACTTGTTTGCCACCAAGACATGTATTTTAAAAATGTATTTGGAGTTCAAATACTATACTGTAGACATTTTACAATTTTAGGTTAAATTATATTAAATACATTTTAAGTTGAATTTGCGTTCTTTAGGTAATACCAAATGTCTGACTCTTTGTTTGAAATTGTACGCTTGAATTTCAGAGCAACAAACCTCCTGGTTCTCTAATTCTTATTTTGGAATTCTACTTTGTTCAGTTCACTTCTGCTGGTGGAAGACGTTGTTTGTAGGCATTTTCTAAAAAAAAGAAATGATAAAAAGTCAGACTTCAATGGAAGGAATTTCTGGGGCTCTGGACTTCCTAAAAATAGATATTTTTATTAATACAATTACTATATTGTTCTGGGTAAACTGAGTAATTTAAATGCCTTGTATTTTTACACTGCTAGGATTTCCATGAGCAGCATACTGTGCTTTTCAATTCAGTACATTGTTGTATAAAAAAACAACTAAGTAATTCTCATGTAAACCTCACATAAATCTTAAAATTTCATTATAACCAAGATGATTTATCTAAAAAATGGTCAAATGTTCTTTACTATAAACAAAATTTCACTATAAATGGAAAAAGCTAACATGTGATTCAATAGCTGACCAAGCAAGACCTTCAGAAAACTTCACTATAACCGAGTTTATTTCATTTAAGTGTACAGTATTATAATTTGAAAGTTCTGTCACGAACTCAGTCTCTAACTTTCCTTAATATGTAATGTCAATTGTAGATGGAGATGTCATAAATAACAATGTCATAGCAAAGCCCGCTCTATAACTTCAAATTAGGTTGGCCAAGGGAATGGGGGTTTATTTCAGGATGTAAAATATATAATTTAAATGACATATTTTGCACTATCAATCAAAAATCTTCTTTGCGCCATCAATTAAGAATCTGATGGAAAGTGGAATATTTTTGAATAATGAATGCCAAATACACAGCTACAAACAATTAATTAATTTAAAATTAACATTAATTTCAATTATTTAACATTGCGACTTGAAATTAGTAAAATATCCACTTCCTGGACTAATTTCAAGAAAGATTATTTTCAGAAAAACTATTAATTGAGAATGTCCTAGTACAGTATAATTATAAATGTAAAATTACTATGCTCTAGCATTATGTTATCAGTTGTAGAGTTAGTATTTGGTTATGAGCAAACATGTATTATAATAAATGTAGATGCTGTAACTTATGGATGTTATACCGTCTAAACCATTGTTTCCAAACAATTGTTCTTAACTTTTATTTGTTCTAAAATTGTTGTGCCCCCATATTGCATAATTTAAAATTTTCAAAATTTTAATGTTCACTAATGAATTGTTAATGGTAAATTTTATTAGAAAAGAAGAAATTATTAGAAATATAGTAATGAAGCACATTAAAGAAATCATCAAAACCCCTAATTTATTTCTGAAATTTTAATACAAAACAATTTTAATTTGAAATGTTTTTATGCATTAATTTTTAGTGAATATTTATTTTTTTTGAATTTAGTTAGATCTTGGTGCTTGATGCAATGAGATTTTACAATAAGTTTCAATTTAGTCAACTTCAGTCTTAAATCAACATCAATTCAAAACAATATCGATGATAAGGTTACTCATAATATTAGTCACAATATTGTTTGAGTTCAAAACAGCTAGATTGGGAAACTGAATACTCTGGGAATTGCAGTTTATATGGCACAGGTGTGACTGGTGCATAATTAATTTGAAAAACCCTGGACTTTTCCCTGTTTCTACTTGATTTTTGTCGGACAAGTCGCCTTAAGGTTAACTTAATCTTTAAACAAGTGACAGTCGCATATCTCAGTCAGTAAAAGCGTGGACTGAGAGTCGAGAGTTCGAATCCCGACCACTGCCAACATGTGGAATGGATGATGGGTTTTTTCATCTATTCCTTCCCTTGACTCATCCGGTGGATGGAAAGGGTTGGGAGAACAGTGGCTTCGTCGCAAAAATCAAAATAATACTGTGGAAGGGGGGGGGGGAGCCATAGGCTGAATGCTCCATACAAAACCCCAATAATAATACCAAAAAATAATCTTTAAACAAGTCCATTTTTATGTTGCCCTCTTCAACAATCGAATTACTCCATTTCAAGGCGTACTCCCATCGTTGGGAAACATTGGTCTTTACTGTATCAGCTAAAATATAATTTTTCTAAGAATAAAAACTTTAATGCAGTATAACATAGATATTATTTTTTAACAATTTTTTTTTAACTTTTTTTCGTCTGAATTGCTTTGAAGTTGATGGTTAAGAAAGCTTTTAAAGATTGTAAAAAAATGTTTAGGAAAAAATAGATTATAGTAATCCGAGTACTTGCGTAAAAATGTATGATATAAGTTAGTATGTAATTTAGCTTGATTACATTAGTGAGTTGACATTTTCTAAAATCCAAAAAATTAACTTTAAAATAGATCATACATGTTATTTGGTACATGAAAAATAGTGGATATGCTTGTACAACAAATAGATAATGGATAATTACTTGATCAACAACATTTCATCATTTGCTACTGAATTCCATCACATGCACACATGAATGACATCATTTGCAGTATCTACTGTAACAGTTCAAAAATTAAACCGCAAGTTATTTTCCTACGTTACTTAACCAATAGAACAAAAAATAATATTTTTAACTTATACGAGACTAGGTGGTCAAACGTTACGTGATTAAAAAAAATTGTTATTAAGAGGCATTACAGTATTACAATTTTAGTGATAAAATGCACAGCGAAATTGTCCATTTGACAGGAGAGATGTTTTATTATATATTTGGGTTTAGTTACAAAATAAGTTGCGCTCGAGTGTTTTTAACGTGTATACTATTGTGTCATTGACTTCTTTGATATTTATTAACTTTATTTCTTTATTCTGTCATATAATTCTATGAACATACATTTTATTACAAGTCCATATACGAATCTTGGCATCATAAATTTAATATTGACAAAAAATATTAAATCTTGATACTTTTTCTCTGATAATTATTTTTTTTTCTTTTTTCTGTGAATTATAACTTAATACTTAGCTAATAATTCAGCTTAAAAAAATACATTCTTACCTAAAAAAAAAAAAAAAA
>JAAFCF010006680.1:18466994-18517941 GCA_013389785.1 Helicorthomorpha holstii
ATTTTAATTGAGATCTATTAGATTTATGGTATGCAGTACGTTAATGCTATATGTCTATATGTTCTCCAAATAAAAGTTAAGAACCGCGTTTTATAAAACTATAAATTTACAGTATTTCGTATAAATAGTACAGTAAATAGTAAAGTCATTTACATATAAAATGTCGTATTTTACAACTTGTTAGCAAAATAAACGTTTACTATTATTGTGTGATGCATAATTTTGAATAGTTTTTTATTACTATGTAATTCGTTCATCTGTCTGATGGCACTTTACTAGATACAGTAATGTAATTTTATAGAAAATACTTGCTGTAGTAAATATTTTTGCAACTAAGTTATTTGTGCACTATTTGTATTTACAAATTATAATCATGATTAACATCACTAAGTTACATAGAATAATGTTACTTAGTGAATATTTTTTAGATTGAAACTGATTGGAATATTTTTCTATGGTTTTAGTTCTCACCGGGGCAATCGCTTTTTATGGCTATTACGTTTATAGTCACAATGAGGCATTAACTCGCCAGGACGGAGTCAAAGAATGTGGTCGTCGTAACATGTCTTTAGCATTTATTACAAATAAAAATGAAAGTAGTTTAGTCAAACGATTGATGGAAGAAAATTCAACTTACTGGATTGGACTCAGTAGGCAACCAAATAAAGGCATTGGCAAGAGTCGGTATATTTGGGAAGACGGAAGCGATGCTGGCATCTTTATCAGTCAATATGTGATTAATACGGATATTAATAGGTCTATCAACAGTTTGATGCCGGCATTTTGTGTACTTAAATTGCAGAGAGGTAAATTATCAGTTGAATGTGGTCCTGAGTTGGTGCATAAAGTGGCGTTACCCCTTTGCATGCATCGACCAGATATCGACTCAGAGGTCAAATGTCTTTCGTAAAAGATTTAATTGTCGGCAACGTATTATAATTACACTTATAATTAAGTAAATCATTTTTAAACAATAAATTTATAATAATCCATTTATTGTTACTGGTAATTGATATTCTTTAGCAAAATAAACGGTAATGTATTGATTAAAAAAAAACTGTAATACATGGAAAGTATTGCAATAATCGAACTAAAATAAAATTGAATTTGAAGAAAAAAAAACTTTGTACAGTTTAACTAAATTTTAAAATAATAATCCAAGGTTAAAAATAAAAATTGTGCTATGTCCTCAAATGATTAAAACTATTCTACGAAACAAATTACAAAAATAAAAACATAACATACAGTAAGCGGATGTGACATTGTTATAATTTTATAATCTTGTTTATATTGTTTAAAATAATAATATTCCGTATGTCATTCACGTTTTTGGCCATATTGATCGTCGTCCAATATGTAATCAGCTTGTGACAAAATCTTTTCTATACAGTCGTCTAATTTTTCAATAAATATAAATTTTGATAATTAGTATTTTAAAAAAAATTGCATTAAATTGCACATATGCAGATTTATCAAGAATTATACAGTACCTTCATGATCTTTCATTTGTCCATTAAGACCTTCATATTCTTCCGGCAGCAAATCAATCGATACATGATTAGTAAGCATAGACCAATCGGTTCCATAAAAATAAAACTGTACATAATTTAATAATTTTATTGTTTTTTTTAATACAATTATCAAATTTTAAATGACAAGTACTCGCTTACACGCTGCTGCATCTTTTTCCGCATAAATGGCTTCATTAATTTATGGAAAGCCGTTGCCACTGGAGAGACATTCACAAAATTCATGGACTTAATCTTAACTGGTATTGCACCCTGGTCCATTTTATGTAAACATATTATGTTAAATATCGTATATATCATCTTATAATGATCACATAACGATGGTTTCATTTCAATACCATGTGTATGTATTTTTAGAAATGCATAAACGTCGTAACGTTAATGATACCGGTAACGTTAAAAATCAAATACTGTCTAAATCATTTTGTGAGCTATTCAATAATGGCTAAAGCAAGTGTATGCTTAATTCATGAATGGCAATGTTCAGACAGAAGCTTGGTTTTGCAGTCATCTAATAGCCCATAAAACGATTTCTAATAAGCATTACAATCCCGATTTCGCTAAAATGGTAGCTATGTGGTATTGAAATAAAGCCATCTATAAGATACTGTATGTCACTTACATATAAATTGGCCACTAATTTCATAAACGACAGTGTAAAGGCTTTCCTAATCGGTCGATGCGGGATATCTTGGCAGTCGACAATAACTATTGCACCATTTTCTTGACTGCATTTTTCACGCATTCCAACGTCAATATAAATAGTCATCGTTTTAACCACGTTATCAAACATTTCAAAGTTATTTGGTAATCTGCATATTTAAAAATAAAACAAACTTGAATATTAAAAAAAAATACTAGACTCAAGTAATGTGATAACAAGTTAGTATGGTACCTTGACAGCGTCGCAATTATGACGCAGGGATTAGATTGGTCTTCATTATGTAGCAATGTGAAAATGCTTTAAAAAAATTTAAATGAACTCAATTATATACATTTCGTTATTAAACAACTATAGTAGCTACTTCTGCCTTATTAGTGATTCAATTTCTGGATCTTTGGGATTTCGATTAGACCACCAATGAGGAAATTTGATTCGGTTTTCGTAATATTTCGTCATTTTTGCTTTTGTCTTTTCAATGTCATATTTACAGCCATGTAAAAACATCATAACAAATTCATCATCTGTTTCATTAGAATAAACGTCAACGCATATTGTCAGTATAATTCAGTAACGCTTAATTATTTTGTTACCAGTTCTGCCATAAAACTTTGCGTCAGTTGCAATCCACTGTTTAAGTTTTGCCAAGGTCAATTGTTGTTCAACACCATTATCTTCAACAAAAGAATGTTTTCTATCAGGAGAAGAAGCAACTCCAGCAACAACATTTGTTTGGTCAACATTTTGAGTTTCCATTTCAATCATATTAATGTTGTAGTGCAATCCCCGGCTCCTTGTGGAATTGCAGTTGTTAAATGTAAAATTTGTTTTCAACAGGTGTCTCTGTGTCATCAACAGTATGACGTCATTTAATGACGGAATTCTTTATTTTCAGTTTTGGTAACATGCCAACCGATGAGTAACGTTAACAGTTGCGAAATTTACAGGTGTCAAATGTTCACATTAAGCCGGCAATTTAATGTTTTTGGTACGGTATATTTTTAACAAAAATAAAAACAAATAGAAAGTACTTGTTACTCTAGTTTTCCTAATTTTAATATATAAAACTTAAATAATACTTAGTAAATGAAATATGTCTCATTAGGCCGTTCTGCATAGACAAAAAGTTAGATGCTTATACACGATTGGCAAAAAGTCAAATGTTTAGAAATGACAAAATAAAAAAGCAATTGTGTAACGTTTGTTTATTAATAAGGCGTTATACCATTTTATTCGAAGGTTTTATTCTGTATAATAATTAAAATAACATACAATGGGCTTTGAAATACCGGTACCAGAAAATGTGAAAATAGTACAAATACGTGTAATTATTGTTATTATTACTGGATATTGTCGTTTTGTTTTAAATTGTTTAAAATTAATAACAATGGAATAAAATAACTTTGTTATACGTCATATACCTTTTGATGGCCAAATTGATTGTCTTCAGTGATGTATTGGGAATACGATAACATCTCTTGAATAAATGCATCTAATACATAAATACAGAATTTACACAAAATACACTGTACGATTAATTTTATGTTTAATTATTTCTTTTTACCGTCATGAACAGAAATAGGCCCGGCTGTGCCACCATATTCTTGTGGAATGCAAGCAACTGGAAGATGTTCATCCAATTTGGACCAAGATGAATCATAAAAATAGACCTATAGATAAAATCATTTCAAAGAATGAATAAATTATTAAGTAATCAATTTGTAACCCTTTGTTTTAGTTTCTGAGACAAAAATGGTTTAACAAGCTTCCAAATTGCCATGACAAGCGGCACTGCGTTAAGAATGACGACGCCTTTAATTTTCAAAGGCATTGCAAGCTACAGCATAATATTAAGTACAAATAATTGCAAAGACCTGTTTAAAATGTGCTATTTCTTACATAAAAAGCATTGACTAAATTTTTGGCATATAAGGGACTCAACATTTGTTTTATTTGCCATGCTGCATAATCGTGACAATCTATAATCCAAAATAATCCATGTATTTGGCTGTTTCTTCTTTTCATTAATACGTCTAAGCGTATGGTTTCTAATTTCATCATATGATCCAAACTACCTGGCTCTTTAGGAACACTAGTTATAAATTTATACAGTGCATTTATTATTGTTAATAATAAATTTTAAACATTATAATAACTTATACCGTGAAGCTATTGAAAGTATTACAGTTGGATGTCCAGGGTCTTTTTCGATTAATGCAGTTGTTGTGCTTTAAAAGCCTCATTTTATCTATTTTCAGTCGTACATTATAGCATAAATTGATATGTAATTTACCTAATTTGAAGTAAAGAATTTATTTTTTTGTCTTCTAGATCTCTGTGAGCAAGCCACTGGGGTATTTTGCTTCGATTTGCGTAATACTTGGTCAGTTTTTTCTTGGTTTTGTTTATATCAAACTTGCATCCAAGAAGAAACATATGTACAAAATCGTCATCTACAATGCATTTAACAATTTTTCTTTAAACTTTTTTGTTAAGTATTAAATTAGTTATACCTGTTCGTCCATTAAATTTTACTTTATTATCCAACCATTCTTTAATTTCAACAATAAACTGCATGTGGCCTGGCTCAATTTCTACAGCCATTTGCTTCTTGTTATTAACATCAGCTGCTAGTGAAGTTTGAGAAACATTGTCAGTAGACATCTTCACATTAATAAAACTATATTTATATACAGTTCATTATATTTGGAAAGCGATCACAAACCAGCGTTTTTTCAGGATGTGCTGTACTCTACGTGGCATGTAGCAGATGTCAGATGTCATCATCAGTTGTTTACCAAACTTACACTGCACTAGTATTTTAATTAACTGTTTGTTTTTTTTTCGAGTAAATGTAAGGGTTTTTTTTTATTATGAAATATCAATTTTTGTATCAAATGTCTGCACAGTGACCGTACTATCTATGAAGCCATTTTAAAAACTACGTTTCTAAAAGGTCCTAAAAAGTTTTCTAAAAAGGTTCAGTTTTCTAAAACTGACTTTACACATGAGTATTATAGTTGGCTGTCTAAGAGGACCATTAAACAGAGGTTTCAGTGGCCCTCAACTCAATCGGAAAATTTATCTATTTTTGATAATAATTACTCAATTTTACGTAATCGTAATATTTTAGAAAGAAAATCTGCGTCGTAAATTGTCTCCCAATCACTAATATAAAAATGTATACCTTACAGTATACAATTATCAATATTTCCATCTTTAATACATAAAAATATACAGTATACCTGTACTGAAATTCCTGATCAATTTTATGGCAGCGTTATTAGTTAATATTAGTTAATAATCATTATGACAAATTTATTTTATTGTCAAAAAGTTAAATAAATGTCATTTATAGTAAAATTTAACAAACTTAATTTAAAATAAACGTTAATTAAAATTAGTTCACACAGTAGTAAAATTTAGTTAACCTTAGTTTACATACTTTTAGTGGTATGGCATAACATTGAAATTATTAATTTGCCAAAAAATTCAAACTTTATTCAAATAATTCATTTATGTTTTCCTCCTATTATCAACATTCTCCGTATGTAATCTATAACTATTACCATATTTCTGATATCGCATTGTATCTTCCATATTATGCCGCTTAACTATGAACTGGTGCATAGTTTTCCAAAGTACCGCATGAATAAAAACTTTTACGAGATCATTGTTACATACCCATATTGTACATAATTATAAAAATACTGCATATTTATTAAGTTTAGATAGAATATTTAACGTTTCATGTCATTCAAATGTTTTGGTGCTGCTAATAATTTTACGGCGTTAATAACCTTTCTTGCTATTATTTCAGTGTCCACAACTTTTCTTTCAATAATTTTGCCCATTAGTTCTTTAAAGTGAAAATAGATTTATAATATTAATTAATTGTTCTCAATCGTTATGAGTTGCTACAACTTAAAAGGCAAACATTTTATAATCTATATTGAATATTAATTTTATTAGTTCTACTTCTAATTATTTATCTTCATTAATTAAGTGAACTGATGGTTTAATTCAGTCACTCAAATATAAGCATTACTTTCTAGCGACATTTTCCATTTAGTTTGCGATACATTTAACAATAAATAATTCAATTTAAATAAATTATCAAAAGTTTACAGTTTACGAAGTATTATTGCGTCTGTATTTTCTACTTGACTGAAATTTAACTTTTCATGCAAATACTTACTATCTGCAAAAAACTAAGAGGAATGTATACCTCTTTAAACTATTCAAATGCAATCTTAATGTGACTGCAAATATTGAATTGAGCAAGTTTAGTCGGCCCTCGGTTACTCTATGGTGATTTAGTGGTTTTTCTTAAGTTTTAAGCTATAAGAGACCTCTTTTATCGGGCTTTCAATGTGGTCATTAGAGTGGTCTTTGGGCACGGATACTCTGTGCATATTTCTCCGTTGTATAAGAATTTGGGCTTGTTGAAGCCGTTGAATCTGATTATTTACAATATTGCAAAACATATACATCTTTAAATTATGAGGGCTCATATAGTCATGAATTTAGGAAAAAATTTAAATTTTTTGTTAGCAAGGGGAATAACTTCTCTAAAAATAAAGGAATAATGCTGCTCTATTTTTACCGAGTTTTGTCCAAAAGAATTAAAATACAACATTTAGAATGCTCTGTCCGTCAAGCAGAGAAGTTTGGTTTTTAATTGCTGTCATAATAAGCGTGCATGGTACTATTTAGTGTCATTTCTGCCGGAGGATTGTGTTGTTGCTGTTTATGACATAGTGTAGTTTTCTCTTTATCATGTGTGATATTAATTAAAAAAAACACCGTATTTGAATGACTTTTTTTTTTTTTATCTCGGAAAGACTTCATTGAGAACATACTAAATACTTGTATAACAGATTAATGACAAGCCATCTGTGGCTTGTGCGACATACAATGATGTGATATACATATTATGTTAAAATAAAACATCCTTTTTCATAAAATACCATTAGTATACAGTATTGTTGCTTGGGTTAGTAAATGTTTTTATATGTAGCTTTTTTTTTGGTAATCCCAGAAATTCGAATATACTACAGTATCAGCGATAGGTTATGCTTGAAATTTGCTCCTGCGCATCATTCCCAGTATACAAAATGCTTTAATAATAATTTATTAAAATTATTAAGTAAAAGTTGTAATTATTTACAGACAATCACTACTAATAATTTCATATTAATGTTTATTTATTAAGTAAATCCTTAATAAATAATATTAGTCAATAATATAAAATATACGGTAAATGTTGAAGTGATATTCGTCTAAGTTAAGTTGTAAGATTTTTTCTACATGATAAGAAGAATTTTATCACGAATTATATTTTTTGTTATATACTGAAGTCAAGTAAACAATCACAATACAGTATTTATATTTTTATTTTCAAACAAAGATTATTTACTTCTATTCTAGAATTACTTATTTTAACAGTAGTGACAACAGTGAACAACTTTATAAGAAATTGAATGTTTTGCCATAAATATTACAAATTACATATTTAGAGAATATCCATAAGCTTTAAGAAAAATTTTATTAATTTAAATAGTTATGTTAGTTAATTTTGAAGTGTTGTGTAGGACATTGGCGTCGGTTTGCGGCTTTTTATTTTTATTTCTAAAGAATCACAGAGTGGTTTGATAAGATTTTCGTCGAAAAATGCGACTTGAATTTTAATAAAAATCAAACAATAACATTTTATACGTAAACTTAAAACTAAGTTATATTAGACCCAACAAAATAAATAAATTATGTATTTTTAGGACCGGTATTAAATGACTTAGTTATTTTTACCCAATTTTTGGTGATTTTTTATAATCTTCTTTTAAGATCTAATTGATTAAATTGTATTGTAGGTCTCAAAATGTTGGAAATTATTTATTACTTTTATGCAAAAAAAAAACTAAAAACGGTTTTTTACATGATCTTGTTAGACACATACAGTACGTTCAATAGCCATGTTTGAGCTCACTGAGGCCTGTTTTTAGTCAATTGAAAAGTAACAGTAGTGACTTGAATATAAACAAAAACTTTTGTTAGCGAAATTGTAGATTACATACTGTACTGTATACGATGAAATTTTGTAATTTATTTGTGTCTACCAAAAAATTACAATAAATTGTATTCATTTTTAAGTGTTTATATGTAGACCGGAAAAGGGCTAAAGAAAAGTTTAAAATGGTGTTGCTCCAAACGTTTTCATATTATTCATAATAAACGTAACAAATACAGGTAAATTGAATACTGTAAAACGTTTTAGGAATTATAAGAAATTAATTCCCCTTTGTGTTTCTCAGTGATTGTCGATTTGAGTGGAACCGAATGACAAATTTCCACGGCTAAATAATTGAATATGTTGCTGGTAAACTTTCCGTAAACCATCAAACATAACTTTATGGCAAGATTAAATTCCAAACTATTTCTATTATAGTCTATAATAGTTAATTGTATTTTTTTTAAGTCTACAAGTCTGAAGTACAATTTCTCTAACTCGTTTAGTTATTATTAACCATTATAATATTACGTTAAAGAACAAACCCTAAATTATATTCATTAAATAAAAAAACATAATTACACGCAAATATAAAATATCATATGACAAGTAAATTTGAGTCATAGGTGATTATCAAAACAAAAACTATTTTCTCGCATTCTCTTAAAATGATGATACAATAATAATTAACAAAAATCGAATACATAGAACTAGTTTCACACAATTTCAGGGTAGATCGATCTTATTTTTAAAATTGCAAATTTTAACTAAAATATTGAAATTTGAGTAACTTTCCGGTACCGCCAATGTTACTAGAAATTGTTCAGTATGACATCTCGCCATTTTCTTAAAATTGGCAGTAAAAATTCTATTTGATCATTAATTCCAAACATTAATATCAGTATGTCGGTATGTCAATTGTAAAACCGTTACCGTTATTTTCTTCGGCAGTTCCATTGGATCCTCCAAAATCGACAGGAAGGCATTTATTCGGTATTTCATCTTTTAAGCAGTCCCAAGAGTCACGATGTACAACCAACTAAAATATTTTTAAATAACAAGGGCAATAACTGTTCAAACGTACGATTTTGTATTGGAAATAGATAAAATACTTACAATGTCATTTAAGTAAGCCGGTAATATCATACGAACGGCTCTGATAGTGGCTGCTATAACATAACCAGCGTTTATTACAATAATTTTCTTCATTAAACCACCAGTAACACACTACAACAACAGTAAGTTGTAATATAGCAATAGTCAATTGTAAAAATATAAAATGAACCTCTAGACTTTTAATAAATTGCACTAAAAACGTTGGTGACAATTGCATCAGCACAGCATAGGACAAATTTTCCAAGTTAAAAATGACTACTATCCCGTTGTTTCGAACCCTTTGTGATTCAAGAATGGTAGTTACAACCATATATAATAACCGGTTTATTCCATCGTATAAATTTAGATTGCCAGCGCTATTTACAGGATACAAAATTGTTACTATCACAAGCAATTTAAAGGTATTCTTATCCACATTAATAGTGGATTATGAAAGTATTACTTGGAAAGATTCAGCACTCCTACCACAGGAAAATCAATTTCTTCGCGGTTAATGTCGGTGGTTAAAATACTATAAACATATGTTTAGATTACTATCAAATAAAATTAAGTACCTGTACGTATATTATGATGATTTTTTTGGATTAATATTACCATTGACGATATATCGACTGTGACTGATCATCCAGTAAATCGGTTACTTTAATTATTCTTGAGAATTGCTTCTTGTACTTAAAATAAGCAATTATTTTTTCCTTGGCTTTCTCAACGTCGCAATAATTGGAGTAAAGCAATGTGATTATCAATAATTCTCCTGGCAAATTTGTTGCAATAGTCATTGTTAATTGCTCTCATCGAAAAATAATTATATGAATTTACTTACCAACCTGTTCCACATTAAAAGTCGATTCGTTTTTTAACAGTTTCATTACTAATTCAACTTTGATGCATATTTCGGTTGAGTATAAATTATTATTTTCCATTTTTAAATTAAAGAGAAATTCAATTATTTAATAAGTAACCGATTGATCTGCTTATACCGATGAAACTACTCTTATAAATGTTTGATTATTTTATATCTACGATAAATGAAATAAATAGTCGTACCATGTAATTAACAAATAATAGTAATTTTTGTTTATACCAAGTATGCCAAGTTTTGTTACAGTTTGTATGCCAAGTTTGAGGCATAAGTTACAGTATTGTTTATACAAAAGCTATAAAAGAAAACGTGTTGCATTACAGTATTGATATATGGTAACGTAGATACAATACAATGCCTCTGAAGTCGTTGTATTTACATTGCCCCACATCAACAGTAATGACGTTCACAGTTAATGTAGTCATACAAAAGCAATTTTGAATACAATTCATATGATTAGACACCTACGTCATCATCCTACACGTGCTTGCTGACGCAAAAATAGTCAAACTTGATTTGCATTTTATTCATTAGTGACAACAGGATTTCGTTCCCATATGTCGTTTTACATGAAAAAAAAGTTTTTATGCATAATACATGTCAATATGATGACACCTACATAATACAGTATATAAATATCCTTTATTATTTCAATTACCGTTTAATTTTTTTCCATGCATAATATTATAGAACAAAAGCATCGTTATGATTGGGAAACATTAAATGATTGAGCGGTTATATTGCTGTTTGTCAACTCAGACTCTAAGGATTCCGAATTTTCTACTGACGCAAGTTTACGTGGTCCAACCTCTAAAGCATGATCAGGTTTTATTGCACCATTAATACCGCTAAAGCCATTAGAAAATGGTGGAATTAAAACATTCGGTGGTGCGAGTGGTCTGGAGCCAGATCCGGTAAGAAAACCATGGCCATTGCTATGGTCATTTCCAGCACTTTGTATTAGAAAACCGCTAAATGACGTATACGCTCGGAATCGATTGTCCGATTCGTAAATCTGGCCTTCAAATAGCTTCAAGCAAACCTAACCATTGCATTTAAATTTAAATTTTCTAATAGTTAAGAAGTTATTATAAAATACTGTACTCTATCTCCAGGTCTAAGCATCAGAATTACGCTGTTTGTTGCCATTTGGTTGCCAATAGCTGCTCCATACCCAGAAACGACTTCATGATCATTTTTTGTCAGCGACAATCTAAATGGTTAATTCAAAATGATTTTATCAACTGGAGAGTTAAATACAATTGCATCGCATATCCCGGATGTAGAAGTCGCAATTTAAATAACAAAAACAAAAGTTATATAAATTTCGGTTGTCGATCGTAATAATTGTTTTAGAAAAAAGTGTTTGTTTAAAATTTCACAAATAATTATGTAAGTACAAGTAGTAAATGCAATTGAATCACTTTACTTGCCTCATAATGACATGCCTTATGGTACACTTACCCGACACAATTTTATCAACAGAATCTGGTACCTGACAATGATTGCTCGACAAAATTTCAATAGCTTTGATTTTATATTTTGTAAAATTATTTTTACTTCTTTTATAAACATACTGTACCATTAAAGTAATCGTATGACGTTTTGCAAAACAACAAAATATAAAAATGATAATTTTAAAAGCTTTTAAGCAAGATGTATTGTCGGGTGGGGTCAACAAGTTTACCGTCGGGCAAGTCAACCAGACGCAGTACTGTATATTTACCGGCAAAAAGCAAATGCAGGTGATAAAGCACTGAACGAGAAGTAATACAGCCCAGCTACATTGCAAATAAATGTTCCACTTCTCCTGTTATTATAATAAAATAAACTTTGTCATTGCTTAATAATACAATAAACGTTAACCCTTCTTCGAACAACACTAGTCTGTGGGACTGGTTGACAACTTTGGTACCTAATAACTAACTTATTAATGTAAAATAAAATTACAAAAATAATGAGTTAAAATATCGAATTAACTAAATTTTAGTTTACAAAATGTTACAAATGATTTAATTTTTTTTTCTTAAACACTTAAATTATATTAAAGTTTTTATGTGGCATATTTTGCCATTCATTTCAATTGGAATTCAACAAACTTATCTTGTACGTTTATGTTATGCCAATAAGTTGTCCAAAGTAAGATTAAATTATTTTTTTTATTATTATTAGTTCTAATTACCGGTACCTGTTAAATTGTGTTCCAGTGGGTGGGAGATGATTTTCAAATAAGACAACGCAAGGCTTGAAGCTACTCGATGGGCGATGAGGACATTGCCTGGACAATGGATGAGCACGGGTTACAGAAAAACTTGGAAAACCAAACAGAGAAACTTCCTGGTCTATTCCAGGAATAAAAGGGTAGAAAGAGTTGAAGCTGTCGGGGTGGTCGTCGAAATCAAACGAATCGCCACCACCAAAATCTTCCCCGATAAAAGATGCCAAATTTCCAGCAAAGTTGACTTTTGACGGGGATCCATTTAGATCGTCTTTGGTCGTTGTTGTGGTTGCGGATGACAAGTACCAAAAAACTATGCTGTTTTAATGAAATTTTACATTAGCCATTGGATAATAATTGCGATAATTAGTTCAAATATAAGTTATATTTATTTTAAATCATTGGAAGCGTCTTGTTTTATCAATATCACATTTGATTAATATATATTAGTGAAAACATTTACCTCCATCGCCACCAGTCCATGTTTGTTGTTTAAATTTTAATTTAAAATACTGTAGATTAATGCTCAAGTGACACTGCTTTAATTTCCTATCTACGCTTTGCCGGATATAGAAACCTAAAATTAGGTCATTAAAAAGGTGTTTAATTGTATGTAATTGTATAGGAGGTCATAAAACCGGAAACACTGTATGATTCAGCGTATTGTGTTGCTGCTTAGCATAATAATAAATAACATTTAATACGACTATAATTGATTGCGCTTTTAATAAGCATTTTGAATTAAATTTCGACTTTACTGATACGTATTTTACAGCACATTTAAAATTTTTATTAACTTACCGGTAGTATCATTATTTTTTAAAATTCTAGTATCATCTTTAGATCGCTACTTATTATAAAAACATCATACACACTTGGATTTTTTTATGGTCAGTTATACTAAAACATACGAGAATATTATAAAACACAAAAACGGAAATCGAGCAAGCAAATAAATAATAGCAAAAATACAACTAAGTTATAACATTTGTGCAAACTTACTAGATAAAATAAGGTCACCGGCCTTAGATAAGCTTAAATGAAATTCAATATCATTAATCACATTTAACTTGTTAATTTTTAAAATAATGCAACGAGAAACTAAAATGAAGATTTTTTGATTTGGAGTTATACCGGTATACTTACTGTATATAACCCAGAAACAACCGATAGTTCAAAAATATGAAGACATTCAATGTTTATTTTATAAAGACTAAAATGAATGAAATTGATAACATTTTTCTAAATAACACTAAAATTATATTAAAAATCATTCAAATTTTATATTGTAATTCTCAAGATTGTTGCCATTTAAATTTAGCGATTCCTTGAGGCTGAAATGAAACACTGACCACTGACTCGACTCCTTCAAATAAATGTAACATTACATTGAGAAATAACAACAAATAATTAACTAGTTAGTATTACTCTGATAAACGATCAGTGTTTTCATTTCAATTTTTTTGTATTTAAGAAATGTCTTTTAAAATATAATCAACATTTTAGAGGAAATCTCCCTATCGAATACCGGTAAATAAAACTTTAGTACGGTATATACTGTATATGTACAGTATTTTCATCACTACATCAAAATACTGGTTTAATTTTCATCACTACATCAAAATACTGTACAGTTCTTGTAACATTGGTGTAAAATATGACTATAAATTGAAGTTTAGTAAAAACTTAACAAACAACTTACAAACGGCGCTCACGATAACTATTATTAAGACAGTATACACAGATTTGCAGTGTATTCAGTAATACTGTTTCACCAGCGTTTTACATTTTTACTTGTATCGTATATTTCAATATTGTACAATGTTAGTCAATGACAGCCATCATTTAAAATTTCAATATTAATCAAATATAACAGTAAAAAAACAAAGTGACTGTCATTATGATTACCGGCGCTATAATTTTTATTTTCCATATTTTTCATCGTCTAATAAATAACTTCTCGATTTTAAAAGTACTTGGCGATTTCTCTCTGCAATAAAAAAGTTTAATTATTAGTCAACATCTTTTCTATATATAACTTACATTATAAAGGGATTTACCTAGAAATGTTTGCAAACTTCCTCCACTGCCACCAAATTCATTTGGGAACTGATGAGATGGAATATATTTGTTTAAAGCAGACCAGGAATTTTTATGAAGATGCAACTATCCTCAATAAGAAATTTTATCGTTTCAATTTGCATTTAAAGTTTTATAACAAATATATTTCGGTTGTGTTACCCTTCCTCTGAGTTTTGGTGTTAGAAGTGCTTTAAAGCAATTGATCGCAACCATTACTGCTGGATGAACGTTAACCACATGTATTGCCTTAAGTCTAATGGGTAAGCCAATCTAAATTATTTCATTTATTAGACTCATAATGTTTAATAAAATTTCCCAAGCAATATTACCAAAATGCAGTTAACAACTTTATATAATACTCTTGGCGTTATTTGTGTTAACAAGGAAAATGGTATATTCTTCACATTCACAATCCATTCACTTCCTTCTTTATCACCATCATTTGTCATCAACATTGACTCTATTAAAACTATTGCTAATCGAAAAGCAGTTTGTACAAGATCCCCATCTTTAAATCTAAATGATATTAATTAATTATTGAAGTGTGCTTTATTTCTTAAATAAATAAATTTTAAACAAAATAACGTAAATACTAAATGTAGACAAAGTCTAACTTGATGTAAACGTAAATTGAACCAGCATTATCTTATTCACATTACACGCCAAAAAAACATACTAAATTTAATTGACTATTTTAAATAATAAGTGTAATTACTGTAATTCTTGAAAGTCTACTGCTATATACATTATACTGTATTTTGATTTTTGAGTAGGAATAAAGCGCCATTTGTAAAAATAAACAATAATATTGCTAGCCAGATGTTCATTATACTCTATTAGTTACACAAAAAAATAATAAAATATTATATCATACGTGGCGTTACCTAGAAAAGTCCGTGATCAACCTGCTAACTCGGTTATTATCGTTTTCGTCGTAGTCACAAGTAAATGTACTGTAAATTTGCAATTTAATCGAATTTAACATTAGAATGATTAAATGGAGTAAAACGTCGTTTGATATACTGTACCCTCTATTAAAAAGCTCTATCAAAAGTGGGTCTGTAATGTCACGATTAGTAACAAGTTCAGGGTAGTTTTTTCGATTTTCATAGTAACGAAGAATTCGTTGCTTAGTTTTTTTTACATTGTTCTTTGATCCAATTAGAAATTTATGTATAAAGGCATTATCTATATATATAAAAATGAAAGTATGTGGTGTGTGTGTGCTTTATGCCTGACTAAACCATTCATCCGTTTGCCATAAAATTTTTTGGAAGTTGTTGATTACACCCCCGGGAGGGTTTCTATGAACCAAAAAATTTCAATTATTGTTATAATATTTTCTGAAATAAGTTAGATTAATTAAATGTGGTGTTCGCGAGACAGACTTTGATTAAGAGCTATCGCGCCATCTATTGAGTTAACGGTAAAACTAAGGGCGCCCACTTTAAAAATTAACGACCCATTCCGAGACTTATTTTTAAAGACCCATTACACTCTTGCGGTTCGCGAGACAGCTACAGTCAGATATTGGTAAACCTATAGCGCAATCTTTTTAGCTAACGATAAAACTAATATGGTGAATGCAATAACACAATAAAAAATTAATAACACGGGAAGAGACGGACGGGACGGGAAGAGATGGACGGGAAGAGACAGACGGGACGGGAAGAGATGGACGGGACGGGAAGAGACAGACGGGACGGGAAAAGATGGACGGGATGGAGAAGGGAAAGAACGGGATTCACAATCTTTGCAGCAACGCGCGACGGGTATAGCTAGTCTATATATAAAAACCAGATATGTTTCAAAATTAAACACAACTACTTTAAGGTCGAAATACAACACTTTTACAGTATTATTTACAGTGCAATTACTGTAAATCATTTCTAACGATTAAATTATACTGTATATGAGTTAGTGCAGTAATTTTAACAAATGTAATACGAGTATACTGTACTTTCAGTTAAAGTGCGTTTGATTAAGTTAAGCAAAAAGTTATTGTATAAAAAATTATTGTATAAGTTATATGAGAATTGGTTCAACTTGATAATGAATACAGGTATACCGACATTTTTTTATTGCTTACCTGCTCTTGCTCTAAATTTAACTTCAGTTAAAAGCCATTGTTTTATTTGCTGCATTTCTGAACTCTCTCTCAAATCTTCAGCAGAATAAAAGATTTCTTCACAGTTGTATTTGTCCATTCTGTAGTAAATAAAATCATTGGTTTAAACGTTTAAAGATCAGCTTCACTATCATCAACATCAATTAAGAGTATATTCCTGGTTGTTAATACCGCACTTTTTAATTGCTTCACTATAACCGATGAGCTGGCAATAAACATGAATGTAGGCGTGTATACTGGTTGTAACCAAGGCTTTTCAAAATACCATTAGAGGTTGTAACCTTAATACAGTTATATTTAATCATATGTTTTTGTGGGACCAATGATGACTATGGGTGTCAATACTCAGTAGCGTATTTAGAGTGTAGCGCTTCATTAATAATAACGTACGTCAGTAATGAAAATACTTAACAGCCATTTTTAAATGTCACAACAATATTATATACAGCATATAACCTGTATCATAAACAGGTTAGAAATATTTTATAGGAATGTTAAAAAAAATTAATTAAGATTAAAATTAAATTAATAAAACTTCCATTTACTGTGCTCAGATAAAAATTTCTCAAAGTTTTATTGAATTGACTTTATAAAAAATTTGTTTAAATTTTACGAAAATTTAGTTTTAAAATTTTCATTTGAATCCATACTGTTCGTCATCCAGTAGATAATTTCGTGACGATATTAACAATGTACGATTTGATTCTATGATAATATTTAAGAATTAAAAAAAGAAAAACGTACAATGGCCCACGCATGATGTACTGTAAATCACAATATTATTACTACCTAGATAGTCTTGTAATGGTCCTCCAGTACCCTCATATTCAAATGGCAAAAGGTTTATTGGTATGTAATCCTGTAATGCGGACCATGAATTCCTGTGCAAAAATACCTAGAAAAAATAATAAAACTGTATAAATATTACTTACTGTAGATACATTTCAGATAATTCTTAAATTACTTTTGCATGAAATACTGTAACTTTCTTATAGATTATATTATGTCCTCATTGCCCATTCAGTTACCAAAATTTCCACATATACATGCATGACTATAAATTTAATTGTAAGTTTCTTAAATGTGCTTATTATTTATTACACTATTTTAATTTAACCTCCCAAATTTTTATCTTACACCAAATATAATCTCGAATCTGAATGTTGGTTATTGCGCCTAGCATTTGATGTATTTAGTATAATGTTTGGTTTAAAACACAACTTTTATAAACTCAATTGCAACTTGGAACTCGAGCGAAATGATGTTTCTAAAATGCTTAAAATTTAGAAAATTTAAAAATTGTAATCCGGCTTATGCAGTAGAAAAAACCAAACATTTTTCTATACTGTACAAAATAAATATATTGTGCATTTAACAAATATTTCATTAATACCCGGCTTCTTAGCTTTGGAGTTAGAAAAGTCTTCAAACAATTAATCACCACCATGATTGCTGGATGCGTGTTGATCACATGAATTGCCTTTAGTCGAATTGGCAAACCTATCTGTCAATGACATTTAATAAATTCTATTGAATTGAAATTAGTCAGGATTGTGAAGTATGCTACCATGATGTTTAACTTATAGTAGTTAAGTACTAAGAAACTAGAAGAGAATTTGTACTAAATTTAAAAGTTACAAAAAAAACAAAAAAAAGTTATAAAAATTTTTTTTAAAATGAATTTCATAGCTGCATAGCAGTTAGTTTAAACAATGAAATTAAGTTTATTTGGTAAATTAAAATTATACTAACCAATATATTTTTAACAACGCTGTATATTAGTTTAGGTTTAAGTTGAATGAGAACAGAAAGTGGAACATCTTTAACATTTACAATCCATTCAGTGCCCTCTTTAACAACGTTGTCGATCAATAACATTGTTTCAATCATGATTATTCCCAAACGATATATTTCTTTGACAATGTCTCCATCTTTTGTTCTGATATCATCAATAATACGTTTATAAAAATAAACAGTATACAGTATACTGTAAAAACAACTTCCAAAGTCACCTTTGTCCAATATTTAATATTTTAATATAATTGTTGATGTAAAATCATAAATAAAACCAATAATATTTACTATGACGAACCCCATTAATTTTTTAAAGTTACTTTGACAAAGATTAGTTTGGATAATAAATTAAACATACAATATAAGATTATTTACCTGGATAAATCTGAGTAAACTCTTAATGGTCGGTTGTTGGCGATTGGGTCGAAATCGCAGACCATTATACTTCAATAAAAAGTAAATTAAATAAAGCGGATTAACTTTAAATAGAACTTCATCGTTTTTAATACGATAGTACCTTCTGTTAAACAGGCTGCTTATTTTTGGATCTAATATATCTCGATTTGTTAGCACATCAGAATAGTTTTTCCGATTCTGATAATAGTTTAATATTCGCTGTTTCGTTTTCTGCACATCATATTTAGAACCAATTAAAAATCTTCTGACAAAAGCTGGATCTAAAGTTGTTCAAAACAAGTAACATGCAGTAGTTGTATAGAGTAAATTATGCTATTTCTTATTCAACTCGGATTTAATGTCTAAGCATACTAGTCCTTTTAAATCATAATTATGAAATGTTACTGCATTAAATCGATGGCTTCATCTCAATATCAGATGCAATTACAGATACAGTGAAATACGTGGCATAGAAATGAAGCCATCGAAATTCCTAAACAGTAATTACCAGTAATTTTAACAAGTACAAATTATATAAGAAGGTCCCATTAATAAGACGTACCTTTTTTTGCGTTTAAATTTTTAATTGTTTCAAGCCAGTTGATAATTTCTTGCGTTTCGACTGCATCTTGGGAATCGCTTGATGAAGTTGAAGAGATTTCATTATGTACATAATTCATTTTTAATAAAGACAAGGATGTTTATCAAATCAAAATTGCTTGAAAATACGGTTAGAAAATGAAATATGTAAGCTACGACTCATATTTTCACAATAATACACGTATACATGTTTACACAGTTGTCCTAATAACAGTTGCAGCTTGTCATCAACATGGTTGACTTTGAGGGAAAGGGGAAAAAATGTCCTACCCTGAATTTCCAATTTCGATTTATTTCAGTAATTTCTTGCCATTTCTAACTATTTATGATAATAAAGTATCTATATTTTTAGCTACCCGTATACAATAAACTTGCTCCCTTTGGAAAAGATTGTCTCCTTGGAAATGGTAGGTTTTGAAGCTGTTTTTATAATGAATGCAAAATCTTAAAATTTTACTAAAATTTGGGAAATAACCCAGCCTTAGCTTGTGTCGTTATAAAAACTTATAACACATACTGTGAACAACAAGATGTTATAATTAATACCGTAGTTGAATTAATTGTAAAACTAAATTCACTTAAACATTAAAGAATCAATAATATGTAAATCAATGATAACTTTGCATACCAGTAACTAATAAAACACATGCAGTTATTTGTAATACGCTGATTCTAAATAAAACTCCTGAAAAGTTACAAAATCGAATTACCGGCAACACTTAAGTATTTTAAATTTTTGTGGGTACATACCATTACAAGCTTGCGCCGCTTGTAATTGTCGATCAAAACAATGGTGATCATCTTCATCGCCACTAAGTGAACCGCAAAGCGTGTGCCAATTAGATTGGTAGCACTCTTCTAGAACTGCAAAATTACCGGCAACCCATCAATCATTGAGTGATTACATCATTAAAACAAACTGCTTATACATTTATAACAAGTGTCACGTTTATTATAAAACGTTAATTGCAAGATGTCCTTTATATGAATGTCCATCTCTTCTAAGTTTCCAAAAAGATTTAAGGAAGTTACTGTTTCTGGTGGGAAAGATTCCAATTGCTCGGCACTTAATTCCTAGCGTATTAAATCACTTATGTTATAATCAGGTTTCTTTTTCTAAATTAAGATAATGCATAATTATTAACCATATCTAACCATGTACTTATACGATGGTAAAGTTAATGCTCCTCTCAAAGAAATTCCATAGAAAGCGCAATTAGGAATTGATTGAAGTTGCGTTGCTGTTAAACCACCTCAAAAATAAAAACAAAATTTGCACATTTTGGCTTTAATCAACTTAATGCTGTAATTCAAAAGTGTGTACCTAATATAGTTCCAACTGCATTAAGAATACCAGGACCCCAAGTACTTGGCGCTCCAAATAAATTATGATTTACAATGTTTTTAGCAAATATGGTCATTACTTCAGGAGGACATTCAATTTGCGAAAATACGCTGATTGCATCTCTAAAACAAAAACAATTTGAGTAATAATTGCATCTTAAATAATTATTAAATCGATTGATTACGCAAAAGTAACATTGCAAATGCTTTCCAAGTCAGATTTTGAAAATCCACAGGTAATCTGTCCCAACAATATAAAATCCCATGAAGTGTAATATGCTATGTGGTTTTTATATTGCCTCTTCGCTTCCCTTGCAATTGATTTTAGCTAAGTGAATATCAATAGAGTACTTCTTAATTATTAATTTAATTTTGTAATTATACTTTTTCGTATTCATTCACAGTCCACAAATCGATATTACCAAACTCCCCTAATATATCGGCATCTAATTTCAACTTTGCAAAATCATCGTCAGGAATTCCACGTACAATTGATCCTAACTGCATTAAAGTTGCTTTATTAAGTGACTCAGGTGGCCCCAAAACCTAAAATTAATTAACATTGTATCTAAATCATCCCCTAGAATTCAGAGATCTACAGACATGTTATCTACCTGAATTAATCGTTGCCATGCTTTTGAAGCAATATCTGTCGGTAGATATCTGGCGCCCATAAAATCTAAACAGTTAAGAAAGTCATTTTCATTCAACTCTTCAACCTCGTCAACTGTCCAAAACTCGATTGATCCCACATCTTGTATAGCCGGACATAAATCACAGCACGCGTCTCTGTCCAAAACCCCAACTATTAATTCAGCTGAATCTGGGTATTTAAATAAACAACGAATGAAATGTATTGACAGTGTTGACATGCTAGTTCTGATAAATTAACTGTTCTTCAAATTGCCTTGTTCTAGCTGGATATGCTCACTCTTTTCTACACGCTCTAAACGAGCCAATTCCAGTATGGCACTCTTAAAACGAGTTATAACTTTGTTGACTTTTAATTTAACCGTGTAATAGAAGTAACCCAAACGATGCATACACATTCCATTATGCAATGATTTTAACTGGTCAAAATCTGCATTTGATTTGAAACCCAACCAGCAATCGTAAACAATATCAGCTTTGTCGGCTAAATGCTCCTTTAAAGATTTCTTATTAATTTATAATACAATTTTATTTTCAATTTTAAATTTCAAACCTACGTTTTTAATCTCTCCCAGCTCATTGCTATTCATGACATACAGCAAACAACTCACTTTAGCCACTATTTCTTTTGTCCACGTTCCAGAATCTCTACAAATAAGTATCATTAGTTTAAAAATAAATCGTTTATACAAGAAGATTTTCATACCCATATAACTGGTTAATTTTCTTATGAATTTGAACGACTAAAAGATCTTCGTGACAAGGTTGAACAAAAACAGCAGAATTTTCATTACCAAAACGAGTGCCTCGCAAGTATGGCATTGCGATTTCAAAAACATCATTGCTCATAGTTTCAATTAACTTAGGCTTAATATAGTTTATCAGATTTCCTAATACTTTGATATGGTCTTCGTGAATACTGCAACCGTTGTAGATGTTCTACTTAGTATTAATGAGTTGAATTTGACGCACTTGACAACGTACAGTCAGCTTAGCAATTACTCACCATACAATTCAACGCCACATTTGCTAAATCAGTTAATAACTGGAACGGTTGAATCATCATAAGTCTAATAGTACTCAATTGACCAATAATTGATATCAGCTTTACGCATCGTTCAATTGGTAAAGAATACCAAGCTTCTTTACTAAAAATGTACAATCGATTTGTAATGACATTAAACATATTGCAAAAATTATCAAACAAATACAGTGTTCTAAAGCAAAACTTAAACTTCTTATCCAAAAAAGAAAATCAAATTACTTTTTAAATAGGCATTTTAATAAGTAGCTAATCACCTAAAATAAGCTAAAATGATTCCTCCAGCTGTTGTGTGGTCATCATCAGAACCTTCCAACAGCAATAAATCCGCAATCTGGTCTTTCTTAGCGCATGTTATACTTAGATATTCGACGTATTTTTTATGTAAACACTTTGCCTACAAAGATATGTACATTACATATTCACTATTTTAAAATATGAAGACTTAACAAAGACAAGATAATTAACTCGGTAAAGATACCATTTCGTAATTAACGGTGTAAGGTTCAGGCATTGATGATAGCGTTTTTAGCAACTGCATTACATGTAAAGGATTGAGTTTGCCAATAAGATAAGTTGATAATGACAATATCACTTTAAAATTAGATCTACAGTATAAGCGAACAAATACAATTAGTGATATTGATTAAGAATTACACTATTATATAATAATGACACGATGGCTTATAATCATAAGGATGTAAAGCAAAAATTGTCGCTTTTAAGAAAAGACTCACAAGAATTATAACAACTAACATTAAATTGCTATTAAAAAAAAATTAATTTCTCATGGTTTTATTGACACCCTGGTAAAGTGGAAAGGGTTTGAAATCTAATGGTAGTTAAAGAGTAAATAATACAGAAATACTAATAAAATTTTGTAAAAGATGAATTGAGTCGGAATTACTTTTGAGTTAGCCTTTATGTATATCCTTTAAATTATCTAACTAATTATCGAACTACAACACTAGTTGCTTTAGAATTTGTATATCCAATATATCCTTGTTATATTAAGCCATCGAGTCCGTCCTAACAAAATATTCGTGTCTTTCGTCAGAGAATTTTCTAAAACTTGAGAAAATAGTAGAGCCTAAAAAAATAAACTTGATAAAACTATTTTATCCTTTTACTCTAATAAATGCGCACCTGAGGTGAATATATAGGTAAGTTAGTTAAAAACGGATAAAGTTCGATGTAATTGAAATTACGAAAGTAATTGACTGGAACTAATTTTAAAATTTCCGCCGAGGGAATAACAGAGTTTAAATACGGCATTTTGCAAGATATTATGTCAGGTTTCCCAAGATAGGTTAATAATGGCATTGCCATGATCTAAAATTTAAATATTTTTCGTGATTTAATAATCTAGTAGTATCCATTTTATTCAAAAGATCAAACCGGAACCAAAGTTACCTTTCTAAGTAAACGAACTTTTTGTGAATGCAACAGTCGTTCGCTAGCGGCATTAAACTTGTGTAATAAACTTAATATATCTTCGTCGTTTAACCGATATATGTCGTCCGATGGTATCACTACAAGAATTTGTTTCAATAACACAATCTTAAGTGATTATATTTAAATGATGAATTCATTAAGTTGACTTTTAAGTAAATTGTTTGCTAAAAACCTGAACGATACGCACAAGGATAGAAGCTAACTGGCAAATTATACATGTCCTCGTATGTCCAGAAATATTGATGTATATCTTCAGTTACAGTAGAATTTAACGCGTAAAGCTACAAAATATTATTATCAATGAATAAATTAAAAATCAAGATTATCCATTAACTTAACAAAAACTACTGCTATTCTTTATTAATTAACAAATAGTTTACCTGCCCTAAAGTCATACGATTTGCCGCAATGGGGAACAATATTCCATTATTCAAATACTTGTTTTCAGACAAATATTGAAGAAAAGAAGGGCAGACGTATGGTAAATAAACATGGTTTGCAGCCCACATGTTGGACTTGCAAAACGCCTCCATTCCTTGTTGTTGTAAATATCCTCTAGTTTTCTTGGATTTCATATTTTAGATTTCAATAACTCATGAAGCACATATATACAATTTACCATTCGATATTTGTCGACAATTGAAAATCCTGACCGATACCTCATATGTTGATAACTCTCAATATCCACTTCATCATCAACGCTTATTTAATCACATAATTACGATTAATAAACTTAAAATAAATAATTACTATACTAACGATAACACGCGTTCGACTTGACTTGACTTTGCCTAATTTTAATAACATTATTAGTAGATTTCAACACACTCTCAAATTGGCAGTGAACGTTCGAAATGTGTATTAACCTCTGCACTTGAATAACGTTTTGTAACATTTGTTTCATTCTTATTCATGGAATTTAGCTGACCACTACCTGTAAATCAATCTTAATTGTACTACTGATTATCTGCGGTTACATCAAACCATCTACCAATTGATAAAATGACGAGAAGAACTTGAATATAAAACATTTCACTGACGAGAATCTTCTCTATCGAACTAACAGAAAACTAAAGTCCCAACGAAACTCACACGTGCAAAAATATTTCCCATAGGCACTATACTGTTACTGATATAAATTAAAAAAAATAATCCTGTCAATAATTAAAACTTAATGATTATATTCGAAGACTAGATATAAACGACAGGAAAAATAAAGATCGAATCAAATGATCGTTCTGTTGAGATTTAACACATAATTATTCTAGACAAAAAATCTTTTAATTATATTAAATTAGAAATCTAGAATTTTAGAAAGATTTCAACTCATATAAAAATTAGCTACATTTACATAAGTTATACCAAAAAGCTAGTTTTATAAATAGAAAGATTTCATAACAATTTCGGCTTCCGTTATGATGCTTTAAATAGAAAATAATGTGTACAATGCCTCTAACCTTTAAATTGAATTGTATACTGTATGTGGCAAATTTAACTAAAAACTTTATAAAGGCACTAAATAATCGGATTATTATATTGGTAACACTTATGTTGGTTTCTGGTTGCATAATCACTCGTAATTTCAAAATGTCTCAGTATTACATTAATTTGTAATATTTTAAAAATCGTTCATACGTGTAATAGGGTTCAAAATAGCACCGACAACATTTAACTGTATAATACCTTCATTTATGTCTAAGAAGTGAAATATAATTGCCACCATCTTAAAAAAAAATAAACGAAAACCTTTTAAAATGCTAACAATGATATAATAAACAGAAAAAAATATATTTTTTACTTACTCTGACCACATTTAACATTAAATTTTACGACATAAAGATTTCAAAACAATACATCCTATTCAGTCGAATGTCAAATATCCAATCGTGACAAAAATTATGAAAACACATAAGTGATGCAAACAATCTAAAAACCTCTTAAAATGAATTAGACGTTTGAATCCCGTTATTATTACCGTTACGATCACTGTCGTATTCTTCAGAAAAGCTAGTTGAAAGTCTTATTGTTTTTAAAGGAGGGCTACAACTTTCGTCTCTTGTAGGGGTTGGCTCTCGGCTTCCGTGAGGACTTCCTCCAGGTCCAGGAGACAGTGCATGCCTTATTCGGTCAGTTCCTTCGTGCCACATGTGACTCTGGTTATATAGAAATAAACCAGCACTAAGTTAGAACCACCCGCAATATATGACACAAACAAAATAATTTTCAACAGTAAATAAATATATTTACTAAGACATACTGTAACTAAATATTTAAAATTTAGTTAAAAATCGTTAATATTAGTACTATAGTCAATATATTAATTTATCAATTACAATTCTACCTAGACAGCATCAAAATATTGACTAATTTATTTGAATTGGCAAGTTATGTACTTATAGATCACTTATTTTATAATACTGAACCACTGCAAAAACCAGTGCGTTTGCGAATTTTAAAATCTACGACGCTAATTAACACGTTGCACAGGTGAAGACAAACGACGCCAAGGACGAACATTTGAAATTAACACTGGAAATGAAACGGAGATTCTTACCAGACGACCATCTCGACCAAACAGCTCCAGAAAATTTTGTATAAACTCTCTAGATTTGTCTTCCCACTTTTGAATGAGTTCATTTCGTTTCCCTTCAATATTCTCCACTACTTTCTTGCCTTTATCTTTTAGCTCGTCCATTTTGTTTTGGAACTTAAATTTCTTTTCCTACATATAAAAAAATATTATTGGAAAGTTGCAATTTAACTATCGAATCTTCCTACATTTATAAAGCTAACGTTGAGCTCTTTTGCAGTATATCCTCTAGCCAGATTTCTTCGTACGTAAATATCATAATCTCTAACTATTCTAGCAACTAAATCTGAAGTGGAAACTCCTTCCGTACGTTGTGTTGCTACAAACATTCCTTTAGCTTTTATATCCTTATAAACATCTTCAGAACTTTCAGTGGCATAAGGAAGTTCATCATGTGCTACAAAATCGATCTAACAAAAGAATTGGTTCATGAAAGTAGTTAACAAAAGTGTCATATAATCATACTTTATTCTCAGTTAAAAATTCTTCATTTAGTACCCATGGTGCATCCCGTAAAACCTCATCTACATAACGACAATGTCGAACAGCTTCGTACCTTTCATCGTCTGTCATCACAGTTCTTCCTTTTAACTGGTGAGTAATGTCATCACTACATACTTAAAATATAAGAAACTTTTATTGTTCATTTTCGTTCAACAATAACAAATCTTAATGTCATACACTTACCACCAACGATGAGGTACGTATTAGGAAACAAGTTCTTGGCTTGCATTAACTGGCGAGCATGACCCATGTGAAAAAGATCATAAATACCATCGGCATACACTCGAATAGGCCTCGACGCTATAGCAAATAAAATCAGTAATTATATTTCTTAAATTAAAAATAAAGTAAAATTAGGATACAAACTATTTCCAGCTTTTGCAGTTTCGATATCAAATCGTAACGTGTAATCACATCTTTCTCTTTCTCTACCAGCAGATTCTTCATCACTAAATACTGCTTGCGCATAGATCGACTATAAAATAAATCAACATCGTTAATATCAATGTTTTAACTTCATTTAATTAAAATGTGAGTTTCGATGCAATACCAATAGTTTCGTAAACGTAAACATTATACGTAACATAACATGGAAATCCGTCGATATGAATGTACTGTGTAAGCGTATATTCTTTCAATAAGGAAAAACATTTTTTGGAAATTTGCCAAAGTCTGTAATAATGTCACGAATTGCGTTATCGATCAAAATCCGATAGAGTACAATAGATTTCCATGGATAACTTTTCCAACAGCCCATTTAAAAGTCAATACCAAAACAAAATGAAATATCTAAGTTTCAAACTATAAATCAAATTTTAAAGATTAGTTAGTCAAATCAGATTAGTTGAACAAAACTTAGTTTTTAATTTATTCAAAAAAGCATTCAAAAATTCTTTTATATAGTAAATTCCTTATTAAAGCGCCTGGTTTAACTTTTAACTTATAATACTGTACTATGTAATTGTTGGACTATAATTTCTCCTTTTGAATTATTGCAGCTTTTAAGAAAGCTTACTTTATTCTTACAATATTGTTAGAAATATCTTAGTTAGACATATCTAACAATTTTGTAAGTAATTTATTAAACAATCTCTAATATAATAACGGAGTTGTATCCATTGCATTTGCAAAAACTAAAAAATTTATAAAATACCATATTATACTCAATGACACACAAGCCATTAATATACTGTATACGAAATTACTAGCAAAAAATGCCAACGTGTTTCTGCTTTCTAGGTTGTTTGCGTCCTTCAAGCCTACAAGCTTAATAGTAATGCAATGGAATTAATTTCTTTATCGAATTGCACCCGATAATTTAAATATTGCTCATAACATTAACATAAGAATTAACTGAACCCCCCCCCCCCCAGGAAAGTTTATTAAATTCTCCATTCAATTATAAAAGCAATAGAAAAGTACTATACTGAAATAAGTAAACATCTAGTAGCCATAGTCACCATGTTTAATAAATAAAAATTCAAATCAAATAAAAACCGAATATTGTGTTAATTTTACGGCCTTCAAAATTTGTTGTACTGATGTAACCTATCTACAGTACATCAATTTAAGCATAAGTAATTAAATTTATTTTGAAAATAATTTTATCTACTAAACCTAGAAACTACCGATATTTCCATTAGATCATCCGTACAAAAAATTTGTTATAAAATTTATTAAAATTATACTTGTACAGTCTTAATTAAAATAAACTATTGTATGGCAAAAAAAATTAAAATCTTTTTTCATGTAGCAATTATTGTGATCGAGAATTAGTAAACTACAAAATGATAGGCCAAAGAATATTGTATGGCAATATTAGAAAAAAAAAAATTAAATAAATGTTCCACGTCATCAAAACTGTTGCCACTAAGAATGATATCGTTAGATTTAACCGATAGATCATAACAGCAACCTTTGAATTTAGTTATAAGCCATCGATTACTTTCAATTGAATAAAAAAACGAATTGAATCATTGTCCAACTCCTCATGTGCTGATTTCTTTAAATTGTACCGTACCTAAAAATATCACACGGTACAACACTATTTATGACTTGCGAAACTATTAATTAATAACTTCAAAATTTCACATTTTAATTTCTGACGCAAAAGATGACGTTCGATTTATTGGCGACTAAGATACTCACCACTGGCCGTTCGACTATTGGACGGCTGTCCGTAGAGCACTTGGGGATGGATGATGATGGAGATGACGTGTCCTCGTTGCGAGCACGTTTACGAGACATGATTCAAACTAACAAAATCTAAAATGAAACAATTTAATAAATGAAAAATTCAAAATAGGTTTCATTATAAAGTTTTAAGAGCATCAACAAAGCATTGTAAAAGTGTAATAATTTTAAATATAACACAACCTTCAACTTATAACAAGTAGATTATATGATCTTGATAAATTAAACAAAGTTTAAAAACTTAAAAAAAAAAAATTATATCACTCCTTACATGTGGCTGTCATCAAACATTTTATTCTTCACTAATGCCATTCAAAAAAGTGGCTCCACCTGATAAAGTACATCTAATTTAAACTTTCAACGTTATCTTATGATGTAATCTTAAACTGAAGACGCAAGGGTTCAAAAAGCGGTCAATAATGTCATTTAAGTCTGCTCTTAACAGGATAAAAAACTCACATCTATAGTAAGATGCATGAAAAGTGCAATATATGACTATGATGAAAAATTTGATTTACCAAGCTGACATACTAAAACCAAATGTTTTTCCCTAGTAGCCTATTTTTACGATGAGTCAATACTGTACTCAATTGTACAATTAATCAAGAATTTCTGTTAATTCGCAACATTGTAGAGTAATTAACAAATTTAGTACAGTACAAATCTATTTGGTAACTAAATTAATTGCAGCTTTAAATGAATGGTCTTCCTGACAGATTTTCTTGCAACTATTGACACAATCATCATAATTAAAATTTCGAAGATCATTAATAATACATGTCAAATATATTAATGATAATTATTACGAAACATTGGATTTTATAATTATGACTCAACACTAATGTGATGAGTCTTAATGTAAATTATTATAACACTCTCTAAAATATTTTCCAATCGAATTACCGTATTTCAACATGCAACTTTTTGCATTTTGAAAATGCAACTTTTCATATTGCAAACACGCATGAGTCATTACAAACTTGAATAAAATAAGTGACACACGCCGCGGTAACCTATTTCGGTCAGTGTTCAGCTGACAGTTAAAAACCACAAATATAATCTGGCAAACTGCCTTTAGAAATTACCATGTATCGACTTTAAAGTACAGTATTTCCTATACAAAAGATTTAACACTTTTAGTACAGTAAAAATACAATACTACAGTTAAATAGGTCGTGATATTTTTAAAATTCCATTAACACATTTTCATACCAATAGCCACATTTCTAATACAGTACGGGTAAATTAATCAGGCATTAGTTGTAACAAATGTATTTACAATAAAAACAATATAAAGTTCGAGCAATCAATTACAAATTTTCACAAACTACTACCATTAATGTACAATATTGGCACTGTTATTAGATACATTGTAGATCAAAGCTGGGAAATGTGAGAAATGCATTATTCTACAAACATATTAAGTACTGTATTTTTAAATATTTAAAATAGTATTATAATACACCAAACAGAGCCAAATTTTCAGCATAATGCTAAGTAGCTTTAATAAATCTAAAAAGTATTAGTTACATCCTACTAAGAAACACATTGATAGTTCAATCAGCTGTTGCAGCTTGTAAATATGCAATAATGTAGCCACTACATCAGGTATAACAACGGAATTGTAAATTTAAAAAATCTAAATTCAATTAACGAATTACTAACTATTGACTATAGAATTAAAGATTATGTAAGCATTATTAAATACTGCCTTACAGCATTAAATATGTTACGTAGTTGACGTTTTCCTAAACATTGCAAACAAAACTGTTCTGTACGAGGAATACGAAACATACCCATGGGCGTCAATAAAACCAAACACGTAGAGCAAATGCACTCCACCATTAGAATATTGACAGAAATAAAAATGGCATACCGATTTATGAATCCTGCTTTAGTGCACTAAATCTCACTTTCTGTTAACTTTTTTTTCTTGCCGGCTGAATTAAAATTAAGCTTTCCTAAATGCGATCACAGTACTTCAACACATCTTATTACAGAAGCCGGCTGCTATAACTGTAGTGGTGGTGAGACTAAAGGAAATGGTACGACTCTCAAATACACGAGTAAAACTGTATAATGAAACCGAATCTCTTGAATTTTCATAAAACATGAAACCACATACAGTTAGCACTACGTTTGAAGTATATCCTCTTGTAATATAAAAACCCAATATCAATTTGCTGCTGATAAAACATAAGCAGGCAGACTTCGCGTAGATAGATTGATATTAAACCAAATACATTACTATAGAAATAACCTCCTTAGAATGAAAACCTACAAGGAAAAAATCATAACATGGCAATTCCATGATACGCATGCGCTACATATCTGGCAACATTGACTCCAAACACTTTGGAGGTGTCTGGCGCATTTGGCGAAAAATCTTATGTCGAAAGTATATCGATGCCAATATCGTATCACATGAAAAACGTCGCGATATGTGGATATTAAGTTAAGTTACATTAGGTTAGATAAAAACATCTTTATCTTTATCGCGATGTTTTTCTAGCAATACGATACTATCGTCGATATATTTTCGACATAAGATTTTTCGCCAAATGTTTTCCCAACATTGGGAACGGCACGGCTGTTTATACTGATATAGTTTTTACAGAAAAAAATGTAATAACTTAATTAAAATTGTATTTATCATGTAATTGTTCTTGGCATCATACGTCCATGTAATATAAAAAGAAAATCGCAAATATCGATATAACCCGAATGATATTGGGGAACAGTGATATTGAATTTCGCGCCAACAATCAGCTGATATAATTTTTAGCACATTGCTACATTTATAGTTTTACAGTAAATTCAAAAAATATTAAATAAACGGTAACAGTCGCATTTTGTTATTTATATTGTAACGATTGACAAACAGTAAGTTTTTGTTGATAGATCAGACTTTGCATGATAGACGTGAGAATCTTAAATAATTACTTAAGTGATAATGTGATTGTCTAAGTACTGTACTACAGTATAAACTTACATACAGTATCTGTATTCCTAGCGAAACGTTTAAAGAGCTCTTAATGTATCGTTTGCGGTGTCATGATAAAATTAACTTTGATAATAATTTAATATCAGGTTTTTTATAGCTTATGTACTATAGCTTATGCTAATACTGTAAATCACTAATACAAACTTGCAGTATTATACAGTATATGAAACAAATATGGTACATTAAGATTTATCAGTTCTTTGTCTGATAATTCACGTCGTTATTCTTCAGTTCAACAGTTTGTGAACATTAGAGTACAGTATATGGGAAGCTATGCAATTTAAATACCCTTCCAAATACTGTACATCGCTTTTCATTGACTATAATGTTTATACTGCAAACGGTTGAAACGAAGTATAGTGATGATCACATACTACTGTACAATTATTTCTATTTCAAATATGTCTTACATTTCGATATAGACCACTCTTGGAATGGGACATTTAGTGCGTTTAAGAAACCTAGGTCGACTCAGTTATAACAGTGCTTTAACGTTACAAAATCAACTAGTTGATAATCATCTAAAAAGTATTTTACAAGAGAAAAACTTTGTTAGAAGGGATAATGAAATATTAGACACTTTACTCATCGTTGAACATCCGCCAGTGTACACAATTGGCATCCGAACTAAAGGATATGATGAAAACGAAGAGCGAAGGTTAGCTCAACTGGGAGCTGAATTTCACAAAACAAATAGAGGTGGACTGATAACATTTCATGGACCTGGTCAGTTAGTCGCTTATCCAATATTAAACTTGGAAAATTATTCTAAGAAGAGTGTAAAATGGTACGTGTGCGCATTGCAGAACTGTCTCATAAAATTATGTCGAAAGTTTAGTGTAGATGCTACTACATGCGAGCATACCGGCGTTTGGGTAGAAGATAAAAAAATTGCAGCGATAGGTATGTAAGCATATGTAATGTGCAAGTAAACCAACTTTATTATACACTGTATATTATAATACATTTTGTTTCAGGAATTAATTGCCGACGCTACATTACAAGTCACGGAATTGCCTTAAACTGCAATGTTGACTTAAACTGGTTTCGCCATATTGTGCCATGTGGAATTCCTGATCGTGGGGTCACTTCTCTTAGCTCAGAACTGGGTCACGAGATCACGATTTCGCAAACTTTGCCTAAATTTATAGAGGCATTTGAAGAAACTTTTCGATGTAAAGTAATTTCAAGCTAAGAAATGTAATTTCAGAATTGGAAATTATACTATGTAGCAATGTACGAGATAGTACGTCATTAAACTCCTTTCTTGATTGGCTTTGGAGAAACGAAGACTTTCACTGGTTTACACAAGTCAATAGCATAATCCTCCATTTTTGACATCATTTTCTGGTAACTACGTACGTTCCCAGCTTCAATTTCCAAGAAGTCTAAGGCCAAGCTGATTTCAACGTAACAAGCCTCTGTTTAATAATAATTGATGTAAATAAAAGTTATTTACCGTTATCGAGTGTTTAAATTGCTTACCGGACCACAGGTTGTGTGACAAGATTGCGGTAGTCATTAGTCTACATCTTCGTTCGTCAATTGGTCTAAAATCGCTCAATCTAATCAATATCAATTGTGTCTGTTGATCAGGGTATTTAACCTAAAATGTAAAAATGCAATGAATACGTGTTCACATTACATTTTGATAACATTGTCAAACCTTTATTCTAACGGTTTTTAGATCTTCTACATTTTCGATTTCAGCATCTAAGTTTACACCTAAAACCAGACCAGCGGTAAATTTAAGCGGAGTATCTGATTCGCCAGTTGGTTCATATATTGTCGCCTTTGCTTGGTGAATTTGACTGATTAAACGTAAAGGCGGTGATCGATATGACTGTAACAAAGGCTTAAAACAAACATTTTAAGGATTAATAGACATTATTAACCTTGTTGAGATTTATAATAGCACCCTTAAAGATTTACCTGCAATATTCTTGCAACCATTCCTGGTTTTGGATCTTCCAACTGACTCATTTCACAAAACACCGCATCTACAAACGAGTCCGGAGTTAAATTATGCTTCCATAAAAATCTAAAAAAAGATAAATTAGTGATAATTGATTTTTTAATTTTATGAATGTAAATCTTTACTTCTGAAGTTTTTCTACTTGACTTAAAAAGTATTCACACAGAGCTAAAGCAGAAGAATTGCTTCCTCGAACAATGTAAACTAAATGCAGAGCAAACACCTTTAGCCGCATTTGCAATATCAGTGCTAATTCAGATGAATTAAATCCATTGAACATATGGGCTAGTTTAAAACTTGTTGACGACAACTAAAAAACACAGCAACGGTAACGTAAAAATGTCCAACAAAACAAAAGTACATATTATAAATACTAACTTGTTCAACAGCATTTTTAACAATGGTATTTCCTTGATGCAAAGCTAAAACTGATAAATTACACCAATTTTTGTTTTGTAAAATCTGAAATAATTTTAATCAAAAATCCATTTTAAACATAATAATTAAAATTGTATACTAACCTTTGCAAAATAGCATTGACACTTAATATATAGAGATGCACAATTTGCAGTGGCTGCCAAGTTCGGTTCAATTTGTGCAATTCGCTCCAAATCACTTCATAAAAATTGTATCTTAAAATTAAAAATATCTTCGAAAAATCTCAAAATCGTTTACTTTATTGCTGCTTCTTGTAGTAATTGTCTTGTACTTGCAGTCTGCATTTCAGCTTTTGCTACTCGTTCTAAAACATTCTGTAAAAACTCAGTAGTTTGATTTAATACCTGAGGAATATCCAGTTGAGATTCTCCACGACCTAAAAACTATCAGTAAATAATTATGAAAATTAATGATTGATTTAAATAAATAAATAGAAAACGACTTACAGTAACATGCGGAACCAAATGAGGTAAGCTATCTCTTAAGTAATTATAATGTCTTCTTACATACTGTTCAAATAGTGGCACCATAGTTGGGTAATTCTGAGCAGCATTTAAAACTAAAATTAAAATGCTGACATCTATGCATTAGTTCAGGTTAATGATAACAATATAGTATTTGGCAATATTATTAAAGCAATATTGGATACAAGCTGGATCATCCATATCTGGCTCTGGGGTATCAAAATATGGATGAATCCCCAACAATTCGGTAACCAAAGGCAAAGTTAACTCAGCATGACGACTGCCGACATTTTTTAAACATCTACAAAGTTTAACGACATCACAATTTAGTTTTGAATAATTCTAATATTAAAAACAAACCTCCAAATTGATCTTTTATCTTGAGGATATCGTTTTAAGTTTTCAAGAAGGTTATCAATGCACATCTTCAAACAACTTTTCGTAGATAGTTGACATGATGATAACATTCCATGTAAACCTTCTCTTATTTCTATGGAAAAATCCTGTATTTTATATAAAAAAAAATATAAATAATAATCAACGCAAAATCGTATGAAAAATTGTTTGATATAAACCTCTAAACCAGCTAAAATAATTTCTAATTGATCAGCTCGCAAAACTATTATGTGACAAAATTTAGCGAGACAGTTAATAGCCTTCAGTCGAACTTCTTCAATTTCGTCATTAAGCATATCAACCAAAAAATCAATGGTAAGACTTGCAAAAGTTGGAGATTGAAGTGCGAGAGTGCATAATGAATCCAAAGTAGCACTTCTGACTTCTACAAAAAAAAGTAAATTTAAACTTAACTTTCGTTGCAGTTTCAATCATAAGCAAACTCAATGGGCTTTAAACCTACCCATAAACTCATCTTCCAATCCATGAACTACAGCTCCACAAGCACCAGTTGCAATTAATGTAATGTCATCAGCGTCAAGAGCTTCACGTGGAGCATCATCAGCCCATTTTTGACCTGATGCCCATTCACCACTCTCAAATGATTCTTTTTGTCTTTCATGCGCCGAACATTTTCTCTGTCAATCAAAATGTTAATATGACTGATAATTAAACTTTCAATAACCGATAGTATTTACCTTCATATTTGACATTAACCGTTTATCCAAAGTTTGTTCCATAAATTTCAAACTGACGTTATTCATCTTACCCTACAAAATATTTAAACTGTTATAAGCACTTTAAAATTCAGTAGATCCAGATTTCATTCGTTAACACATTCATTAAATTTTATACAAAGAATTTAGATCAAAATTTGACATTATTTAATTTTTTTATATATATAAGAATCGAAGACCTAATGATAAAAAAATTAAATAAAACTCATAAGTCTAACCAAAAGTTGAGCTGCTTGAATTCGAACTGGTAAAGCCAAATCATTTATGGCATTGCACACTTTCCCAAATGCGTCATCGATTAGTCGTACATGTTCATCGCTATCCTTTAAAGTTACGATACTAAAAAAAAAACATCAACATTAAGTCATTTACAATCAATAATGACATATATAAATACCTATCCGCAAACGCTTGACTAATTACAACAATTAACTTCAAAGCAGCTATTCGAACACCTTCATAATCTTCATTTAATAGTTTTGTAATATCGCCATATATGCTCATGTCAATCTTTATGCCTCTTTCATACAGTCTTAACTATTAGGATAATAACCTTAATATAAAATCAATAATCAGGGCGTCATCCATTACCATACCAAAGAATTCAATGCTGCAGCTCGTACTCGGGGATCGTAGTTGCTGCTTACATTTCCTAGCAACTTTAAAGTTGTTGCTATTATATCTTCGGTTGCATCTGTTGGAGTTACATCTCCTAAAATTTCTAAACATTTACATTTCACCAGATGATTGCCATCCGCCAGTACCTAGAATTTATTAATTTCAGTTTATACTGTTCTAGTCCATTTTAAACCTTAAGTCATTACTTGTTTAGCTAGTTTTATAAGTTTATAGTCATATTTTAACTCCAACGATTTTCTTTTTACCATCCGATAAAATGTTTCTAAAATCTGTAATATTACTTTATGTGATGTTTCTCCTTTAATGAAGTCTGTCAATTCATCCATCAGTCCTCCAACATCTTCTTCTCCAAGCAAACAAAGTTCTCCCAGCAGTTGCACAATTTTAGATCTGACAAAGGAATCTTTATCTTTAGGCAACTGTTCTTTCAATTCTTTATAAACCCTTGCTGCATCTTCTACCTAATACACATTCATGACAATTCGTGAAGTTTGTACATTTTTTAATTGTAAATTGATTATTACTTGATGTGGCATAAAGTCGGCTAACTGCAACAACGCTTGAAGACTTTCTGATAGAGTTGTACCAGATCGACCAATACATGACAGATCTAGATTCCATGTAACAGGCTTAGGTTTCTTGATTAATCTCAAACGTTTCGGTTGTTTTGGAGCTTCTTCCTAAAAACCATTCACAAACCACCATCAGCATGCGATATTATTTTGTAACTACTGTTCTGTAAAAACATTAAACATACCTGGATAACTTGGCTAAATTCAGCTAGAGCTCGTTTTTTTAATAGTGCTGCCATGATTTTAATTTTCAAAAACCAACTAAGAGTTATAGGGTAAATAAATCCAAATCATTAAACTATGAAATTTAGAAAAGTACAGAAAGTCGTTATCAGTCAGTAGAGACTAGAGATGGGTAGTGATCCGAAAAATATCACGATACTTTGAGGTATCGATACGTTTCTTTCGATGCTACTCATAAAAGTACTCGATACTTTTGTTTCGATGTTTTACTGGCATCCATACTTTTGCTCTTGATACTTGTCTTCGATACTTTTAAAAAATGGCGGTATTAAGAGCAGCTTGAAGCTGGGGCTGTGAGATGTGGTCAGTAAAATATTCCTACACAGTCTCGTGGGAACAGATGGGGACATCAGTTAATCACAATTAACACAGTTGTTTGACATATTTTAACCATGCCATGCAAAAACTAAAACAAAAAGACTAAATACCCAATAAGTTTTATTTTTAGCATGTAAAGTTTTAACACGTGATAAACAATGTAATTTTTCACAATTAGAACCGTAGCCATACACTTGTTTTCGTAATGGCAAAAAAGAAATGGGACAAATCGTCATTGGAAGTAATGAGATGTAGTCTCGTTTATGAAATGTCACTTTTGTATTTATCATATCAAACCTTGACAAATCACTTAATGTGTATACACATGTATAGTTTCATATCAATAACATTGGTTTCGATAATTCATTTTCCTGTCACTGAAGCTTTTTGAGAAATGGATTAATTTTTAATATTTTATGTTTTATGGAAATGACACGTACTTTACCCATGTAGCACAAACCCATCCATACCACGTTAATTGTAGGTGTCACTTTCTGTGGAAACAACGTTGCATTTAAACGTTGAAATGTAGGTAAATGTGTCTAGTCCATAGGAAGTTGAATAAACGTTTACTTTTAACAGCCATTCAAAGTTGAATAGTGGTTAATAAAACCCTTCTTGCTGACCCCAATTTTTTTTGCTGTGTGGAATCAGCGTCGTATGGTGGTGGATACAACCATCCATTTCCACTTAATTTATTACACTTATTACGTGTAATTTTATTAGGTTACCCTAATCGAATTACTTTTAAATATAAATTACAACAAATACACAAAATAACATTAAATAAGTTGTAGCCTGACCCAACAGAGTTGCATGTAGTTACGTATGGTTGCTAAGGCAACAGATCATGGGGAAGAGGTATAAACCTGTTTCCATTAGGGAAAGCAGGTTTCCCCCTTTTATTGTTAACCTTTATTACCCCTTGGTAGTAGTTGGGCCCAAAGGGGAAAATGTAATTGGTTATGTAATTATCATATTACTGGCTCCGCCCATTATTCCATGTATAAATTGGGCACTGAGAGCCAGAGTTGATAGCTTGGGGAGGAGAGCTGGAGAAGAAAGCTCTCAGGCAACAGCCCAGGAGTAGTTAGGATGAGAAGAACCTAACTGACTACCTCAGGGGCCCAAGAACCGAATGCTGTAACCAAAACCGAATAAAGAGAAGTTATATATATATTAAATACATTGCTTGTTTATTGCGCTTGTAACATAATATAGAAATCACCTGTGAACATTGTAAGTCTCGTAACATCGTCTTCCTTTAGAGAACAGCTGCACCGAAGAACACCAGATAAACTGTGAGACACTAAACCGAACCTACAAGAAGTGTGGCACCGGAGGTCGCAGTAGCTTCATCGGATCAGCACCGAGCTAGTGAGTGTAAAAACTCGGGCAAGGACTGATTTAGTGACGCCGCCGTGATTGCCCCCGCTACAGATTTGGCGCCCAACGTGGTTTGTACCTCGCAGTAAGTTCTTGCGCCGTCCAACAGATTTGGCGTCCAACGTGCTGTAGGTCTCATTGTTGTCTGGTTCACAACATCCATTGTTGGTGCAACATAAGATACTGCCCAACGTGGTTTGTACCTCGCAGTAAGTTCTTGCGCCATCCAACAGATTTGGCGTCCAACGTGCTGTAGGTTTCATTGTTGTCAGGTTCACAACATCCATTGTTGGTGCAACATAAGATACCGCCCAACGTGCTCTAGTGCATTTGTCACCCAACGTCTACATGTTCCCGGTTGTACTGCACCTAATGTGGTGTACATAGTACTTTTGTTTTAACGCCGTCCAAGTCTCTCCAGCTTCTGGTTTCCTGCATCCGGTGCTCCCGGCTGCAGTCTTGTGCCCCAGGGGACCACCTACGGTGAAGAAAAGGGGACGAGGATCACCTACAGCGGAGGAAAGGAGAAGAAACATCGCTATAGTCAGCGGTGCACAGTTTATATTTGAAAATCCATCTGCTTCAAGTGGAACTGAAGTTACCACGCTGAAGAGTGGTTGAACTGCAAGTCCATCTATCAAGTTAAAAAGTTATTATCTACTTATTTGTATACTCTCTCCAGGTCACCTGCGGCTCTCTCCAGGTATCAAGTCCTGCGGCTCTCTCCAGGTATTAGTCACCTGCGGCTCTCTCCAGGTATCAAGTCACCTGCGGCTCTCTCCAGGTATCAAGTCCTGCGGCTCTCTCCAGGTATTAGTCACCTGCGGCTCTCTCCAGGTATCAAGTCACCTGCGGCTCTATTTGGTTATTGGTATATTCTCTCCAGGTATCATAAAGTGGCGCATATCGACTCGTAGTTAGCTTGGTGCCCACCCGCCTTAGGCATTGCTCGCCAAGGGGATATCTGCAGCTCGCTATATTTGGTTATTGGTACATTCTCTCCAGGTGTCGTAAAGTGGTGCATATCGACTCGTAGTTAGCTTGGTGCCCACCTGCCTTAGGCATTGCTCGCCAAGGGGACATCTGCTGCTCTCTAATTGTTTCACGCTTAAATCTTCCCGGTTGTTGCGCAGCACACCAGAGGAGGAAGGCCAGAAAAATTGCAGGAGCAACCAATTCTGGACCCGCAACTAGTGAAAAACCCTAACCACTTGAGTCTGGTTTAGGGATAAGTCTAAAGTAGGATTGTACCCCGAGAAGTATCTGCATCTGTGCCGGTTAGCCATTCCTTGGACGGAAATTTGAAAAACCCCCACTTGACAAAAGAACAAGTGTGGAGGATAAACTTTATTCCGTTCTATTATTGGCCAGTCAAGAAGCCATAAAAAAATTCTAAAAGAAAAATTAGTGAAAAAAAACCCAACCAAAAGGTGCATTGGTTTGGGGATTAAGTCTAAACTCGGATAGCCTACGAGTATATATATTGAAAATACCCCTGCCTAAGTGTGAAGAACTTAGCGGTGTCGGTTACAGCTTAAATAAGGTGCTGGCTGTTGGTTAAAGTCCCACCAGCTACCTCTGTAAAGTCTCCATTCATGAGCAACTATATTGATAAATAAGGTTTTGGTCGCCGGTTGTATCCCGCCAACTACCTTCCGTAAGTCTCAAATTGTGAGCAGTTTTTGAAAATAGAGTTTTTGGTCATTGGCGCAGTCCCACCAAACTCTTATCTGATTCGCCATTGCGGACAGGTGAAAAGTTATTTTATTCAGTCTTCGATAAAAGATATACTATTTTACGGTGCCGGCGTTTTGGCTTGAAGTTCCAACCCGGTAAAAACTTATTGTGTAATTTATGCTGATAAACTCACTCGTCGAAATGAGTGACCTGGGAACCGAAGAAAATGGTCTACCACTCCAGGGATGGCGGTGAGGAGAAGAAACCCCCCCAACGCCCAAGAGACAAGAAGAAATGTCCTACTACAGAGAAAGAAGAACTCCGTCAGTTAAAGAAAAGGAGTCCAACATAGAAGTGGATCCTCAGCAACAGTTTTTTATACAGTTAACGGCGTCATTGAGAAGTTTAGAAATGCGCCTCAATAATCATGATAATCAGACCACGGTTCCACAACCTGTAAGGACACAGGAATTCTTTGCATTTGCCCCTAAATTTGATGGGTCCACAGCGGTTGAGACTTTCATCATACAGATAGAAGAATACAAACATTGTCAAGAGATGTCCGACAGAATAGCTCTATCCACGCTAGGAGGAGCCTTTATTGGGCCCGTGGTCCATTGGTGGCAAGAGGCCAAAGATGATATATGTTCCTGGGTCGAAGTTTTGTCCGCGCTTCGTGGAAGATACGGTGAAGAGTATACTATAATTGAAGTCTTCAGGGAATTGTGGTCCCTAGAAAATAAATACAACTATAAAATAAAACTGTTATTTGATAAACTATACCCGTTGATAAAGAAACTTAACACTCTCACCATGGAACGGTTTTTGAAAGAAATTATTTTGCACTTAATGCCCAGAGAATATCAAGCCCCGATGGCGGAAGAGTTACACTGACCATTCAGGGAACTACGGGAAGCCATGTGCCATATAGAGAAGAAATATGGACCCATAAAAACCCCCAGATCAGACTATATGAAGAGTCGGGGGCGAAGTCAGGCTCCCACATTTGATAATACTAAAGCGGGTAAAACTATAGGATCTGTGAATCCTCCTAAGACTTCAACAATTCAGAATAAGGGGTTTAGCACCGGAAGTGCACCTAGTAATTATTTAAGAAATCAACCCGCTGCCTCGGCCATAAAAATAGAAAGATCAGCCAAGGACCAGAAAAATCCTTGGTTGCCACCTCCGAATGATAATTACCAATTTTATAAATGCAGCTGAGTAGGACACTCAGAAAAATATTGTCCTAATTGTAATCCCCAAACTGACTATGTAAATAGGGGAAATTATGCTAATAAACCACAAAACGCAGCACGGGTACTAACTAGAAAAAACCCTGTTGATAAGAGACCAATGTACACCTATATGACTACTTACCGATTTGATCCTTATAAGGTGAAAAAATCCAGAATGGATATAAGTCCTCCACCTACAATGACAGAGGAACCCAAGAGAAAACAGGAACCTTATCAAAACCTACTTGAGTTGATAAGCGACTGGGGTCAATCTGGGGCCAAGGAGAATAAAGAATATTTACCAGAATACTCATGCAGAAGCTCTCCTGAAAGTAGGAGAACACCCGGCAAAAGAAAACAGAAGTCCGGGGACAGAGACACCAGAGAAATAAAAGGTGCAGAAAAGCCTCATTTCCAAAACAGTGGACTCTCTAGTGATGAAAGGAATCAAATGCCTTTCGTTAATATAACTATAAATAGATCAAACTATAAAGCTTTGTTGGATACCGGTGCAGTGAATTGCCAAGGATCCAGAGACTTATATTTACAGTGTGTAAAGGACAACTGCCCTATGGAAGAAATAAATGAAAAAGTCGTCATGGCAGATGGAAAATTAACAAGTGGCCCTAAATTTAAAGTGCGGCTACCTATACATATGGGTGAAACAATGTTTGACACTACAGTGATATTATTTCCTGAAATTGAAGAAGCCCCCATGTTGCTGGGATGGCAATTTATAAGAAATGCTGAGATTATTATAAACTATAAAAGTAATAAGTGGTACTTCGGGGACGATAGTTCAGCCCAGTTTAATTTCGTCCATAGCCAGAGGACACCTCCCCCGGAGAAACCCTGTTGTAACTCTACTATACCTAAAGAAGATTTAAAACTCCGTCCAGAAGAAGGGTTTGGTTTGAACCCGGACCAACGAAGACAACTTGAAGAATTAATATTGAAGAACTCTGATATATTTGGCATGCCAGAGAAACCGACAGAGACAATTAAACATAAAATTCAGTTGAAGGGACCGCCAAGGGGGATGAGACCCCTGCAACCTATGTCCTCAATAAAAAGAGAAATTATGCGAGAACTTATTGATGATTTATTACAGAAGAAAATTATAGCTCCAGTAGAAACTTCGTTTGCAGTATGCCCCGTTATGGTACAAAAGACAAACGGGTCATGGCGTCTCTGTTGTGATTACCGGCCAGTGAATGCAGTCACTTGGTCAGATATTTTCCCCATTCCTCACCTGCAGGAAGCCATAGGTTTGGGAGCATCTTTTGAATATTGTTCACTTCTCGACATGGAGAGTGGATTTTGGCAAGTGGAGATGGCTGAAGAGGATCAACATCTCACCGCCTTTTTGACACCTTTTGGAACTTTTAAATGGCTATGGATGCCATTCGGTTTGAAGAATGCACCGGCCACATTTCAACGTTTAGTGACTATTGTCTTCGACGGAGTTGAAAGAAAATATTGTATACCCTATTTAGATGATCTCTTGGTGATGGCAAAAACTTTTGAAGAGCACCTAGACAGATTACAAGAGTGCTTTGATAGATATAGAAAACACAGTTTAGGTTTAAAGAGAAGAAAGAGTTCATTCCTACCTAGGCAAGTGAAGTACCTAGGCCATCTACTAGAAGGAGGAAATTACAGTCCTGCGACCGATAAAAGGGAGGCACTAACGAAGATGTCACCTCCAACAGACAAAAAGCAGCTTTTGTCTTTCTTGGGTCTTGCCAGCTGGTTCCGAAGACATATTAAAAATTTTGCAAAAATAGCTGGACCCTTATACTCACTCACTTTGGCGAAGAAGAAGGAGTTTGAGTTCACTGAACTACACTTGAAACTTTATAATGAACTAAAAGAAGCCTTATGCAGTGCTCCTTGTTTACGAGCACCTAACTATAACTCAGAGTTTATGGTTCGCACGGACGCTAGTCAACATTCAATTGGAGCTGCTCTTATTCAAGGCAGCGATCAGTTTGATGAAGAAGGAAATCATCTGGGATATTTTGAACATGTGGTGGAATATGCCTCAAGACAATTGTCTCTGGCTGAGACCAGGTATTCTACCATAGAGCGAGAATGTCTTGCAGTATATTGGGCTATACTGCACTGGCAACACTATTTGGATGGAGGTTGTTTCCTGGTGGAAACCGATCAAAAACCGTTAATTGGCGCTATTAATACTACTTCGCATAACTCTCAACTACAAAGATGGGCCCAGAAATTACAAGATCTCGACTTCTGCATCCAGTATATAAAGGGTAAAGAAAATGTAGTAGCGGATGCTCTATCAAGACTAAGTGAGCCCCTACCTACCTGCACCCTGACGTCACCAGAAGAGGCAAAACCAGCTCAAGTCAGTTTTCCACATTATACATCGACTGAAATACGAAAAATGCAGTTAGAAGATTCTTCCTGTTCACATATTATAAAAGACTTAGAAAAAGAAGAGCTGCCAAGAAATATACAGTACTCAGGTTACTACCTTGAAGAAGGAGTACTTAGATACTCTGGAGTCAATGCACCCTATGCTGAGGTACTAGTTGCACTGACTAAAATTCGTTCTCTATTGTATCATTTTCATAACTCCAACTTGAGCGGACATTATGGCAGAGAGAAGACGGTGGACCAAATACAGAAGTTATATTATTGGTCTACCTTGCGGAAAGACATTGAAGAATATATAAGAAGTTGTAAAGCTTGCCAGAAGTACAAGCCCACCAACAGGAAACCCACTGGTTTTCTTGAAAAGTGAACCCTGGCATAAAGATGGGAGACTTTATCTATTGATGTGGTAGGACCATTACCACCTTCAGGAAGAAATTGATTTATATTTTCAGTCGAAGACATTACTACAAGATGGGTTGAGTTCTTTGCTCTCCCTAATAGTGAGTCAAGCACCTTGGCAAAAGTTTTAGTGAATGAAGTTTTCCTTAGATATTGATTGCCCCATAATTTAATCTCGGACAATGGTGTCCAATTTTTATCAAATATTATGAAAGAAGTTTGTCGGCTGTTAAGGATAGAAAAATTAACCACAGCCCTATATAACCCACAAGCAAATCCGGTTGATAGGCTTCACCGCGATATGAAAATAAGGCTTGCCATAGCCGTAGGAAACAGTCATAAGGAATGGTCAAGAGTGTTGCCAGCCATTTCCTACGCGATTAGAATGCAAACAAATTCAATGACTGGGTTCTCACCAGCTTTTCTAATGTTTGGACGTCATCCAAGACTATTAGCTGATGTACTTTTAAATTTTGCAAAGCCAAGACTTGACTCCGCACCTATTGTTGTCGCAGATATATTTTCTGAGTTAGCTGAAGGGTTACAGCAAGCTCAAAGCATCCAGGAAGAGATGCAAAGGAAAAAGTGGGCGGAATATAATAAGCATCGAAGAGCTTATCCGGAATTTCTAATCGGAGATGAAGTACTAGTGGAATCCCACTACTTATCTAATAAGGAAGCTGGCATAAATTATAAATTGTGCCCTAAGCAAGATGGACCTTTTACTATTATGAAAATAGAAGGGTCATCTACTGCGTATATTGGAACAGCTGATTCAAGTGAAAGCACATGGAGGAAAGTACCTTTTCGGCAATTAACTCCTTTCTACAAAAGGAAGGAAGGTCACTCATTTGAAGAGAGTGATACAACTGAAGTAAATGGCGAAACTGAAAACTTTTATAAGTACCCCAAGGAAACAGAAGAATTCCTGAGGAAAAAAGATGACTTTGAAAATATTTACGAGGAATTCCCAGAAACAGATGAAGATTTCGAAGGACACGGAAGAGAAACTAATGAAAACAATGCTGACATTGAAAATAACGCATCTGCTATTGATGCAGCTGCAGATGTTGAAGAGGGTCAAGTAGAGCCATCAGGTGGCCATTATCCCTATTATAAGCAAACGCAAAAGCCTCCTAAATTTAAGATCTACCCTCCATCAAGGCCAATTACTCGGAAGATGGCCTCACAACAGTATTGCGTAATCCCCTTTGATTACAACCCTTTGGGCAAGTCCATTTTTAAGACCAATGAGAGCTCCGCCATAATTAATGAGCTTCCAACGTCCGCAAAGAAAGGGTATAAAAGGAGCAACAGTACCCCTGGAGCAGCATTGAATAAATTTCAATCACTTCAGGAACCTGGGCGCCAGTCAGCGTCTTCCTGTACCAAGGGCCAAAGAAGAAACATCAAAGCAAAGAAGTGCCGAAGAACTTCTCTGCTTAGCCATGGCCACTCCGAAACTCTTCAAGACACTGTAAAGAAAAAACAGAAGACCCTGGCCGAAGTCCAACTGAAGTTTGCCGAAAAGAACTCAGTTGTTTCGGACTATTTGGACCTCGTCCCAAAATTTGCGTGTCTACGCATTTGAAATTTTGTAACTTTACCCGTAAGGGAACGTTTGTGCGCCAAAAAGCACCTCCAAGCAAGTGTTCTTCCTCAAGCAGGCTGTGATATGGATCCCGCAGGGTCAGCGTTTCCAACTTTGGAACATTACGAACAACTGAAAAGTGAATATGTTCAGTTGGTTCAAATACTACATGTTATAGTTGAAAACAACTCGAGAGCAATGGACAATAACTCCCGAGTCCTGGATAATAACACCAGCATAATGGTGGAGGCCTTCGAGAATAGCAGTAAGGCCATTGTTACTGCCTGCCGTGAAGTGGAGAGGCAGTCCGGCAAAATGCAGAAATACTTTCATGACTACGTATGACTTCATCACCTACTCCGATGGATATCTCTCCGGACCGCGAGTCAACTACACTCACACCATTGATAGATGTGGTTAATATAGAAGAAACCGACTCACCAACAGATATCGCTGAAGTAGAGGTTATTGAAAAGACCACTTCAGTACTACCACTGCTGAAAATAAGTATTCTGCTAACCAGTTTATCGATGGACAAAACAGTTCCAGTTAACGAGCATTCTTCAATGCCACTTTTTACAAGCCCAGTTGAACCAGCCTCTACATCCCCAGTTTCGAAACTGGTGCAAGAAGAAATTGAAGAAATGTGGGATTCGGCTGAAGAAAATATTATTACCCACCAGATACCTATATTAGTAAGAGGTCAAACTCTACCACTAACGAATAAAGTGGAGAGTACACCCGCATTGAAACCAAGTCTGACAGTGCACCCTAAAATTCAGAATAATTCAGGAGAAGTGCTGGAGTTAGAGCCCTCAGAAGAAGAAAACGAGGATCTTATACCGGTAACCCAGCCATGTTCGGTTATATTACGATGCACCGCAGCCCCTATTCAAACTAAGTCTAGTCAAAATTTCACAACCAAAGTGGTGGATACAACTGTTGGTCTGTTGAAGATGACCACTACCTCTATTGTTACCCAGGTGGATCCAAAGAACAACGCACCTTGGGATATTCGTACCTCTTACGCTAAGAATGAGGTCACACTAAGTAACCCTAGACCTCGAATGAAAGACATTCCAATGACATTCCATGAAAAATTTATGGTTCCCAGTGCTCCGAAACCTAGAGTGGCCCATGTTGCGGCGCAGAAGAGCAACATAGCCAAACCTGCTAAAATATCGAAAGAACTAGAAGCTGAAAAGAAGAAATCAGCACCTGAGACCCCTGTGACAACTAAGAAAAAATTAGCACCGGAGACTCCTGCAACCACTACTCCAAATAAAAGTGACTCTAATGAAAAAACCCCAAAAAGATCTAAATCTAAAGATAGCGGGGCAGAGTCTGAAAATAAAGTCAGGAGCAGTAACCGAAAGTCTACTAGCCAGTATTCGACTAAAGATAAAAATACCAAAAATTGACACCGATCAAGATCACCATTAGAAGACCGCAAAGGCTCAGAAAAGAAAAAGAAATCGGAAAAATCTCCATACGAGAAACCTTCCTTGGCCAACACAAAAGTAATTACACCAGTCAGAAAAATATCTATGTCTGAAGAAGGGGATCCGAAGTACCCCATACCTCAATGTCGACCACCACAGGAAGCGTTGGTGGATGATGATGGTGAATTATTCTACCCCAGGCACCCTCAAGAAGTCCGGCCAAACTTGTTTAAATTAACATTCGCTAGAAATTTGGTGCACTGGAATGATTTATATGTAGCTCGCGGAATAGAGCTAGAACGCCTGCGTCTTCACTACAGATATGTACTAGGACCTCACAGAGACAAATATTACCTCGAGAATAGAATTGCAGTCTTCGTAGAAGTGGAGAGCTGCAAGCATCCTTTTGCTGAAGAAGTTGGTGTGCCCATCGCCAGGACGCCAGCTATCCAAAAGCCCCGAGGACGAAAATCTACTACAACCCAAGGACCTACGGTCAAGACTACTATAAACCTCCCTGAAACCAAGTCCAGCAGCAAAGAAGATGAAGACTTGCAACAGGAGTGTTTCGGTACTGCTTCAGAAGACAGCGGTGACCAAAATTGAAAATTATGCTGAAAAGTTTGTAACTTGTTTATTTAGTTTTAATAAATCTATAAGTTTTAAATAGTTTAGTATTAGTTTTAGTTTTATCTATCGTTTTAATGTTATAATGGTTAAAAAGTTTTAAATGTTTTTGGAAGTGTCAAATCTACGTCAGAAATCCAAGTGTTTTGAACTATGTTTTTATGTTTTAAAGCCTTTCTGTATAAGCCAAAGTTGGGTTGTGAGTGAATCTTACGTGCAATTTTACTTTAACCGAATTTAAATGTACATGTTCTGGGGAAAGCGTAAAACCTTATATATATCATATCACATTTTATAAACAAGCGTTGGTAAAAAGTTGTAACCATAGTTGCAAGGTTAATTCCTAACTTAGAGCGTTATTCCTACTTGTAAGCATTTGTATAATCGTTTTTAGTTGATAAGTTCTTTTTAGTATCTCCATATGTCTAATCTTGTTCATATAAATAGTTTTGTGTTATAGTTATTTTTGTTTGTGCAATGGATCGTCTACAATTACGTTTACAAAATGATTGAGGAAATTGTGTGTGTTTGTTTCGCCTTATAAAAACCCCATCACTGTCAATTACTTTATATGTAGTTTATATGTTTATATGTTAACCGCATGTTATTAAGTGTTTTGCATCAGGTTTATAATTATGAGAATTCATTGAGAGACAGATTGCTATTATTAGAGAAGATATAATCGCATAAGCTCAAATACTTTTAGATCACCGTATCGTTTTGTATTGCCATGTTCTTAGTTATGTTTTAGTTTAGAGTTAGTTAACCACTACGACTGTAAGCTCATTATTCTTTGTTTGTTATTCATATATATTCAAACACCTTTTGCTAGTAATTCTGTTTAATTCATATTATCGCCAAATTGAAAGAATGTCGTGTATTTGTTAATTACCTGTCATGTCAATGTCACTACTGTGTAATGTACCGCTTAAATATTGTTTAGCCTATATCGTTGTTGGAAAATCCAAGTCGTTAAAACTAAGTTGGTTCTAAATATGTTTATGTCATTTAAACTATGTCATGCCCTATTAAGAGATTATCTTTTAAGTGTTGTTATACCGTGAATGTCTAAGTTTCGCACCACAGAAGCTGTTTTGCTAAGTGTTACTTTTGAGTATTTACGTTTGTTCATTATCTGTTTGTTATCTTAACTGCTGATACCTCTATTAGAGTTTAAAATGCGTATACTACACCTATATATTTGTCAAAACGAATGTCTTTGTTTTCACATTATGTTTAGTTAAGCACTGCGTTGTTTGTATGTAATAGTATCAATATATCATTCCAATAAGGGAAAAATGTTATAAGCATAAGTTAAAAAGTTTAATGTTGTATAAGTTCAAACTTTGTATACCTTTATATATAGTTGTATTTTGTAGTTTTATATAACTTCCATTATGAGTTAATACTGGTCTGTTGTGCCAGGCTCGATTGTAAAGTTTTCCACTTCGTTTGGGGCCGAGGTGTAGCCTGACCCAACAGAGTTGCGTGTAGTTACGTATGGTTGCTAAGGCAACAGATCATGAGGAAAAGGTATAAACCTGTTTCCATTAGGGAAAGCAGGTTTCCCCCTTTCATTGTTAACCTTTATTACCCCTTGGTAGTAGTTGGGCCCAAAGGGGAAAATGTAATTGGTTATGTAATTATCATATTACTGGCTCCGCCCATTATTCCATGTATAAATTGGGCACTGAGAGCCAGAGTCGATAGCTTGGGGAGGAGAGCTGGAGAAGAAAGCTCTCAGGCAACAGCCCAGGAGTAGTTAGGATGAGAAGAACCTAACTGACTACCTCAGGGGCCTAAGCACCATATGCTGTAACCAAAACCGAATAAAGAGAAGTTTTATATATATTAAATACATTGCTTGTTTATTGCGCTCGTAACATAATATAGAAATCACCGGTGAACATTGTAAGTATCATAACATCGTCTTCCTTTAGAGAACAGCTGCACCGAAGAACACCAGATAAACTGTGAGACACCAAACCGAACCTACAAGAAGTGTGGCACCGGAGGTCGCAGTAGTTTCATCGGATCAGCACCGAGCTAGTGAGTGTAAAAACTCGGGCAAGGACTGATTTGGTGACGCCGCCATGATCGCCCCCGCTACAAAGTTTTAATAAAAAGATTTATTACAAATAAAAATTAAAAAATAAAATGCATTGCGAGCATTTTGCTGTTTAGATAAAGTTAAACTGCTGAAAGTCATTGGTGATTTACCATTTG
>JAAFCF010006680.1:18581553-18601422 GCA_013389785.1 Helicorthomorpha holstii
CAGCACTCCCTGGTTGCGGGACAGCACTCCCTGGTTGCGGGACAGCACTCCTTGGTTGCAAGGCAGCACTCCCTGATTGCAAGATAGCACTCCCCGGTTGGGGGATCCAGTCCCAACCATTTGTGCAGAGTATAAGGTAAGCTGTAGACATGGAACTCTATGCCATGGATTTTTAGCTGTCCCTTGGAATTCAACATCATCCGCCATAATTTGGCATGGCCCAGTAGGCTGGACAAAAGGATGCTGTACTTGGCTTTTTCCATCATAGTACCAGCAGTCAGTTTGGTAGTCAATAGTAATGCGGGCATCCCTGATGTACTTCCATCCTAGTAGCACTGATGTTCTCATATTGGGGAACAGAACAAAAATGGTTGGCCACAATTGTCCCCCAGCTTCTACCAATATGCAACCAATAATACCAGCTAATACCATTTGCCATGAGAAATTTTTCTTCAATCTGGTTTCCATCATAGGGACACTATCTTTGTTGCATTTATCATAGAGTTATTTAGATCCTTGACTGTATGCTGCCCCTGTGTCAAATAAAGCATTATACATCAAGCCTTGAACTCTAACAGCAATCAGGTGTGTATGGTTGATCCAATTCATCCACTGATTTGGATTTTCTGATTCCATTGGGGTTGGCCCCATTATGAAAATCTTTAGGTTTCTCTGAGGGAAACAGTGCCCAGCTTGTGTGGTCTTCATCAGCATCTTCGGATCCCCAGTGAGCTAAAAACTCAAAGTAGTTGGTGCATGGGGATTTATCCTTTACTGTAGTTGGTCGTGGTTCAGCAGTATTAATTTCAATTATTTGGAGATTTTTGATTGGTATATGTCAAAAAATTTCAACCAGTAGGGGAGGGCTATTTCTTGGAGCCTTCATCTTTGTTGGGGCAGTTGGTTTCTGTGACCATGATTTCTGAGCAGTTGACTGACATGGATGACAGATTGGGCATATTCTGGTAGAATGCCCTACACGTAGATAATTGTTGCACTGGTAGCAGTTATCAGCAGGTGGCAACCAGGGATACGTTTCATTTTTTCGGGGTGTATGATGAGTAGATGGTTTGACCTGAGCAAATGTTTCTTCAGGGGTGCATGAAACCATGTGGGGTTGCATTTGGGGTTGTACCATTGGAATGTAAGGATTGTTTACAGCTGTTTGTGGGGTATATCCCTGCCAGCTGTGATTTTCTATGAAGGGAAAGTGTGATTTCTGTGTAAACATGTGCCCAGAACAGTCTGTTTCTGAAGTCCATGGGGCTGGAGTAGACATAACAGGGGCAGACATATTGTGTTTTCTGCACCCTGAATTTCTTGTATTTGACATCTGGAGGTGGGTCTCTATTGTGAATAAGTGCCCAAACAGGTCTTCTATGGAGCCGGCTATTTCTCTCAATTTTCTAAATGGTCTAGTCATATACTGATGCATATATGGCTGGTATGCTTTGGAAGTGCATGAACAAAAAAGCATTCATGACTTCATTGGCAGGGGTGGTTTCTAAGACCGAGCCATGAGAAGATCATGTCATAGATTCCCCATACATCAGCACTGTATTTATCTTCCAAGGCCCAGGTTTCACTGAGGGACTTAATAAGGGATTGATGAACCCCAAATCGAGTGCAAAGGGCTTCAATGGCTTGTTCCCATGTATGGAACTCTAATTTGTTTTCTTGTCACAAGTGAACTGCGGGACCAGAAAACACACCACCTAACATGGTCAAAGCAATTTTATTTGTCAATCATTGACCATATTTATACTCTTCCAGTGAAATTAGGAAGGTGTCTATTGATGAGGACCCATCATTGTGTTGGGGGAATGAAAACAGACCCATGGGCCTGCAAATTGCGGGCCAGTGGGCTGATGCTGATGTAGCTCCCAGAGCTCACGAAGTTTGGCTCCGAGCTCCCTGATGATGGCTTCTTGTAAATAGTTTTCTTGTTCCTCACAATGTTTATTAGTAGTAGGAGGTAACTGCCCCAGTGTTTTAACTTTTGGTAGTTTGATATTGCTTGATGAATCTTCTTGATATTGAGAGCAATATTTATACTGGTCTTGTATAGACAAGGAACCATATTCTTGTAAATTGTCCATTTGTTTGGACTGAAACATTTTCGGTGATTGATGACTAGAGTTTTTCGGGGATAGCATAAAACAGGGTTGATCTATCTGAGATGCGAGGAATCTTCAGGGAAGTCCTGCAGTTGAGAGGATAACCTCAGTAAAAATGGGGTTTAATTTCTTTCTTCTGTGCGGGGATAGCCAGAGCAAGGGCTAAGCTATTATAAACAGTGCAAGGTTTCTTATAGAGATGTTGATCCAATGTGTTGCTGATTTGGTGTGAGGCTTGCCAAATTTGAGAAAGATGAATCAAAAAATTACGAAAGCTCGCTGTAAAATTGGAAAGACAGTTCAGTTTAGACAAATCTTTATTTAAGTACAGTGTCAGATTTGGAAGAGCAATGGCTTTCCAAGAGAGATTGTCTTAGTTCAGTACAAAGGTATCCCTTTTACACAAGTATAGAGTATGTGGGTCAGTCTGCAGCGAAACTAGTTATTGTTGTAAGAAACAAAGCTTGCCTTTATATTTGTAAGAAGAAATTACCTGAATGTTAATTATTTTATTTATCCACTACTTTTTTAAGTGAGTTTTTCTAAAACCACTTTTTTTAAATTTCCCACATTTGATACCAGGTTAAAAAATAAAAAACATTTTTTCTAAAAGTTTCCTAAAAAAATTTTTTTTGTTCCTGAAATTCTTTAAAAAAAAATTTTTTCCTAAAAAACAAAGAAAACCTCATTACAAAGATCGCTGGGCCTCTCCAAGTGCGGGGCCGGAAAACCCTCGGAACCCACATTGCATCATCCTGTTTGATACTATCACATTTTTCATATCTATTATTTTTGTAAATGTACAGTAAATTCTCACTTGTTTAATGTGGCAAAACACTGTTTATTTTGATTTAAAAATAATGAGCATAATTGATTGAAGCCACTTTTTTCTTGGTTGGGAGATAAAATATAAACAATGCACTGTGAGGTTTTTGCTCACACAAAAAATAAAATTATCTTTGCAATGTGATCACATATAAAGCAAAATTTTTCTGTAGCTGAGTTTTAGACTGTGCCTAATCACCTAGTAATAATTAGATTAGTGCCACATTGTTAAATTATCAATTATTCACTGATTGTTGACCCTCTATCTAAATTTGTGAGCATTTCACTCATCAGTGAGTCCTCAATTTTTGAGGGAAGCTTTAGGCTTAGTTGGTTTTGAGAGGTTTTATTCCCAGTTGAATTCTTAGAAAAGCATTTAGAATCAATGGTGGCCTATGGCCAAAACCATGATTTTCTTTTTACTCTACACAGCAAAAAATAAGAATAAAAACAAATCTTTTGGAAAATATGATTCAGCCATCTGTCTTAACCCATTTGGCAGGATTTCCTGCCATTTTTCAAAGGTCCAGTTAAGGGCCTACTGTGAAAACTACATTAATTATTTTTGTTTTTCATTGATACAGTGACATTCTATAGGGTTCAAATAAAAATACAAAATTATGAAAACCATACTGGCTGATCATTTTGTTAATGGGCAGTCGATGCAACTTGATGGTTTTTAGGCAAGGTGATTTTTACTGTGTAGCCCAACTTCATAAAGTGGGTTTATATAATTTTAATCAATTTTAAGCACTATCATCATTATTTTTTAGTTAATTAGAGTTGAAAAATGTATTTTATAATGATTATAGGCCTTCTATGTTTTTTGGTTGTTTGTAGTGTTACAATGATTTTCATTGGCAGGATTTCCTGCCATTGGGACATACAAGTAACGTTACATTTTTTTATTCTTAATTTTTTATGGGATTTTAACATGAAATTTTTATATGTTTTATTTGTAATGGTATTTTAGGCACCTATTATGAACTAGATGACATTGTATTATAGGTCAATAGGGGTCAGTTAGGTCAGTTTTGCCTATAATGATCATCTGGACAGTATAAGTATAAAACCTTGTAAGTATATATTGTACTTACCCCACTTTTACTGTCAATATGCATAATACACATCAAATGTATATAAAATATACATATTGACCATAAAAGTATCGTAAGTACATTATGTACTTATGAGGTTTTTACTTTTACTGTCAATATGATGTATATAGTAAACCATACTAGAGAATTTTAAAGGGCAGGGATTGAATGTTGATACTAAATTATGAAATTAAAACCAAATTTAAACATGGACTATAGTTTTTTCCACAATTTTGTTATGGGACCCTATTGTAAAACAATTTTCAATGAACAACATTGTGCATTATAGCCATGGGTGGGTGTAACTGTGCCTATGAATTTTTAGAAACATTATGTTTAGAAATACTAATCTAGTTTGACATAAAGTAAGAACAAATACCTCCACCCAGTGACCATTGTAACCACAAAATGGTTACATAGCCAATTCTAGGGTCTATCACCATAGCCTAACTCTATATGCATGCATTATGGTCATTGTACTGAATATAAAAATTAAAAAAATTAAATTTTCCACTTTAGCCAAAGTGTTTGAAGACACATTACACATTTTCTAATTTTTATATTTGCGAATTACTGGGTTTTTATACATAAAGAGGTTGAATTCAATAGCTCAATATGTAGTGTTTTGCTATCACTGTCTACCAATGGCAGGAAATCCTGCCACCCCAAAATTAGCCCAGGCCGGGCTAAAAGATTTTTTAAACTATTTTTCCCATAAAGTAGACATACGTTTTAGTATATTCTGAAATTTTTGTGTAGATTCTCAAAAAAAAAAGTTTTGGGAAGTAATGGGTTAAACATACAGTCTATAGCTGTGACTTGTATTTCATTTATAAATGTTTTTAAAAATGCTTATTCTGCAGTATTATTTTTGAAAAAATTTCAATTTTAAAAACTTTGATAAATGTGCAAAATAATAGTTTTTTAATACAACTTTTTAAGTAAATTATTACTTAGATGTTTAATAAATGTGTTACAATTGTCAAAGTTTAACTTTTTTCCATTTATTTACAGAATGTGAACATTTTTTAATGTGAGAGAAATGCTCACGGCAAGTTCTCGTAGGCAACAATCAAGTGCGAGTTCTTTTGGGTTAATACTAATCAACTGTTTCAAGAAAAGATTGCATATTGGCTTTGCAGCACAGCACTCCATCGCTAAATGGCACATATAAAATTAAATAAATTAATGTATGTAAATTATGTACAAACAATATAATATTACTAAGTTAGTGAATCCTGAATTGATGGCTCTTTGTTAAAGATTAATAAACCAAACAGTAATTAAAGTATAAAAAAATAGTATGATAAAACAATAAATTTAGTATTTGTTGGTAAAACTACAGTATAGTTTAACATAAAAAATTAGTACAGGTATCGGTATGGCCTTGTTAGACACATACTGTACATTAAACAGCCAATTGTAATGTCATGGCGATTTGGCTTTTATACTAAAAACATAAATTTTTTAATTGAAACATGATTAAGCATACTTAAATGTTTTTCAATAAAATAATTAAAATAAATGGCAGTATGTACAGTAGTATTCATGATTACTTTGGACTGTGAAAGTATTGATTGTGCAATTACAATACAGTATAACATTTTCTCTTTGCAACTCTTGTTTGAAATGTAACCACTTTTGTTGAATAATAGCCATTGGTTATAGCTTTTTGTCTTTTGAACATTTTTTTACATTAATTTGTTTCTTATTTAAAAATAACCGGGTATCGAAATTCCGCTATTGCGAGTATCGATACATTTAACCCAATATTTTTTGGCATCAATACTTTTCTTCCGATGCCATTATTGATACCAGCATCAATACTTTTGATTTGATGTTTCATCACTAAGCAAAGGCATACTAAGCTAAAGTTACAGATAAGTGACAAGTAGTGAGCAGAAGCTGAGCTTCATTTTTAGCTCAACCATGGGTGAAGTGTAAGTAGGTCATCCATAGACCCCATGCTAGTTCTCTTCTCCAACTAATGGCTTTTCCCAAAGTGGGTGCTACCCCCTCTTTGTGGGAGCTGGAGCGATCCAGAGGGGCAGTGATGACTACTGGTTCATTTTGGGGGTGCTGAGTAGCAGGAAAAAGGCGATGTAGTTTAAATAAATAAAAAAAATGATTTAGACTAGGCCCTTTGAAAATAGCTATGTAGTGAAAGAGTGTTTCAATGGCGATTTGTCTCATGTATTTTAACTTTTAAAAGAAATGGTGCCAAATTAATAATGAGACGATTTCCTATTTGTTTCAATGACGATTTGTCTCATGTATTTTAGTTTTTTTAAAGAAAAGGTGCCAAAATAATAATTAGATGATTTACCATTTGTTTCAATGAGAATTTGTCTTGTTTATTTTAGTTTTTAAAATAAATGGTGCCAAAATAATAATGAGATGATTTCCCATTTGTTTCAATTGGAATTTGTCCCTCTTGTTTTACATTCTATTCAGGGTTCAATAAAAATATCATGAATTTAGAAGTTAGTGTTTCTAATTTAAACCTTTTGTTACCATCTTCTTCTATCTATATATAAAAAAATGACTGGTATGTGTGTTTGCTGTTCATGCATTTCTAAACCATTCATAGGATCACCATAAAACTTTGGAAAGTTGTTCAATACACTAATTTGAGCCAGATAGGCATAAACACATTTTTCATTATTAACCCCAGGGCTTTAATCTTTGATTTGAATCCTTCACTACCTCTAATTGTAACGCAATAATCTAATTTTGACCTTCAAATTGACTTTTGACATTAGCCCCATCTTTTGAGCTAACAAGAAATAATACTGTAAACTAGCTGACCTATATACGGTGCGCAATTTCACAACTGTGTTTGGTCTGTTAACATGTCGGAAATTAACGAGACGGGACAACAGAGACAGGATAGAAAGATTAAACGAGATGGGATGGGATAGACGAGACAGGATGGGAAAGACAAGACGGGGTGGGATAGACAAGACAGGATTCATAACCTTTGCAGCAATGAGCGATGAGTAAAGCTAGTATTTTACAAAAATACTTAAAACATTATTACATTTATCTTTCCTATTAATGGTTATTAAACTTTTACAGAAATTAATTTCCAGGGGGTGCTCAGTAATATTTTTTTTGAAAACGGGGTGGTAGGCCAAAAATGTTTTTTGAACCACTGGTCTAGTTAAAGGTGGAATTTGCAAGGATGTGTCTAGGCATTGCGGACCAACGCATGCATCTGCTTTTTCAGACGCATCGCCATATTGGATGCGTTTGTTGCGATTCTAGGGGTATATGATGCGAACAACATGACTCATGACGCAGAAATAAATCAACTTTGGGTAAGTTTACCTCCTAATTTACTGCTCCAGATAAAACACCTCAAAGACATTTTTACATATAGGTCTTGATGAATTTCAAGACGTTTTAAACCCATGATTACCAATGTAGGGCATCCACTCCACAGGGTGGCAATTTGATAATTTAGGGGGGCAATTTCAAGTTGGGCTTTTCCAAAGTTTTAGTGTAGTTTAAAATAGAAATTATAGGGTAAAACAAATAAGGTTAAAACAAGTTACGGTCAAACATTTTAAAACTGAAATATGCATTAGTCACATGCACCTATGCCCTACAAATGGCAAAAGTCAATTGAATTTCAAAAAGCTAAAGAAAGATGGTTCCAGGAGATTTATTGTGCTTGACCAAGCTAGAAAAAAGCGGGAAAAACTTTATGACAAAGAAATTCTGTTGTCTAGGCACTGTCTGTGACTTGATTTGAAAATGCCATTATAAAATACAAAAAATGTGCATTTTCAGTCATTATCTTTCAGTTAAAAGTGCTTTCATTTTGGCTAATTTTTGTCTTAGAAATGTTGTAGAGTTTTACTTTAAACGCAGTGGTATTATGATGGTTGTAATAAACTGTTTTATTGACTTACAGGTTATTTGCCTATTTGGCTAATACGGTGGCTAAAACGGTGGAGATAAAGAAATTGTTGTCATTATGAAGCATACTTGCTTCACCGGTTACATAATTTGTTTAGACATCTGGCCAGACTGTTGACATCTACATCTTGTAGATGTGACAAAAGAAACAGAAGTAACACAAATACCTAGGTGTTAATCTCGCTAATTAACCACCTATGGCAAGCGATATCAAACAATAATGCTAATGCGCGCAAATACAGTATGGAATACCAACAAGTTCTCCCAGCTTTAGAATTTGTGCGCATTTCTAAACAAAAATTTACAAAAATAATTATGTGACTTAACATTTAACGGTTTGGTGAAAATATCAGCAACATTCTTTTCTGATGCTATAAAACATAATTTGATGAATTGTTTGAGAAGAAATTAAAGAATGTAATGTGATCTTATCTTGATATGCTTACTGCATCGATTTTCAATACGATTTTCCGCAAAGTGAATAGCACTTTGGTTATCACAATTTAGAGTCACCGTATCGAAGTTAGTTGTTGGTAATAACTCACTTTGAGTGTTAGCTCTATTTGCGTTTTAGCGTTAAATTCAAGCGCCCAGGTTTGCCGCTTTGTTGGACTTTCCAGTAGATGGCGCTGTAATTCGAATTAAGTGATGACATAAGATTATGACAAGTTGTAATTTTAATTGGTAATATTAAGAGAGTGTCTCTTCTGTACTGGATTTTGTGAAGGAAGGAGTGGGAAGTTTCACTCCATTAGTTTGTTTTTGGCTAAAACATTTTTGCTTATTTTCATGCAACATGCTGTAAGATTTTTAGTTTTCAAGAATTCTGTTGGTAATTAAATTTTGTTTAAACTGTTGATTTGACTCTGTCAAATGGTTATGGGCCTCTGCAACACTATACTGTGGAGAGAACAACAACAAGGTTTTTTACAACAAAGAGACAGACTCCATCTTGGAAAAGTACACCTTGAGTCTTTGTTTGAAATACTGATTGGGGAATTAGTCATCATAGCCAATCCAGTAACAATTCTTCTTCAATTCATTTTTATCTGGTCAAGAAGATTATTGTACAAGGTAGTACATATTTTGAAGGGAGATTTTCTGCAATATTTTTGAGAAGAAGTTTTTTTGAAGATGTCTGTCAGCCATTTTGGAGAGTCAACCATTTTTCAATACAATTTTGGATCTGGACAGCCATTTTCTCCAGCAGATATTTTTCAACCATTTTCTCCTGCAGATATTCAGCAGCCATTTTCTACAACATTTTTAGAATTTGGTCAGCATTTTCTTCAGCTATTCCCACCAGCCATTTTCTACAACATTTTTAGAATTTGGTCAGCTTTTTCTTCAACAATTTTACCAATCATTTCCACAATATTTTTGGAATTTGATCAGCTATTTTTCTCCAGCCATTTTTGTTAATTTTTCCACTCCATTTTGGAGATTTGACAACCATTTTCTGCAATAATTTTTGCAAGCCTTTTCACACCATTTTTGAAACTGGACAACCATTTTTGCAGTAATTTTGTCACTCACTATCCACAACATTTTTGGAACCTGCCAGCCAATCTCAGCATTTTCTTAATAACTAGTCTTTTGGAAATTCTGCAGTTTTTTTGCCAAGTTTGGAAACCAGCTTCTTCGATTCTTAGAGTCCACTGCATATTTCCCGCACCGTTTTTACATGTCTACTCAGTTGTCTACTATTAACTGCAACCTACTACCATTTTGCTGTTTTCAACATGGCAGCTGATCGGCCATCGATTCCGGGTTTCGATTTGTTGAATAACACCAACTGGAATACCTGGAAAGACAATGTCAGGGTTTTGCTGATGGATAGAAATTCCTGGAGTTTTATTGAAGGAACCGAACCGGATTTTGATTCTGCAACTATGACACGTCGAGAAATCACTGACTACAATCTATGGAAAAATCAAGCTTTTACGACTCTCTATAACACCATTGAACCTCAATACCGATCTCTAATTGTACATACAATGGACGGAAAAGAGGCTTGGGACATCTTGCTAAAACAATTTGAACCAACTTCCCGAACACGCTTAGTTCAGCTATTGGACAAATTCTTCGGAATATACGTTTTGATGATGGGAACAAAACCATTGGAGTATTTTCCTCGAGAGTTTGACAGAGCATTAAACGACTTAAAAATGCTGGGCATACTGTCGCTGACGTTTATCAGGGATTTCAAGCAATTCGTAGTTTACCTGAAAGATTTCAGGGGATAGTTCAGATAATTTATCGTTGGGAAGACCAAAAGTTTACACTTGACAATATCGAAGTTGAACTTATCGCTGAGGAGGGTCAACAAACTCAAATGGCCAGAGACTTAAATGGGTCATCAACAATTTCCCTTCACATCCAGGGTGGTCAACCTGCCGTCCCAGTTACTTCAGTTAGTCAACCTAAAGCAAAGAAAGATGTTGAGTGTTTCAAATGTCATCGCCGTGGACATTACACTTCTAATTGTCGTTCCAAAGTCTTAGCAACTAAAGACAATACTGGTAAAGACAAACCAAAGAAGACAACCAGTGTAACTATCAGCTCAATTGGTACTGAGTGCAACTTCACTAGCCAGTCAAATACTACACAGCGGAATGTTGGAGATTGGGTATTCGACAGTGGAGGTACCGGTCATTTATGTAGAGATCGCAGACTGTACAACACCTTCAAAGAGATGGAAGGCAAACTTCGTCTTGCTACTACTGACTGTAAAGATGCCAATAGCGGTATCAAGGGAACTGGTGAAGTCAAGTTCCAGACGCCCATTAATGAAAAGACTACAACAGTGACACTTAGGAATGTTTATTATGTTCCTAGTCTTAGACACAATTTGATGGGAGGAACATTGCTTGACAAAGGTGGATACACTTTCCATGGTGGAGGCCAAAAACTCAATATTTTTGATCCTACTGGTTAATTAGTTATATCCGGAAAGTTGAAGGAGGATGACCTTTACCACATCCAAGGCAAACCATTTTTCGAAAAAACCACAAAACCAGTGAAAAATCTGTCAAAACCGCATAATGCTACCAAACCAGTACATAGCCGACGTCCTGGAGTAAACCAGACGGCTAATGCTGAAGAGCAATGTACGTGGCATCAACGTTTTGGACACATTAAGTACTGGAACGAGTACTGGAAATGGGTTGTTCTGCTTGAATCACCCCCGCAGCCAGACTTCATAGACTCACCCTCACTTGTATATAGACGTACTTTCCCGCTTAAATACTTGTCTTTTTTAGTTCAGCTTAAGGAGTAACAACCAAAAATTTTATGTCGTCAAATTTTTGTTGCCATCTAGTTTTACAAAAATTTTATTATTCCCGAGGTTATCCTCACTAAGTAGTATTACGGAATCTTATTCCGCGCCTCAAGATAGGCAAATACCTTATTTGGTATTCACAGTATGCAGAGAGTTTTACTCTCTCACTGTACGACCGAGAGACTGTGGCATCTGACTCTCGGCGTAGATTGCCTTGTCTGTTTGGACAAGCTCTTGCACTGCCTTACCAACATGTCTTTGTTTGGATGGGACATTTATTTAATGATCTATAATGACACACCAGTGCATAAATCTCTTGATGGAGCCTTTTTTGGGATGCCAATCACTCCACTCAAGAAGTTTATTGACATCGTCAATATTGATTGTAAGGAGCATATTGAAAGGTAATGAATGCAAAAGATGTGCGATAAACTATGTAATGAAAAAAGATGTATGGAACATATTCACTGTGAGGAACCATATCGTTTGGGACAAGCTTATACAATAACGGACTCCCTTGAGTCTTTGTTTGAATAATACATTCTCTCAGTAGTTCCTAATTACATCTAATGATATGATACTGGAGTTTCTTGCTCAAAGCATTTGTCACTCATTGGTTAAAATCGATTGAAACCTTTGATTAATTTTTTATTTTGAATGACATTAGTCCTACCCAGTTGCAGGAAAACACATGAAATAACAGACTCCCACGAGTCTGCTTGATTATGCTATCACATGCGGCATTACAGGCTATAATAGACTTGTCTGTAATTGGCAGTTGAACTTTCTATGGAGTCTTATTACTCTGTGTGATACATGGAAATTTCCATTTGAATATGTAAATATGTATTAATGGTTTATCATAAGATATTATAGACTGTTTAATGCTAGTTTTTTAATAATTTCTATTAAAAGGCTGTTTAACGTTGACCAGAACGGACCTAATTTCCATATTAAATATGAATAGTTCGAAATTTATAATTGCACTATGCCTTTCTTCTGGCATAATTAGCATGCTGTAGTTCGGATATTATTTAAATCTGGTGAAACAAAAAAAAAGAATACAGAAAGACAAGAAAGAAAATTTTTTATTTAAAAAAAAATTAATCATGTCATTATCTAATCAATTAAATATATAGAATAATTAAACAAATATATACTGTATAGAATAATTAACCAAGTATATATTCAATAATTAAACAAATCAATAAAATAATTAAACAAATGCATCACAACGAGTAAATCTTAATTCATATAATAATTCATTAATACTCCAGCGGCTATTGAAAGTGTTAAAATTTTTCGATTTTACATGACTTGCTCTTGTTACCTGACTTTGGGTTACACAGTTTCTACTGTACACCTGAGACAAGCAGTTCAATGGCAACTATGCTCTAGTAATATGGTTATGTATGACTTATTGCATGACTACTTTACAGTCACTAATGACATCTAATTTTTCTGAGTCTTAATAGAATCAACATTAGGCTCTGCAAGTTGATTGACTGGCCATATTTTTTAAAAAGTTGCGCACTGTTATCTTCTGCTTCCATATTTTGGGCACTGTTTTGGGACTCAAAGGTGCAGCCAGTGGCTCTACCCACTCAAAGCAAATGGGAAAATCGATATCTCTGTGATGTACATCATCCACCCAACCTAATGGCTGTTTTTTCACAGCCGTACATTCTTTGTTGACATTTCTCTTTAATGATCAAATGCCAAGACCACAAACTGCAGGAATAAGAAGATTTTTTGTACCTATCAACAAAGTGGTTTATTACGCATTTCACTGGCTTTCCTGCCTCTACACAGGTAGCAACTGGCACACATAGCTTTTTTAAGTGACCATTTATGACAACTGTATTACTCATTTGATATTTAATGGCTTTGGGCAATCTTGTATCTAGTATCAATTTTGGCCAACTGTCAGTCACTGGTGATAATAAGCTTATTGCTACAATTTCAAGATTTGGTTATCAATTTTTACATTAGAAGTAATTTACAGGTCTTGATATCAAGTGTTTCTTAAGTGTTGAAGTTCACTAACAGTAAAACCGTAGTACCAGGAGTTCATTATGATGACATTCTTCATAGGAATTCTTAGTGTTCTGATTTTCATGTTTTACAGCTTCTCAGATAATGTTCTTTTTCCCAATATTGGAATGGATCCGGATCATGCCACTTCTGGACAATTCTTACTGTATACTACAATATCTCTACAGACCAGTTTCCTGTTTGTGAGGTAAAGGATAATAGACTTGCAATTAGTGGTATGTTCACACCTGCTCATGCTGCATACTAAGTTATACTATGCTTTTTACGACATATATTTATATGCATACTATGCTATCCAGACACATGCTGGTTTCTATACATTGGCCTCGCCATACAGCCCTAACTGTCACTCACCTACTACGTTGATAAATTTATTTTACTTTGTCCAACAATAGGGTGACCCATTACTTGGCCAGTTTCTCGACCAGTTAAAATTTTAGAGATGAAATTTGTCTTTTAGTCACTGTTGCCTGTATGACCTTTACTTTAACTTTTGAAGTTTCCTGATTAAAAAAAAACCATAAAATAAAATTGTTTGGGCTACAAACTACCCATTTCCAGTAATCTGGAGGCAGCGTAGTATAATCGTAAATTGCGCTAGTAAGCGCAGCAGTAATTTAGATTATACATAGCTGCCGGAGGAGTACTGGAACCCTCCCAAAAAATTGTTTGTCCCACCCGACATTCAATATCCACTTTTATTTTACATATTTTTAGTGACTGTAGAAACGTTAGGTAGTGTTTTAGTTGCACAGTTTATGTGCACTGGATACCTCAACCTGTTTGTGTGTTTAGCCACTGGCTTACTTCATTGTTTCTTACTCTGTCTATTTAGTAGGGTTTTTCCTGATGCAATGGCGCCAGATTCTTTTGTTAGAACACAAGCAATAGTTAAAAGTCACGCACCAGTCGGTTGGTAACTCCATATGGACCACTCTAAACAACTTTTTGGTGATTATGAATGATGATTTCTGTTGTGACAGCTGCATACAGGAAATCCAGTAATGTATTTGAGGGTATTTATGTTGCTTGGGGTTTTACCCCAGTCATGTTGCACATTCTATCTTTATGTTCTGCACATAACTCGCTAATGCAAATGTTCCCATTCACTTTTTCTAATCTCCATTTTGTTATTTAATTAGTTGACAATGTATAATTCACCAAAGGTGGACATTTTGCCCAATAATTGAGAGAAATGTTCGTGTAACAGTACTCCCCCATGTAGCACAAACCCATCCATACCACGTTAATTGTAGGTGTCACTTTCTGTGAAAACAACGTTGCATTTAAACGTTGAAATGTAGGTAAATATGTCTAGTCCTTAGGAAGTTCAATAAACGTTTACTTTTAACAGCCATTCAAAGTAGAATGGTGGTTAATACAACCCTTCTTGATGACCCCAATTTTTATTGCTGTGTGGAATCAGCGTCGTATGGTGGTGGATACAACCATCCATTTCCACTTAATTTATCACAATTATTACTTGTTATTGCGTGTAATCCTATTAGGTTACCCTAATAGAATTACTTTCAAAAATAAATTACAACAAACACACAAAAAATAACATTTGAATAAGTTTTATTAAAAATATTTATTACAAATAACAGCAATTCACTGATCACATCATTTAATAAACACTGAAAGAGTAAAATCAAAAAAGGTGTAATTTCATATTGCAAATGTTTAAATTAGCTAATAAACAGACAATAATTATCATTATTTACAGATTATACAGTAGCAGGTAATATTAAACTTAAATTGAAATACACAGTCAGCTTAAGTTTATTAGAAATATAGCAAAATAATAAACTTACAACTAAATACGAATAATCATAAGAATAATATTAACATAGATATCACAATGCAATATACATTATTACTTGTATAATTAAATTATGTAGTGCATATAAAATACTCATGTCAACCATCGCAGATATAGTGGTTTCGTACTTCCCAGTAAAAGTTTAAAAACTCGTTGCAACTATTGAATATTGACTTTAACAAATATTGGGTAATAATGTAATAATGTTACTGAATTAGGTTTATTGCCAATCTTTACAACTAAATTGGAATATTAATAATGAATGGTTGAGTGTTCGTCACGATGTTTTTAGATCATTTAAAAACTCTTTTAATACATTTAGCAATTACAGTTGTGATACAGTATTTTCAAAAAAATAATAATCTACAACATTTTTCGTAAATCATCATACAGTAGTTCTGAGTCATAAACAATGTCATTTCTAAACTGTATACAGTACTGTACATGTCATATCGTAAAATGCAAATTGGATTATGGTTGGATATATCCAACCATAATATAGATTGGAATAGTGTTGCTAATACAAAAATATAATTATTTACCTTATGCTTGAAATACAATACTGTATACTGCAATTTATTCAGTATGATTATTCCAAAATAACAGATCAAATGTTTTCCACACGCCAACTGTATACACCACACTATAATGTGAACAGCCAAAAACTTTGTTGTTCAAATCAATGGTTGGGGTGCTTTTTAGTTTGTTAAAGAAAAACGACCGTTATTTTTTGAACTACAACAAAATGGAGGTCACATATGTATTTGGAACAGTTGCTATGTAGCATATTTGTGCTACATAGCAAAATGTTTGCTACAGTTGTAGGGTCATTACAGGTTTTACAGCCACGTTGACAATAGGTGAAGATCACCATGTTGCATGGCCCATTAAATAAAAAAAATGTGGTCAAATATGTGGGTTGAATAGAGGCAGTATTCACGTTATCAAAGCAACTAGTCATTAAAAAATGCTGTTGTTGAAAAACATACATCCAACAGAAGTGGTTAGAACATCTTTAATTATCTGGTTAATAAACTAACGTCAATGGCACATGAAAATCATTTTGTGTGCTGCCTGGGCCATTTCTACTTTGGAATTGCGCTTGTCATATTTACATGAACTTGTATATTACCATACTTATTAATTGGTTACTATCTTTTGTGAGCGGCAGTCTTTCCATCATGATGGTCTGTTACTATGATGGACATTGCTAACCAATGTACTCCATTACTGCATAGTTCTTGTAACCTTAATTCTATTTTAGTTTTATTTATTCTTACTACTTAACGCTTTTGACCTTATGTTAGGATCATATCGTATCCTGGGGAAATTCTTTATTGTTTTGATGTGACCTTAACTCATGAGTGCATTGTATGCAGTATTGCCACAACCCTGTTGTTTTGGGGTCTCTCAGTGGTGAGTGATACTTGTGGACTACATATTTATCATTTTTTACTGTTTTTCACTTTCATGCCGACTATAGTCGTTCCCCATATTTCTGGCTGTAGTTAGTTCATGGCATTACTCATTTTGCATATTCTATATGTATAATAAAATTTTCTTTTAATTTAACCTAAAAAAGACAAGTATTTAGGCGGGAAAGTACGTCTATATACAAGTGAGGGTGAGTCTATGAAGTCTGGCTGCAGGGGTGATTCAAGCAGAACAACCCATTTCCAGTACTCCTCCGGCAGCTATGTATAATCTAAATTACTGCTGCGCTTACTAGCGCAATTTACGATTATCCCCAATAGATGCGTGGAGATGTGTGTAGTTACCATTGAGCATGCCGCCGTGGTCTACTCAATTCCAGCCAAGCGCTTTGGCTTAGATTCTTGGTGTAGCATGGTCAGGTGCCGTTTCGCTATATATAGGGAGTCACCATCACTCCTAGTTTTGAGTCTTAGCATGTGATTTAGATTTGCTTTGAATAAATATATGCATAGTTATTGATATATTTCTAAGTTTGCTATCATTTATTCGCTTTTCTCACAGTTTCTGTTTCAGAACCAGCAAAGCTCGAGCACAACGCACCTAGGCCCGGTCCGGGGTGCCGGCCTTTGTGTGGAGACTCTGGCAAGGGTTTGTGGCTTTACCACAATCATACCAGGCAGGAGCTAAGCAGTCCTTGTCAGGACTAATCCCTGTTAAGGAGGCACTACCATTTGCCTGGCATCTTCCTCATAAACCATAATGACTTGTAGGTATTCCAGTGCGGAAGAGCCACATACAGTGAGACCCTTAATTGGGCAGTGAAAGGGAACTGCAGGGGCCAGTTACCGATGGTGTACCTAGTCTATATCAGTTACTGATTGAGTATCCTTGATCTGGTTTGTTAGAGCTGTTGGCCACCTTCCTGAATACAGGTGCGGTCATCCCAACAGTTTGCCAGTAGAGTTCACTCTCAGGCTGTGTCAGCTAATCGTCACCAGATTTGTAGGAGTTGTAATAGAAACTCTCCTAAGCCTAAATAAGTCCGGTTAGTAATAGGCCGGTCCAGCCACTAAACTTGACAATAAACTATTAAGTCCTATATTGTGGTAAGGTAATTAGGTGTCACTGTACAGTGTCAGCAACCACCGGGCCTGCCTAGCTTGTGCGCCTGATATTGTTCATACATCCCTCAGTGATAAAAAGCTCAAAAACCAATAACCACCAAACCTTGTAGAGGTTGTGTGCATGGTTAGAGCTGACAAGTGGTATTTTTGGTAAAGTGCATTGCCTGTATAGTCATTAAAGTCTAACAGGTGTCCACTGTCAAGGGTGTGGCCAGTGTGTCCTCATATGTCGTAACATAGCATTTGCTATAATTCTTGCTGGTGTGATTCATATAATTAATAGTAGCAGAGTTTAGTCTCAGCATTTTCGGACTAACAAGCTGTACGAGATTTTTGAGTAATTTTTTGCTGTGCTGGATTGATGTGTAAAACAATTGTAGTTAGGGCACGTCGCTTATGCTGGCGAAATTCTCGTAGTATTTTCTCGTCGGTGGTAACAGGTTCAATCTCAGTGTTTTCCACAAAGCCCCATAAATCTCGGTCTTCTAGAATCATTTGGAGATTGTACTTCCAACTTCTGTAGTTCTTGCCGTTTAATTTTTCAAGGCTATTAATAATACTGTTGTTACTGCTGCCTGCTGTTGCCATTTCTGTAGTTGACATGTAGTAAGAATTAAGGAATTGTCTTTGGCTCAACAAAATTCTGATTATTCAAATTTATAATTGACTTTAAACTTGAAAACCGAAAATGGAGAGTTGCAGTTTTCCATATTCTTATCAAAAAAAATGTAGGCGTTGTGGTAATATCGGCAAAATGAAATTTGAAGCATAGTAGAGAAAATTTACAAAATGAAATTTTAATTGTGAAATTTCAGATTGAAAAATGAAAATTCAGATTCAAAATAAAAATTCAGATTGAAAAATCTCAGTAGATTGACTTGCATTATTGAAATTATGTTGAAGTTGTAAATGTTCAAAATTATTGCAGCCAAATTTGTCTAATCTGTAGACAAAATCAAAATTTAAATTTTGCAGATTTATAACGGCGATTTTCTGTTCAAATTGTCTGGCAGTCTTCTTGCTGTCTGGTTACTTTCTTTGTCATGTTGTACAAAGTTCTCTCCCTTCTCCCCAGCCAATTTTTTTCAACCATGTATTTCATTGTAGACTTTGTTGCTCTGCTACCAATTGTAGAGTTTTACTTTATTACAACCATCATAATTCCTCTGCGTTTAAACTGTTTTATTGACTTACAGTTTATTTGCCTATTTGGCTATAACTTAAAACGGTGGAGATCAAGAAATTGTTGTCTTATGAAGCATACTTGCTTCACCGGTTACATAATTTGTTTAGACATCTGGCCAGACTGTTGACATCTACATCTTGTAGATGCGACAAACGAAATAGAAGTAAAACAAATACCTAGGTGTTAATCTCGCTAATTAACCACCTATGGCAAGCGATATCACACAATAATGCTAATGCGCGCAAATACAGTATGGAATACCAACAAATGTTTTTTATATGGATTATAAGTTTGTGTTAAACCTCATGGAATTATATTGGTGTGCTTTGGAGTAACTGAATTTATACTATCTGTTTTCAAGAAAATATCTATCTTATTAAAAGACAAGCATGATTTTTTTCCAACAGCATAGCTCCTGAACGGCTAATCGTAGAAATATGGTTAAGGGCTTATTTTATTCAGTTTGGCGTGTAGGAGTGCCTTTTGAAGGTCTTATTGTTTCATTTATAACCCAAATATAAATATTGGCCATCATAGTGGCGTTTTTGGCCCATTGACTTTTGCTGGGAGGAATAGAACACAGTACTGAATGTGTGACGTTACACACTCGCGCGGCAGATTTGAATGGAGTGCATTGAGCGGACAGAGAGCGCTGAAGGGTTTATTGCTCTTTTCAATTCGAACTCGCACCTACTGGCACTTTCCACCGCCCACAGAAACCAAACATCCTCTTAGCATCAATTACATTTTTACTGTCATTTCTAATCCAAATTTGTAATATATAACGAAATTTAAATTTTGATTGTAATTCCGATTAACAACACACTGCTTCTATAAGCAGCAAGCTTGATTTGGTAATTCTTTTAAGCGAGAAGTAAATTTCAGTGTACAAGAAAACGTTCGATTACAAGCTGAAAATGTTGCTTTATTTACGTTTTATCTAATAGATTGACATTCTTAATAAACCGAAGACCGTTACAACGTCAGCGCATAAAAAACGTT
>JAAFCF010006680.1:18617531-18641734 GCA_013389785.1 Helicorthomorpha holstii
GGCAAGTTGAATATTTTGCACTTCACCATTGCTCAAAGATATTAGTCTAGCATGCCAACAACTATCAGTAATGTCTCCCAAAGACAATAGCTTATCTCCCACCACACACATACGTGGATAAACGAACGGATTAGTCTTGGAAATAAAAGTAACCCTTGACCGACTAGAATCTGATACATGTATAACCTCACAAGGTCCATGATATAATCTGCCGTCTGGCCTGTTATAATCCACCCACTCGTGGTTAATCAATAAAAAACAGTCTCCGCTGACAATGACCCATCCTATGAGGTAATGAGGTAAAATAATTAAATGTACGCTGATGAGTTTCCACCTCATATTCCAATATTCTAGGCGTAAAACACAAGGTATTTTGCATAGGAATACATATTTTACCAACTGAAGGTAAAGCAAATAAATTTCCTTTCAAATAATTCAAGCTATCATACTCCCATTCCATCAACTTTATCCAAGCCATGATAGCAAAAAAACTAATGTTATATTTAATTTAAAAGAATAACAACAAAAATTTAAGAACAAAAAAATGAAGAACCACTTCACAACAAAGCAATTATGCAAATGAAACATTTATAATTTCTTTAAAAAAATGTAATTACATTGTATAACTCCTCCCCTCACCTTGGACTTCAACTCTTAAAAGTGACTTTTGAGGGTGTCAACCGGCGGTAGGAGGCGTGAATTGGGGAGATGTCTTAAAAAAGTGGGTGTGGTTGGGCGTGTTTATGTTAATTAAGTTGATAGAAAGAGCTTGACAGAGGTATCAAATTTCATTACACAGTGTAAAATAAGCCGGAAGACATTGCCAAATCACGCATTTTTTAAGAAAAAATCGACAATTAGGCATCAAATTACATGAAATAAGCATCAAATTACATAACATAGGTGTCAAATTACTGTTTTATAAGATAGAAATGTGAGTAATTGTCAAGGTCACAGTGATGAAATGTGTAAAATTTTCAAGGTCACTGTGACAAAGTGTGTAAAATGATGAATTCGGAGGGGGTGGTGTGACGTCACTATAAGACTTTAACATGGGGAAGTGTGTCCTTTACGCTCCGCCCTTGTGTCCCTAAGCCCCGCCCCTTTTGGAAATACAGCTCTGTGATTGGTTGAAATCAAAGAAATGGGAGGAACGGAGCTCTGTGATTGGTTCGACTTAGATTGTATCATAACTACTCAAACATATTCGTAAAGTACAATTCTTAAGCTTTAAAATGACATATTACTTTTTAAAATATCTTAAACCACTGAAAAGTTATATGCAAAAGACTGAAGACATGTTTTGAATTTATGTAACGGCCACTCACTCACAAACTGCAGAAATGAAGACAAGACCTGATATTTTACCCATTTTTATCCCTTTCCTACTCCCTTAATTTTGTGTCTAATAATTTTTACATTAATTTTTATTTTGGCTTAAGTCATATTTAAAAGTAATTCCTTGTTTTTGAATATTTAAAAAAATTATTTTTTTAAATATTCTCAAATGAGTCAAAATGACTCATTCCTGTCCTTATAGGTAGTTCAAAAGTGCTGTCCTTCTAGTGTTAAATAAATGATTATTAAATGTGCAGTGTGCGTGGCTTTTTATTGCTAAAATTTTTGAAGTTAAGGGGGGTAATAGGGTGATTTTATTTACTTTAGAAGAAATATCCGATAGATAACTATAGTGTTGGACTTTCCAGTAGATGGCGCTGTAATTCGAATCAAGTGATGTCATACTATTATGACAAATTGTAATTTTAAGTTGTAATAATAAGAGTGTTTCTTCTGTACTGGATTTTGTGGAGGAAGGAGTTGGAAGTTTCACTTTATTAGTTTGTTTTTGGCTAAAACATTTTTTTGTTTATTTTTCATGCAACATGCTGTAAAACTATTTTTCCAAGAATTCTGTTGGTAATTAAATTTTGTTTAAATTGTTGATTTGACTGTCAAATTGCAGAAAACAATTATGCCAGATTATGAAAACATTATTGCAGATTTGACTCTGTCAAATGGTTATGGGCCACTGCAACACTATACTGTGGAAAGAATCAACAACAACAAAGGTTTTTTTTACAACAAAAAGACAGACTCCATATTGGAAAAGTACAGTTTCCCAATCAGTATTTCAAACAGTCATCAGAGCCAATCCAATAACAATCCTTCTTCAATTCATTATTATCTGGTCAAGAAAATTATTGTACAAGGTAGTACATATTTTGAAGGGAGATTTTCTGCAATATTTTTGAGAAGACGTTTTCTTGAAGAAGTCTGTCAGCCATTTTGGAAAGTCAACCATTTTTCAATACAATTTTGGATCTGGACAACCATTTTCTCCAGCAGATATTTTTCAACCATTTTCTCCTGCAGATATTCACCAGCCATTTTCTATAACAATTTTGGAATTTGGTCAGTTTTTCTTCAACCATTCATCAGCCATTTTCTTCAACATTTTTAGAATTTGGTCAGCTTTTCCCTTCAACTGTTTTTTAATCATTTTCTACAATATTTTTGGAATTTGATCTGCCATTTTCCTCCAGCCATTTTGTCCATTATTTTACACACCATTTTGGAAATTTGACAACCATTTTCTGCAACAATTTTTGCAAGCCTTTTCACATCATTTTTGAAACTGAACAGCCATTTTTGCAGTAATTTTGTCACTCACTATCCACAACATTTTTGTAACCTGCCAGCCAATTTCAGCATTTTTCTTAATAACTGTTTTTTTGGGAATTCTGCAGTTTTTTTTGCCAAATTTGGAAACCAGCTTCTTCAATTTTTGGAGTCTACTGCATTTTTCTTGCGCCATTTTTACATGTCTACTAAGATTGTCTACTCAGTTGTCTACTATTAATTGCATCTTACTACCATTTTTGCTGTTTTCAACATGGCAGCTGATCAACCATCGATTCTGGGTTTCGATTTGTTGAATAACACCAACTGGAACACCTGGAAAAACAATGTCAGGGTTTTGATGATGGATAGAAATTCCTGGAGTTTTATTGAAGGAACCAAACCGGATTTTAATTCTGCAACTATGACACGTCGAGAAATCACCGACTACAACCTACAAAAGAATCGAGCTTTTACGACTCTGTATAACACCATTGAACCTCAATACCGATCTCTAATTGTACATACAATGGACGGAAAAGAGGCTTGGGACATCTTGTTAAAGCAATTTGAACCAACTTCCCAAGCACGCTTAGTTCAGCTATTGGATGAATTTTTCGGTATACGCTTTGATGATGGGAACGAAACCATTAGAGTATTTTGCTTGAGAATTCAACAGAGCATTAAACGACTTAAGAATGCCAGGCAGAATGCCAGGCATACTGTCACTGACGTATATCAGAGATTTTAAGCAATTCGTAGTTTACCTGAAAGATTTCAGGGGATAGTTCAGATAATTTATTGCTGGGAAGACCAAAAGTTTACACTTGACAATATCAAAGTTGAACTAATCGCTGAGGAGGGTTGACAAAGTCAAATGGCCAGACTTGAATGGGTTGTCAACGATTTCCCTTCACATCCAGGGTGGTCAACCTGCCATCCCAGTTACTTCAGTTAGTCAACCTAAAGCAAAGAAAGATGTTGAGTGTTTTAAATGTCATCGCCATGGACATTACGCTTCTAAATGTTGTTCCAAAGTCTCAGTTACTAGAGACAATATTGGTAAAGACAAACCAAAGAAGACAACCAGTGTAACTATTAGCTCAATTGGTACAGAGTGCAACTTCACTAGCCAGTCAAATACTACACAGCAGAATGTTGGAGATTGGTTTTTTCGACAGTGGAGCTACTGGTCATTTTTGTAGAGACCGCAGACTGTACAACACTTTCACTGAAATGGAAGGCAGAGTTTGTCTTGCTACTACTGACTGTAAAGAGGCCAATAGTGGTATCAAGGGAACGAGCGAAGTCAAGTTCCAGACACCCATTAATGAAAAGACTACAACAGTGACACTTAGAAATGTCTATTATGTTCCTAGTCTTAGACACAATTTGATGGGAGGAACATTGCTTGACAAAGGTGGATACACTTTCCATGGTGGAGGCCAAAAACTCAATATCTTTGATCCAACCGGTAAATTAGTTATATCCAGAAAGTTGAAGGAGGATGACCTTTACCACATCCAAGGCAAACCGTTTTTCGGAAAAACCACAAAACCAGTAAAAAATCCGTCAAAGCCGCATAATGCTACCAAACCAGTACATAGCCAACATCCTGAAGTTAACCAGATGGCTAACGCTGAAGAGCAATCTACGTGGCATCGACGTTTTGGACACATTAACTGTGGGGACTTAATAAAAACCAGTAAAACTGGGAATGTGAGGGGTTTACCCATATTTACTCACAGCAACCAAGACTGCTCAATTTGTAAATTGGCAAAATCTAGACACATTTTGCACCCTTTGAACACCTCGCAGCAGACAACTAAACCGTTGCAGTTGGTACACACTGATGTTTGCGGCCCATAATGTTACTTTCATTGACAACTCCTCGCGGAAGGCCGTAGTTTATACTATGAAACAGAAGTCAGAGGTTTTTGATAAGTTTAAGCTTTTTCGATCCAGAGCTGAGAGATTCCTTAACCTTAAGATCGTCAGTTTGAGGTCAGACAATGGGTTGGAATACACTCATGGTGAATTCACTAAATTCCTAAATAACCTAGGAATTGAACACCAGCGTACTAACACCTATACGCCTCAGCAAAATGGGATTGCTGAAAGATTTAACCAGACTGAGTTAAATGGAGTTCGAGCACTTCTTCAAGACAGCGGTTTAGCAAACAAGTTTTGGGATGAAGCATTGCATTGTTTTGTTTATACACGGAACAGGGCATGTGTGTTAAAGCGTAAACAAACTCCAAACGAGCTTTACAGCAATAATGTACCTACAGTTCGTCATTTGCGTATTTTTGGTTGCGTTGCTTATGTCAACCAACCAAAACAACACTTAAGTAAATTTGATCAACGATCTGTAGTCGGTATAATGATCGGATATGCTAAATTTACCAGAGGCTATCTCATCTGGATTCCAGATCAACAAAAGATAGTGGAAACCTTAAACGTGACATTTAACGAGAAGTTGAGAGGGGTGGAAGCCATACTGGGACCCAGTCATAAGTCCATCAATTTTTCCATATTCAGAGAGAATGAATTTGGTGATTTCTCTGATGATGATTCTAAGAAACCAGTTTCTGTGAAGAAAACTCTGGTATCTGAGGAAGAGTCAGCTTCTGAGGAGGAGGATGCAACTTGTGATTTTCAAGTTCCTGGAACCAGTGGTTCAGTGACCGGAAAAGTTAAAGAATCACAAACACAGGATGCTAGACCATGTGAGGAAGTCCAGTGGACACACCGTGAAGTCCCGAGTAAAACCAGTCCTAGAATCTACGTTTACTATGGAATTAAGGACCAGCCAAACATACGTCTTAACACTAGAATTACCAAACTTTTCAACTACCTGCAATTACCATGTGCGTCAATTGACTCTTCACTTAATTTTGAATGAATAATTTTTTTCAATGAAACAAAATTTGTTTAATTAGTAAATTTAAAATAAAAATGTTGACAAAAACACATTTTTAAGCATTTCAAAACATAAAACAACATTCTTAAGCATTCTAAAACAGTTAAACAAACATTTTTAAACATTCTAAAATAATTAAAATAACATTTTTAGGCATTATAAAACAAAAAAAATCACTTTTAAGTATTCTAAAACATTAAAAACTTGTTTTTGGCATTTGTGGCAGCAAATGTTACCCAAACTGAATTTCAAAACATTAAACAGCACATTTTTGGCATTTTTTGATTGCACATTTTCCACAAACTGTATTTTCACAACTTTGACATACATCAGTTGTCCGATTTCTACATTTTGCTGTTCCACATGTGCGCCTCTATTTTGGCCCAGGTGTAACCACATGCTCTGAGACACTTTCAATGGAGGTTCCTTGTGGAGAATATCCAGTTAGCTCTTCACAAACCTTTTGGATATACTCTCGGCGACTAATGTTGGATTTGCACACTTCTTTATAAACAATCCAACCATTTATCAAAGATAAATCTAATACATTATAAAAAACATGTATTGGCCATCTTCTGCTAGGTGCTCTTGTGGAATATTTCCGTGACATTTGGTCAACAACATCTACACCAAACTTTGGTTGTAAAACAAAACAGTCTCTGGTTTTTTCTTAGGATTAATTGTAGTTGGAATGATGACATCAGGATGAAGAGTACTCAAAATTGCAACAGACTTTCCTTTTTTACACTGATAAGAAGTTAGAGTTGCATGGACATCTGATGAACATTTCAAAATGATGGATTTATATAGAGATTTTCTTTCTTTTATCACTTCAGGCAGTTCTCTTTGTTTTGGCAAATTGTACCCACAATGCTAATTTTTTTCATTTGAAATTTTTTGGCAAGATCAAGTGAGGTAAAGTAATTATCACAAGTTACATTGTAACCTTTGTTGGATATTGGACTTATCAATTTCAGCACTACATCAGTAGGAACACTATTTTCTGCACTTCTTGTTTCATCTTTTCCTAAATATGGCAACCCATTGCACAAATATTTGCTTTTCACATCAACAGCAAGCCAAAATTTTATTCCAAATTTGTCAGGTTTGTTTGCCATAAATTGAATAAATTGACATCTGACTTTGCAGGGCAACAATTGTTCATCAATTGTAATGTTTTCATCAGGAATGTAAGCTTTTTGACAATTTTCAATGAAAGAATTCTACAATGATAACACTAAACAAAACATATCTGATGATAATCAATTTTTTCTTTCTTCTTTGACATCAAAACGTAAATATTTCATAATTTCTAAAAATCTTAGATGTGGCATTGTTTTATTGAATAAAAGACAACTCCAGGAACAATTCCACACACTCAAAATAGGCAAATTTCTTCCACCAATCACACCTCTTGCAATTACAAGTCCAATAAAAGCTTCTAATTCACTCAGTGTCATCATCCAATTTTCATTAGCTGTCACTCTTTTGGCTTCAGTAATTGTACATTTTTGAATATTTCTAATCATGGCTTCATTGAAGAAAATTATAAAAGCTGAGAGAGGACTGTCATCAATTATTCTTCTTGTAGAAAAAGCAGTAGGACCTGCTTTGAATGTTTTCACATTTTGACTTTGTTTTTTTCTAAGAACAGCTTCATTTGCTATACTCCACTTCCAACTTGTGCCATCTTTGCCAATTAGTTCAGAATTATTTCTTGTTTTTGATTTTTTACTTGTAGAAAGATGTTCAATGTCACTCTCCTCACTACTTGAATATTCTGAGCCATTTGAATATAAAGTTGTAGCTAATAATTCCTGTTCATCTAATTCAAAGTCACTATCAGACTCATCACCTGAGCAATCAGAATGAATATTCGTCAATTGTTCCAAAAAAAGTTTAGAAGACATTCTTCAAAGTTCATTCACACATAAGTTTGTGTATTATTGGTTGTTTTGTGTTACTTATAACTGATGATACACACACTCACAACACATACAAATCCAAATTACAAATCAAACATGAATGAATGAGTCACTACAAATGCCAATGTGATGACTAAAGCTTTATATTCATTTGTATACTTGATAAAATATTGCTGTTTTACAGTTTTAATTTTTTTATAATGATAATCAAATGGTGCTACAATTAACGCGCATGGTAATTGGAGGTAGTGATGGCATTTATTCTGTAAGTAATAATATGTTTTTATTTAAGTTTACATATTTTATTTATAAAATAAAAAGAGACACACGTCAAAAATTTCGTTGAATTTGATAGTCCCATTAAGAAGTTGTAACCACATTTATAGGTAAAAAGCGTCAATTGACGTACTTGGTAATTCGAGTGTTAAATCTCTAAATGAGACGGAAAAATATTGTCTCTAGGAAGGAATTGTCTTCAACCCAGCCATGTTTAACTACAAACCAGCCAAACCGGAGTTTTGTTCAAATCAAGTGATGTCATAATATTATGACAAGTTGTAATTTTAAGTTGTAATAATAAGAGAGTGTCTCTTCTGTACTGGATTTTGTGGAGGAAGGAGTTGGAAGTTTCACTCCATTAGTTTGTTTTTGGCTAAAACATTTTTTGTTTATTTTTCATGCAACATGCAGTAAAACTATTTTTCCAAGAATTCTGTTGGTAATTAAATTTTGTTTAAATTGTTGATTTGACTCTGTCATATAGCAAAAAGTGTCAATTTAATCTGATTAACCCTCAGTCTACCAACTGGGTCTATCAGGCCCATAAGGCAGTTTATTTTGTTATTTGCATAGGTTGTATGTGTCCAATTATATTGAAACTTCTTGACTTTTTAAATTTAAGTATAAGTTTTAGTTTTATGATGAAAAAATTAAATATATTTAATTATTTGTGGTACCACACATTTTCTAGCATTAACTACCAACCGGGTCTAATAGGCCCATATTGATAAACAAGGGGAAATGCCTAATAGAGATACTATTTCAAACAGGTTTTCTCATTAGTATTACACAGTATGATGCAATACATGATTTAGAATTCAGAATATTAGCATGTTTGAATGGTAACAGTAAAATTATAAAATAATATATTAGTGATTTGTGAGATTGGATGTTCAGCCAATATGTTACCAATTTATTTGGATTGTTATGTGATTTGCATTTCATTTGTAACTACTTTTTTTGATAAATGGATTACAATAAATGTCAACAAATTGCAAACAATTTCTAAGCTAATTTGCTATAGCTAATTTCTAGAGGAAGATGTCTATTTTGCCAATACATGCCATCAAAGCCAGGAAGTTATGAAATAAAATGGTAGGCTATTTGTGATAGCAAAACATCTTATGCATGGAAACTTGAAGTGTGCACTGACAAAAATAGTGAAGTGAAAAAAATAAATCAAGGAGAAAATGTGGTAAAAAATTATTACAATATTTAGAAAAAGCTAGAAATATTATTACATATGATAATTTTTTACAACATATTTACTGACAGATTATGTGTTGGAAATAAATACACTAATTTGAACAATTAAAAAAAAAAGTAGAACTACCAGATTGCTTTACCATCCATAACAATCATGAAGTAATTTTATCATTTGTTTTCAATATACTAAAATGATAATTCCATATTACCCAAAAAAAACGAAATTGTTACACTGCTGAGTACTATGCATAATGATAAGATATTTGATAGTGGTTACTAAAGTAATTTTGGATTACAAATAAACTAAAAGTGAAGTTGACACAATAAATAAAATAACTTAATCTTATAGTGTAAAAAGAATGACAAGAAAATGGCAGTTAGTTGTATTTACACCATGAGAGACATTAGTGTTATGAATGCATTCATTGTTTGTTTGGTTATCTTTGAATAAAAATTGTGACTACAAATTACAAAAATAAATAAATCTCATTATTAAACCTGGAAAAAAACTTGCTAAATATTCCTGAAAACCAAGAAAAACTTAACATATCAACCAGCAAAACCCCAGAACCATCCAAAAAGATGTGTAGTTGTAACGTATTTGTTCGTATAAAAAATGATAACAAAACTAAAAGTTTTTATAAATGCATAAAAAATGTTTGTGGTAAACATACAGTTACTGTATGTCATATATGCATCAAGTAATTACTCTCCCCATGCTTTATTAACACTTTTTATGTGTTACTCAATGGCATTATCATGTATATCACATATGGGTCTGAGAGACCCAGATGGTAGTTAATGCTGAGTTGTTTTTCCGGTAGACGGAGGGTTAATTTAAGAGGTGTCAAAAAAGGTTAAAAGGTTTTTCAATTAACTCCCGCTTCTCCCTCCTCTACCTCCTATATAGCACATGTAAAAATAATAATTTTTAAAAATGAAAACTGTAGTAATCTATTAATGTCATGATGAATAACTACTAACCACTTAATTTTAAAACACATTTTATTATTGTAATGTTAACGCACAGTGGGTGGCATAGGAGGAGGTAAAAAAAGAAGTAAAGTGTTAAGAGAAATATGTTTAAACAAGTATTAAATTACTTAGCTATAATATTGTTAACGTTACAATGACGTAGTAAAGTGTTATGAATACTATTTTGATTTATTGCAAAATGAACAGTTTTTAAAGCATGTACAACTTTGTTTTAATGTCGACAATGTTGTTGATTTAACGTTATCAGGGTCATATTTTTATATAACATTTTCGTTACCATTTTATCGTTTAAACTTAAATCCGTAGTGTATAAACGATTTAAAATATGTATATGAAATATTTTATATCGGTTAAATAAATAAAACAAACAATGACCCCCACATGTAAAGCTAATAGGACTCTGTAATATATGCTGATTAATTAAAAAAAAATGTTAAAGTGGTTTTCAAATTATTGTTGCCAATATAAGTGATAAAATGAAGGAAAGTTGCCAAAAGAGTCAAAAAATTCTCCCTGCATACGTTCATTAACGTACAAACAAACCCCATGTTGACCGCCTTTATTGTCTTCATCTGTATTTAAAATTATGCTCATACCCTTAAAAGGTTTATTTATGCACTCTAAATAATTAGCAGGAAGTACTTCTAACCTTTACCACTGGTTGTAAATAATATTTTGTTCATACATTTATCCAAAGTAAATTTATCCATATTTTTTTGTTAAGCATTACAGTTGACAACACTAACCTGACGATTACAATTAATGTACATTTTTTGACTAAACACGTAATATATCATTTGCATATTTTCAGCTAATTTAACAGGAAAGTGCCCGTTTAATTTTAAAACACCGGATTGATTGGGCTGTGTAAAATCGCTACCGGCATTATTATTGGTAAAATCAAACACTATTACCATATATCCTTTGGCATAATTTTGACGCGTAATAATGGGAGCCGGTGTAGAAGCGGTACCAGCATCTACATTATTTAAAATTGACATGTATCCTTCTATAAAATCATCATTGGCAAAGTCAAAGTTTTTAGTTCCGCATTGAGTTATTCTGCTGTCTACAGTTGCTGTCAGATCTTTTAAACTACAATGATGAAAATTGAAAGGATTTTTGTCAGGAGTACCATTTAAAGCTTCATGGATTACAAAGGCACAGACAAAACTGTATGGAACTTTACCGTTAAAAGGGTTGTTGAGTACAAAAGACAGAATCCTTGGTGATGGAATGTGATCCCATACAACGCAAAAGAAACGCAATGAAACGCAAAAGAAAATTGTCCTAATGGCATTGGGCGTTCCAGCAGTTTAGCATATTGGTATAAAATTCCATTATCCGGTTTGTATTTGTTATATAACAGCACAATGTTGTCAAACTTAAATTGATAACCTCCTTTGGCCAGATTGTAATTTAAATAAATTCAGGTTTACTACGTGTTAATTTAAGACGTGTTTGAATAAGATTAGGCATTAATTTTCCGCAGCATGATAGATCCAAATGTAAGGGAACAACCATGTTATAATTTTTTGATAAAGCTATATTGGCGTTTAAATTTTTGGTACCGGTTGTACAACTATCAGCATTTGGTGCATAAATGTTGTTAACCCCATTTGCATCGGGTATAAAACCCTGCAATAGTCCTTTACTTTTTATTAACTCATCATCAAAATTTAACAAGTTTTCAAAGTAACATTTATAATGATATAGGTTACTGGCTGTCATAATTAGGCACCTGTTAATACTTAATTTGATTTGACTAAACAAACAAGATCCAAAATTATTAATAGGGGTCACCACATCTGTTTCATCTAAGTCATTTCCATTTATTTTACTACACGTCCCTTAATTCTTAGACAGGGTTCAATAAAGTCCAAGAAGAATCTGCGGGAATTAAAAAATCGATGGTAGGAGAATTGTTTGGCGGGGCTTGAGGTAATAATTCCACCTCCAAATGCTCCTGAATTTCTTGATATTCCACATTACCTTTTTCATCATCGAATAAATCTAAACTATCGTTATAAATTACATCTTTATTTTTAGTACTATTTTCGTTGTTGGCATTACATTATTTTATGCATGATAAAAATTATAATAAATTTTTTTTATTTTTTTAAAAAAAGGTCTTACATGCACCACGTCTGATAAGACCAAAGATATCTCGTTTTATGGAAGTTTTTTTGTATTTTATGGCTTTTTATAGATTTTTTAATCGTACCATATCTGCCACATTAACTACGAGGTTTAGAACGTAAACGTGATACCGCAGAAGATGATTTAAATGCCCTAAATTGTGTTCTAGTTAAATTGTTCCTTCTGCCAGGTAGTATTCCTAAAGGTAATCATGCCATATTAACTCCCATAAATTTTGTACCCATTGGCATTGACAGCACGTCTAAGTAGTGACAATCCAGCATTTTTAAAGTGCTCTTTTCAAGTTTCGCCAATATTTCTACCGGCCATTGCATCTTCTAGGGTGTTAATACCGGCTCTACCCAATTCTCTCCCTACAGTTTGAGCCATAGGTTTAACTAAAGGACATATCCAACCAAAAATGTTTGAGAAAAAACTACCGAATCCTTGCCCACATTAAAAACAAACACCCGCATAAAATGCAGTATGATAATTCCCCCAACCTCTGATGCTGATGACACTGTTTCATATAATAACACATTAATTTATCACCACCAGGATTATTATGACCATAACTTTTTCTTTTTGTTGCCATATTAACAAAAAAACTTTTTTTATTTATTCTTAATAACAGGTTTAAAATACAGTTTTATTTGACTGTTACCGTCTTCAAAATTAAATAAACTTCCAAAATAGGTGTGTAAATCAATTTTTATAGTTTGAAAAGTATCCAAACATACAGGAACATACTGTGACTGGTTATAAAGAAATTTAACAAAATTGTTTTGATGCTGCATATTTATAGGGACAATTTGTAATAATTGAGCCTGCATATCTCTGACGTACTGATGTTGAATAATGTCGGTATGCTCAAATACTGCTGTTTCTTGTATACGCGGAGGAAATGTAGCTTTCGCCTTCCACCCGCCAATATTATTGTTTTTTTTTCTTTTGTATATATAATTTCATTTAAAAAAGGATCCTCATGTTCGATGGTTGGTGAAAATCCTAGAATGTTTGTAAGTTCTGTTTCAAAAAATATTTTAACTGTATTATGTACCGATTCGACTAGAATACAGCGTAATTTCGAGTTGTAAATAAACTGCAAAGTTTCTTTAAAATATCTGCCATATTTAATATTTTATGCATTTTAAATTTAAAATCTGGAATTTTGTGGTTAAGATTTTCGATAATATTTGCCATATCCTGCCATACAATAAGATTTCAATTTTCAACCAGTATTTCTTTGCTATCATAACATCCTGGGGGTATTATTAGATTATTGTGATAAATAAAATAATAACTGTTCATGTAAGTTTGACCCTCTAAATGTATATTTACAGGCCGCATGCTAATACTTGTATTTAATTGCCATTGATTTTTTTCTTTAAATTGGTATGTGGTGTGATTCAAAGGTAACTTGTTATGTAAAAAAATAGAAGGAACATGAGGAAGTTGCAAAGTGAAAGCATAATTAAGCGAATTGCCATCTGCTGTTATATTTTCCCATCAATGTGGAAACATGATATCTGCCAGCCCTACTTCCCAATTAGTTGAACCCAATTTAATACTTTCAGGCAAATGTACTGTAAATGATCCAGCTTTATTTTTTGGATAATAATGTACAGATGAATTAGATGTTAAAGTCATGTAGAAACCATTTTGACTAGTTTCTTCTTTAAAAGCCATTTTTTTTATTTATTTTATTTTTTAAACATTTAAGCAATAAGAGATGTTTTCGCGTTTGAACACTAGAACATTATGAATATATTTTATGCTTTACAGTTCTTATTTATAAATTTTTTAAAACTTTTTCAGCCACCCAACCATTCATTTTAGAGGGATAACCCCACCATTTCACCAAATATTTCTTCTGTTTCCCCACTTTCTTACTCTGTAGAATTTTTTCAATTTTAAAGTAAGTTTTTAACGTTGGTTTAGCTACTTTTTGTATTTCGGCTTCATAGTATACACTGTTTATTTTTTCACCATCACTATCCATTAATTTATAAAAGGGGTAAAGATGATGTAAAATTACTTGATAAATAGTAAAACTTTCCTCAGTTCCTTAACAAATATTCCTTTTAAACTAGATAAGCGTACACTATCCTCAACTTTAAAAATAGGTTTTTTGGTTTTTATTTGCTGATTTTTTCCATATAATCTTTCTTAAACTAAACTTTCATTCCTTGTATTAATTTTAATAGGAGCAATTCCTGTTACTCTTGATGGCGTATTATTGTAACCCTCCATAAGTTTTGGTAAAATTAATGTCTAACTATAAGAGTTTTTATTTCTGGCGTACATTTGTAATTTCATTCTTAAGTACGATTAAAGCGTTCCACCACTGCAGCTTTTTTATCGCTAACTGAAGTTTAAAAATTTACATTATAATCTATCATCAGTTTGCGTACTTGTTTATTTTCAAATTCTTTTCCCTTATCAGTATGAAAATTAGCAGATGCATTATGATTATGTAAAAATTTCACCTATATTTTTTCATACCTCTACAGCCCCTTTAGTCAGTAAAGGTCTTGCTCATGCATATTTTGAGAAAACATCAATAACTGTCAGAATATATCTAAATTTATTATTATATTGAGAATAGCTTTGCATATCCAAAATATCTGCTTGCCATAAAATCATCAATACCGATGGCATGTTTTATTACGCAGAAATTTATGTTTGACTTGCTTTAACAAACTATATGGGTATTGTTGAAGTGTCCATTGTTGAAACCGTTTTGTATTTGGTTGACGTATATATTTTCTAAAACGCTTGATAGAACCCAAACTGTATGGATGTGTCATTGTAAATTAAATTTTCTTTCTAATGTCTGATGACATAATCTTTTTTTTCTTCTTTACTAATGGCATTATTGTTGTTGTTTAAGTTAATAAAAATTTAATCAATAACCAAAAGGCCAAGCCTTTAATCAACCATCTACATAGGCTTTATCAAACACTATCTGATATGTTTTATCACAAACTTGACTTTTTAAATTGTCAGTATATTTGCATCTTTTAATGTTAAACTGTTTCACTTTATCTTATCACAAACCTTTTTCTCTTCACTTAACATTTTTTGACATACAATGCTTTTAATAAGTTGATAATTTATATCTGCATTTGTGCTAAAATTCATATTTATTCCTCCTACCTTCCACGATTCTTCCCCGTTACTCAATTTATACCCGTAATTTTTTGGATCGCCACACACAAATTTCGTCATATAAACTTTTTTTTCATTTTTACTACAACCTGTAAACGGGTATTTACTACCGATTTTATCAGTTAATTGTCCCAAATTTTCGCTAATCATCCCTTTCAACAGATCTTTCATTCCACGTGGTACTATGTATATTAAACTATCTGTATCTATATAAAGCGAACTTTCCCTTACTATATCCAATAAAATTTGTAACCTTAATCTAGCACAAGCTGTTGTATAAGTGGCTATCATTAAATTAGTTTTTGCAGAAATCCCTTACACTTCCACCAAGGGTTTATATGTCACCAACATATTATTTTCGTTGACTAATTTTGTGTCAGTAATCACTTTATCGTCACTATTTAAAAGATCAAACAAGTGTCATATAGTTGTCAACCACCACAGTAACAGTTACATATTCACGTTTAGCAAATTTTCCCCATAAAGAATTAAAACAAAATTTGGCAATAGCCTTTTTTCCCACATTTTTTTCAACTTTCTCCAACTTAAGACCTTCTACCTGTTCATAATTGTTTTGTATAATTTAATTTATCGGCTTCACACCAAACCCAAGAAGGCCATCCTGAAGATTTCCGCTTCATCTTAAGTAAGGCATCCACATATTTAGCAAATAAACCTTTCATTCATTTTTTGTAATGCCAAAATTTGTATACTTTTATCACCTGATAACCAGCCTCATCTACTTCAATTGTTGTACAAGTACCTCTTATAGCCCTTGAAAAATGCGGATGGTTACATTTACCGTTGAGTGGATTGTGTAAACAACAAGCCCGACATAATGGAAACATTAATTTATTTTTACATCTAAATGGCAGCACAGGATGATATAATTTAAGCGGAGGAACTACCACGCACTTTACCATGCCAAAATATTTACCGTTGCCTTTATAATTAGTTGGGTGTAACATTTGAGGGTGTCTTACAGGCATGATGTCATATTTATTAACCGTCAGATATAAACTAACATAATCAACATACATAATTTTTTCTTTTATTTTTGCCTTGTAATATAGACGTGTATATGCCGTACATCCCCCATAAAAACCTTGCCTCAGAATCAGGGGTCCTATCAAACTGTAAATATTATTGATAAAAAACTGTTGCATAATCAAGTCTGTTGTAATTTCACCCTCTAATTCGCACTCCCACTTCACAATTATCTCTTTAATTTGAGTTATTACCTTCAAATCGCGCAAACGTTGAATTGTTTTATTGTACAAGTCATGCATGGGAATATTGTTTACTCTATTAAAACTAGGTTGTTCACATTTTTATAAACCACAATGAAAATAACATCCCATAAATTCATATGCGCAACTATTCACCTCATCCCATTCGCCCACATATTATTTTCCAAATTTTTTTCACCGCCATTTAAAGCGTGACATATATTGACTCCTTTTGATTGAGCTATCCATTCTAACCACTTAATACTCTTTTCACTGTAATGTTTTTAGACCCACAGGGAGTATTATATCAATACTATTTAAAGACATAAAATGAGCAAAATATACTTTTTAACAATTTGAAGGTAACATTAAAGTGTGTAAAAAAGGATCCATGTTAAACATTTTGCATGTCATATGCCTAAATTCGTTGCACGCCTATCATAAAATGACAACATCAGACTGAAAATATTCGCGCAACTCTATTATAAAATTAAAAGTTTTTCCAATCTGTTGGGCATGCCAATCCATCAGACTTTGACATTTGAATGCTGTTTTCTTCATATCTGGTTCATAAAATTCCAAAGCCAGCCACACTCCTTCGTAATCTTGATTTTCTAAACGATTAAATTTATGCGGAAAGTAACCTTTTATTAACTCTTGTAAATTAAATGTTTTAGGTAAAGCTGTCAGTGGTACTGGTAAATAATTATGAGAATCGATAAAAGTTATATTGTTTAATTTCATAGAAATTATCTTTTGTCCATTCCAAATAATCTCAGGACACATTATTTTTAAACAACCACTGCAGCACACTAAACACACCTTCCATTAATTCATCCAAAAATCTATTTGCAAAAAATATGATTGGTATCCTCACCCCCCTCAAATATTTTTTCTATTTTATTATCCTCATCTTGAACAATAACCTGATTTGGTTGATGAATATTATCACTTTCTTTCACTTAACATTCATAATCAAAATACCACACGTGCCCTGCAGGTAGTCAAGGTATACCGCATTTATTTCTTCTCAAAGGATCATATTTCTGAATAAAACATCTGTGGTTGAACTCCTAATATGTTTTACAGTATCTACAATATTTAGTAAAGCACATATGTTTTGGTTGTTTATGTTGATGACACACTGCAATATCGTAAATCTTGACAAGTCGCATTTTCCAGATGTTTTATAAAACATTGAGGTTCGTAAAAATATCTCAAACAACAACTACATTGTTCTGTAGGCCACTGTAATGACATCTTAAATTCTTCACATTCAGTGTTGTTACAAGCTAAAAAATTACGCGTACACTTATGATGACCGGTAACACCTTTTAAACATAAAATACAGAACGTTTAAGCACCATATAATGAAGATATATTAACTATACAATTATAATGTTAGTCATCTAACAATAGCCAAAGTCTAAATTTTACTTTTGTTGATTTTCCTTATCATAAGGATTTAAAGTTGTAAATGTCACCCTTAAATCACCCTCCAATTCTATAACATATATTTGATACCCTTCACCTAAATAATTGGCAAATTTTCTAATTTCTTCTATACCGCAAGGTTTGTTTGACGCTACACGGGCCCCGTTACAAAGCTCCTTGGCACATTTAGTTTGATAATTCATATTTTGTTTGTTGTTTTTAACTTCCATATACTTTTGTTTAGGCATTTCAGCTTTGGCTTCGCGATAATGGCCATTTCTAATTCCAACTACTATAGCCCTTGCACAACACATCAAATTCTCAGTATTGTCGATAAAAACAACAAATTTATTATGACTTTTATCCTTCATCCACATTCTCACATTTTTTATATATCTTTTCTTCACGGAAGTACCGCTATTTGGCGCCCCTCTCTGTGGGGGCATACACAGTATCACACAGTACACAAAAGCAATAAACGTAACTTTCCATCTGTGAAATTAAATTTATCATTCGAATTTTGAATATTAACTATCATAACCAACAACATACATTCACGATTTATAAAAGCAATATTTGCATGATTTTTTAACCCTGGCACACTATAAACAAAAACGCATACGTACATCTAAATACTTTACTTTAATTTCCTCATTTTCTTCTTTTAAAGCAGCAAATTTATCAATTAAACAATTAAAAATAGCTTCTATTTTTTAACCCATTCCATGTCCCCATGTTAAATTTTTTCATGATTCACACATCCAGCATATCAAGTATGATTACTCTGTGATGCATGGTCAGAAAACAATTCTGAAAAGTGTCCTGTGATCAGCTGCAAAGCCGCTACATGAATCAAGCCTAAAAATGCATGTAGCCTTGGCAATTCATGTAACTTCCCATTAAACGTATTTAGTTTCACACGTCCAAATGTATCTTATGTGATGCATGATTATTACCCATACGTCCAAATGTATCTTATGTGATGCATGATTATTACCCATATGTCCAATGCATCACATATGATACAATATGACATTACTGGTATGTCCGATGCATCACATGTGATACACATGACATCACCATTACGTCATTTTGTATCGTCATGCATTTGTAATATGATAATTTAGAAAATTTCAAATTTAGGTAAAAAACAAAAAGGATAACCATGTGCAACAGGTATAATGTTTATAAAAGACATTGCTTAGGAATGCTAAACAGTGCCACTAACAATTGAAATTTTGTTATAAATAAGCTAAAATTTGCAAAAATGTAGTATTATATGTGAAAAATGGCACAGCAAAACATTTTTTAAAAAATGTTTACTGGGAAGCTAAATATTTTTCAAGTATTCACGAAGTTACTGTTAGTTTAAAATTTATAAAACAGTTTTAATTTTAAATATAAGTGCATTTTTGAAAGAAATACAAGCAAAACTAATGTATCTCAAATTTCATGTTTTGGATGTGTGAGGAATAACTGTGTTGTATCATATGTGTCTCATTGGACATGGAAAGGGTTAAATAAACTTTCCAGGTAAAATCTTTTCCAAATTTTGAAATATAACTTCCCCATTCATCTCATCTGTTTTAAAATTTTTGTTTGTTTTATGCTCATAATTAATAATCTTAAAATATTTATCACTAGCTGCTGTTGACATCACCGCCATATTCTCACCTTCACCAACAACGCCAAGTCCCTGATTATTATGAGTGGGAGGTTTTTTGCAAGTAGCCATCTTCTCATTCTCTTCACTTATTTTGTCATGCATCTTTTTAACAGCTCAAGTATGTATATACTAATGACACAATTAATTATTTTATGACTAATATAGTTTTTATTTAATGTCAAAGTATTAAAATTTGTGAAAGATTAAATAAAAAAACTGTTTTAATTATTTTTTATGTTCAGTAATATATTCTTTTCCATCACTATAGCAATCCAATGTTTTACCAACTACTTCAAAATATAAACCTGAAGTACGAGGTTTTGTCGGAATAACCTCTAAAACTGTTTGAGATATTAAGTATGCTGTACCCTCTAAAGAATCGCCAAAAGGAGTAAACGCTTGTAATGGACGTATTGGTTGTAAATTAAAGGGTGGTGATGATGGTGCTGATGATGACGTATAACTGGTAGAAGGTTGATGGTGTTGTTGCTCTTGTTCCTGCTGATTTTGATGATAATGGTGATGATAATGGCTATGATATTGTTGTCATTGTTGCTGTTGTTGTTTTTGTCTATATTGGCGATCCAAACTTTTTTTAGTAAAATTGTACAAAAATTATTAAAATAATAAAAAAATATATACATATTTTAAAACAAAAAAACACTTACCATATCTGCCACTGAGTATAAGGGTCAAACAACAAGCTCTTTTGATACTATTTTTAGTAAAAAATAACAAAAAATAATTCTTTTTTTATTTATAGAGGGGATAAAAAATACTTACACTGTTCACAAGCCAAGGCAAGATACTCTAAACCATTAGAAACAGGCAGTGATGACAACGGTGGTGATGATAAAGCTAGTAATGGCATCAAAGGACTACCTCCCCTCTCTACGCCATAACGTGTTTGATCGTATAACGATGGGTTAATTTGCGCCATCTAGATATTTTTTAAGTAAAAAATTATTTTAAAAAATTAGCTTTTATTTTGGCGGTAAAATTCAAAAAAATAAAAAAGTAACTTACGATGATAAATGAACTCTATAATAAATAATTTTTAAAACATTTTTTTTATCTTTTTTATTTTTAAAATTAAAATTTTAAGATGCTTACCACTTTCATATTGTAGCCGTTAAAACACTTGTCGATACTTTTAAAAACGTTTTTTACCAAGTGGTGCAATTCAATTCCCTTCGTATATATATATATTCATTTTTAACTCAACTCCCATCTGTTTATATTCATCACCCAGTTCCCTCTCTTACTTTTCAACTTACAGTAGGCACAATAAGTGAAGGAGCACTAGGTTTTTTCGTATTAAAAAGTAAATTTAAGAAAACAAAATTATGAAAAATATTAAAACAGTACTCTTACATCGTAACTAAACTCACTGCATCGAGAATTAACATTTATAAAATCAGAAAAAAATTTAATTTGAAAACATTCACTTTTTTACTGCAAAAGAAGTGATGGAGCACTTTGTAACACATGCTAACACACCAATCTAACTGTGTGGGAAAAAAGAGACGTCTTTAAAAAAATTATTAAAAAATCCAACAAAATCACTCGGATACAGTCGTTTCACTTTGAATCAGCAATAAGAAATTCAGATTGACCTTAAACAATTTTAAAACCCAAAATATCTTCGCTGTATTAAAAAAAAAAGATGCTGCTTTACAATTACAAAGCATCCTCAATGCTGTGAAATAGGGAAGTGGGAGCATCTTAGTTTGGAGAAACAAAGCTGAAACAAAGTGGAATTCATATCTAGACATTTGGTAGCAGCCACAAATGCAAAGGGACTTTATACGAAATATTATTTTAATTTTTTTACATCCCAAAATCATACAATTTTATATTTTAAAAAGTGCTCCATCACTTTTTTTGCAGTAAGAAAGTGAGTTTTTTCAAATTAAGTTTTTTTCTGATTTTATAACGGTTTTTTCTTAATGCAGTAAGTTTAGTTACGATGTAAGAGTACTATTTTAAAATTTTTCATAATTTTGTTTCCTAAAATTTACTTTTTAATACGAAAAAACCTAGTGCTCCATCACTTATTGTGCCTACTGTAAATATTGCAAACGAAAACATTCACACTACTTTTATAAAACAAAACACCCCCCTCTTACTATTTGAAAAAGGCTTCATGTTACAAATTGCAGCAATTACCAAGTACTTACTTTTTATTTTGACAGACGCTATATAACTGACAGCAGTGTCTTAAAAATAGTGCGCAAGCAGTTACATAAGTTTTGTCGATACAAATATGTAATCTCATTTTTTAATATGAATACGGCAGACAACTTTTTTTCAAAAAGCATGGAACGTTCCATCAACAATAAGATTCCAGATATCGAAATTATTAATGTGGTGCCTTTACATGATATTGACAAAAACATATTACACAACTTCCAAGATATGTTTCAAACATTCAATGTTATTTCAGGTTACTTAAAAGCATGTTTATTAAAAGAATGTGCTACTTGTTTAAATTTGAATGCAAAACGCACTTCAATAGTACATCTATTAAATCATCACTTTAAAATTGACAACAATATTAACAATGATAATACAAACAGTAAGTAATTTTTTTTAATAAAAAACTAAAATTATTTTAAAATTAGAACATTTTTTTCTTTATTTAGTTTACGTATTAAACATGTCAAAATATATTAACGACGGCACCCATTCACAACTAACTTCCAATACAACTCCAATTCAACCTGTTTGAATTGATTAAGCAAGTGTTAACGTCGAAACAGCCACACCAATAAGTAAACTATTTAAAAAATAAAAAATTATTAATAATGAAATAATTTAAAAAATTTTTGTCAATAGATTACCTGCCACCAAGCAATCCTCATGATATTAACCAACTTTTATCAAATCTCACCAACTACGTCAATCGCCAAAATCCTGTTCAAAAAAATATTTTAAATGCTTATTTTAACAAAAAAGAATTAACAGAAAAATTATTCATGGCCACTAGCAAAGGTTATACTTATCCGCAATTTTTCAATAGTTGTATATTTTTTTATAACCGCAATCGTCATGAAAGAAACACATGAAATAGCCAGAGTGCAAGACATGGGCTGGTGGCATCTCCAATTCCAGATCATTGATAAGATGCATTATTGCAAAATTTGCAAGTTGCATTGCCCGCAACTCCGATGAGGAGTATCGAGGAAAAGAAACATAGGCTGGTCATGGTTTTCCCCAGAAAGCTGTGACCCTCCCTCATGCACAAGAGGGGACTGCCAAGTGGCAGGTGAGGATGTCTGCAACAACGTTATTCTTCCCTTTTATATAACAGCACACAAAGTTAAAGTCTTGTAGCTTCTGCGCCCAATGCTGGAGATGCAGATTCTGCAAAGTGGACAATTTAGCACAAACAAGAGCTTATGGTTGGTTTTGATGACAAAGGCCTGGCCAACCAAATGGTGCTGCCAGTGGCAGAAAGCCCAATAGACCACCAAGCATTTTTTTCTATGGTGGAGTAGTTTAACTCACCAGGACGGAGTTTGTGTGAGGCGAACTCTACTGCATATTCTCTGCAGGAGGCTGCATCGCCACTCCTGCAGAGGTTCTCTTGTTGAACTAAAGCCACACCCATAGCAGTAAAACCGCACCTATAGCAATAAGGCCGCACCTATTGCTTGCATCCTGCAGACATTGAATTCTATCAAATACAGTATGATAATACCTACGACTTGGCTCTAAAACCGTTAATCACTGTTAGCAGTGCCATCTGGTACTGGGCCTGCATGTGGTTATAGAATGAAAGCGTATACACGCATGTCTATAGCACTATAGCAATCATTTAAAAGTAATAAAAAAATGAATTTATGTTGTAATAACCCAGGCAGCACAAAAATTGGAATCTACGTAAATTCTACGTAGATTCTGGGTGTGAAGTCTCGTAGATGCCACATAGATCATAACCTTACAAATCTGCGTATAAATGTCACCTAAAATGTAGATAATTCTACGTAGATTATGTTACTGTATTTCTACTACTTTTAACTCTATATTTCTACGTAGAATCTTAGTAGATTCCACTATGTTTTTCTAGTGAAATCTTTGTTGAATCTAAGTAGAAATGTCTACGTGTATTTTTGGTGAATATTATGTGGTGAATATTATTTTTAGTCAATTAACACATGGATTATTAGTTAATAAAGAGAGAAATTAAACAACTAGTTTAATCTATTTCATTTTTTTATTTACAGTTTTACATTTACTTTATTGTTTACAAAATAATTACAAATTTAAACATAAAACATCCAAACTTGCACACATTTAAATAAAAAAAAGTCATATATAAAACACTTGTAAGTTAAAGCAATACATAAACAATGTGATAAGCATAAGCAATACATAAACAATGTACATTTTACAATTTTACATTTACTATATTGTTTACAAAATAATTACAAATTTAAGCTTACATAAAACAAAACTTGCACACATTTAAATAAAAAAAGGTCATATAAATCACTTGTAAGTTGAAGCAATACATAAACAATGCGATATTAGTAATCACAATCTACAATAATATTAAACAATACTAATTCCAAATTCATAAAATAATTTCCATCATTTACCATAGTTTCAAA
>JAAFCF010006680.1:18645064-18658104 GCA_013389785.1 Helicorthomorpha holstii
TCCTCCCCTCACCTTGGACTTCAACTCTTAAAAGTGACTTTTGAGGGTGTCAACCGGCGGTAGGAGGCGTGAATTGGGGAGATGTCTTAAAAAAGTGGGTGTGGTTGGGCGTGTATGTTAATTAAGTTGATAGAAAGAGCTTGACAGAGGTATCAAATTTCATTACACAGTGTAAAATAAGCCGGAAGACATTGCCAAATCACGCATTTTTTAAGAAAAAATCGACAATTAGGCATCAAATTACATGAAATAAGCATCAAATTACATGAAATAGGCATCAAATTACATAACATAGGTGTCAAATTACTGTTTTATAAGATAGAAATGTGAGTAATTGTCAAGGTCACAGTGATGAAATGTGTAAAATTTTCAAGGTCACTGTGACAAAGTGTGTAAAATGATGAATTCAGAGGGGGTGGTGTGACGTCACTATGGGACTTTAACATGGGGAAGTGTGTCCTTTAGGCTCCGCCCTTGTGTCCCTAAGCCCCGCCCCTTTTGGAAATACAGCTCTGTGATTGGTTGAAATCAAAAAAATGGGAGGAACGGAGCTCTGTGATTGGTTCGACTTAGATTGTATCATAACTACTTGTTTGTCAGGATGTGTTATTTAATTTGGTTTGGTTTTTACATGCATCTGTAGTAGTATGAGTCAAAATGACTCATTTTAGTCCTTCTATGTATATTGAGGCATAATTTGTTTTAAAAATTTTAATTTTTTTTATCATTATATTAATGAAATATAGCTTGTTTTAAGAAAAGTCACAAAAAATCAGACTTATACATTAAGTATTTATTGAGATATTCAACTTTAAAAATCAAAATGAGTCAAAATGACTCATGCCGTCCTTCTAGTGGTAATAACGTTTAAAAGTGTTACAACTTTCTCTAAAGAAGTATTTTTTTAAAAGTCAAAAAAATGAATGGCAAATATAATTATACGCCACAAAATGTCGCCGGATCTTCAATCCAGCGTCCGATGTTGACTCAACAATATGCCAAAAAGGATGTCATACCACACCCACCAATTAAGTTTATCGATCTGTCAGCGATATGGAGGGTCAAATTGCTGGCTATAAAATTTTTGGATATAATTGAGGTTTAAAAGTCTATACCTACCAGCAATGGAAATTCTTAAAATTAAGAGCGCTGGAACGTGTCTTCAATTCTGCCACTTCTATGGGTGATGTTGTGCCCTGTCAAAGCGGATGGTGTACAGGCCTAAATTTTACCAAGAAAGCTGGGTACAATTAAAGTAACTGATACCCTTGATCAACCAAGCTTTTGCAATGCTGGATCCTAATGAAAACAAAAGCGGACCATGTACAGCACAGGCCATGCAGTCTATATTTACCAACAGTGCCGGCCAAAACGATGAAGAGGAGGAAAATCTGCCAACTTTAAAACCCCAACCAACACAGACAGTTTGCTATGAACCTTTAGATGCTACTACAAATATTAACGAAATCTTATCGGATGCTGACACCACACGTTTGCCAGATGATGATGATGATAAAGGTTATCAAATAGCAGCACCAAAAACCAATCATGATGATAATCGGCAATGTAAGAAAAATTTTAACGGTAAGAAGAAAAGTGCCCCTCCTGTTGCTTGTGTAAAACCATATTTGGTAGAAAAAAAAGGTTTGGTAGATAAACTTATTATATGCTATGGTAAATATCAACCTTTATACGACGATAAACAAGTTTGGAACAATTTAAAAAAAGTACAATTACACGAAGGTTTATTGGACGAAATTCCTACGGATGATAAACAGCTAAAAACTTTAATTATTATTGATGATTTGATGATCGAGTGTCAATCTAATAAATTTATTTCGGATATGTTTAGAAAAGGAAGTCATCCTGACAATATAAGCGTCATTCTTTTTAATCAAAATTTATTTCCTAGAGGTAACGAAAGTTGCACAATTAGTTTGAATACATAATACTTTTTTCTATTCAAAAATCCACGTGACAGCAAACAATGTCGCCATTTTGGTCAACAGGTGGAAGGCATATCAGCCAAAGAATTTGAAGAGGCATATATATATATATGCTACACTTCAGAGATACACCTATTTATTTCTAGATTTTATGCCAACACACCTACCTGAGTAAGGTATCTGAGTAACATTTGACCTGGCAAAGAAACTGTTGCCTATTTAGGAGAAGCTCTCTATCAGGGGTTACTTAACGAAATAAAAGATAAACATCATGCTGCCTAATGTTTTAGATAATGTTTATACGCAAGTTGGCGTTGTTAATGGAGGTAGTAATTCATCCTCAACCGATGTTGATAATGGTGAAATATCGCCCGTTAACCTTAACACATCAACAGGTAGTACAACCAGTACCAATAAAATTATGTTAAATAATAATAACAATGTACAACAACAACAACAAAAAGAACCACAAACATTTAAAAAGTATTTAAAGAATTGCACTACACTATTTGCCTTAGTTGTCACCTTAACATTGAACTGCTTTAATTAGTTGAACGAGAAATAAAATCTCCAAAGTGGCAGAGGACTTAATCAAGAAGAAATTAATCATCTTATAAAACCATCCATTCCTTCGAGTTAGTAAGAGAACAACATAATCAACCCTATGAATTTATAACCCCATACGCCCTACCCTTATGAGCCACAAACAATTATGGTTGCCCATCATTGTCCACATGCAAAACGTCACCTACAAACGAGGAGAAAAAAGAAGAAATCTTCTCAACGATGCCCACAACGATGTAATCTAACCTCTCATTCTCTTCAACCGCTGCTAGCGCCGCTACGCCGCCGTCACCACTGCTGCCAGCAGGGGGTTTTAACTTTGATGAAAGGTGGATCACAACACCATCATTTCCGCTTATCAGCACCCCAACAGGAATTAGAAATATTACGTTTCAAAGATCAACCTGAACAACAGGCCGCTCATTGTCAGCGTTTATCACCAGCCACTGTAGATAAAATGCCAGAATTATGTCTTAATTATCATAACGAATATATGGGTAAAAAAAGGGGTTTAAGTCGTTTACATAAATATGGTGAAATTATTCGACATTTACAAGAATCAAAGTTGTCACATCTTTAGAAACATCAACTAATTTCACAGCATATTGGTCCCTTAATTGGTATTTTAGGTCCTGCCATCAGTAGTTTAGCCTCATCACTTATTCCAACACGTTATTTAAAAAATAAAAAAATGGTATGTAAAATGATGCTTGTGGATGTAGAGGATTACAGAAAATTTCGACAACATTCATCGCAACCCTTAAGAACTTCTGACAACAACCTTAATAATATTTAAAAAAATTAGAGGAAACAACACCGACAAGCACTAATTTACGAAATTTCGTAAACTTTACCGTCAATTTAGGTGGAACACACTCACCCTTAGAACAGATACTTTATAAAACTCAACTACAAATTTCTAAGCTGTTAGGAAAAAATCCAAATTACCTTTACAACATCGCATGCGGCAGTACCACAAACTAGTGGAAACATTTAATCAAATACTCGAACAGTTGCATCAAAACGAACATAATTTAACATCAATAATACCTTCAAAAACAGCAAGTGCAGAGCAACCGCCACTTAACACCACATTTAGCACGCCAGAAAATGCACATCTATCTCCGCCAGCAAATATTTACTCTACAACCCTACTCTCTACTTCCGCAACAACAACAGCAACTTCTCAACAAAAAAAGAAAAAATCCATTGAAATCCTTCTTACACCCATACCTTTACCGTTATCACTGGACAGCCTTGTATCATCGCTACCTTTAGCAGCACCATCAACATCACAATTCACGAAATCAGTATCACCACCCGCTACACATACATGTAGCAAAACTAAACTTAAACAACAACAAAAGAGAAAACAAAAAGGACAAGGACAAAAACCCTTTGTACCTACAAAAAAATGGCTAATTTATAATAATCAGAAATAATATTAAAAAAAAGAAAAAAAGATTTTTTTTGGGGGAATATAATTTTTTTATTTTGTTGATAATATGGATACATATTTTTAATTGTAAAAAAATGATTGATGAGCGTAATTGGATTAATATCGACAAACACAGGGTGGCTACATTTACGCTCCATTTACGCTACCCATTTAACACAACAGCTAAGAGCGCAAACGTACAGGGTTCCTTCATACAGTGTTACACAAAAAGAAGTTGTGACATCACTATGGGACTTTAACATGGAACAATTGTAACAGTAGGCTCCGCCTACTTTTCCACTTAGCTATGCCCACCACCCAATCCAGCTCTCTGATTGGTCAGATTCAAATTTCACACACAAAAGCTCAATGCTGATTGGCCTGGCTTAGGATGTACCCTAACTACTTCTGAAATAGTTAGAGTTCTCCCCAAGAGTTGCATGGAGATACATGCTGCACCCCTTGCTCCTGCTGCCATGGTCTGCTTGACTCTAACTGAACGTTATGGCTTAGATTCATCCTTGAGCATGACTAGTTGCATTTTTGCTATATATATATACAAGGGTTATTCAAAATGTAAGTTCCGTTTTATTATAAAAAATAATTTACGCAATTAAAAACATTTTCGTTAACAGCATTAGATAGATTGAACTCTCCTGAACATTTTCATATAACATACATGCAAATTGGCGCATTGTTGGTGACACAGGACCATTTTCCATGACCCTCTGCACAGCTTTTTGCCTCCGCGGATTTGAACCAGTTAAATTTAAATGTTAACGAGCTTCAAACCAGTTCAAAGCATTTTAGTTGATTTCTGGGAACATGAGTCATCAATTACAGTTGATGTATACTGTGAAAATCTCACTAAATTGAGACCTGTGGTCCAAAATCGATGCCGCCGTCCCGCATAATCCTCCTCACAGCAATGTGCGTCCGCATGCTGCAGCATTAATCAAAAATAAGATTCGAAGAGGGTGAAAAACATTTGCAGAGGGTCACGGAAAATGGTTCTGTGTCACCAAAAATGCGTCGATTTGCATGTATGTTATATGAAAATGTTCAGGAGAGTTCAATCTATCTAATGCCGTTAACGAAAATGTTTTTAATTGCGTAAATTAATTTTTATAATAAAATGGAACTTACTTTTTGAATAACCCTCGTACACAGGGATATCAGAATAAGTCACTACCCCATATGTGCCACCATCTAGTGTTAATTTAACAATATAGATTTTTTAATTAAGTTAAAACAGTCTTGAGTAGCCTTCAAACTCGGTTGAAATTAAATGACAAATATTCAAATTTAAATAATAAAGTTCAACTAAAATCGTTTGGATTTTCTTATGACAAACATAGCCAAAGGAATTTTAATCATTTTTAACCAAAACAATTTAAAACCCTGAAGTCCATTTTACAATGAGTTAATTCCTTTAATAAAAAAAATTGTTTACATTTATTACTCAATTTTGTTTACATTTATAATTTTGTTGATATTTTTGCCAAATTTATTCTTTTTTTTGATTTGAACAAAACTCATGTCTTAATTAAACTGGACATGAATAATTTTGTTGTTAAATTTAAAATAGAATAAAATTAAAAGTACAGATGATTTTCATTAACACAAAGACAAATCTTAGTCCCGTTGACTTCGTGTTAACGAGAATCTACTGTATCTTATTATTTATTAAGGTATCGATATTTTTTATTTATACATTAAAGATTTTTAAAATGTTGGCATTTGGCTAACAAACATTCTTCAACAGTATCGATTTTATTATTAAAAACCAAATAAAAAAGTTAAATTTGGCAAAACTATCAATGATTTTTTAATGTGTTAAATGTCAACAAAATTTAATAATAAATGTAAACAGTTTTTTTTAAAAGGAAGTAATTTCATTGATTTTTTTGTCAAATGGACTTCCGGGTTTAAATTTGTTTTGATTAAAAATGATTAAAATTCCTTTGGCTATGTTTGTAATACGAAATTCCAATCGATTTTTGTTGAACTTTATAATTTAAATTTGAATATTTATCATTTATTTTTAATCGATGACTGTTTTACCTTAATTATAAAATCTATATTTTTAACTTAACACTAGATGGTGGCACATATGGGGTAGTGACTCTTTCTGATATCCCTGTATATGGAGCTACCTCTCTCCTAGTCTTTAGCTTTCATTTGTAAATTGAATAAGCTGTTGTATAATAAATATTAAACCTTGTTTCGTTTGCAATTCAAGTTTGCTGTTTGTTTATTTTGCTTATCAGTGGTTAGAATATTTATTTTAGAACCCAATGGTACTTGAGCACAACACACTCAGACCTAGTCTGAGGAAGTGGGTCTCCATGTGGAGTCTCTGGCAAGGGTTTGATGTCTTGTGCAGCAATCATACTAGCTGAGAGCAAAACCATCCTTTTCAGGGCTAATCCCTATAGGGAGGCACTACCATTAACTTGGCACCTTCCTTATTACTTAACTGACTTGTTGGCATTCCTAACCTGAAGAGCTGCATACAGTAAGTCTCTTAATTGAGCACTAAATAAGGTAACTGACGGGGCCAGTTTTCCCCTGGAATATTCAATTTCTTTGTCAGAATCTGATGAGAATTCTCAGTCTGGTTTGTCAGATCTCTTGACCATCTTCCTGAATACAGGTGCGATCACCCCAACAGTTCGCCAGTAGAGTTGACTTTCGGACTATATTAATAACAGTAACTAGAACAAAGGAGATCAAATAAGTCTCTTGTGTGTATTTAAGAAGTCTGTCTTCAACTAGGCCCGTCCAGCCACTGAGTCTGACTATAAACTATTGGTTACACCAACATGGTAAAAAGACTTGGTGTCACAACTCAAAGCCAGCAACCATTAGGCCAGTCCAGCTCAGTGTGCCTGACTTTGTTTATACATCTTGCAATTAAGTAGCTTGACACCAGGTAGCACTAGTTTCACATAGTTTGAGTGCATGGTTGACAGCTGACAATTGGTAGAAGAGTTGTTTGAGATTTATCTAATTCTGTTTTTAAGCCATCAGGTAGTTGCCGCATGCAGTTGAATGCCAAACAGTGTTCACCAAAATATCTTTGAACTAACAAGTTGTAGCAGAGCATAATTGTGATCTACTAACCTCTGAACATGCTTACAACTCTAATCTATTGGCAAATATTGCCTCACCATAGTGTCTTGCAGAGCCTAGCAGCAGTTATTAGCTATGGCGTTTGCAGGAGAGCAAGGTCCTGGAGGTCCCAGGTTTCCTAAATTGAACAGTCACAATTATGATATGTGGAAGCATAACATCACTTTTCTACATGCTTGTGGCTTAGATCGATTTGCATTGAGAACCGCGCCAGAACTCCTTGCTGACGCCACTAGATTTGATATTGAAAAACGGTATAAGCAGGAAGGCGAAGCCTTAGCTGACATTATCTTTAACATGGAACCCATGTTTGCATCGACAGTATGCTGTTTTCCTATGGCAGCAGGTTTGTGAAAGCGCCTTTGCAAAACATATGAAGCTCCAACCCATCTTTGCACCATGCAGTTGAACGAACGTTTATGAACCATGCAGTAGGAGCCTGGTGAACAGATGACCAACTGGGTTTTGAGAGTATTGAACGTGGTTGACAACCTGGCAGGTGTTACACATATAATCAACCCTGTCTTCATCGGGTACAACTTTTTGGATAGTGTACCAGACTCTTATGATCAGGTAGTGCAGCAAATGTGCACGCTATCAGACTAACATTTCACGTCGCAGACAATAGAGAAAGCTCTCGCTAATGATCAGCTCCATCAATGGCACAAAAAGAAAGAAAGTTCCAACCTGGGCACTGCAGACGCTGTTGTGGACCATCCAAAAGCTGAGAAGGTTAAATCATTTGTATGCGGTGTGGGGAACCAAGACACCAATTGTCAGATTGCACTGCACCATCGCCCAAAGAGCATAGCCTGGGTCCTCAAAGTTGAGCCAGAACTGGGCCACAACGACAATCCTCAGCAGCCACAGACAAAGGCAGATCTGAGACGGGTGATAACAAAGATTATTATGATTTTCTGATGATCAATCTTGTGAGTGTTCCAGTGACATTTGCTACAGGCAGTAACAGTGTATAGCTGGTGGACTCAGGGGCCAGTGTTCATTTCTGTAACAACCACAAACTGTTTACCACGTTTGAGCCAGTGGAGGACTACGCAAAGATGACGGCTGCCGAATCTTGAATGGCCATTAAAAGATATGGTACTGTTATTATGGAAGTTGCTAACATCCGAGTCACCCTCCATGATGTGTGCTACACACCTGATGCTAAAGTTATCTTAATCTCTGGAATGAGGCTTAATAAACGTGGGTTTAGACAAGTCACTGAAAAGGGCCATCACTACATTTATAATCTATCTGAAACTTTGGCATTTATCGCCCCAATGATTAATAACTTTTACACTGTGCCAGTCAATAAGGGAGCATTTGCTGATGTTAAATCCCTTAATGAGTTGTCCATGAATAGTGATGAAGTCCAGATACATGCATCATCACCAGCCACAACAGTCAAGAAAGTCACCTTTGCTGAGGTGTTGAAGACCAATATAAGGTGCGTCTCATAAGTATAGCCACACCATCAAAACATCAATTTTTGAAAAAGTGGTTACTAATATGACATTTCCAATTTTTTCCAACACTTCTTAATTCATTACAATTATTTTGTATATTTGGAAAAGCTTATAAATTAAAAAATATTTTTTTAAAAAAATAAAAACGAAAAAACACAAAAATCAAGTGTCTCATAAGTATAGCCACACTAGCATTAAATTTAAATATTTTTTTAAAAAAGGCTAATTAAACAGTTAGAAACATTAATAGAAAGTTAATTAATTAATAATTGCTAATGTAGACCATCATTAGCTGCTTTAAAATTACACAAGTGACCAAAACTACACGCCAAAAGGCTATTATCTGAATAACTATGAAAAATGGCAAAATAACCACAATGAATGAAGCCAGAATTTTTATCCAGAGTTTAAAAGAAGAAATGTCATCACTGCCAACTGTAACAAGTAAGCCAGATACTGGAGTTTCAAAAGACACAGTTGCTTGGGTGGTTAAACCATCAGAAACACTTTTTTAGCCGATCTTTTTTAGTCCTGGTGATTGGACACACTATTAGCATGACATCAGAGCTGAAACAAAGCACTTTTCTAGGCAACAGCAAAGTGGTGGCTCACTTATGGTTTGGGTGCTTTAAAAGCAATGGGTTTGTTGAACTCTGTTGTTTTCTGAAACCTCAATGCCTGACCAACTTATTACTGTTCATTGTGATAAAGTTCCTCTGGTTAAACTTTGGATAACAGCTCATTTTTGTCTTGGAGTAAGCTTATTTGGGTTCTCCAGGTCGTTTTATTGTATCGTATTTTGGTCCTAAGTTAAGATAATTAATCGAAACTCGGATTAAACGATTAATAGCTTTAGCTTTAGTTGTTATAAAAGTTCTGGCTACATTCATTGTGGTTATTTTGCCATTTTTCATAGTTATTCAGATGTTAGCCTTTTGGCATGATGTTTTGGTCACTTGTGTAATTTTAAAACAGTTAATGATGGTCTACATTAGCAATTATTAATAAATTAACTTTCTATTAATGTTTCTAACTGTTTAATTAGCCTTTTTTAAAAAATATTTAAATTTAATGCTAGTGTGGCTATACTTATGAGACACTTGATTTTTGTGTATTTTTGTTTTTATTTTTTTAAAAAAATATTATTTAATTTATAAGCTTTTCCAAATATACAAAGTAATTGTAATGAATTAAGAAGTGTTGGAAAAAATTGCCAATGCCATATTAGTAACCAATTTTTCAAAAATTGATGTTTTGATGGTGTGGCTATACTTATGAGATGCACCTTAACTGACAGCACCAAATCCAAGCAGTCACCAGTGAGGCAAGAAGTGAAGAGAACAACTTCTCCATGGGCTAGGTTTTCATACCATATGAATGAACAGAGCAATAACGAATCATTGCCTACAGCCATGAGAACCAAGTCGCAACCACAACAGTCCAAGTATTAACTATGGCACACATGCTATGGCCATATTCACCAGAAAACAATTGAGTGGTTATCATCAAGACATCTTGTAAGGGGTATTCCAGTTGGTTTATTGCCACTTCCAGCAGAGACTGGAAAGTCTGTTCATGGGCAAAGGCCAAATGTCTGCTCCAGTTGCCTGTAAAAGGGCCATTGACAAAACACCTGCTTGAACTGATCCATATGCACCTGTGGGGTCCATCACCGATAGAAGCACCTGGAAAGAAGCAGTATTTGCTTTTCATCATAGATGACTTTTTGTGGTTCACTACAGTGTTCCTGTTAAGCTGAAAACACCAAGCCTCTGACACATTCAAGGAAAACCAGTAAAGAGTCAAGCACCAGTTGTAACGGCAAAAATTCAACAATTCAACAATTCAATTGTTCTAACGAATTTGAACAGTACCTGAAGTCTGAGGGCATTGAGTACCAGCATATGAATGTGTATTCGCCTCAACAGAATGGTGTAGCTGAGCGGTTTAACCATACCATTCTCAACGAAATATGTGCCATGCTGATGCATGCCCAGCTCTTTCATCAGTTTTTGAGTGAAGCTTTACAAGCTGCAGTCTACTTATGCAACCTAACACTGAATGTGCATAATGAAGATGGTACCCCGTATGAACTATGGAATGATAGAGTACTTGCAGTAAAGTATTTACTAGTCTTCAGGTGTTGCGCATATGTTTATCGACCATCCACGATGCATAATAAGCTAAAAGCTACAGTGCATGGGTATTTTCATGGGCTATTCAGCTTGAACGCATGGATATCGCATATAGATATCAGAGGCTAATGAGTATTTGGAATCATCATCAGTTACCTTTGATGAGACTGTTTCCTGGAGCTTGAGGGTGTCAAAATGCTTCACCAACCTTGGGGGTTTCAATCAGAGTGACTATATTAATTCCACCTCATCCTCCTTTGATGAAAGTAATGATAATAATAATTCTGGTCTTCTACATGACACTTTATTTGAGTACATGTCTCATTGTGATGTTGAGAGTCCAGTACCATTCTCCAATGAAAGCAATGGCATAAAACAGGAACACTTCATCAATGTTGTCACTGAGACCACGAGTGGTGATGAACGTCTACCGCAGGCCACCATGACGTTAAACGCAGATCATCAAGCTGATACTCCGCCACATAGAGGGTTATTATGTCACTGGTTCTTTAAACCAGATCGACAAGGTTATCACTGTGTCTACTATGTAAGGACAGATGTAACCAGTATCAATCTATGGTCACACACCGATGTCTTAAACTATTTTCACATAAATCACATCAGGTATTTTCCGGAAGCTTTTGACTTCCATTGGGAATGCCAGCCCATCTAGTCTGATGAATTTGAGTCTTTACCATCTTTGCCAGAACCAGAGGGTCTTGCTGAATGTCAGATTGATATGTCTGCACTTTCCCTGCATGATGATGATGTTGGTGACAAAGAACAATGACTACTAGCTATGAGCCGCACTGGATCAAGTCAAGCTGCACTGGTTGCAAACGCAGAAATGATCCAAAATAATACTGAAGCCTTCAACTACTGGAAAACGTCTATGGTTAGAGGTTGGCTTAAATTAAGCTCAGTAGTGCCTGCTCTGAAAATTGGGACTGAGTCTGATCCTACATCTACTCCAGTATTGTTTACACCAGCCATTGCAGTAGTACCCCCAATTACAAGTCAGGATCCTATTCTCAAATTGGATTAGATCAAAAGACAACATATAGGAAATCGCTCAAGTCCAAGGAAACAGAGAACCCTCAGTAGCTGAGTCATCATCCGCACCATTCTACAAGGTTGCACCAGCCCCTGTAGAAACTGGCTCACTTTTTGCTGACATGTCTAAATCAGCTATAGCTCCTAACCCCATGAGGGAAATGTGGACTACTATGACCAAGAAGGGAGAATTGTTGCCAGAAGTCAATTTACTACAAATGGACCCATCCAGAGTGGTGGCCACTTTGGTTCCAGCAAAGAAGCCTCAATATACGGCAGACTGGCTGTGATACAAAATGCTGGCAAGATGTCAATAGATGAGATTTGAATTCAACAAACAACGAAGCTGTTTGTGGCCAAAAATGGCCTTAAGCAACATAGATCTCCAGAAACATCACACACTTCATGAACTCATACCCACACCTGATCCCAACAAAAAGAGAAAGGTTGACATGTACTCCCCCTACCAATAAGGTTGGATAAGTCGGTGTCTTAAAGACAGAAATTCAGATGAAAACTTTGTGCCACGCTCCAGCAGGAGAAAAGTGGTGGCCAAAAAAACAAGGGTTCATCACAAACTCGCACTCCTTTGCAGTATCATGAGTACTGATTAAAAGTTCCGTCTTTTCCACCTGACTTCCACATTAACCTAAGAAATGGACTGTTGTTTCACCCTTGACATAATAGAGAAAAGGCTCCTGGTTTGTATCAACTGTCCTTCTGTAAAGAATTGGTTCCTTAGTAAGATATCTTCAATAAAGCTCAAAGAAATGAACTAGATAGTCTCCACGAGCAATTCTGTAATGTGACTAGTATGGATTGCCAGGAGCATTATCACTGCACCTGTACCAATGTATACACCGAGTGCTTGTGTGCTTGCAACCTGAGAAAACGTTGTGTTAAAGTGCCCATCCCCACTTGTCCAGACCCGGGTAGTGCAAGAAAGGCAGCAAACGCAGCTGCAGCAGCTGAAGAGGCTCAGTTTACTTCCTAAGACTATGAGGATGATGCAGATCCTCCCATAATCAAAGAACATTAAGGTGGCCAAGTCACCTTATCGTCTCTTTTACAGAATGCAGACAGAAGCTTAGTTAATGTTTAAAATTTCATGTAATAAAGTATTTTGTTAACTACTCATTGCTTCTTTTTGTAAGTATCAATTTTCCACAGTAAAACTCCATCATTAAGGAACATGGAAACTCAAAGGAAGAAATTATGAAACAATTTATTTTACAAGTGAAATCAGCTGGTAAATCATACTGGTAAAACAGTTTGTATATCATACTGGTAAAACAGTTTG
>JAAFCF010006680.1:18660786-18671850 GCA_013389785.1 Helicorthomorpha holstii
GGGCATGAAAGACTGGGGCATGAAAGACTGGGGCATGAAAGACTGGGACATAAAAGACTGGGGCATAAAAGACTGGGGCATGAAAGACTGGGGCATGAAAGACTAATAGAATTGCTAATAACTTAAATCAGCTTACACTTCCAATGTTGGTTACATTATTGCGCACTATCAATCCTCATGTTTCTAACATTAAGACATCTTTGGAAAGATTAAATAAAATTCCTGCTGAATGTAAATGTAACATTTCACTTAGACTCAATGCTGATCATAACTTAGACATGCGGAGATTTAATCTTCCTACAAATGACTGTAAAGACGTTTTACTGTTAATGCCAGAAGAAAGTAAAGGTAACCAGGATATAATTATTCAGTACAAAAGTGGGACATTGCAATGCATTAACCAAAAAAACTAACAATATGATCCTTTATGTTACCCAATACTTTTTCCATATGGAATGTTTGGTTGGTCAGTTGAAGTAAATGAAAATCGTGTTAAGGAAGCGACATCAATTCCTAAATTGACCTGTTGTCAATATTATAATTATATGTTTCATTTTCAGCAAATAACTAGTGACTTGTTTGGTTTGGTAAACTATTACAGCAGTTTATAGTAGATTGTAGGGCAAAAACTGAACAACTAAAACTTGATTTTTATAACTTTTAACAGCAACAACTTAGAGCTGATTTGTACAATGGTGTTGTAGATGTGTGATGATACCATGAATAATATTGGAAGAGTAATTATGCCTTCAAATGCCATTGGTTCAAATCATTGGATGTATGAAAAGTATCAGAATGCCATGTTGATTGTTAAAACTTATGGAAAACCAGATCTATTTATCACATTCACTACTAATCCATGTTAAAAAGAAATTGAAGAAAATCTTTTGCCAATATATAACAATAACAATGAAATTATTGGTCAGCAGTAAGCATATGAAAGACCTGATTTAGTTAACCGTGTTTTTGTTTGCAAGCTAAAACAACTTCAAAATGACATTAGAAAGATGATCTTTGCCAATGTGATAGCTGCCACATCAGTAACTGAGTATCAAAAAAGAGGTTTAGCCTATTGACACATGATATTTTGGTTAGATCCAGAAGACAAGCCTTGAACACCTGAAGATACTGATAAGTTCATTTGTGCTGAAATACCTGATGCAACTGATGAACAGCTATGATACAATCACAAGATGTATGATTCATCGCCCATGTGGTGACCATAATGTGTCGTCTCCATGTATGGCACCAGATAAGAATGGGGTTGTTAGTTGTACAAAAAACTATTTAAAACCTTACCAGACTGAGACACTAATTAACTCTGATGAATACCATCTTTCTTGTCGATGCATTTCTAAACCTATTACACGCAATGGCTTGACAATTGATAACAGATGGGTAGTACCTTACAACAAATTTCTATCAAGAAAGTATGATGCATATATAAATGTTGAAATCTGTATGTCAAATCAAGCAATTAAATATGTTGTCAAAATATTCATAAAGCATATATAAAAAATCTTTACTTGAAATTGATAACAATGAAATTAAGCTCTACTTGGAAACTTGAACACTTACAAGTCACGAATCCCACTGGAGATTATCAGAATTTCCTTTAATTGAACTTAATCTTACAATAGTTCTTTTAGACATTCATTTGGAATATCAGCAAATTGTTACCTTCAATCCAGAACATCCCATAATCCCTAGAGGTATTACAAAATTAACAGCTTTTTTTTAATACAACCGCTTGCATGCTGACAGTATAGATATTCTGTACATTGATTTTCCTAAATATTTTACTTGGAAAACAGTTCTAAAAAATGGACAAAGCATTTCACTAATACTTATGCAATTGGTAGAATGCACAATGTCTCAATACGTGATGAAGAACATTTCTACTTAAGAGTATTATTAACTCAACGTTCTAGCGCTACATCATTTGAAGATCTAAGAACAGTTAATGGTACCACTTATACTACATTTAAAGAAACAGCCAAAATTTTGGGATACTTAGAAGATGACTCAATTTGGAAAGAAACTTTAAATGATGCTTCTGTTCATAAATTGTTGGAATTTGGGTTCCACAATTTGTGTAATTTGAGTATTGCAATTACATAATTGAGTATTGAGTAGTCTGGAAAGTTCTGGATCTGAAATGTTCTGGAATATGAATGTTCTGGACTATGAATGTTCCAGACACAGTCAGAAGTATAAAAAGGCTGCATTTTCAGCTGGGTATATACACACACTGTATTTAGACCACTTTCAGTTTTGTAATTGTAAATCACTCTGCCATTAAGTGGCCAATTATGATTACAGTTATTTAATTAAGTATAAAATTTCGTCTTAAGTTTTTTCAAGACAAATGTTTACTACATTTTGGTCAACACTTCTTCATAAATTACCATTCATTATTGTTTATTGTAATCCTATTAATGTTCAAGCTCTTTGGAACCATTTCAGATTGCAAATGATTGAAGATTTTGTATATGAATTAACGAATGTGCATACATCTCCACAAGATGTTGAAAGAATTTCAAATGTTAGTGCATTAAAAGCTACTGAACATATGATTAAAGAGTTGAATTCTACAATGTCTTTGGAAGCAATCCATACCTTTGTAACACAAGAAGAGTTGCATCAACACAGACAACTTCTACCTACACTGCATCATATGATTCAATCACTTTTGTTATTTGAAGATAGACCAACCGCTGAAGAAAATGGTTTGTATAGTACTGAAGTTGCAAATAATGTTCCAAAACTTTACATTGATCAACTTGCCATTTACAATGAAGTTATGCATTCTATCAATAACAATCACTATCAATTCTATCAATATCACTTTGCAACATCACTAAACAATCATCTAAAGCCAAAGTCACAATCAAAACTACTATGTTCATTATAAACCCTTCATTATTTACCCCACTTATTAGTGGTATAATTAATTTGTTTATTTTCAGCATTGTAATCAACTTACTTCATTAAAGCTCCACCATCAATGTATCGTTGGATCACTGGGGATTAACCCAATTATACTTACTAAATTACTCACTAGTAGTTAAGGCACGATTTCCGCCATCCTAATTAGGGTTCCCCCTTTCAACACGCAGTTTGAATTTAGCCAATGAGATGGCATAAAATTTAAAATTGGCCAATCTTCAAAGGGCAATAAAAAATGGGAGGTTACGGGCATGTCCAATAGCTTTTAGCATAATATTTTGTGATAATTGTAGAAATTATCTAAAAAGCATAAAAGTGCTTTCAGAAAGGCCCCACCCATGTGCATTCAGTATCAAATGCAGCAGAAAATCAAAGCGAAAATCAAAATTAAAGGAAATCAAAAAAGATAAATAAAATTAAAAAAAAGATGAGATAAAAGAAAATTAGGAAAAATAAATAAAGATAAAAACGATAAGAAAATAGGTAAAAATAAAGCAGAAATAAAAAAGAAATGAAGAGGTACATGTTAGTTCAGAGTAACATTTGTGAACACTGGTTGGTGTACAACTACGTGCAGCAACTACCAGTTGGCTTGAAGACAGAATTAGACAATTTTCTAAACAACTCTGCTACCAATTGTCAGCTGTCAACCATGCATTTAGACTATGGAAGTCTGGTGCTACCTGGTGTCAAGCTATTTAATTGCAAGATGTATAAACAAAGTCAGGCACACCGGGCTGGACTGGCCTAATGGTTGCTAGCTTTGATTAGTGACACCAAGTCTTTTCCTCCATGGCCATGGCCCATTTGTCTGCAATATGGACACAAAACAATGGCAGGTTACCATAGGTGAATGCATTGGAAAAGTGTGCAATATGCAGGCAACACTTATGAGTGAGTTTGCAAATAAGGAGTGGGAAACTAAGAAAAATGATAATGAGAGTTCAGATCACACAACTTGCGAGAAGAATTTAAAGTATAGCAAAGATTTTGTAAGCTGAGTGAAAGGCTTCATGAGAACGTTTGCAGCTGAGGTGACTGACTAACTGAAATCATTCCGGGCATAACACTCTTGAACATGGTGGTAATGGATGTCGATGTGCTTGGTCCAATCATTCTCGATAAGAGGTTTTGGCATACTGCCAGGCTGCTTGGTTGTCACAAGACAAGATAGGCAAACCATTCACAGTTTCAGCCAATAGTGACAAATTGATCACACAAGAAAGCCAAGGATTTCTTTCACCAGAGACATGACCATAAATTCTTCCTCTATTGTGCTGAAGGAGACGGATTTCTGCTTCTAGGACTTCCAACTGATTACACCAGCACCCAAGAAGACAATGAAGGCAAAAAACCAACTTCTGTCAATTAGTGATGATGCCCAACTTGCATCCATGAATGTAGACAGTCTGTTGCTGAGATAAGCTGGAAGATCATGGTAGATGCACAACTGGTGACTTCCAGGTAACAGGCAACACGAGTAGTTATAATACAATACAAGTTGAACCAATTACAGAGCTGCATTCCTCCTTATTTTTTATTTCAACTAAACACAGAGCAGTATTACAAAAAAGGGCAGGGCTTAGAGATACATGGGTGGAGCCTATTTGGCACATTTCCCCATGTTAAAGTCCCATAATGACATTACACCACAAAGCGCAGAATTAAAAAATCCCATTAATATCGCTTTTATAAATTGTAAACGTTAATTATTGTTAGACACCATAATTAACAATCAAAATTCCAATGAAAATTTTAGCTTGACTTCTGGAAATATTCGATTATCGCTTATAAAGACGCGTATGCCGCCACATGGTGGATCTAAAGGGGGAATTAGAAATGTTACAGAAAAGATACGTGAATAATGTGTGTTACTGGATTAGAAATAGAAAGTGCAGTAATGCTATTGATTTTATTGAAAATAAAGATGTTATGTGTGGCACTAGAGCCATAGTGGTTGAATAAAAGATAGAAAAATGAAATATGATATTAATTATCAAAGTATGCGGGCTCAAAAATTATGTTGTCAAGCAGGTGTGAATATGTTGGAGGCATGTGGATTGCAGGAAATTAAACATTTTGCTGATTATTTGAAATAAGAATATCAAATATATGTGGTGGAATTCAGTCAAGATTTTAGGGTGATTTTTACCACCAATAATTCACAAGATTATGAAAGGTAGAAGAAAGTGAAATTTTGAATATGGTTGTTGTTAGATAATGACCATTACGATTGCATTGTCAATATAGTTTTCTTGTATGGTGAGAGAGATTTTGGCATTTTATGTTTAAAGGGGGTTAGTGGAAATCATTGTTGTATCAGAAGTTGTTTAGCCTGTAAAAGTTTGCAGTGTAAAGATTTTAAAGTTATGCTACATCATCCTTCGCTAAAATGCCAGGCATATATTGGATATTTCTATGGACAAATGTGTTTTGAGCAGCATGTAAATAATGAAACATGCCAAGCAGTAAAATATTGTAAAATTTGTTGGACATCTTTTTCTTTTCAGCTGACATCACACGTGTTTTACTAGAAAGTGTCAAAATTGTAAAAAATGCAGCCTTTTGAGCATTTATGTTTAATACAAAATATGATCATTTAAGAAAAGATAGATTAGGTATACCAAGGCCCTTACCGCTCATGTGTGGGATTTTGATTACAAGTTTTTAGTGAAGCAGGAAGATAATTTGCATCAACCAAATTTGGTTATTGTGCAGTCTGAAGATGATCAGGAGGTAAAAATATTTAAGGCAGGCCAGGATACAAATGATGATATTTGTCAATGGATATTTGGTTATCTGGCCAATGATTTAAATAAGCATAATGTTGTTAGTCATTACGGAAAAGGGTACGATCATCATTTGGTGTTACAATGACTGTTTAAAAATAATAAATCCTTATATTATTTGGAGTGGTCAAAAAATTATTAGCATGAAATTAGATAACCTTTATTTTATAGATTTGCATAATTTTTTACAGGTGCCATTGGCTGCTTTACCTAACACTTTTAATCTGAAAGACCTTAAAAAAGGTTATTTTTCTCATTTGTTCAATCAAGTTGAATATTAAAATTATGTAGGAGAGAGGCCAACTTAGAATTTATATGAGCCTCACATGAAAAAGATGGCACAAGAACATCAGATGTTAATAGAATGGCATAAGCAGCAAATGCATAATATTTTTTATTTAAAGGAGCATAAAGAATATTGTTCATCAGATGTGGTGATTTTGCATCAGGCTTGTAATGAATTCCGGAATATGACTTGCAAAATGTTTGACATGGATCCCTTTTTGCATGCTGTGACTTTGCCATCATATTGTAAAAAAGTTTATTTGGCTCATTATATGCCTTTAAATAGCATTGGAATAATACCACCCTTCACTGGTTATTATTCTTCTACAAAATGCTACTGAAAAAAGCTATTAAGTGGTTAGATTGGATTGGTCAATCTAAAGAAATCGATGTACAACACGCTTTGAATGGAGGCAAAAAATGTTTTAGTAAGATGTATGTGGATGGGTGGGGCAAAAACAATGGTGTGACATATGTATTTAAGGGTTGTTATTTTCATGGTTGCCCCCACTGTTTCAAACCTGACACTTTTAAACGAGTGAATAATTGCACTATGCAACAGTTATTTAACAGAACCTTTGCACAGGTGGAAAAAGACATAGATTTTATGGAGAATGCACAGCTCCTACTCGCTTATACTACAATCCAAAAAAGGTGGAGCAACTAATGTATGTGGATTATGTCAGTTAATACCTTACCATTAACAAGTATAATATTATGCCAGTAAGACATCTAAAGATTTTGCATTCAGCTTTTTATGAAGGGGGTGGCAAATATTTTGGTATGGTAAAGTGTGTGGTGGTTCCACCTGGCAAATCATCCTGTGCTACCTTATAGGTGTAAAAATATGCTAATGTTTCCTCTGTGCAGTTTGTGTTGTATTCAAAATCCTTCAGACAGTAAATGTATGCATTTTTATTTTTCCAGAGCCATAAGTGGCATGTGGACTACTGTAGAAGTAGATCAGGCAGTTAAATGCAGATATCAGGTGATTAAAGTTTAAGAAGTTTAGCAGTATGAAAAGCGAATAAAGGGTTTGTTTGCCAATTATGTCAATGCTCTGCTAAAACTTAAGCAAGAGTCTTCAGGTTGGCCTGCTTGGGTGCGCAGTGATGAAGATAAATTGAAATGTGGCTAAATACCAGCAGGTGCATATTACTAAAAAATGTGAAAAAAATGTAGGCAAAAAAGCCATAGCAAAAGTTTGTTTAAATTCATTGTGGGAAAAATTTGTTTAGCAAGAATATTTACCGGTTACCAAGGTGATTGGCACCTCTAGAGAGTTAGTTGAGCTTTTAAATAGTGATGATAAAGTAGTAAATGATGCTAAGTTAGTGAATAAATAAAAATGCTGGTGATCTATAAATGTTTGGTGGAAGTGTTGGGTAAAACTACTTTGATTATTGTGGCATATACTACCGTTTCTGCAAGATTAAGGTTGGAAACTCTGTTGGATTTAGTGGGTGAAAATTCATTGTACATGGATACCAATAGTTTAATATATGTTGTGCCAATGTGAAGTCAAGATTCTTTAAAGGGTATAATTGGTAAAAATTTGGGCTAATTAACCGATGAATATGCTCAAGAAAAGAGGAAGTTTATATAACAGAATTTGTATGTGGAGGACCAAAAACTTATGGTTATAAATTGAGTAATGGAGAGGAAGTGTGGAAGGTGAGAGGTATAAACATGAACTTTAGGACTAATACGGTTATTAATTATCAGATTATTAAAAGTATGATATGTCAAAAAATAACATCCTCACTATTGTTATTATCATTATCTCCATTGGCTGACAATAGTACTGATAATTCCTTAACAAATAGAGTAAAAGTTCAGCAGTTTAATATTAAAAGATGCAAATATACTGGTAATTTAAAAAATCAAGTATGCAATAAAATATATCAGATTGTATTTGATAAGGCCTATTTAGATAATCAATAAAAAGCTTGGCCTTTTGGATATTAAAAATATATATGAATGATGGCAAAATGATGACGCAACAAGTACCTTCTGCTGATAAAAAACAATACGTTGGTGATTATCGATGATCTAAAGTTAGATTGTCAATACAATCAATTGATTTCTGACATGTTCACTAAATTCAGTCATCATGACATATTAACATAATTTTATTCAATCAAAATTTATTTCCACATGGCAACAAAAGTCGCACCATCAGCTTAAATACCAATTATTTATTTCTATTTAAAAGTCTACATGACAGCAAACAATGTTGACATTTTAACCAACAGGTGGAAGGCATATTGGCAAAAGAATTTGAAAAGGCAAATATAGATGCCACTTGCCAGGGATACAGCTATTTGTTTTTGGATTTCATGCCTAACACACCTAGCTGCGTGAGATATCTGAGTAAAATTTAACTGGTGAAGAAACTGTAGCTTATTTAGAAGAAACCACTTATCGGCATATACAGAGTGAAAAAGAAAAACAAGTCACTTACAAATTAAATGTTTACTCCATCATCGCCCATCATGATGCAGCCCAGTATTTTAGAAAACAGTTACTCTCCAGCCGAAGGTAGTATTAGCAGTGGCAGTACCAGTAATACCTCCACAACTTCACCCACTCTTACTACCGCCCCCACTGCGTCCACCATCACAACCACCACTTCTTTTCTTCCTCTAAATGGCAACAAGTTTAATAAAGTAACTTTTATAAAGTATTTAAAGTATTGCACCATCACTTTTGCCTTATTAGTCACCTTCATGTTGGAGTTTTTATTTCTCATTCAAATAATTCAAGCTACTTAAAATGACGGATATCTTAATAAATGTGAAATTAAAAAAAAATCGAGCATTCCTTAGAATTGGTATGCCAACAATATCAACAACCTCATTAATTTATTACCTCCTATGCACTTTAATAAACCCACCTAACTATGCCTGTGCATCACAACAAGAAGGTGATTGCAAAATATCCTCCTTGTCATCAACGCCAATTGAGAAAATTGAGTTAATCACCCCCACCAACACCATCACCCACCACTGCTTGGCCACTTGTGGAAAGAGGACCAGTTGGATGTCGCCAGTTACCCCCTTCACTTCCTTGCCGCATGAAGGGGGATGCCGCACCACAGCCCCTCAACGCATTTTGCCACCCCCACTCCTCCAAGAACTGAAAATTTTATGCCACTTGAAAGCATTACCTACTAAAAAAGCCACTTATTGTCAACATTTAACCCCTGCTGCCATAGATAATGTCTGAATACTGTCTAAATTATCGCAATGAATATGCAGGTAAAAAAGGTTTAAAGGCTTTGTATAAATATGAGGAAGTTATTTGCTGTTTGTCACTTCCTAACATGTCACAACCAGTCAAACATCAACTTATGTCACAGCATGGAGGATTTATTGGTCCACTATTAACTATTCTAGCTCCAGCCATTTCAGGATTAGCCACAGCAATCATTCCACGTTAAAAAATGGTACGTAAAATGATGCTAGTGGATGTGGCACAGCAAAAAGGTATCATTGAAGTAAAATACCTGCAGACTGCTGAGATGCCAGCCGATATCTTGACCAAAGGACTTTTTGGCCCTAAACATCAAACATTTATTTTTGATATGGGGCTAATAAAAATTCAAGTCCCAATATGTCATTGAGGGGGTGTGTTGGAAATGGTTAATAACACTGCCATATTGGCAACATTCCTAGCTATGCTAAGGTCACATGACCTTTCACACATGGCTCAGTTTATAGCACATTTCACCCTTCCCTCTCTACAGTATACATTAAACTGTACTCCTCTTACTGTGTACTCTCACTCTTCAACACGTTACTAATAAAAGAGGTTGAAAACTATTATCATTGTATTTTGTTTTTACTCACATCGAAGCAAAGCTTTTGAGGTTGTGATTTTTCATAGTGAATTTAATCATAATTAATCACAAATACAAACAGTAAGTAATTTTTATAAAAAACTAAAATTTTTTAAATTAAACATTTTTCTTTATTTAGTTTACATATTAAACATGTCAAAATATATTAACTATGGCACCAATTCGCAACCAACTTCCAATACGACTCCAATTGAACCTGTTTGAATCGATTACGCAACTATTAACGTTGAAACAGCCACACTAAGTAAACTATTTAAAAATAAAAAATTATTAATAATGAAATATTTTAAAATTTTTTAATAGATTACCCGCCACCAAGCAATCCTCATGATATTAACCATCATCTATCAAATCTCACCAACTACGTCAATTGCCAAAATCCTGTTAAAAAAAATATTTTAAATGCTTATGGCAACGAAAAAGAATTAACAGAAAAATTATTCATGGCTGTTAGCAAAGGTTATACTTATCCACAATTTTTCAATAGTTGTATATTTTTTATAACCGCAATCGTGGTGAAAGAAACAATTATTTGCAAGTGTACAGTGGGTTACATCTATCCAGACAATGCCTTAATTCATATAAATAAAAATTCTGAAAATACAAAAAAGAGCATTTATTATTATGTTTATATATTTTTAACTAACTAAATATATTTCATAACATCAATTTGTAATAAACTACATGCATTATTTTAAAACTCATTAATTTTATTTAATAATGATTAACCTTTGTTACAAACAAGGTTAATTAATAAATCGATATCAACACTTTAAAAAATATTATATAAACATAATTGTTTACACAATACGCAGCCCCGCAAGGGCCACGACTTGTTTTGTATATCTCAGATATTATCTCACTTATGAGCCACATTTCAGATAATATCTTAAATAATATCTGAGATATTATCTCAAATAATATCTCACTTATAAACCACATCCCAGATAATATCTCAATTAATATCTCAGATAATATCTCAATTAATATCTCAGATAATATCTTGAATAATATCTCAGATATTATCTCAAATAATATCTCAGATATTATCTCAAATAATATCTCAGATATTATCTCAAATAATATCTCAGATATTAACTCAAATAATATCTCAGATATTATCTCAAATAATATCTCAGATATTATCTCAAATAACATCTCAGATATTATCTCAAATAA
>JAAFCF010006680.1:18671860-18706929 GCA_013389785.1 Helicorthomorpha holstii
ATCTCAGATATTATCTCAAATAACATCTCAGATATTATCTCAAATAATATCTCAGATATTATCTCAAATAATATCTCAGATATTATCTCAAATAATATCTCAGATATTATCTCAAATAATATCTCAGATATTATTTCACTTATGGACTACATCTCAGATATTATCTTGCTTATGGGGTCAGCAGTAGTGTAGTGATCATATGATATGAACAAATGCAACACACAGTCACTCAATATTTGAACTGTAATGCACGTAATAATTACAGTGTGCGAATTATTCAATTAAAGTAAGTTTAATTAATTTTAAAATTTTACTCTTGTAATTAATTGTGACAAAAATAATTTTTTCTATTTATTGCTTGTTAAATTAGTCTGCAGTTTTGGAGCCAGTTTTTTCAATAGTGATACCTAGATTATTCACAGTAAGTTTTATTAACTTAAAAGTTTTACATTTTTCATTAATTGTGACAAAAATAATTTGTTTGATTTCTTTTCAGTTAAATTATTCTTCAATTTTAGAGCCAATATCTTGAGCAGTGATACAGACATTATTTACATTAGGTTTTATTAATTTTAAATGATATTTTAATTTTGGTAGACAATTTATTCCATTTGTTTTCAGTTAAATTATTCAGCAGATTTTGGAGCCAATATTGTAAATGGTGATATAGTGATTATTGTGCAAATTATCAAATTAAAGTAAATTTAATATATTTTACATTATTATCTTTAATATTAACCAAAATTATTGATTCCATTTTTGGTTTTTTAGGTTATTCAGCGGTTTTTAGTGTTTTTCACCAAAACAACACTACCAGTGCATCAATTGAAATCAAATAAAATTACATTATTATGAGCAGCTATCAGATGTTTTATTTTTGAATTTATTAAAAACAAATATTTTTACAGAATTAAAAATCACTATGCAAAAACTCTAATAACAACAAATGTAAAGAGTGATTGGTTTATTTTATAGCTCTTGGTTGATAAAAAGTTATGAAATGGCTAAATATAATGCAAATAACTGCTAAATATAGGTAATAGTAAGGGCTATTTATAAAAACTAATTACATAATTTTCTGACTTACAATTCAGGAGCTACAGAATTCTGTACCTTCCATCCTGGATTATACTATGCTGCCTCCGGAGTACTAGAATGGGTTTGTTCTGCCTCTCACCCTCTCAGCCAAAATATTTTTAGACTCTCCTTTCCTTATATATACATATCACTTCCCGCCAAAACACATCTTTTTTTGTTCTACTACGAGTTATGGCGTGTTACATCAACCCATTACACACGCCTTTGTTTGAATTTATCTTCGCTTTCTTCGAAAGATTTTATTAAAAACTGAGGTGATTCTCGATTGTCAATACTATGGATTTAAGTCCATCGCCCAGAAGTGAGCTTTCTGAGTCAGAGGATGATTCCCTGACGTTAAATACGCGAGAGACTGTGGCATCTGACTCTCAGCGTCATTCGCCGCTAACACCGGCACAAAGACACGAGCCTTCTGCTTCTCGATCTGAGTCGCGTAGTCATTCAACTACAGCTTTGATGGCATCGACTTCAAATTCAGATTCTCACCAAGACTTATTGAAAGAGATGGTTACCGAGGCTCCTATCACGCCTCAGGACAAACTGGTAACTTTACTGATTAACGGATAAATTGTCTAATATGCTCTGTCAACGCACTGAAGATGCGCATATAAAAGACATTTTGACTTTTTATGGACTGCCTCATCTTGAATGAGAAATTATTCCGCAACTCAATTCAATTTTTGTGGCAGCTAATTGCTCACATAGCAATCCTAAGGCGACTAAGGATAGTGAATTTGTTGGCAATCAACGCCATATTAAGAACATGTTGGCGCCCATCGCATTTGTTTTACAAATGTGCGCGGATGGTGGTAAGCTTGAGCATCGCAATATTATCAATGCTATGTTTGCTGCAGTCTGTTGTATGGACTATGCATTATCTGACGTTAATTGTTTGAGATGCTTGTCACTAATGAAACAGTACTTTCCTGAGTTGAAAGATGTTGCTTCAGTGCTCAAAGAACCGACTGATGAGTTTTTATTTCCGGAGAACTTTATGAGTCAACTCTCATCTGACAAATGCAACTGGGCTCACTTTCAATCAGTTTTTCGCCCAGCATTCTGCGGACAGGCTTCTGGTTCATCTCGTGGTACTCAACGATCTCCATATCAGCACCGAAACAATTATGGTAATAACAATAGTAATAACAATAACTATAATCGGGGTCGACGGTCTTTTCGAGGCCAAACTTGTAAAAATGGGAGTCCTCGTTGAGAGTATCACCAAAGTGATTTCTCCTCTGGATACAGCAATCGAGATCGCGGATTCTACTATTCCCGTGGTAAGTTATGCAGGCAAACTAAAGTTTTGTTTAAAGCAGTGGCATGCAGTGACTAGCAACTCATGGATTCATCAATTAATCCACAGACTGCATATTCCATTCTTCCAGTCTCCACGTCCAAAACCTCCACGACCTCCAAGAAAGTTCGATTCAGCTGCACAAACTTTTGTGAGCCACGAAATTCACCGATTATTAAAAATCGGAGCTATCGAACCCGCGCCTACACGTCAAGGGCTCTACTTGCTTACCTTTCTGGTGCCCAAAAAGGACGGCGGACACCGTTTTGTTTTCAATTTAAAATGGCTAAATACATCGGTCAGAGTGCCCCACTTCAAGATGGAGGGCACGCATACATTGTTACCAGTGATATGCAAATGCAATTACATGGTGAGACTAGATCTCAAGGATGCTTATCTAGCAGTTTTGGTTCATCCTCGACACCACAAGTTTCTCCGATTTCAATGGCTCGGATCCAACTATCAATACAAGGCGATGCCCTTCGGCCTCAATGTAGCTCCGTACATCTTCACAAAACTATTGTGCCCAGTAGTGGCTTTTTGGAGAAGGAAAGGTATCCGCTGTGCCATTTACCTCGATGACTTGATTTTTCTGAATCAGTCCAAGACGCATCTTTGGAAGATAGTCCAACATGCAATGAGCCTCTTGAAAAATCTAGGTTTTGTGATCAACGACGGGAAGTCGGAGACCATTCCTACACAAAGCTTAGCATTTTTGGCTTCCTCTGGAACTCAATACCAATGACTCTGATGCTCCCGAAGGGCAAGTTAATACAACTAAGTACTCTCCTTTGCAAAGCAATCGCGAGCGATCACATTCAAGCTCGTCATCTGGCTCGTTTGATATCTTCACTTTGAGCAGCGTCTCCAGCAATTCCACCAGGTAGACTTCATTAGCGTGCTCTTCAGTGTCGTATGAAGAAAGTATTAGTGACAGGCACTTATCAGTCTTCAATTCACTGAACTGTAGATGCTTTGGATGATGCTCAGTGGTGGCTCCGTTGCCTCTGCACCGATCCATCATGGCCACTTCAACTATCGTTGCAATTCTACCTACTAGAGACAGATGCTTCACTTTCAGGTTGGGGTGCATTCTGGAACACACAATCCGCGGGGGGCTTGTGGACGCCTACACAAAAGAAGCAACATATCAATTGTTTGGAACTTTTTGCGATGTTGCATGTGCTCAAACGGTTTGGCTCCAACTGGACCAATTTCTAAGTGCATATACGATCGGACAATGCTTCCGCGATTGCTGCAGTGAATCGATGGGGTTTAGCGCAATTGTTAAACCCAAACCCTCTGGAACTGGTGTTTACCAAGTGCAGTAGTAATTAAGATTATACTAGCTGCCGGAGGAGTACTAGAAGCCTTCCCAAACATTCTGCTATTTGTTTTTCCCTCCGCTTTAATGGGAATTTTGAGACATGTTTATTAATAAGTTTTACCAAGCGACCATTGTCGCTTTTTCTGCTAGTCATGGAATACTCTTCCTGTTTTTGATATTCATATGTTTATTTTATGCGCATAAAATACACTAGTTCAGTTTTTATATGTTTACATTAGTTTTTAATAAAATTGTTTTACTTCCGCATCACAAAAAGACGTGTTTTGGCGGGAAGTGACGTGTATATATAAGGAAAGGAGAGTCTAAAAATATTCTGGCTGAGGGGGTGAGAGGCAGAACAAAACCATTCTAGTACTCCTCTGGCAGCTAGTGTAATCCTAATTACTACTGCGCTCACTAGCGCAATTTATGATTATGTCTATGACAGTTCCAAAATTTTGGTTTTCTATTTTTAAAACAAAAAACATTTAAGTGCCATCTGTAAATCAAAAGGCTACTGATATCCCATTATAAAGACTATTTAGGCTAATATGTGCAAAATTGTTCAATAAACAGTGTAAGAGTTAAGAGCCATCCCCTGATTCTCATAATGTTAAGTGTCTTATTAATTAAAAATTTTTAAAGGAGTTTCTAATGATTTAAATAATATTTTCTAGTTGATTATATTAAAATTTTACATTTTCTCATGATTTTAGAATTTTCACAATTTATTTTTCAGAATTATGACCTATATACACATTCATGTAATGTTAAGTTTATGGGAGCTCCCATTTTCACCTATTAGTAAACTTATGAATTTTTATTACAAAGCCAATGATATTGTGTATATTTGTTAGCACAGTATGGTTCTCCACAACAAGAAATAAACAGGGCAAATCATCATTCAAAAATATAGGATGTAGTCTCGTGTTTAATTGGCATAATAATATGAGTATATTAAATCATTGGTTTATATTATGATAAATAAAGTAATTTTACTATAACATTTTACAAGCAAAATACCCAATAATGCAAGTGAAATCTATATAAAATGATATCATGTTACATCTACTGTATGTTAATGAACACTTTCACGTGTAATATCACAATATTATTCAGATCACAATGATACAAATGTGAAAAGAAAAAATATTTACAAATTAAATTTGCAAAATAGAATTTTGCATTTTTTAAAGATAGATTAATAACATAATAACTGTTCAAAAATTCTCAAATACTTCTCATACTTGTACTGGCATTTTTTGGTAAAATTAATAAGAAATATTAAATGTTGATGTAATTATTATTAAAACTACATTTTTCTGTAGTTTAAAATTTAATTTATACAGTATGTTTAAAAAAAATGAACAACAATGAAAAGCAACTTGACACAAAATGCTCAGGACCAACATTTTTATTCATGTTAAAAGGTTTATTCTGTTAAATGGTGTATACAGAAGAATAGTACTGTACTCACTCAAATTCTATTTAATAGAGTACAGAATATCATATTAAAAGTTTATTAAAAAAAACATGAAAATTGGTGCTCCCATGCACTTAACATTACGCAAAACTGGGGATGGCTCCTAACTCTCAAACTATGCATTGAACAATTTTACACGTACAGTATTAGCCTAAATATTCAAAAATAAAACATCTGATAGTTGCTCATAATAATGTAATTTTATTTGATTTGAATTGATGCACTGGTAGTTTGGTAGTGTTTTTTGGTAAAGAAACACTAAAAACTGTTGAATAACTTAAATAACAATAAATGAAATCAATTGTTTTTGTTAAAATTAAACAGTATAATGTTGAATTAATAAGACTTACTTAATTGGATAATCCACATAATAAGCTGTGTATCACCATTCAAAATATTGGTTCTGAAAACTCTTCAAGCATTTAAATAACAATGGAATCAATCATCTTTGTTAAAATTAAATAGTATAATGTAAAATTAATTAAACTTACTTTAATTGGACAATCCACACAATAATCACTTCTCAGCGTTCAAAATATTGGCTCTAAAACTGGCAGACTAATGAAACTGAAAACAAACTGAATAAATTATCTTTGTCACAATTAATTAAAAACGCATATGGTCAATAAAAATTAATAGAATTTACTGTGAATAATGTATGTAATAAAATGGCAAGCTAATTTGACTGATAAGAAATGGAATTAATTATCTTTATCACAACTAATTAAAAATGTATAATTTTAAATTAATAAAACTTACTGTAAATAATCTCTATATCACTGTTGAAAAAATTGGCTCCAAAACTGCAAACTAATTTAACTAGCAATAAATAAAATAAATTATTTTTGTCACAATTAATTAAGAGTTTAATTTAAAATTAGTTAAACTTACTTTAATTTAATAATTTGCACACTGTAATAATACGTGCATTACGGTTCAAATAGCGGGTGACTGTGTGTTGCATTTGTTCACATCATACAATTACTACGCCACTGCTGATCCCATAAGTGAGATATTATTTGAGATATAATTCAAGATATTATCTGAGATAATATTTGAGATAATATCTGTGATGTGGATCATAAGTGAGATAATATTCGAGATATTATTTGAGATCATATCTGAGATACTATTTGAGATCATATCTGAGATATTATTTGAGATCATATCTGAGATATTATCTGAGATATTAATTGAGATATTATCTGAGATGTGGTTCATAAGCGAGATATTATTCGAGATAATATCTCAGATATTATTTGAGATAATATTTGAGATATTATTTGAGATAATATCTGAGATGTGACTCATAAGTGGGTTAATATCTGAGATGTGAAAACATCTGAGATAATATCTGAGATATACAAAACAAGTCATGGCCCTTGCGGGGCTGCGTAACACACACCCCCTCTTAAGATATTTTATTACTTTCCTCAGTTACTTTTTCTCCCGTCTCTCCCAAACACATGTATATACAATGACATGTAGATAAAAAATAATGTGTCAAGGTCAAAAAACTTTAAACATATACATGCAATTAAAACTAACTAATCGGGGCAAAGCATAATCGGATTAATATCAACAAATGCAGAGTGGCTATGTGTATGATACGTTTATGTTACCCATTTAACACACAACAGCTGGAAGTGCAATCATACAGGGTTGCCTCATACAGTTGTAACGTCACTATGGGACTTTAACATAGGGCATTTGTAACAGTAGGCTCCGCCCACTTTTCCACTTAGCCACGCCCACCACATAATCCAGCTCTCTGATTGGTCAGATCCAAATTTTGCGCCCAAAAGCTCACCGCTGATTGGCCCTGCTTAGGATCTACCTAACTACTGGTGAACAGCCCTAAAATTGGCATTTTCTTTCTTGTTCATTTGCAGCACATACTTGTCTTCACAAAGGGACTGCTTGGACATGTAATCATCTGTAGTGGATTAGTAACTAAGCACACATCATCAAAACAAGGATAATTAACAATGCTATAACAAGCCAAATGTAATATGGCACTGTTGCTGCTGCTGATGGCAATTCAGGGTAAGTTGCGGGTAGTGGTAATGGAAATGTCAGTCCAACACCAGTAGAAGTAGTAGTAGTTGATATAGGTTTTGAAAACATTTTTGGTAGTTTACAACAAGGTGTAATGTATCTTACCAACCAATAGGTATCATTAACAACATCTAAAAAACCAACCTTTTGTGTCATAGCTTATATACATATTAAATAGACATTAAATAATATATAGAATATATTAGAAAAAAAAGAAAAGAAGGAGTGGCTTAAAAATAAAAGTGGGTAAGTTCTGAAAGTAGTTGGTTGGGTATAAATAGAGGAGCTAACAGCACTTCATTGTTAACAATGAGTTCCACTGCAAATTTACTAGCTTCTCCTTTATGCTCTCAAGTTTCTGTATCAGAACCAGCAGCAACAGGAACTAAAGGTTTTGTGTAAATGGTGACAAAAAAGTTCATGAAATAATGTTTATTTTCATTTGTAAAAATGAAAGACAACAAATAAAATGTTTGACTATAAATAAAAACTGCAAAGCAAACATTCAGTTTCATTTAAAAAAAATCATGGCAGGAGCAGCAGAAGCTCCAAGTAACTCAACAAACAAAAGAAAAAGGTTTAATCAATTACCATTTGCAACAGCATGCTTTTAACTGGTGGTGGTGGTAAAAAACCTATTGCCAAAGTTGCTCTAAAACCAACAGTACCAATGAAACACCCAGATGTTGATGGTGTTGATGATGATGAAGCAACAAAGGAAAGTGAAGAAGGGAGTGATGATGATGATTATGAAAGGGTTGAAGAACAAGAAGTAGAAATAAGTGAAGAACAATTAGCCGATTTAATTGAAAAATCACACAAAGAAATATATGGGACTCCAATAGTGTGGCAGACTTGAAAATAATGAAAAGAATGGTGGTGGTGAGTAGTTAATGATAAATTTATTTTTAGAACTGTTTTTAATTATCATTAACTATTCACAATATATATTGCAGCAGCAACCATTACCAACAATAGCAGAAACAGCAGCGGCAAATAATTTACAAGCATTATTGACATGCTGCACAAAATTCTCTTCTGCAAATGGCAACAGTAGTGTTGCTCTGAAACAACAGTTAATTAATTGCAGTGCAAATTATCCTCTTTTTAAAAAACGTCTGGTGGTGATGGCTATGACACAATTTGTAATGAATCGATGGATTCCACTTGCTTTGGCCTATAACAAAACCTTGCAAATTAAAGGTGCAGCAAATAAGAAAACCATTGATCCAATTCTAAATTCATCTGCAGTTGGCGAAATTTACCAAACTTTAATTTGTTTACCATACTTTAATGTGTAGGCTTTGATGCTTGACAAATCAATTTTAACAGCTGTAATAAGCAACTTCAAACACATGTATTTGTATGCGTACATTATAATATTGTAATCATTAGGATTTCATTGCAGTTTTATATATTTTTGTCATTAAAATACTTTCACACAACTGTAAAGATCATGGTTCTTTGGGTCTCATTAGCAGTGCCGCAAGGCAAAATAAATTTGATCCATATCAATATATAAAAAAAGATATATAAAAAATGTAAGAATGCAGATTAAGGATAAAAGTTGTAATAAATTTGTTGTTTTTATTGATAATACTGAGGATTTTATGTGTTGTGCAATGGCTATAGTAGTTGGAATTAGAAATGCCCATTATTGAGAAGCCAAAGGTGAAGTGCATAAACAAAAGTATATGGAATTTTAAAAATGTGTTTTAAACACAAGCAAAGTATGTGTAAAAGTGTTAAATTGCATTTTGTAATGTTAAAATTCAAGTTGAAGCATGTTTTACCAACTTTTTAAGGGATTTTGTCCACACATGTATTTTTGCAATTTTGCAAAAGTTAGCTTTACGAGCTCCGTAAGCCTCGTATGGCAAAATGCTTGTTTAGACATCATATCTAGTTACGTAGAGATGATGTTCAAACATGCATTTACATTGATTTCATAAAGTTAAATTATCAGGTTTTGTAGGGCTGAGCTTAAAGCCAGAATAGCATGAAAGTCAATTGGAAAAATCATGGATTTTCTATCGTTTTGAAAACCAAAACTTTTCAAAATCTCTCATAAAAAAGTGTTTTAAACACGTTCGAAACACTTGTAAGAATGTTAAAATGCAAGTTGAATCATTTTTCACCAACTTTTAAGGGATTTTGTCCACACATGTTTTTTCACAATTTTGCAAAAGTTAGCTTTATGAGCTTCATAAGCCTTGTATGGCAAAATGCATGTTTGGACATCATATCTACTTATGTAGAGATGATGTTCAAACATGTATTTCCATTGATTTCATAAAGTTAAATTATCAGGTTTCATACGGCTGAGCTTAAAGACAAAAAAGCATGGAAGTCTATGGGAAAAATCATGAATGTTTTGGAAGTGTTTAAAACACATTTTTACGTAACTTTTTGAAAAAGTTTGGTTTTCAAAAGGATAGAAAATCCATCAGAATAGCAAAATGCAAGTTAAAGCGAGTTTTTTCAACTTCTAAAGGGATTACATCCACACATGTATTTAAGCAATTTTGTAAAAGTTTGCTTTATGAGCTTTGTTGAGCTCGTATCGCAGGATGCAGGTTTGGACATCGAATCTACTTATGTAGAGATGATGTTCAAACATGCATTTCTATTGATTTCTTAAAGTTAAATTATCAGGTTTCATAGGGCAGAGCTTAAAGCCAGAAAAGCATAGAAGTCTAGGGGAAAAATCATGGATTTTCTATCCTTTTGAAAACCAAACTTTTTCCAATGTAATGTATTGGTATAACACTGTGGTCATTGAGTTTGCATGATAACTCAATGGGAAATGCATTGCAATGCATTTCCAATGATAGATTGCATGTTATATAATGCATATAAGCAGACTCATGTCCCAAAGGTTGGTAAGCCGTTAATACTAGCCTGGGGCAGTCACAATGCATGGCGGAAGTACTAAAAACCAAACCGTTAACTGTGGGTTTGGTTTGAACATGTACTTCCGGTTATATTTCCGGTTAGCGTATATTTTTACTCACGCTATATTATGCTTTAAATAAGCAGTTAATGTAATTAGTACATTAACTGCCTATGTAATCGTGATTAAATCGATTGTTAATGCATTTCAGTTAGTTTAATTGACAAATCGATATAGTCATTATCGTTTGTAATCGATTATGCGATGTTTTCAAATGGGCTTTGAGAAGTAAGTGCTTGCGCATGCGTAGATGTGTTAATCGTTGTTCTGCACTTACTTCAGACATCACATTCTAACTAAGACGTCAGCGCTATCTGCCCTAGCTAGATCTACTAGAATATCTAGCTTGCACTCCGTAGCGCTCTCAGAGCTAAGTCTACGTCCATAGACTTACATTAAGTGGTTGTTAGAGAGAATGCCTTCTGCATTCTCCATGATTTTGTTAACATTCTGATTATGTACTTTCATTTGAGTAGTTGATTTTATAATTATACATTGATTAAACCTTCAGTACATTTAAGTCTTGTTGTCACTAAATATTTTTTACTTATTTAATTTAGATTATTATTTAAATAAGCTGATCCTTGATTTAATAAGGATTAAATCGTCGTTTAGTAAGTAAAACAGCATTGTATAAAAATCCCTGATTGCTTGGAAACTGCAGGGTATTGTTTTGTGTCGTCGCTTTGTTGCTATTGACTTCAGCTTTAGCCCTAAAGGACGCCACTGTTAAGAACAATAGCCCACAAAAGTTATGGGCCCAGGCTACTACTATATCATCGATTGGTGACTGTTCTACAAACTGAACTGTGAATTGGATTCAGTGACTGTGATTTATCATATTGGATTACGCAAAATTATTAAGTGATTTGTGATTGTGCATTTGGAAATTATTTGTGTATCATGCAATTACTACATTATTGCATCAGCTTATAATTTGGTGATTCTAGATGTTAATCATTGTAAGTACTTAACATTTCACGTGAATATTAGCTATAGCTTAGCTTAGTAATGCGTAAAATAGAGCTAACAAGTATAAATGGGAGGATTTTGATAAGTTGAGTCACACCAACTATCAAACATGGGCCAGCAACTTGCACATGATGCTGAAATCAAAGAAGGTGTGGCAACATGTCAATGGTGAAGTTCCACGGCCAGATGAGGCAGCAACTGCCGAAAATATTGAACAATGGGTGGCTAAGGATGGGCAAGCAGTAGGCTTAATTTATTTAAATTTAAGTGATGAGATTAAGAATCTCATTAATCCTGATATGACAGCTAGAAAGGCATGGGACTGCCTCAAAGCTTCATATAAGCCACAAGCCATAGCTAGGGAAGCAGCACTTTTGAGGGAATTCACTAGCATTAAATATGTAGATGGTGAGACAATTCCTGTGCTTATTGCAAGGGTGCAAACTAAACAAAGGGAGTTGGAATTTAATGGGGTTTTTCAGCAGCTCTACAGAGTGCCTAGGGAACAATTTACAGTGAAAACCGTGATTGATGGACTTCTAACCGAAAATGCGCGAGTGCAATACGCGGTAGACGCCAACGGTGTTACTGAAAATGGTAATACGAATGTAAATGGAGCTTTAGCAACCGGTAATTAACAAAAGAATGGCGGCAAAAGAAATAAGAAATCTGGACAGTCGAATAACAAGATTGATAGTGCTAATAAACCCGATTTAAAATTCTTTAGGTGCAAAAAGCCAGGGCATTTTGCAAAACACTGCAACCAGCCTAGTAACCCTGGGAAGAACAAAGACCAGCAGGGCTATGCAACAGGTGGGAAACCAACTGTAGAGTTTGGTCTCCACACATCTGATGAAGGGGTGACTAATTTAAGCAATACAACAATTATTAATGATTTAGTCTTTAATATAGCAATTGGCACTGAAATAGGTGAGTGGACTATAGACAGTGGTGCTTCCAGCCACTTCACAAGCCACAGAGAGTGGTTCTCCACCTTTACTGAGCAGAAATCTACAGCAAGGACAACTGGTGAGGGAGATACCCTGGAGATCCTTGGATATGGAGATATCAGACTAAGTATTGGTGACAGAACAATAACATTACTGGATGTTAGGTACTCTCCAAAGGCAATTGTGAACCTGATCAGTGCAATGCAACTAGCCAGGAATGGCTATGCCCAACATCAGGAAGGAAGCGATTACACTGTTACTACAAAAGATGGTAAACTGGTATTTCAGACAAAATTAACTAATAACTTTTATGTGCTTAGAGGAAAACCGATAGTGACCCGTGGACTTCACAGACATTTTGTGGCTGATGGACAGCAAAAACACGCGGTAAATGAAGAGGCTTTACAACTACACAGACGGCTGTGGCACCCCAGTGACGGCGTGGTACGTCAAATGATCATCGATGGAGCCCTGGAGGGCTTGCCAAACATCGAGCATTACAACAGCAGATTCTGCGACGTATGTGTGCAAGCCCAAATGACGTGTGCGGTTGCATCCTGGATCAACTGGAAGCAACGTACGCGTGTGCTCCAATTAGTACATGCCGATTGCTGGGGTCCAGCCAAGGTTGTAGGTTTGGGTAACTGTCGATATATCGTTACATTTATCGATGATTATAGCCGAAAGGCTAAGATTTACTGTATGGAATGTAAATCTGACATTGCAGCATTAATTAAGCAATTCATTGTAGCTACAGAGAGATCCAGTGACCAAAGGTTCGGAGCCATTAAGACAGACAATGGCTTGGAATTTTGTAACCGTGATATTGATAACTTTTTATTGCAGAAAGGCATAAAGCATGTGAGGACCAACGTTTACATGCCAAAGCAGAATGGCATTGCCGAAAGATTCAACAGGACGTTGATTGAAGGCACGAGATGCCTACTATTTGACAGTAATTTGGACTTCTCATTCTGGCCTGAGGCAGCTAAGAGTGCGTGTTACCTGTACAATAGGACCGGTCACAGGAAACTTGAGGGAAGTACCCCTATGGAACTATGGTTGGGTATAAAACCTAATTTGAAATCTATTAAGCTTTTTGGAGCAGAGGCATGGGTCCATGTCCCTAGTGAGAAGAGACATAAACTGAAACCAAAGGCAATTAAAGGAAGGATGGTCGGCTATGCAGAAACTACACCTGGTTATAGAATCTGGATTCCTGAGTCTAAGAAAATCGTCAAAAGCAAAAGCGTTAAGTTCAACAAGGATCTGAGACAGGGAGAATCCGACAAGATTCCTATAACGCCGAAAACTCCTGCCAAGCCCCAGGGACTCTAAGCAAATGGCGACCAGAAACTTGATGATAAATTATTTCCAGCCATTAGTCTTGATAACATGTTTGATGACTCTAGTGATGAAGATGATAATAATAATGACTTTAGCGACGTAGGAACTGTTTCAGACTCTATTGAAAGCAGAAGTGACGATGCAGCAAGCCATGGTATAGGCACGTTGTCCCAGAGTGGGCCTTCCCTTATACCGTCGTCATTTACGCCTCATAAGAAGCAAATGGAGCAGGTTGCAACAGAGTCGTCATTATTGATTTCATCAGGCCAATCTAGTCCACCTCGTGGTGTTAAAGCCAGCATTGGAGTGGAGGAAGAGGAGCCAGTAGTCATATCACCACCACCAGCTAAGAATAAGGCAAAGCAGCCTAAGGCAGCTAAAGCAAAGACGAAAACAACAAAATACCAACCCACACGTAAATCGGAGCGGCTAAAGTCCCAAGTGAAGCGGTATCCTCCAGAGTACACCGAGATTAAACTAAACACTGGAGCTACAATAAAGAAAACTGGGGAGACAAAGCTACGACAGTGGGACTCAAGCAAAAGTGGCGATGATGAGACAACAAGATCAGGCGATGGAAGAACGGTGAAGTTCACGACGGAACTAGAAACTGTAGCAAATGTACCTGAGATATCAGATACTGATGAAGAAGAAGCTGCTGGATTTATTAATTATAATAATTGCTTTGCTAAAGACCATGTATTTTTAACAAATAGCAGAACTTTAGCTTCCAGTATTGAGACTCCAAAGAACTACAAGGAGGCCATGCAGTCCAACGAAGCTGATTGTTGGAAGAAATCCATGGACTAAGAAATCGATGGACTAAGAAATCGATATGATGGAGGAAAGAAAAGTCTGGGAAAAGGTCGAACCAGCAAAGAAACAAAGGTTGCCCCCGAACCGATGGGTCTACGCCATTAAGAAGACACCAGATGGTTATGTTGAACGTTTCTGAGCTAGCCTAGTGGCCGGGGGTCACAGGCAGAAGCCCGGCATTGATTTTGATACATGTTACTTTCCTGTGGTCAACTTCACACTAATTCGATTATGTTTTTCTGTTCTAGTTGGTCGTTTGGGATGGGTACACCATCAGGTGGATATTTCCGGGGCTTACCTGTATGCGAGCTTGCAACACAAGATCTGGATGAGGCCTCCTCAAGGATACGAAGGCAAGTGCAAGGGCCTAAGGCTAAGAAAGTCGCTCTATAGTCTTCACCAATCCGGAAAAGAGTGGTTTCTTCACCTGGATCGAGTGTTGACGGAGTTTGGATACAGGAGGGCGGACGGATCGGCTTGTGTATATATCAAGTCAAAATATATTGTTTTGGTAATATATGTAGACAATGTAGGGGTTTTCGCCAAGCATGACTTGGGAGTCTCAGAGACCGTGCAGGACCCATGTAGTGTATATAAGATTCACTCATTGGTCCCAATATAGAATTTATTGGGGGTGAATTTTGTGTATAATGAGGGCTATGTAGGAGCACATCAAGAAGACTATGTGCTCAAGCTCCCTACCTTATTTCCAATGCTGGAAATTAAGGCCACTACTCTTCCTCTGGTCATCGGGGCTTGGTGGAAATGCCCGGTGATGAGGATGTTGTTGACGTGCCATATAAAAATGTCATTGGGGCGCTCTTGTTCCTAGTACAGAGGACAAGGCCTGACATGTTAATGGCTACAATTTATCTTGCACAGTATTCAAATGCTTCTACACAGGAACATTGGAGACATGTGAGTAAATTAGTGTCTTATTTGGTCTGTACTTGTAATTATGTTTTAAACTTGTAAGAAAGCACAGAAATGACTGCATCACCGCAACTGGAATGTTTTGTAGACGCCAGTTGGAATTCAACACACGATTGCCGCTCCTTTAGTGGTTTTGTCATTGTTGTTGATGGTGGTATTGTGTCATGGAAGTGCCAAAAGCAAAAGTGTGTTGCACTTTCCACTATGGAAAGTGAATACATTGCTCTGGCTGAGGTAATCAAGGAGGTAGTGTGGTTAAAGCGTTTCGTGGACAACTGGGGGATAGTTGAGTTTGTAACACCTACTGTATGGTGTGATAACAAGGCAGCGATTAGCTTTTTCATGATTTCATGACAAAACCCACTAAGAAATCCAACTTGAAACCTGTTGTTGAGCATATACCTGTTGTTGTTGATACAATATAGATTGTTATAGAAATATGATACATTGTTCTTCAAATTGCCATGCTAAATTTAATTATTAATTTTGCGATTGAGAAATAGCTTAGAACATAACATTTAGTGTGTAGTTGACCATAGATATTCATTTGTGTTATAACCATGTTTTTGTTGTATGTGGGGATCATATGGGTATTGGGGTCATGTGTGCATGCATTAATAAATGTTATGGATATGTATGTTTTTATGTTTTGTTACAGATTTCCTCATGTTTGCAGAATTATATACATTTGTTTGCGCTAATTAGACAGCGTGTCTAATGATATTCATTATTTGAATTGAAGTGTTTTATACTATGTAATTTTTAAACTGTTAAATTTTTAAACTTTTAACCATGTTTAGTTTAGGTATATCGCATTAGTCATCACATAGCGGCAGGAAAGGGGGAATTTGTGGTTGCGTAGCGTTCCCTTGCTATGCTGATGATGTCATGTAGGTCACACAGGATGTGCATGTTATGTAATGTATTGGTATAACACTGTGGCCATTGAGTTTGCATGATAAGGCGTATAAGCGGACTCGCATCGCATAGGTTGGTAAACCGTTAATACTAGCCTGGGGCAGTCACAATGCATGGCGGAAGTACTAAAAACCAAACCGTTAACTGTGGGTTTCGTTTGAACATGTACTTCAGGTTATATTTCCGGTTAGCATATATTTTTACATACGCTATATTATGCTTTAAATAAGCAGTTAATGTAATTAGTACATTAACTGCCTATGTAATCGCGATTCAATCGATTGTTAATGCATGTCAGTTAGTTTAAATGACTAATCAATATAGTCATTATCGTTTGTAATCGATTATGCGATGTTCTCAAATAGGCTTTGAGAAGTAAATAGTTAATGGTAGGCGTTAATCGTTGTTGTGCACTTACTTCAGATGTCATACTCTAACTATGACATCAGCGCTATCTGCCCTAGCTAGATCTGCTAGAATATCTAGCTTGCACTCCGTAGCGCTCTCAGAGCTATGTCTACGTCCATAGACTTACATTAAGCGGTTGTTAGAGAAAATGCCTTCTGCAGTCTCCATGCTTTTGTTAACATTCTGATTATGTATTTTAACTTGAGTAGTAGACTTTATAATTATACATTGATTAAACCTTCAGAACATTTTAAGTCTTGTTGTCACTAAATATTTTTTACTTATTTAATTAAGATTATTATTTAAATAAGCTGATCCTTGATTTAATAAGGATTAAATTGTCGTTTAGTAAGTAAAACAGCATCGTATATAAATCCCTGATTGCTTGGAAACTGCAGGGTATTGTTTTGTGTCATCTCTTTGTTGCTATTGACTGCAGCTTTATCCCTAAAGGACGCCACTGTTAAGAATAATAGCCCACAAAGTTAAATTATTAGGTTTTATAGGGCTGAGCTTAAAGCCAGAAAAGCATGGACGTCTATGGGAAAAATCATGAATTTTCTATCCTTTTGAAAACCAAAATTTTTCAAGTCACATAAAAATGTGTTTTAAACACCTGCAAAGCATGTGTAAAAGTGTAGAAATGCACTTTTTAATAGGAAAATGCAAGTTGAAGCGTGTTTTTTCAACTTCTAAAGGAATTATGTCCACACGTGTATTTAAGCAATTTTGTAAAAGTTAGCTTTACGAGCTTCATAGAGCTCGTATCGCAAGATGCATGTTTGGACATCATATCTACATACGTAGAGATGATGTTCAAACATGCATTTTCATTGATTTCTTAAAGTTAAATTATCAGGTTTCATACGGCTGAGCTTAAAGCCAGAAAAGCATGGAAGTCTATGGGAAAAATCATGAATTTTCTATCCTTTTGAAAACCAAAATTTTTCAAAAAGTCACGTAAAAATGTGTTTTAAACACTTGCAAAGCATCTGTAAAAGTGTATAAATGCACTTTTTAATAGGAAAATGCAAGTTGAAGCATGCTTTTTCAACTTCTAAAGGAATTACGTCCACACGTGTATTTAAGCAATTTTGTAAAAGTTAGCTTTACAAGCTTCATAGAGCTCATATCGCAAGATGCATGTTTGGACATCATATCTACTTATGTAGAGATGATGTTCAAACATACATTTCCATTGATTTCTTAAAGTTCAATGATGCAAAATTGATGCAGAATATTTCATTTACAAAAATATTTATTTGAAAAAATAAGATAAACAATAATGAATTGTTTATAATGTTTAAGCAGGCTGTTCCAAAATACAATCAAAATACTTGTTTAAAAAATAATCAAAAATGATTAAATGTGCAAACTACCAGGCACCAGGTAACTTGGACAATAAATCCAAGTTATCTTCCAGCCAACGATTACCATGACTTTTACCATGTGGAGTCTGCTTTAAGTCTGATCTGATACATTAAGTGACTGCCCTTTTTATACTCAATCTGGCAAGTCACATGACTTAACAAACTCATTCTGGAAACTTCCAGAAACTAATTTAACCATTGATCAAAGATTGCATTTTTACAATATCATTATACAACATAAACAATCCTTGAACATCATCAAATTAAACAAACAATAATAATTTCTCATTTACACATTTAGCAATGATCAAATTCCAACAAGTTCCCTTAATTTGGGCATAGCTAAACATAACAATTTCAATTTTTGAAATAACAAACGTTTCTGCAAATTCTTAGTTAAAGCATCACCAGCATTTTCCTCTGATGACACATTCAACACTAATAATCTTATCAATAATCAACTTTCTTACAAAATGAAAAGAAATATCAACATGTTTCAATCGTTTAGTTGAATAATCAACTTGTGCATAGATTATGGCCAAACAATTGTGCATTCTTGTCTGGAATGGTCTTTCCACTCCTAAAATCAGTTCTTTAAAGAACTGATTGTACCTTACTATCTCTCAACCAAGACCAGAAAAAGCTATGTATTCAGCCTCTGTTGAAGAATTTGAAATAAAAGTCTGCTTAGCTCTTGACCAATCAATAAGACAGTTCCCCAGATAAACACACCAACCTGACATGCTAATTCTATCAAGTCTATCAGATGCCCAATCAGAATCTAAATAGGCTGTCAAGTTCAGAACTTTTCCTGTTTTAAACTCTAAGAAATAGTTCTTAGTAGAACCTAAATAACGTAAAACATGCTTTAACTATTTCCAATGAATGGCCTGTGGATTCTCATTGAACTGGCTTAACTTAACAATGGCAAACAAAATATCAGGTTTAGTACAATGGGCTATGTACAAAAGGCTTCCAAGAAGACTTCTGTACATTGTGTTGTTAGGTAAATGCTTACTGGTTGTTACAAAATCCACAAACTTAACAGAAACGTCCATTGGTGTGCACAATGGTTTACATTCCTCTAAACCAAATTGCTTTAGCAATAGTGAAATCATAGTAGTTGGAGACAAGAGAACATCCGTTTACATACGTAGTCAAATGCAATGCCAAGGTATTGCTTGCATTGACCTAAATCTCGAATTTCATATGATTCAGACAATTGTACTTTAAATTTCTCAATCAAATTTGGTTCACCAGTAATTAACAAATCATCTACATACACTACAATATATAAATCCCCTCTGAAGTATAAATTTGGAGCTTCCAACTGAACAAAACCATGAGGTTTCAATGTTGTGTCAAGTTCAATATTCCATTGACAGCCAGACTGTTTTAATTCATACAAACTCTTATGGAGCTTGGCTACATGGTCATTAGGCCATCGATAACCCACTGATAAGTTCATGAAAATCTCCGCATCTAACTCAGCATATAAATAAGCACATTTAACATCCAATAATCTCAAAGGCCATTGTTTGTGGCTGGCTATTGCTGCAGCAAACCTTATAAGATTCAATGAGGCAACAAGAGAATATGTTTCTCCATTATCTACCCCCTCTACTTGCGAAAACCCTTGACCTACAAGGCGTGCTTTATACCTCACAATTTCCCCTTTCTCATTAGTCTTTTTAGCAAAAACCCATCTACTGCCTACAATCTTTCGATCACTAGGCTTTGGTACAACAGACCACACTTTTTGGTTGTCCAAACTAGCCATCTCCTCCTCCATGGCTTCCCTCCACTTTTCAGCATCAGGGCCAGAAAGAGCAGATTGAATGGACAAAGGCAAATTGTGTACACTGTTAATACTTCCTTGAGTTTCAGTCTTTACTCTAGAAGAGCCAATTTCAACTTGTCCCCATTTAGTATTTAACTTCAATGGAAAACTTTTAGTTTTGGCTTCTATAGCTGGTTGTTTTCTAGGAAGACTGCGCTCACTTCTGAGTCTTTTAGGACGCCCTCTATGTGCAGGTCTTTCAAGCACTTGTTGATCACTACAATTACCTTCCCCATTGGAGTCACTGTTAGCAATTTGCTCCAATGATGATTTTGACTCTTCAGTTACCTCATCAACATCAGAACCAGCAATATCCCAAAAAGAAATACCCCTACTAGGCATTTTAACCCTTGTTTTTAGTGTTTCCCAACCCCAAACATTTTCAGCAAAATGTACATTCGTTGTTTTAACAATTTTCCCTTTCCCATGTCCCGTGGGACACCAAATTCGATAACCAATGGTGTTTTGGGCATAGCCCACTAAGATCCCACGCTCAGCACGAGGATTAAGCTTGCTACCTCTTTGGCTTATGTGCATTTACCTAAGCAGCAATGACCCTAAAACCTTAAAGTGTTTAATGGACACTGGCCTTCCAAGCCAAATAGAACACCTTGCAGAAGTATTAATTTTCAACCACCTAATTCTATTATGAACATGAGAAACTGCATATGCTAATTCACCCCAAAAATAATGAGGTAATTTACTTTCTTCTAAAATACATTTTATTTTATTCATTATAGTTCTATTCAGGCGCTCTGCAACACCATTCATCTCTGGTGATTCTACTGAAGTAACCTCATGCTTAATTCCTTCATTTAAGCACATAGTTGCTATGGTTTCATTACAGAACTCTAAACCTCGATCACTCCGGAACCTCTTCAAAACTTTACCACTTTGCTTCTCTACAAAAGTCCAATTATTAATAATATCTGGAACTAAATTTTTTGAAGGTACTAATCGAATAAAAACGTTTATAGAAAAATCATCAGTTAAAGTGAGCATATACTGCTCTTCCCCAATGGAATTAACAGCAAATGGCCCACATAAATCCCCATGAACTAATTCCAAAATTGCATTTGTTTTGATGGTATGAGGCAAAGAAATCATTGGCTTACACTTGCTTTTACCAATGGCACATGCATCACATGAACAAACAGAAATATTTTTAGAATTACTTAAACCAGTTAAATAATCTGAACTTACAATTTTATTTGAAACTGAATTACTAGGGTGACATAGGCGTTTATGCCACAACTCATTGTCAGCCAATTTGGCTAATTTAACTGCATTGCAATTTTTATACTTAGGTAAAGACCATCATGACACTTCCCCTTAACAAAAATCTCTTTAGAAATAGAGTTACCGATTACTACATCATCTTGAGTAAAGGTAACATAATTTCCTTTTTGCTTTCTAACAGCTTCAGAAACTGAAAGTAAATTGGTTAAACATTTTGGTACATATAAGGTCTTTTCTACTTTAATATTACGATAACCAATATTCAGTACTACATCCCCTCCCCAACAGACATCATGCTCTGATCATTGGCAACAGCCAAATTTAAATTCTTACTTAAAAAATTACTAAAGTTTGACTTTTTACTGCACACATGATGAGTGGAGCCACTGTCCACAATCCAAGAATCAGTCTTTGCACATTCCTTCTGCCCATTGATGAGTAATGTGACATCAGTATTGGTTTTCTTTTTCAGCACTGGATTAGAACAATTCTTTATCACATGCCCTTTTCCTTCACACCCAAAACAAATAATCTGGTTCTTTTTTGTTTTACTGGAACCAGCTCTTGGTTTAGTATCTTTTGTAGTCAATAAAGAACCTGAAGAGGTAACAATACCGCTCTTGCTAGCTTTTCAACGACCGGCCTCACTAAGTAGAGCTTCTCTCACCCTGTTAATAGTAATTTCTTCTGGTCTCCACAAGCTAATGGCTTGAACTACAGGTTGCCACGATGTTGGTAGACCCACCAATATAAAACTGCATTTGTGCTGCTCAGGTAACACCACACTGCATTCATCTAATTGAAGCATCAGTTCCCTCCTGGTACTGATGTATGACTGCACATCCTCTCCATCTTTATACCGCATATTAAAGAGTTGCTGCATAATGTCAGTAGAATGGCCAATTGACTTGGGCTTGAAAATGGTAACCAACTTTTCCCATGCTTTAGCCAAAGTACTGCATTCCACCACATCACTGACATAAGCCTGTCCCACGGTCATGGCAATTAAGGATTTTGCTTTTTTATCTGCCAAGTCCCATTGGTTAAGTTCAGCAGACAGACCAGATCTTAATTCTGATCCATTTACAAATTTCCATAAGTCTCTGAACTCCAAGGCACTTTGAATTTTAAGAGCCCATTCCACATAATTGTCACAGCCAAGTTCTGGTATGTATTTATCTAAACATTTCTCAGTATCCATTGTCATTGGTACTCAATCCCCAATAAACAATGGTCCTGATACTAAGTTTGTCAAAAATACAAAACTTTGAACAAAAACTGGACTTGAGAAAAAATTGATTGATTGGAACTACCTAGTGAAACCATAATCTGGGCCCATAACCCTTGATGCAAAATTGATGCAAAATATTTCATTTACAAAAATATTTATTTGAAAAAATAAGATAAACAATAATTAATTGTAGATAATGTTTAAGCAGGCTGTTCCAAAATACAATCAAAATACTTGTTTAAAAAATAAAGTCAAAAATGATTAAATAGGCAAACTACCAGGCACCAGGTAACTTGGACAATAAATCCAAGTTATTTTCCAGCCAAAGATTACCATGACTTTTACCATGTGGAGTCTGCTTTAAGTCTGATCTGATACATTAACTGACTGCCCTTTTTATACTCAATCTGGCAAGTCACATGACTTAACAAATTTATTCTGGAAACTTCCAGAAACTAATTTAACCATTGATCAAAGATTGCATTTTTACAATATCATTATACAACATAAACAATCCTTGAACATCATCAAATTAAACAAACAATAAGAATTTCTCATTTACACATTTAGCAATTATCAAATTCCAACATTAAATTATCAGGTTTCATAGGGCTGAGCTTAAAGCCAGAAAAGCATGGAAGTCTATGGGAAAAAGCATGGATTTTCTATCCTTTTGAAAACCAAACTTTTTCAAAAAGTCACGTAAAAATGTGTTTTAAACACCTGCAAAGCATGCATAAAAGTGTATAAATGCACTTTTTAATAGGAAAATGAAAGTTGAAGCATGTTTCTTCAACTTCTAAAGGGATTAAGTCCACACATGTATTTAAACAATTTTGTAAAAGTTAGCTTTACGAGCTAAAAACCAACAATATGCTTTGAAACAGACAATATGCTGCAAGACCCAATTGATGCAAATAATAGGTGCAAATAGATAGGGGGAAGTAGGTGCAGCATTTCTTATTAAGAATAGTTTGAATCTTAGTAAGTTGCTCCTGAATGGGTCAAAGAGAAGTCAAACAAGGATTACCCCATACTGCTAAACAGTACTGCAAAGTAGAAAGAACTAGAGAATTATACAACAGCAGCAAAGCTGCAGGTGTTAAAGAGCTGTGAGCACGGCAAAATAGCCATTTCATGCGATGCAGAAAGACTGTTGTATTGCGAACATGGGAGTTCCAATATAAGTGGTGATCAATAATAGCTCCAAGCAGCTTGAAAAAAGTCACACTGGCAATAGGATGATGTAGGACATAAATAGGATTGTGAAAAAACAGAGGAACATGGGTTGATTTCCGAAAAACTGGCATAATATTGGATTTAGCGAATTTGAGGCGAAGGTTGTTGGATTCCAGATAATTGTACAAAATCAACAAATAATCAGTCAAAAGTTGTCGTACAAGCAGAGGATCCACATGCAAAAACACTAAAGTAATATCATCAGCATAAAGAAGTAAAGACCCAGCAGAAGGAGGAGGAGGGATATTCACTAAATAGAGGCTAAACAAAAGTGGCCCTAAAGAAGTTCCCTGTGGCACCCCCACATCCATTTAAATTGGATCAGAGCGATGATGTTCCAGTTCCACATAGGATACACGAGCAGTAATAAAAGAAAAGAGCATGCGAAGAAACAGAGGGGAAAATCCCATGTGTAAAAGTTTTTGACAAAGTAAGGCATTGTCCACAGTATCAAATGCACTGGACAAGTCAATAAAACAAGACATCACAAAGTGATGATCATCCAGTGCCTGACTCACTAAGAACTCATATTGAGCCAATACATCAAGTGTATTCCTCTGTGGTGCAAAGCCATACTTATCAGCATGGAAAAGACCCTGCAAATCAACATAGGCAATAATGTAATCATAAAGTACATGATCAAACAAGCATCCAAAGCAATTCTGCAGTCAAATCTGACAAAACAAGGCTGGGTCTGACTTGGAGCCCTTGAGCTTATAGATTGGAACAATCCTAGTAGTCTTCAAAATTTCTGGAACAGATGAAGTTTGAAATATGAGGGTAAATAAGTATAGTAAATGAGGCAAGATGACTGGAAAAGCAATATGAAATATACGAAATGGAACATCATCAATAGCAAGAGAGGAACGGGATTTCAGACTCCAGAATGCAGTCTGCAAGTCTAACTCAGTAAACTGGCTATTGAGAAAGCGACTAGCAGTAGGAAGGGCACAATAAGCCACCCCATCATCCCGCTGAGCATCAGTCCAGAATGCAGCAAGGCGTCCTAGGGCTTGGTTAATCTGATCAGTTTGAGATGCTCCGCGATTACCCAGAAAGAGATATGAACTATCAACAGTGGTCTTATGCAGAATATCACGATTGATAATTTTCCATGTGGCTTGAGGTGTAGTAGCGTGTTGTAAGCGCTGCTGAATATAACGTGATTTTGCCATTCGAAGTAAGCGAGTAACGTAATTGCGAGAAATGAGCCAAGTGTGGTGGTTATCCACAGTAGGAACTCTTAAATAATGTTTATAGAGTTTGTTGCATTTATTGATTGCATGTTTCAAGGATGCTGTCATCCATCTAGAATGATAATGCAATGAAGAAGAAGGAGCAATAAAACAAGAATCAATCAAGTGAAAAAAATCAGCAGAAAAAGAAGAAAAAGCTTCAGAGGAAGTAGGAAAAGAAGTAAATGACCAAAAAAAAGAATTAAGTTGTTCAAGAAAAACAGAAGTAGAGTGATCAGTAATAGCATAGAAGGGAGTAGCAGAAGAAGTTGGAGAAATGGAAGGCAAATTGTCAACAAATCCCCAAACGGGGAGATGATCAGCAATATCAAAGGAAAAAGTACCAGCAGTACACTCACAGCTGGAATGAAGAATAATGTTATCAATAGTAGTGGAAGAATTAGCTGAAATGTGTGTGGGCAAAGAAATGGCTAATTTAAAATGATGTTGTTCTACAACGTTAACAAAAGAGCTTCCACTGGGAGCAGATGAATCTATGTTGAAATCTCCCAGGATAATGCTGAGAGCATTATTAGGTGAAGAGAGAATGCACTTTATGAAGTCATTAAATTGATTTCTGGGATAGTAAGGCATATGATAGAAACCATACAAACGATGCCCAGTACTGCAGGATACAGATAAACACTCAAACTGATCAGTACACACACTATCCACAAGCTGACCAGAAAGATGGGAACCCAAATAAATGGAAACACCACCTCCTCTTCTGCCAGAATGATGAAGATGAAATGATGTCATTCCAGCAAAGATGGGTGGATCCGCTGTGGGTGCAAGCCAAGTTTCAACAATCACCAACACCAAGGAACTTGTACTAATAGACAGAAGTAGAGACTCTAATTGTGAGTAGGAGTGCAATACTCCCTTTACATTAATGGCAAAAGCTGTAGGGCATGGACGTGTTGTTGCTGTTCTCCCAAAAAAGCTGTCACATCCAGGTGCATATTAGGAACAGTATATGAGTCAGTTAGGGAATCATCAATAGAAGTAATGTGTGTCATATCAACAAACAAATATGAAGGGTACAATTATGGTGCCTAAACAAGTGAAAGAAAGTAGAAAAAAAAAGGGCAAAAATACCAAATATGGATTTCCTATCCTTTTAAAAACCAAACTTTCAAAACTTCACCTAAAAATGTGTTTGAAACACCTGCAAAGCATGCGTAAAAGTGTATAAATGCACTTTTTAATAGGAAAATGCAAGTTGAAGCGTGTTTTTTCAACTTCTGAAAGGATTACATCCCCACGTGTATTTAAGCAATTTTGTTAAAGTTAGCTTTACGAGCTTCGTAGAGCTCGTATCGCAAAATGCATGTTTGGACATCATATCTACTTACGTAGAGATGATTTTTTTGATTATTTTGTTATTACTGAGCAACTACAGAGTTTATATCATTGAACAAGGGCTAAATGGTTAGCTAAGCCAATACCATGTGTTTAGGTTTAACAATGTGAAGCACTAACAAAGTCCCTTAAAGCAGAAGCTTGGATCTGATTCTTAAATGCTTAAATTAACATTTGCAGAGTCATAAAATGACTTGCAATACTTAATACCTAGTTACTATATTTAATACTGTTAAATCGATCAAATTAACTTCACCGTATGCGATTAATTATTATTTCAAAAATGCGTATAAAATAACTCTAAAAACTTCCAATTGTATTTAAATATGTCTTTACTCCATGTAGACAGAAATGCAAGTGAGGAAACAAAGTTCCACATGTACGCTATTGCGGCGGTTGCAAAACACGAATTACTACGTCACTTCTGCTTAAGTGTTACAATCGAATTGGAATTCAATTAGCACGGGCTAATTGTCGCAAAACAATGTATAAGATCCGCTGATCTTATTAAAATTAGGTTCAATAAACAATTTCGTATTAGAATTTAAGATTCTAATACTGAACCTATGTGAATCACCTTTTATAGGTAACGCACATCTTTTAAGGACCATGGTGACCTAAATACGACGTCACCAGGCAAAAGGTCCATGACCAAAAGGTAGACTGAATACTGATTATTAATTATTAATTTAGTTCAATTAAAAAATTTAATTAATGGAAAAGTTTCTTTTGTTTACCAAATGTCATTGCAATGTAATCGGGATCGTTAATGCAAGCCAACGCCCATATGTTGTAAATTTACATTTTTAAAGTGTTTTGAATTAACATTTACGTTAAATAAATGACGTAATATCATTTCTTAAAGCTAAAATTACGTGGGATTCGAATATGTAATCAAAAATAATTAATGTTGAGTTTAACTAGCATTTTAAGTGATATTTAAGGGCCGATTATCGCCGTAATTGAATTTGTATGTAGAGAATCGATATTATTGATATAGAAATGATATAATGATTATTGATTAATGCTTAAAACGATTATTTGAACGTATTTACATTAAAGCTAAGTGAAAATGGGCTTATTAATGTTAATTAATCATTTTACTAAGTTAAATTGGCTGCATAATAAGTCAATACTCAATTAGATGGCAATTTCATCGTAATTTGACTATAAGGATTGTTATTAATCCATTTAAATTAAAATCTAATGTTAATACAAAGCGTATAATCGTATTCATTCCATTTGAAACATACTTTTAGAACAGGATATTGGTCAGTCATGCCTGTAACTAAGAAAAACACATTAGTAATCGACATTTTATTCAATACAAAAGAATAACAAATGAAGAAAACCTGAAAAAGAGATAACTGAGGCAAAATGTTGTTAAATACAATGATTGTTGGTACTAAAATACTACTCAATTCCCCTTTACCAATTATCGTGAATTTAATCATAATTTTGACTACAGACCGAAAACAGTGTTCCAATTTAAATTAACGATTTAAATAATTTTGAAATAATTAAATCCAAAGCAGGTTTTACATAAGCTTTTGTCAGGAAGTCTGCGAGATTAGCAGTTTGTCTCGACATAGCACAGCTTGAATTCATTTTCTTGAACGCAATTACGAAGAAAATGATATCTAGCTTTAATGTATTTAGATCGACAATTCTTGATCTGATTATTAAAAAATTGAATTGCTGACTTATTGTCGCAATATACAATTGGAACACTAAAATCGACTATTACCCAGTTAAATACTATCTGGTTCAGCCAAAGCATTTCCTTTGCAACTTCAGACAGAGCGATGTACTTGCTATCCATCGTCGATTGCGCCACCCAGGACTGCTTAGCGCTTCGCCAAGATACGATTCCAATTCCACACTTGACTATAAATCCAGAAATGGATTTACTGTCTGTTGGACATGCAATCCATGAAGCGTCTACATGCATCACCAACTGTAAATTACCGTCCATTTTGCCACATTTACTCCTGTAAAGAGTTAAAACATAAAACTTTGTAAAGTAAACATAGCTCAGAAGTTTTTTAAGTTGATCCCAATGGTGGATGGTGGGACTGGCTGCATACTGGGCTAAAAACACCACCGCCAACGAAAAGTCCGGTCTTGTCCTCTGCGCCAGGTGTAGAAGGGCTCCAATGAGGTTTTTGTACGGGACGTTGACAGCTTCCCCTTTAAACGTCTTCTGCGTCGCTTCCTTTACCAAAGGTAGGGTCGTGGGCTTCATCTTGATGTGAGGAAACGTCTTGGCCAACATCTCGATTTTATCCACCTGATGAATTCCAATGTATCCGTCCTTCAGCAGAAAGTTTATACCTAAAAGTATGGTTATTGGCCCCATGGCCTTAGCATTGTAAACGCCCTGCAAATCTCGAATGGCTTCATTAATGTAATCGTCTGATTTGGCAAACATTGCCACATCATCCACATACACTGCTAAAACAATACAAGAATACTTAGCGTATAAGCATGCAGCTCCATCGATGCTCCTGTAACCTAAGTTCTTCAAAGCCACACTCAGATGCAGAAACCACTCTTTTCCGTTCTTGTGCAGATCATACAATGCCTTCTTTAGGGATAGAGCCTTCCCCAAGTGTTTGAATCCTACCGGTGGCCTCATTAAAATACTATGGTGTAAATCACTGTATAGATATGTCCCTGCAATATCTAACTGGTGATGAACCCAATTCCTCTCTCCAACTAGAGCAGCAAACCATAATCTAATAATTGAGAAATTGATTACTGGAGAGTACACATCGTTGTAGTCTTCACCCTCGACTTGTCGGTGACCTCCAGCAACCAATCTAGCTCTAAATTGATAAACAATGCCATTAAGATTAGTTTTTACTGCGAATACCCAACTGTTAGGAATTATCCTGTGATTAGATTTCGGTTCAACTGCGTCTCAGACATCTCGCTTCTCCATCAACTCAATATCTTTCATGGCTTTGTTCCACTCTTTGGAGTATTGAGATTCCATAGCTTGCTTGTAGCTCTTTGAAATCTCCACATCAGTTCTTTTTAGTCAACGCTCCAGGATACCAGTGCAATTAGCCATGGCATCCTCATAATCCTCCGAATTGGCTTCCCAATTCCCCAGCTTTCGTCCCTGATTCCTTTGGATATTGCTAAAATCTACATTACATTCCTTACAATTAGGGACTCTAGCCTCAGCTTGTTCTCGTTCTCGATTCTGCAAAGGATAATCGTCGCGTTCTTCTGGTACTTGAGGATTATGTCTTGCCGGTCTCGCTCCACTAGGTCCAGCTTCGTCCTGGTCTCTATTTGGAGGTGTCGGCGCTCTCTCGTCTTTCCTCGGCGTTTCAGCAACTCCTTCAGCAATAATAACTGGATTCCGTTGTACTGTATTACCAACTGCATTGTTATCATCGCCGTCATCGTCTAATGAAATTTTAAAATCATTAACAGAATGATTAACAAGGGCTTTATCATCACCATAGCATACTTCCTCATTAAAAGCAACAGCTTTGCTTTCAATTATCTTATTGAGTTCCGGGAGCCAGATACGATAACCTATAGTACCAAACGCGTTGCCAAGATCCGAAGTTGTTTCCAACTTGCTTCTCAGTTGTCTAGGCTTGTGGACATACCCGGCGCATCCAAAATGTCTCATATGCTTTACCTACGGTTTCCTTCCATTCCAGATTTCGAACGGAGTTCTATATTTGATTGAACGATGTCCCATGCGATTATAGATATACATGGACATCAATGCTGCTTCCGTCCAAAATTTTAACGGCAATTTGCTTTCAAACAATAGCAATCTCAATTGCTGTACAAGCGTACGATTGTATCGCTCAGCCACCCCATTTTGGCTGGGAGTATACACATTCGTTCTCTCATGCTTAATTCTGACTCGTTGAAGAAATTGCTCCATTTCTGGCGAGCAAAACTCCATTCCGTTGTTGGATCTAAAATGTTTTAACTTTTTACCAGTCTGCCTTTCTGCTTTTACAACAAAATCCTTCAGCTTCTCGACACATTGCCCTTTATTCATTAACGGGATGACGTTGGCCTTCCTGCTGAAATCATCTACAATAGTTAGCAAAAATCGTTAACCGTTTACCCCCAGTTCCGGTGCAGGCCCCCAACAATCAACATGCACCAAATCCAACATGTGAGTGGATTTGACTGGATTCAGCGTCTTGCTTCTTGCTTTTGTAGATTTTGTCTTGTTGCAGACGTCGCAGTGTTCTATTGTTGCTGCTGCTCGTTTATCGGGTAGTCCAATTACTTTGCCGCCCTTTATCATTTTGTCGATTGCTTGGTGGCCTGGGTGCCCCATACGGCAATGCCACAGCTCTCCCTACGTCAGGCAAATGATTTCCCCTTTTCTGGGAAGTACTGGTATCCCTTTAACTATGTAAAAAGAATTGATTAGTGGTGCCTCAAATAAAACTCTATCACCCTTTGTTTTGACAACGTGTTTTCCAGCTGCCGTTAGTTGCATCATGCAGTTTTGATCGATTCTTGAGCCGCTAATCAGGTTAACTTGGGAATCTGGAGTGTACAGCGTCTCTGTTAATGTAATTAGCTGTTTTCCGACTCTAAACATGATGTCTCCTTTTCCAGTAATGGCAATGGAGTCACCCTTTCCAGTCGTACTCGCTTTCCCTTCATAATGTCTGAAATTATGAAACCAACTCTTGTTATTACAAAAGTGGCTTGTAGCTCCATTGGCATTCATTTCTATTAATGTTAGAGGCTTTCGTAGCAAAACTAAAAACACTGAAAGTTATTAAAATGCCATTGTTAATATCATTAGAATTAGAATTTAAATTGATTTCTTCATTCTGTTCTTGTTCTTCCGTGTAGCGAGCCACTGGTTGTGCTGCTCTACATTTTTTGGCAATATGTCCCTGCTTTTGGCATCTGCAGCAAGTAACTTTTCTTTTTGTATTAGATTTAGCATTTTGATTTCAATTTGTAAATTGTTTCTATCCGGATCCGCTGGTCTGAAAAGCTTCATTATTATTATCATTTTTATTAATATTACTATTTTTAGGCTTTTTCTTTTTGGCATTAGTATTACCATTACCAGGCCCTTTACTTACATAGGCATGATTACCATTACTTTTACCATTCATAGCAAGCCTTTGTTTCACCCTTGAGTCCTCTGCCATCAATTCGCTCTTTATTTTTGCTACCATAAATTGGTCGTCTGGCAATTTATACAGTTGTTGGATGACTGGCTCGAACATATCCGGTAAGCAACTCACAATCGTGCAGCAAATATGTTTGTCAGTAATTTCGAAACCTGTATTGTGAATATCTTCAGATAGCCCCATAACTCTCGTGATGAAAATGGTATAGATTCATTAGATTTCATTTGTAATAAGCCAAATTCTCGTAACAAGGCACATCGCTTTGCTCTAGAGGTAGGCTCAAATGCACGTTTTAACTCATCCCAGGCTTCCCAAGGATCTTTTAAATGTTTTATCATTCTTAATATGTCAGGTGTTACGTTCATTGCTATTGTCATGTACGCCAAACCCTTTCAGCGATCGTAACGTTTAGCATTTTGTAACCAGTGTCTTCAGGAAGAGCCCTTTCGGACCCATCCACGAAGCCCCAACAATCAATACCGGAAAGAACTACTTCTTATTTGTTCTTTCCATGTGGTATAATTTGTACCGTCTAATTTTTCAGTTGGAATATACTTAGCTGGCTCTGCCATTTCTGCAATGTATGATGAATCAGCAAATCAATCCAAAAGCACAAATTCACAATTAAATTCACAATAATTAAATCATTGCACAATCATATAATTCAATATTTCAGCAAGCACAATCGAAGATTTAAGTCCTCAAGTCCTCCATGCACTCAATCCTTTGTTCACTTAACACAAAGTGGCTGATGCAATCTTTGAAAGCAAGGGTTATTTTGTCTTCAGTTACAGTCGACTATTTTCGCTAATTTCTTCTTAAATTTAAGATTCAATCACTTCTGGGCCCATAACCTTTGTTGGGATTATTTTGTTATTACTGAGCAACTACAGAGTTTATACCATTCAACAAGGGCTAAATGGTTAGCTAAGCCAATACCACGTGTTTAGGTTTAACAGTGTGAAGCACTAACAAAGTCCCTTAAAGCAGAAGCTTGTATCTGATTCTTTAATGCTTAAATTAATGTTTACAGAGTCGTAAAATGACTTGCAATACTTAATATCAAGTTACTATATTTAATACTGTTAAATCGATCAAATTAACTTCGCCGTAAGTGATTAATTATTATTTCAAAAATGCGTATAAAATAACTCTAAAAACTTTCAATTGTATTTAAGTATGTCTTTACTCCATGTAGACACTTCCGCTGAAGTGTTACAATCGAATTGGAATTCAATTAGCATGGGCTAATTGTTGCAAAACAATGTATAAGATCCGCTGATCTTATTAAAATTAGGTTCAATAAACAATTTCGTATTACAATTTAAGATTCTAATACTGAACCTATGTGAATCACCTTTTATAGGTAACGCACATCTTTTAAGGATCATGGTGACCTAAATACGACATCACCAGGCAAAAGGTCCATGACCAAAAGGTAGACTTAATACTGATTATTAATTATTAATTTAGTTCAATTAACAAATTTAATTAATGAAAAAGTTTCTTTTGTTTACCAAATGTCATTGCAATGTAATCGTGATCGTAAATGCAAGCCAACGCCCATACGTTGTAAATTTACATTTTTAAACAGTTTTGAATTACATTTTACGTTAAATAAATGATGTAATATCATTTCTTAAAGCTAAAATTACGAGGGATTCGATTATGTAATCAAAAATAATTAATGTTGAGTTTAACTAGCATTTTAAGTGATATTTAAGGGCCGATTATCACCGTAATTGAATTTGTATGTAGAGAATCGATTTTATTGATATAACGATTATTGATTAATGCTTAAAACGATTATTTGAACGTATTTACATTAAAGCTAGGTGAAAATGGGCTTATTAATGTTAATTAATCATTTTACTAAGTTAAATTGGCTGCATAATAAGTCAATACTCAATTATATGGCAATTTCATCAGTAGTATACTACGCACTATGGTCCACCAATCAGAATGCAGCATTTAAGCCCCGCCCAGCCAATGGGAGTGCAGGGGCGGGGTCAGCAAGAAATTTGAATTTTGTGGCCCCCTGGTGGCAATATGACGTCACTACGGTAAACGCCCCTCGGTGGCCTGAAATAGATGACATCACTACGCCAAACGCCCCTGGTGAAGGATATGATATGATGTCACTAAAGTAAACGCCCCCTGGTGGCATTACAATGATTTAGTTGTAATGACATCACTATGGTAAACGCCCTCTGGTGGTCATAAATGTGACATCATCATGGGAAACAGAATGGCCACCAGTGGGAAACTTGAATTGTTACTATGGCAAGCTTCCCCTAGTGGTGACTTTAGCAATGATGTCACAGCTCCCCCTAGTGGCATTTTGATTATGATTATTCAGATTGTTTAAAAGATGTTAAGGAAGAACAAGTTGAAACATGTTTCAACATAGCCCCCTAAGCGGTTAAAACACAACTTCAAGTTCAAACATTATTTATATTCAATTTCAGTTAAACAAGTTAAAACATGTTTAATTGCAAGGGGAGGAAGAACAAGTTAAAACATATTGAAACGTAATGGGAGGAAGAATAAGTTGAAACATGTTTCAACATCACCCCCAAGGAAGAAAAACAAGTCTGAACTGGAAAATAGGGCAGAGTATGAGACATGCGCAAATATAACTAAGAAATAGTATAAATAGAGAATGAAAAAAGTAAATTCACCACAGTTAAAAAATTAGCTTGGATCAACCACTACAGAAAAGGAACAGATTTTGGAAACTCATCATGCCTGGTAGGAACAAATTTGTCATTTTAGAAATAATGTTTAACTGGCAGATTATTTCCTACAATTAAACACACAAAATCATTTTATTGTCCATTGCCAAAGAAAATAATTAAGAAAGATAAAGACGAGTTGTACGATAAAGCAGGTGTGATACCACTTGGATATAACCATGGAGTTGATGTCGCTATTTACGAAGACCAACTTCTAATATGCATATGAGAATACTACAAAAATGAAGAAACGGGACAATTGTCTGCTGGAATAAGAGGGTTAAACTTAACCCAATACCAATTCAGAAACCTGGTCGATCTTATCCCTTCAATTGAAGAAAAGTTGAAAGCTTTTTTATTAGCAAATAAGATTGAAGAATTAAATGAAAGAACCACTGAAACAAAAATTGGGGTTGTTAAAACTGATAAGCTGACAGAGGTGAAAAAAGTTGGAGCAACGGTGTTATGGGAGAAAGCTGAAGTCCAGCCTTTAGGACAAAACCGAGGCATTGAAATTGTTTATGATGACGGTAAAATCTGGCTATATATTAAAGAATACTATAAAAGCAAACTTACTGGAAAATTAACTGCTGGGACAAAAGGTTTAACTCTTACTGAATATCAATTCAAAAACTTTGTCGCCTGGTTGCCTCAAATTGAAAATTCATTGCAGCATAAGCATCAAGAAATAAAAAATGAACTTAAAGTCATTGAAAATGAATAATGTAAAAGTGTATTCACATTAAAACATACTTTGTAAATCATGTTTACATGTTCAATAAATAAAACTTGTAACATTCAAATGTGTCATTATCAGTCGAGTTTACACCTGCTTTGCAGCATCCCTTTACATGTATTATTTGTGGTCCTACAGGCTCTGGAAAAACAGAATTTTTGCAAAAAATGTTAAATGATGTAATGGAAATGATTGAACCAAAACCAACAACATTGCTCTGGTGTTACGGAAAACATCAGCTAATATACAATGAAATGATGCAAACTGTGCCGATTCAAAATAAACGCTTTATGCAGGGATTAGATAAAGATACAGTATTTGATAGAAAAGAAAACAATCTGCTGGTGATTGATGATTTAATGGAAGATACATATAATG
>JAAFCF010006680.1:18734680-18746158 GCA_013389785.1 Helicorthomorpha holstii
AACATAAAATGTTGTTTCAAATTAAAACCAATAAAAGAAACCTAAACAAAATTAAAATCTCAATCAGTAAACTGGTAATTTAAAACAATATATAATACTACAAAATCAATTACCCCACAAGATTTCAACACAGCAATCAAAAAAGTCTCACAATTCAGCCAAACAATAATTCTCTTCATTCAGTTACACAATACTAATCTGTTACACAATACACAATAATAAAAATGGCTAACTCTTAAAAATTTACAATACAATGTTGCCAGATTAATTAAACAATGTTGACAGACTTACATATTAAATAATTACTTAATCAATGTTAAGTGGCTACCACACTATCTAATATTCTACAAAAACTTTAAAGCTTAACCACCAACAGCTACCTCCCCCCCCACCTAATAAACCCTACCAGGCCCCCCTTGTGGGGAAAAAAGGTGGGCCAATAAGCCTCCCCATAGCCCTATTAACCACCTTTCTCCCCAAAAATAAAAACTTTAATGCTTATCCACCAACAGCTATTTCCCCCCCAATAAATTCAATATTACTCTTATGGCCAGACCAGTCCCCAACTTACAAAATTAAAATTTTTACTAAACTACAAGAGCTTATACTATAAATAATTCCCCCTCAAAAAAAGAACATTTAAAGGTACTCAATGTATAAGAGAAATCATTCTCTCAACTACTTCCAACCCTTCCCCCCCAAACCACCAATCTTACCTCCCCGTGCTGCACCCACCCAAACAAATACAAACAATACACCCCCGCAAAAAAAGAGGATAAAACTAACACCAAAGTCAACCAACCACTCCAACCAAAAACCCCCCCAGCAACATTAGCTCCCCAAGTAAATTCAATGACGGAGGAGCAGCCATATTAGATCCAACAAACAAAAACCAAAAAAGTACTCTTCTAGGAAATACCAATATCAAACCCCTATTAATTAACAGTCTACGACTCCCCAAACGCTCATAATTAACCCCAGCATAATAAAACAACCCCGAAGAACAAAGCCTATGCCCAATTATTATAATAAAACCCCCCACTCAACCAATCACATACCCAGAAAATAACCCCCCAACTACCAACCCCATATGAACAACAGACGAATACGCAACTAAAGACTTCATATCTACCTGACAAAAACACACCAAACACAGATATACCCCCCACTAAAGACACTCTAATCAAAACTCTTGAAAACCCCAAAAAAGCCCCCAACCCCACTGACTAAATCACATAAGACCATACCCCCCAAGTTTTAATAAAACCCCAGCTAAAATCATAGACCCAGTAACAGGGGCCTCGACATGGGCCCTAGGAAGCCAAAGATGTAACCCAAACAAAGGAACCCTCACTAAAAACCCCAACACACCAGCCACTCCTAAGACCACCTCAACCCCCTCTACATGTACCTCTATCCCCCCTATTCCCCACATCACCTCTCTCATCACACCAACCTGAATAATTAACAATAAAAGAGGCAAAGAACAAAAAACTGTATAAAAAAGAAGATATATACCAGCACCCAACCACTCAGGCTGATAACCCCACCCTAAAATTAAAACAAAAGTCGGAATCAAAACAGCCTCAAAAGCCAGATAAAACATCATATAATCTAAACTCACAAAAACCAAAATCAATAAGAAATAAATAATTATAAACAACACAAACACCCCCCCCCCCCCCCGGCTGTAACTCCTCAATAGGCCAGTCAACAACATTAACATAATCACCCATAAACTTAACAACACCAACCCCACAGAAAAAACATCTCCCCCAAATCACCCCATTAACACATGTCAATCTACTATCTCATAATTTAACTCCACACAAGAAAACAAAACTCTCGCAGCTAAAAACGCATAAACATAGATTCATGAAAACCCTGTCCACAGTAACAGAACCAACCCACAAGCCAAAAAACCAACCTCTAGCATACTATTACACCAAGCCCCAACCTAGAGTCATCCCCGTGGCTTCGAATCAAACCAACCAAAATTCTTAAACTCAACACCCCCTCGCCCACCATAAAAACAATAAAACAAAACACAAAAATTAAATCCCCCAAACCCGCCTCTAGCCACAACCCCAAATAACTCAACAAACCCAATATAATTATCTCAAATCTCAGCAAAACATTCAACACCCGCCTATATCCCCTTAATAGGCCAATAAAACCCCCCACTAAAATTACCCAAGAAATCACAAGCACATCAAACAAAGGTGTCTACCTACCAAAAGCCCCCAAAGCCCCCATTCTCATTAAAATATCGTCTGATAAACTAAAAACTAAGACCACAACCTCCAATCTCATAACTAAAAAATTTAACGACAAAGGTAAATAAGACTGCCAAGATAATCTCATAAGCTTATCATAACAAAATCGAGGATAAGCCCCACGAACCCAAATCCACAAACATACCACAGCCCAAACCATCACCCCCACTAATGCCACACCACCAAAAAAAAATAACACAACTAAACAAGATATTATTATAATAATTCCGTACTCCCCCATAAAAATAAAAGCAAACCAATAAGACCCATACTCTACATTAAACCCAGAAACCAACTCCGACTCTCCCTCAGCAAAATCAAAAGGAGTCCGATTAGTCTCAGCTAAACAAGACACAAACCAAACCCCCGCCAAAGGCCCCAATAAAATTACATTTCAAACCTCCTTCTGCCATAAAGAAATATCTTCTATATCATAAGACCCACTTAAAACAACCACTCTTATGATAATAAAAATCAATCTAACCTCATAAGAAATCATCTGAGCAACCCCATGAAGAGCACCCAATAAAGAATAAGATGAATTAGAAGATCACCCGCACCCAAACAATACATAAACCCCCAATCTTTTCAAACAAAAAAATACAACAACCCCAAATAAAAAACTAATCTCCCTCACGAGATAGGAAAGACACACAAAATAAAAAAAAATTATCAATCCCAAACCTGGACTAAGCTCATAAACTAAAAAATTAATCTTCTTCAAAATAACAAACTCCTTTCTAAACAACTTAATAGCATCTGAAATAGGCTGAATCAACCCTAAATACCCAACCCTATTAGGATCCTTACGCAACTGCACGTACCCCAAGATCCTGCGCTCTAAAAGAGTGACAAAAGCCACCCCCACCAAAACTAATAATAACATAATAACTTCTCCAACCACGCCCCCCCCAATCAACCACTATTAAAGGAGTATACACCCATATAAGAAACTTAACTTCTTCACACTAGTCTGCCACATTAATCACATTATCTATATTAATCTATATTTTTGAATTCTAAACTCAATGCACTACTCTGCCAAGATAACCCAAGAACTAAGCTTAACATCACGGTCCTTTCGTACTAATGACGCACCTCTCTCCAACTAAAGATAGAAACCGAAATGGCTCACGCCGGTCTGAACTCAGATCATGTAGGATCCTACTGGTCGAACAGACCAAACTAAATAGACTTCTGCGCCCATAATTTTCCTAATTCAACATCGAGGTCGCACACCACATTTGTCAATTTGAACTTTCAAAAATGATAACGCTGTTATCCCTAAAGTAATTCTCCACTAACTGATCTTTCTCAGATCTTTACCTCACTAAACATCTTATAATAAATAATTAATGTTTACAAAATTCATCGCCCTAGCTAACCTAATAATCGATAATTATACTGATAAAGCCAACTTTACTATATATTTTTACCAAAATATTAATTAAACTTAATAGGGTCTTCTTGTCCCTCAGTAAAACTTTATATTTTTCACCAAAACATAAAATTCAAACCCTCATTAAAGTAGAGCATTCCCCCGTTTCTCCTTCATACCAGCCCCCAATTAAGAAACTAATGATTATGCTACCTTTATACAGTCAAAATACTGCAGCCCTTTACATCATTGCAGTGGGCAGAGCTTACTTATTATTGTACCAATAAACAATGTTTTTGCTAAACAGTCAAAAAAACTACTTGCCGAATTCACCACAAAGACCCCGACCAACATCTCAACCCACTAATTAATATAATTCATACAACTATCATCTTGTACCAAACTTTCTTTACTCATTTAATCATTATTCTCAATAAACCCTTATTATCTACCCTAGTTTAGTGACATAACATTTTAACAAAAATAACTAAACTACTTAAATCAATAATAACACAATATTCATAAGCATTTCCAACCCAACAGTTATTTTTATTCTTAACACAAATATAAAAACTTAATGAGCTAGTCCCCATTAAGAGTCCTAACACCAACCTTTATGCCTAAATTATTTCTCCTAAACAACTAGATAACCACTAACTTGAAAAGTATTTCACCACCAACATAAACTCTAAAATCTTATGCAACAAAAATCAAAATTTATATTAGCTCGCTACTCCTTGAGATCGCCCACCCACTGTAAACTTTAATCAACCCTAATACAAAAGGTACTAAACCCCTAATTTCCAACCAACTCCGCTCTTTCCTCATCAGTACTTCATATTCACCACTAAGACTCAAACAACCTTCTTCTCTATAAACTTATACTTCACCCCAAATCCTCTTGATCTATTATCATATTAGCCACAAAGGAACCTTTTCAATGTAAAAGAAACATTCAGCAATTAAACTATAATATGCACAAAGACTAATATTCCTATTAATCAACTATGTTACGACTTGTCTCAATATGAGAACGATGGGCGATATGTACACATACTATTCCGCATTCACTATACCACACCAAAATATAATTACTAAAAAATCCACCTTCTCATGCCTTTTCCAAAACACAATCCGTAAATTTATTTCTAAATTGTAATTCAAATCAACCTGATTATACGCTGCACCATGACCTGTCATATTCTTCCATAAAGACATAGAAAATTTTATTTTAAAATCCACTTACAACGGAGATATACAAACTAAAATCAGATAAGCTACTCGAGGGCTGTCGTCCACTGTTCAAATTCCTCTCTTCAGACAGCACGCCACCAACCTATTTTAATTTCATCACATTACTCCTATGGTAAAGTTCTCTTTTAAAAATAACAGGGTATCTAATCCTGGTTTATTTTACTAAACAAAAAAATTTTCATTTACCTTAAATAAAAAAATTACACAAACTCAATTTTTTACCAACAAGCTAAAACAATAAGCCTCTTAATCACCTTGACTATAAACCATTTCAATTTTACCACCCAATTTCACTCTTCAAGTTGAATAACCGCAGCCACTGGCACAACATTTGCTTGAAATCCTAAGCCCCCCTCAACATTAAAATTATATCTTAGACTCTATCTACTGAATAAGTATTTTCACTTATAAATATTTTACATAAAACCCACCCCCAGAAAAATTTTATGCTATAGCATAACACCTTTCACTAATCATACTACAACCTCATATGACCCCTCATAGTCTAATAATTACACCCCACCTTAAAAATTATAGGTAAATTATAGGAAAGGGTGCCAGGCACATTTTCTAAAAACATAAAAGTTTACAAATGAATGTTGTGGTTGAATCTGTATTGAATTAATATTACCTATTGTAATTGTGCACCTCTTTCTTTTAACCCATTCCTCAACTTGGGGTAAACATCTTTTTTGAGCTCCGCCATTTTGTCTTCCAGTTCCAGGTTGAGGTATTTTTGTACAATAGAAAGAGAATTTTACAGGCACTTCACCAAAGTGAAAGTTTTTATTTGATTGTTGTATATTTTCAATTTTGGTTACAAGATATTTCCCAGTTAACCCGGCAGAACTCGCACAGTGAGGTTTTTGCTCACACAAAAATTAAAATTACTAATTTTTTCTAATGTGAGCACATATAAAGCTAAATCTTTCTGTAGCTGAGTTTTAAACTGTGCCAAATCATCTAGTAATAATTAGATTAGTGTCATATTGTTCAGTTAGTAATTATGCACTGTTTGTTGACCCTCTATCTAAATTTGTGAGCATTTCTCTCATCAGCAAGTCCTCAAGTTTTGCGTGAAGCTTTAGGCTTAGTATGTTTTGAGAGGTTTTCTCGCCAGGCGAATTCTTAGAAAGCCATTTAGAATCAATGGTGGCCTATGGCCACAAATATGATTTTCTTTTTACTCTCCATGGCAAAAAAACATGTATAAAAATAAATCTTTTGGAAAATACGATTCAGCCAGCTGTGTTAAACATACAGTTTATAGCTGTGACTTGTATTTTATTTATAAATGTTTTTAAAAATGCTTATTCCGCAGTATTGTTTTTGAAAAAATTTCAATTTTAAAAACTTTAATAAATATGCAAAATAATAGTTTTTTTAAACACATTTTTAGGTAAATTATTACTTAGATGTTTAATAAATGTGTTATAATTGACAAAGTTAAAAAAAAATGTTAACATTCCGTAAATAAATGAAAAAAAAGTTAATGTGAGAGAAATGCTCATGGTGAGTTCTCATAGGCAACAGTCAAGCGCGAGTTCTCCAGGGTTAATTGATCATGATCGACATAAGTGGTACTTATTGGGTCAACTAAATTATCAGCATTTATGTACAATCGGACCTTATCCCAGGGTTTCATATCTGTAGTACAGTCTTTTATAATGGCATCCAAAATTTTTACAACTTTATCATGAAATTCAGCTGGAGGTATTTCATTTATGTTTTGCAGATCAATAGTGGTTTCATCAGCTTTTGTGTTTAATTTTAGACAATTTACTTCTCTTTTTATTACTATTGTATAATATTCTTTTGGATCAAATGCTGGTCCTCCCCCAGCCTGTTGATTTTCATTTTGAAGATCTTCTAATACACTTTGCAATAATTCATCATTTTCATCATCCCACCATACAGGCTGGAAAAATTCATCATTTCCATCATCCCATCACAAAGGCTGGAACACTTCATCATTTCCGTCGTGCATCCATATGTGCATCCATATGTCCATATTGTCTTGTGCCATTTCTTAATACATTTAATAATCCATGCCATTATAATGTAATGTTCCGTGTAATGTTTCCGTCGTGCATCCATATGTGCATCCATATGTCCATATTGTCTTGTGCCATTTCTTAATACATTTAATAATCCATGCCATTATAATGTAATGTTTTAACAATAGAATGCCCAACCAAGTTATTATAATTATTTATTTCATTGTTTTATGTTAATCAGATAAATGTTTTTTATTCACTATTATTATATCTTTTTAAATATATCTTATCCATGTACCTTTAATACAAACTTTTTTGTTATTTACAATTAAACATTATTTAACTGCACTGTATATTTTGCATTAACATCAGTGCTAATATTAACACATTTACTTATATAAACTCATTGCTTTTTTAATTTTCCCACAATTTTTATTTTTCTATTGTTTGACAACCCGGTCATTTAAAAAATTATTTAAATCATTCCTTAATCTGACAACACTGTCCGTTTATGTCATTTTAAAATGTCATTTTAAAAATAGTTTAATAATTTTTATATTAAATCTTATTCTGACAAACCTGTCATTTTAAATTATTATTAAATCATTTTTACATTAAACCTTAATCTGAAAACACTGTCATTTTAATTTAAAACTTCTGACAACAGTTAAATAATATTTAAAGCATTTTTATACCGGGTGATCAAATAATTTAGGTACCCCATACGTAGCGCCTCTAGTGGCAAATTAAAAAGTACCAGTTTGACTGTTGTGTAAAACAGTCTTGAATGACCTCCAAAAAATAGCAAATGAGTCGTTGAGTAGCAAAGTGAATTTAATCACATTTGCACTTAGACCACTACAGAATTGTCGATAGCTTTGGTAGGTCATATAGCGCCCTCTAAGAGTCATTGTGTAATTTTGCAATTACAATTTTGTTATCATTAGCTCATAGAGGGCGCTATACGACTTTTCAAAGCTATTTAGAATTCCGAAGTGGTCCAAGTGCAAATGTCACTTAATTCATTTTGCTTCTGAACGACTCAAATATTAGAATTTAAACGATGTAGTTCGATCCACATTAATTTGACATATTGGAAAATCGCCAGAGGAAAAATTTCATTTATTAATTAAACAATTTGAAATATAAAAGCAATTCTTACAATTAAATAAACAACCAATTTTTTTTTTTTAAAAAACTGAACTGTGTTTACAATTATTTGATTGATCTCTTTGTCGATTTTAACTTGATTTATTTGTTTGACAAAAGTTAATGTTTTTATTTTTTTAATTGTGCTGTATATGATTAATTTAATGTCTATTTAAAAATAGATCAGAAAATGAAATAAAAAGCTTATTATTAAAAGTGGAATTTTTTATTTAAAAACTAAAGTTTTATAACAAAAAACTTCTGCATGTAATTGACAAATTCATTTAAACTAATGAAATAAATTGATAGTTAATGGCTAATTCATATACAGGACAATTTTAGTTTTAAATTTACTTTTTATTTGTTTTCATTTTATGATTTTTCATTTTTATATACGGCATAGTTAAAAAAAACTTTTGTCAAAAAACAATAAATAAATCAACATAAATCTGCAAAAATATCGATTAAATAATTATAAAAGTAATTGTAAACCCAGATTATTATTTTTAACAAAAAAATGGATTTATCATTCAATTGTAAAAATTATTTTTAGATTTCAAATGGTTTATTTATAAACAACATTTTTCCTCGGGCGATTTTTCAGTACTAGTGCCGTATATAAAATAAATTAATGTGGATTAAATTATGTTGTTTAAATTTGAATATTGGTCATTTTTATTTAATGGGTTTGAAGGCCATTAAATGCTGTTGTACTCAGCAGCAAAAATCGAACTTTTTTAATTTGTCACTAGAGGTGCCACTATGGGGTACCTAAATTATTTGATCACCCGGTATGAAACCTTAATCTGGCAACATTGTCATTTTCAAACCATTTAACATAACTAATTTTAATTTAAACCCTAATCTGACAACAGTTAAAAAATATTTAAATTATTTTTATATTAAACCTTAATCTGACAACACTGTCATTTGAAACCATTTAACATAATTAATTTTAATTTAAACCCTAATCTGACAACAGTTAAAAAATATTTACATTATTTTTATTTTAAACCTTAATCTGACAACACTGTCATTTGAAAACATTTAACATAATTAATTTTAATTTAAACCCTAATCTGACAACAGTTAAATAATATTTAAAACATTTTATATTAAACCTTAATCTGACAACACTGTCATTTTATAGCCATTTAACATAATTAATTTTAAATTAAACCCTAATCTGACAACAGTTAAATAATAGTTAAAGCATTTTTATATTAAACCTTAATCTGGCAACATTGTCATTTTCAAACCATTTAACATAATTAATTTTAATTTAAACCCTAATCTGACAACAGTTAAAAAATATTTAAATTATTTTTATGTTAAACTTTAATCTGACAACACTGTCATTTTATAGCCATTTAACATAATTAATTTTAATTTAAATCCCAAACTGGCAACAGTTAAATAATAGTTCAAGCATTTTTATATTAAACCTTAATCTGACAACACTGTCATTTTTTAACCATTTAACATAATTAATTTTAATTTAAATCCCAATCTGACAACAGTTACATAATAGTTCAAGCATTTTTATATTAAACCTTAATCTGACAACACTGTCATATTTAAGCCATTTAACATAATTAATTTTAATTTAAACCCTAATCTGACAACAGTTAAATAATATTTAAAGCATTTTATATTAAACCTTAATCTGACAACACTGTCATTTTATGGCATTTTAAAAAATAGTTAAATACTTTTTATATTATTATTATTCTTTTTACTGTTTTGGTAATTCAACCTTTAACAGTGGGGTTATAGAGCTTCCAAGCACTCGCCTGCATCTCCACCCCTACATCAGTCACACCTATTATATCTTTTTTAATTATTCTTATTATTATTTTTAAGTCAGCAAAGGCTCGACTATTCCTCGACCATTTCCATCCTCAGGATGAGTCGGGGAGGAATGGATGAAAAAACCCATCATCCATTCCACGTGTAGGCAGTGGTCGGGATTCGAACTCCGAATCTCCGACTCCCAGTCCACGCTTTAACCGACTGGGCTATTCGACTGCCTAAATACTTTTTATATTAAATCTTATTCTGACAACACTGTCATTTTAAAAAATATTTAAATCATTTTTATATTAAACCTTAATCTGACAACACTGTCATTTTATAGTCATTTAACATAGTTAATTTTAATTTAAACCCTAATCTGACAATAGTTAAAGCATTTTTATATTCAACCTTAATCTGACAACACTGTCCATTTATGTCATTTTAAAAAATATTTAAATTAATTTCAAATTAAACCTTAATCTGACAACACAGTAATTTAAAATAACCCTTTAATATACACCTTTCAGATGTACAATTTTTCAATACAGGCAGTTCTAAATTTAGCACATTGATGTCATATTTTAATGTACAGTATTGGATTGTAGTACAGCTTAACATGTAAGCGAAAATAGGTTGAAGCCCGTATGTTATTCCTTTCTATTAAGTGGCATGTGCAATACTGTAACATATGAAAAGCACAGCATATTCAGTATATGTGCATGAGTTACTACTGTATTTCATTAAAAGTTTACAGTGCAAACGATAGTATGTTGAATGTTGTGTGTTATTCATATTCTACAGCAGCGCATGTCATGCTTTGGGATGTGAATAGCCTACCATTTTCAGCTACTGCATTTGAAGGTTACTGTTTTATTAGATTATTACTGTTTTATTAGATTATTACTGTAATTATCATTTATTGATATAATAACTTAATATATGATATAGCCCTAATGAAATTACTTATAACTTAATTATAAAGTTTAATAATAATAAACTGATACTTACTTTTAATTGATGTTTTTATCTTCAAACTTAAATTTTTTTCACAATTCTTCACTAGGATCTTTTGGTTTAAACTTTTTTTAACCCTTTTAGTGGGAACTTGTGTTTCTTTTTAAGGCTTCCAAATTTTTAACAGCACTGACAGGAACTACAGTTTGAAATGTATTCTAAAACTTTTTACCTCTGTATTTATAGGGCTTCATTGCCTATTAGCACCACCTATACTCACATTTAGTTTTTGATGAGCCCTTAATCCTTTCTACTGTAAAGTTTGATTTTAGGTTTTTTCATGTTATTTCCGGTTTTGTAGGGGACCTTTAATCTTTTCTATTGTTATCTATTGGTTTTTTCCATATTACTTTTGGTTTTTTAGAGTGACATTAATTCCTTTCTATTGTTATCTATTGGTTTTTCCATGTTACTTTTGGTTTATTTTTAATTTGTGTAACTATTTAAGGTTTTTTGACATGTTTAAGCCTTAAGAAAGCTTTCATTAGTCTTTTTCGTACCTGCTCCACCTTTACATTGTTTGCCTAAAGCATTTCCTTCTTAATGACAATTAGTACATTCTGTTAAGACATGTTTTATGATGAACATTATTTTCCTGTTCAGACATGTTTTA
>JAAFCF010006680.1:18746168-18771243 GCA_013389785.1 Helicorthomorpha holstii
GAACATTATTTTCCTGTTCAGACATGTTTTATGATGAACATTATTTTTCTGTTCAGACATGTTTTAAACAAAATTAATTGTCATAATCAAAATGCCACCAGGGGAAGCTGTGATATTACTAAAGTCAGCACCAGGGGAAAGCTTCCCTTAGTAACAATTCAAATTTCCTGCTGGGGGCTATTGTTTACCATTATCAGGTCACACACAAATGACCACCAGGGGGACGTTTACCATAGTGATGTCATATTGTAACAGCCACCAGGGGCACACAAAATTCAAATTTCCCGCTGGTGGCTTTTTTGTTTACCCTGATGATGTCACACACAAATGACTACCAGGGGGACGTTTACCGTAGTGAGGCCATATATCTGACACCAGGGGGCGTTTACCATGTTATAATAGTGATGTTATATCAAAACCGTCACCAGGGGGCATTTACCATAGTGACGTCATCTATTTCCGGCCTCCAGGGGGTGTTTACCGCATTACCATAGTGACGTTATATCAAAACCATCACCAGGGGGCATTTACCGTAGTGACATCTTTTCATAACAGCCACCAGGGGGTGTTTACTGTAGTGATGTCATCTATTTCCGCCCACCAGGGGGCGATAGTGCTGGTGGGAGCTTCAATTAGTAACAATTCAAGTTTCCCACTGGTGGCCATTTTGTTTCCCATGATGATGTCACATTTATGACCACCAGAGGGCGTTTACCATAGTGATGTCATTACAACTAAATCATTGTAATGCCACCAGGGGGCGTTTACTTTAGTGACATCATATCATATCCATCACTAGGGGGCGTTTGGCGTAGTGATGTCATCTATTTCAGGCCACCAGAGGGGCATTTACCGTAGTGAAGTCATATTGCCACCAGGGGCCACAAAATTCAAATTTCCCGCTGACCCCGCCCCTGCCCTCCCATTAGCTGGGCGGGGCTTAAATGCTGCATTCTGATTGGTGAACCATAGTGCGTAGTATACTACTTTCAACATAATTTGACTATAAGGATTTTTATTAATTCATTTAAATTAAAATCTAATGTTAATACAAAGTGTATAATTGTATTCATTCCATTTGAAACATACTTTTAGAACAGTATATTGGTCAGTCATGCCTATAACTAAGAAAAACACATTAGTAATTGACATTTTATTCAAATACAAATAAATAACAAATGAAGAAAACCTGAAAAAGAGATAACGAGATTGTTGGTACTAAAATACTACAATTTTGCGATACGAGCTCTACAAAGCTCGTAAAGCTAACTTTAACAAAATTGCTTAAATACACGTGTGGACGTAATCCCTTTAGAAGTTGAAAAAACACGCTCTAACTTGCATTTTGCTATTCTGATGAATGTTTTGAAAGTGTTTAAAAACACATTTTTACGTAACTTTTTTAAAAAGTTTGGTTTTCAAAAGGATAGAAAATCCATGGTTTTTCCCATAGACTTCCATGCTTTTCTGGCTTTAAGCTCAGCCCTATGAAACCTGATAATTTAACTTTAAGAAATCAATGGAAATGCATGTTTGAACATCATCTCTACGTAAGTAGATATGATGTCAAAACATGCATTTCACGATACAAGCTCTACGAAGCTCATAAAGCTAACTTTAACAAAATTGCTTAAATACACGTGTGGACGTAATCCTTTTAGAAGTTGAAAAAACACGCTTTAACTTGCATTTTGCTATTCGGATGAATGTTTTGAAAGTGTTTAAAACACATTTTTACGTAACTTTTTGAAAAAGTTTGGTTTTCAAAAGGATAGAAAATCCATGGTTTTTTCCCATAGACTTCCATGCTTTTCTGGCTTTAAGCTCAGCCCTATGAAACCTGATAATTTAACTTTAAGAAATCAATGGAAATGCATGTTTGAACATCATCTCTACGTAAGTAGAGATGATGTCTAAACATGCATTTTGCGATATGAGCTCTACGAAGCTCGTAAAGCTAACTTTTACAAAATTGCTTAAATACAGGTGTGGGCGTAATCCCTTCAGAAGTTGAAAAAACACGCTTCAACTTGCATTTTCCTATTAAAAAGCGCATTTAGACACTTTTACACATGCTTTGCAGGTTGTGGGCTATTGTTCTTAACAGTGGCGTCCTTTAGGGCTAAAGCTGCAGTCAATAGCAACAAAGAGACGACACAAAACAATACCCTGCAGTTTCCAAGCAATCAGGGATTTATATATGATGCTGTTTTACTTATTAAATGACGATTTAATCCTTATTAAATCAAGGATCAGCTTATTTAAATAATAATCTAAATTAAATAAGTAAATAATATTTAGTGACAACAAGATTTAAATGTACTGAAGGTTTAATCACTGTATAATTATAAAAGCCAACTGCTCAAGTTAAAGTACATAATCAGAATGTTAACAAAAGCATAGAGAATGCAGAAGGCATTCTCTCCAACAACCACTTAATGTAAGTTTATGGAGGTAGACTTAGCTTTAAGAGCGCTATGGAGCGCAAGCTAGATAGTCTAGCAGATCTAGCTAGGGCAGATAGCGCTGACAACATAGTTAGAAAGTGACGTCTGAAGTAAGTGCAGAACGACGAGTAACGCATTTGCGCATGGACGAGCACTTACTTCTCAAAGCCCAATTGAGAACATTGCATAATCAATTACAAACGATAATGACTATATTGATTAGTCATTTAAAATAACTGACATGCATTAACAATCGATTTAATCGCGATTACATATGCAGTTACTGTACTATTTACATTAACTGCTTATTCAACGCATAATATAGCGTATGTAAAAATATACGCTAACCAGAAATATAACCGGAAGTACATGTTCAAACCAAACCCACAGTTAACGATTTGGTTTTTAGTACTTCCGCCATGCATTGTGACTGCCCCAGGCTAGTATTAACGGTTTACCAACCTATGGGACGCGAGTCCGCTTATATGCATTATAATACATGCAAATGATCATTGGAAATGCAATGTAATGCATTTCCTATTGAGTTATCATGCAAACTCATTGGCCACAGTGTTATACCAATACATTACATAGCATGCACATCCTGTATGACCTACATGACATCATCAGCATAGCAAGGGAATGCTACGCAACCACAGAATGTAACCCCGGACATATTACGCATGATTAAATGTATGAAAAATCCCAGGGATGCCTGGGATAAGTTAAAAAAGGCTTTTGAACCCACTTCCAGGGCAAGGCGTTGTGCTTTGCTAAGGGAGTTGGGGCTCATGCAGATGAAGCCTAGTGAGACAATTCAGGCCTTTATTACACGGGTGATTGACTTGGCTGAAGACATCAGAAACACAGGTTTTGCCATCACTGATGAACATTTATGCTGTACAATAATTAGTTGTTTGCCAGATATGTTCGAACCGGTTGTCCAGCAGTTATATAAGCTGCCAGATGACCAGTTCACAGTGGGCCAAAATTAAGAGTGAAGTGATGGCTGAAGATTCATGTGTAACGCAAAGGATTGCTATGAATGGTAAAAATGGCCACTCTCAGGCCTATGTAAGCAAGGGGCCTGAGAACAATGGAAAAACTAAGAAGAAGAATAAAAATGTTAATAATAATTCTAATCAAGTTGATGTTTTGCAAACTGGAGGTCAACAAAAAGCATTTAAGAACACTAATCACAATTCTAGAAATAATTTGAAGAAGAAATTGACTTGTTTTCGATGCCAGAAGCAGGGCCACATCACCAAAGAGTGCAGGGCAGCACAGCCAGTGGCCAGATTGACTGAGCAAGATGAATATCAAGAGGTAATCGATTCAAAAAATAGTGAATTTAATGATTGTATCTTAATGACCTTTAGCATTTTTAGTTTTGCTACAAATGGACCTTGTGGTGATAAGCAGAGGTGCGAGTGGATCATAAACAATGAAGCCACTAGCCACTTCTGTAATAATCGTGATTGGTTCCACAACTTCCGGAATTATGAGAGAAAGGCCAGTAGAACAGGAGAGGGTGACTTCATTGATATCAAGGGAAAAGGTGACATCATTTTCCGTGTAAAAAATCAGACGGTGACGCTCACAGAAACATTATACACGCCCGATTAAAGAGTAAACTTGATCAGTGGATCAAGGATTTACCAAAATGGGATGGTCCAAATCACTGCTAATAGAAAACATGTTGTGAAGACAAAGTCTGGTAAACATTTATTTGAAGCACCATTGTCTAACTGTTTTTACATTGTAAAGGGAGTGCCAGTAATGCCCAAAAAAAGGGAAGTAGTTTGTTTGACTTCTGGCGAGCTGTGGCACAGCAGACTAGGCCATCCAGGTCACCAGACAATCGAGAAGATGATTAAAGGTGACAAAGTAATTGGACTGCCAACAAAGAAAGCGTCTGCAACAATTGAGCATTGCGACATCTGCAAGCACACAAAATTAACAAAAGCCAAGAGTAAGACTCTACTTCCTTTTAAATCTACACAGATACTGGATTTGATGCACATTGATTGCTGGGGACCGGCTCCAGAACTTGGTGTTAATGGTGAAAGATTCTACTAACAATTGTAGATGATTTTAGCAGAAAAGCAAACGTCATCCCTTTGATGAACAAGAGACAGTGTGGAGAAGATCAAAGACTATGTGGTCAAACTAGAACAACAGACAGGCAAAAATGTTAAATGTCTTTGATCTGACAACGGAATGGAATTCTGTTCTCATGAGATGGGGCAGTTTGTCCAGAGAGCAGGAATCCAGCATGAAAGAACTAATGTGTATACTTCCAGCCAAAATGGGGTGGCTGAGAGATACAATAGAAGTTTAGTTCAAAGGCTGAGATCACTCTTGTTTGAAAGCAAACTTCCGCTGAAATTCTGGATGGAAGCGGCTTTGACGTCTACATATATTTACAATCGTTTGGGTCATTGCTCTATTAATTATAAAACTCCATTTGAGATTTGGAATAATAGGAAGCCATCCATCAAGCATATGAGGCGATTTGGAAGTGCTGCCTATATACACAAGCCAGGACAATTAAGGAAAAAGTTTGAAAACACTGCCAATCTTGGGTATATGGTCGGCTATGCCTTTGGGAGTATTGGCTACCGAATTTGGTTACCAGAGCAGAACAAGATTGTTGAAAGCAAAGCTGTGGCGTTTAAGGAGGAATTTGCTAGGGAGATGGTAAAGATGTTTCTAATAATGGCTTTAATAATTTCAGATCAGAGGATGATGATGACGACTATGGTGATGTTGCAACACCAGCAACTCCTGGCAATACATTAAGAAGAGCTTCAGTAATCGTAGCTGAAGGTATTACAGATACTCCAAAAACGGATGAGAGACCAGCGGTTGTTAGAGATCAGAATGATGCAGGGCCAAGTGGAATTCAAGCCAGTTAGAAAGAACCCAAGGGCACCTGATGAACAGGATGATTATCCCCTAAGAAGCAGACAAGAGCCTGAGCAGAAGCCTGCAAAAGGAAAAGTTTAATTTTGATTTTGTTCAATTGCAGAAAAATCAAGGTAGACGACTTGAGCAATGGCAGGAAGACTCAGAAAATGAAAAGTCTGCAGAGGCCAGTGCAAAGTAAACTGTCAAATGTAATAAGTGATATTGGGAGCAATTGCAGAGTTTGTTATGTTATGTGTATTTTTTAAATTTTTATGTGGTAACTTTATTCATGGGAAAATGTGTTACATGGCTGAAAATTTGCAATTGAATGCATATGTAGATGCATTCAAGATAGCTTGCCCATCTGACAGCAAATACGTTTCTGGATTTATTGTCAAATGTTAAAATGGCATTGTATCATGGCAACGCACTAAGCAGTCCTGTGTAGCCTTATCATCTATGGAAAGCAATGATTGAGGTAGCTAAAGAATTGCTTTGGCTGAACCACATAACTGGGGAATAGTTAAATTTGATTTACCATTAGTATTTTGTAACAATAAGTCTGATATTCAATTTGCTACTAATCAAATCAAAAATTGCAGGTCCAAATATATCAATGCTAAATTTCATTTCTTGAGAGATTGTGTTCAAGGAAATGATTTTGAGCTTTGTTATGTCAACACTGATGACAACTTAGCTGATTTTCTTACTAAGCTTTTTAAAGGCCCAGCCCATAAGTTAATAGTTTCTAAATTGTCTTTAGTTTAATTTGGTATTTCAGATTTTGGTATATTCAAAATTTTGTGTAAATTCATGATAAATGGTAAAGGGGAATGTTGTTGAGTTCTTGGTACCAATTATCATTGTATTTATTCACCATTTCGCCACGGTTGCCTTTCACATTGTGATTTGTATGTTTCTCATATCATTATTTGCTCATAAAGAGCATTTCATCTTGTCTGTTCATTGTATTTGTATTTCTTATGTCATTTTACATTACAGAAAAACCAGGCCATTAAAATGTAATGACGTTTGTGAATCTAAATGGATAAAATATTGCATTGTAACGTCATTGTTAAGTCTAAAGTAATTGTAGTTGATTGATTAAGCCTTAAAATCATCATTTCAAAATTGCCTAGCCAATTATCTGCATTAGTTGATGCTTAATTTCATATTAACATTGCATAATTTCATTAATTTAAAATGATTTAAATTGTTAAAGTTAAAAACCGCATTCAAATGCGTTATATTCAATGTTTTAGAGCAATAATCGATTATTGGATATCGATAGTATATCGTTTATAATCGATTATCGTTATATCAATAGCATTGACATTGTAGATGTCACTATAATGTCATTAATCTTCCAAATTCAATAGAATCAATTGCTTATTCTAAATCAGCATACTTTCCTGATTAAGAATTGGTATAATAACCATTTGTAGTATTAAAATTAAATTAGTTATCTTATTTTTACTATATTTGTCATTGGCTATGCAATGTGTCATTAATGACTTTAATTTAGTTTCTTTCATTGTTAATTGATAATGATTATCTTTTTAATAATCATTATTTAATAATCATTTAGAATATATTATTGAATTTAATTAAGCAATATTTTGTCTAATACTTGGTCAATTTGTTTTTCCACATGTTAAGTGTATTGGGGTCAAGCTCTTTGAAGTGTTGAGCTACCTCTAAAAGGTGATTTGCGCAGATTCAATGTATTAACCTTATGTTAATACATAAATTGTTAGCTGAATCTTAATAAATAAAGATCAAATGATCTTTAAATTGTCATTTTATGGCGTTTGTAATATCCCAGCGGAGATAAATAATAAAATCGCGTTTTTGCAAACCGCGCATGCTCGTACATGTAAATCGGGTTTTTTAGCATGCTTCTACCATGCTTTTACCACGTTTTTGCTTCACTTGCTGTTTGTCTTGTAATAAAGACCTACTTAGTTGGATAAATAATTGAATTGTCTTGAATTTACTATAGCATTTTAGCATTAATCACATGTGGTGAATTTGATTAAAACATAGTTAGTAACAATTAACTAAAATCACTGCAACTGAGATGTCAGGTTTGCTTCTTTGCACTATGTAGAGTAAAGCACCAATTACATTTTTGTAAGGGACATTTATACTTTCCCCTTTAAATGATTTCTGGGTAGCTTCTTTTACAAGTGGTAGGGAGGTTGGCTTCCACTTGATTTCTGGAAACTTAGTCGCCAATGCTTCTATGTGTTCACCCTGATGAATACCAATATATTCTTTTTCCACAAAAATTACACCAAGAAGAACTGTGATGGGTCCCATTGCTTTGGCGTCATACACACTCTGTAAATCACTAATTGCTTCATTAATCAATTCAATAGACCTACATCGCTACATAGCTACATAGCTACATCGTCGACAAACTGCTAATACAATGTTCGATTTCTTTGCATATAAACAAGCTGCACCATCAATTCTTCTATAATTTAGTTTACTCAAGGTTGTACCAAGGTGTAGGAACCACCATTTCCCACTTTGGTGCAAGCCATACGCCTTTTTCAAGGAAAGGGCACTCCCAAAGTGCTTAAACCCTACTGGAGGCTTCATCAAAATATTGTGATGTAAGTCACTATATAGATAAGCCCCTTCTATATCTATTTGATGGTTCTTCCATTCTCTCTCACCAACTAAGGCAGCAAAACATAATCGTATTATGGAGAAATTAATTACAGGGGAATAAACATCATCGAAGTCCTCCCTTTGACTTGTCTATGTCCACCTGCTACCAATCTAGCTCTAAATTGATATACATGACTTTCTGGATTTGTCTTCACAGCAAAGACCCAACTGTTAGGTATCGTACATTGTCCTGGTCTTGGCTCTACCACATCCCAGACGTCCCTTGTGTGCATCAATTAGATCTCATCCTCCATTGCTTTGTGCCACTCATCAGCAAATTGAGATTCCATTGCTTGTTTGTATGTTTTTGGAATCTCAACATCCGCCCTGGTCAGTCAAATGCTGGCTTGGCTAGTATATCTTGCACTAGCCTCTGAAGACTCCTCAGTGTCAGAATCAATTTCCCATTGTTCTAATTTCTTCCCTTGTGTTTTTTGAAATTGAACAAAGTCAAAATTAAATTCTTTGCTTGTTGCTGGTCTTTGCCCGGCTTCCTGTCTATTTCTTAGCGGATATTTGTCTCTTACTTCCTGTGCTCTAGGATTTCTCCTCTCTGGTTGCTGCAATCCACTTGGCCTGGGTACATTTTTATCAACTGCAACAGCTGGTCTCTCATCTTTCCTGGGAGTCTCTGTAATACCTTCAGCAATGATTACAGGAGCTCTTCTTACAGTATTTCCAGGTGCTGCAGGTGTTGTAATGTTGCCAAAATCGTCATCATAGTCATCGCCTACTCTACAATTACTCAAGCCATCATTAAACAAGTTTTTACTGTCTCCATAGCAGATTTCTTCATTGAAAGCCACAGCTTTTCTTTCAACTATCTTGTTCTGCTCAGGTAACCAAATTCGGTAGCCAATTGTTCCAAAGGAATACCTGACCATATACCCGAGATCAGCTGTATTCTCTAACTTATTTCTCAGTTGTCCAGGCTTATGCAGAAAGGCAGCACTTTCAAAACACCTCATATGCTTGATGGAGGGCTTCCTATTGTTCCAAATCTAAAAAGGTGTTTTAAAGTTAATTGAACGATGACCTAATCAATTATAAATGTATGTAGACATCAGGGCCGCCTCAATCCAGAATTTCAGCGGATGTTTGCTCTCAAACTAGAGTGACCTTAGCCTTTGAACTAACGTACAATTGTACCTCTCAGCCACCCCATTTTGGCTGGGAGTGTACACGTTAGTTCTTTCATGCTGAATTCCCACTCACTGGATAAACTGCCCCATCTCTCGGGAACAGAATTCCATTCCGTTGTCAGACTGAATTCTTTTCACTTTTTACCCATCTGTCTTTCCACTTTGATCACATAGTTCTTGATCTTCTCAACACACTGGCCCTTATTCAGCAAAGGGATGACATTTGCCTTTCTACTAAAATCATCTATTATTGTCAATAAGAAACATTCACCATTTACACCAAGTTCTGGGGCCGGTCCCCAGCAATGGACATGTATTAAGTCCAAAATCTTTGTTGACTTAATTGGTTGCAGAGTCTTACTCTTCGCTTTAGTTGACTTAGTTTGTTTACAAACGTCACAGTGCTCAATTGTAGCAGACGCTTTCTTAGCTGGCAATCCAATTGCTGTGTCACCTTTAATCATCTTTTCGATTGTTTGGTGACCTGGATGGCCTAGTCTGCTGTGCCACAGCTCTCCTGAAGTCATACACATGACTTCCCCTTTTTTGGGCATTACTGGTACACCTTTCACAATATAAAAGCAATTAGACAATGGTGCTTCAAATAAAACTTTAACAGACTTTGTTTTAATGACATGTTTTTCATTGGCTGTTATTTGAATTAATCCATTCAGATCAATTCTTGATCCACTAATCAAATTTACTCTTGAGTCCGGCGTGTACAACGTTTCTGTTAGTCACCAACTGCTTCCCCACGCGGAAGATGACATCTCCTTTTCCCTTGATATCAATGGGGTCACCTTTTCCTGTTGTACTGGCCTTTCCCCTCGTAATTCCGGAAATTGTGGAACCATTCATGATTATTACAGAAGTGGCTGGTGGCTCCATTGTCAATTATCCATTCACACTTCTGCTTATCACCTCGTGGTCCATTAGTTGTGAAACTAGAGATGCTGAAAGTCATTAATATGCAATCAATAAATACACAATTGTTTGAATCGATTTCTTCTTGTTCTTCGCTTTGTTCAGTTAGTCTGGCCACTGGCTGGGCTGCTCTGCACTCTTTTGCAATGTGGCCCTGCTTCTGACAGCGAAAACACGTTAGTTTCTTCTTCAAATGGGATCTAGAATTTTGATTATTGGTCTTAAAGCTTTTCTGTTGACCTCCAGTCTGCAAAACATCAACTTGATTAGAATTATTATTATTATTAACACTTTTATTTTTCTTCTTTGTCTTCCCATTGTTCTCAGGCCCCTTGCTTACATAGGCCTGAGAGTGGCCATTTTTGCCATTTATAGCAATCCTCTGCTTTACATGTGAATCCTCAGCCATCAATTCACTTTTTATCTTCGCCACTGTGAACTGGTCATCCGGCAGCTTGTACAACTGCTGGACAACCAGTTCAAACATGTCCGGCAAGCAACTTATAGTGCAGCACAAATGTTCATCAGTAATGGCGAAACCAGTGTTTCTGATGTCTTCAGCCAAGTCAATTACATGCGTAATAAAGGACTGAATTGTCTCACTAGGCTTCATTTGCATGAGCCCCAGCTCCCTTAACAAGGCACAACACCTTGCTCTGGAAGTGGGCTCAAAAGCCTTTTTCAACTCATCCCAGGCATCCCTGGGATTTTTCATGCGTTTAACCATCCGTAAAATGTCCGGTCATATATTTTATGGCAATCATAGCGCTTTTGGACCTCGTAAGACGCATCTTCGGGAAGGTACTTTCGGTCCCATCCGCGAAGCCCTAACAATCAATACCAGAAAGAACAACCTCTATTTGATCTTTCCAGCTTGCATAGTTGTTGAACTTTAGTAGAACTATTTGCACTATAAATCAGTTCAGAACCTGTATTCAAATTTCCTCAATCAAGTCAGTTGCAAATAAATGAAAGTTTTTAATTTAATGCTTTCTTCAACATAAAACAATTACTCCATCTCATATCAACAACAATGTATGCAAATATCATACAACCAAAAACCAATCTACAATATTAAAGGAAAAACATTGTACAATCAATAAATTTCTTACAATTACACAATGCAAAATGTTACACAATCCAAGATGGCTACTTACAGTAAGTCCCTGAGTACCAACTACAATATTCAAACAATCCTGCACAATGACTAACCCATCTGTCTAGAAAAGTAATTAATCTAATCTTTAACAATGTTATTTAACTAAAACTTTTATTAAATAAACTTATTTTCTACTTACAACAAATGAGAAGATTTTCCTTTAAACAATACAACCATCCTCACCTCACACTACAGTGTAAAGACAACTAACTCATAATCCCATTGATCCACTATCAACAAATTGATGACCATATTGGTCCCATGGAACTTTAAAGAGCCCCCTCTAGTGACTACACTAGTAACTGAATCCAAAAATCAACCACAAGTGGCCCCTTCATCAATTTTTGATTTACTTTTGAGCAACTTAAATTTTTAGGTAACTTTAACACACTAATGCTTAAACAATGTCTCAAAAATACCCCTTTTTTGAATAACACTAAACGGCTTAGTAAACATGTCTGCCAAGTTATCCCTAGAAAATACATGCTGCAACTTCACTAATCCATTCAGGACACACTCTCTAATAAAATGATACCTAATGTCTACATGCTTAGTTCTCGAATTTTCTATCTCGCTTTTCGTAAACTCAATAGCTGCAGTATTATCACAATACATCAATGGTACATTTAAATTTAAACCAACAACATTACACTCATCTAATACACATTTTAACCAAATAAGTTCTTTAGCTGCTTCGGCTAACGCAATGTACTCTGACTCCATAGTAGACAAGGCTGTTGATTTCTGTTTTACAGACTTCCAACTAATGACCACAGAACCCAGAAAAATTATGTATCCAGTCATAGATTTTCGATCCGGAGTTGTACCCCAACTTGCATCCGCGAAACACTTTAGTTGCAACTCGTCTACATGCAAACTCAAAACCACTGCACTTGTACCCCACAAATAATTAACAAGTCTACACACACTTCTCCAAACCTTTTCGTTAGGACACTCATTCCATTGTGACAATAAGTTCGTAGCATACTGTATATCCGGACGAGCTCTCATCGCAATAAACTGAAGACTCCCAATCACATTACGATAAGGAAAATATTGTTCAGACTTGATTTCAGGCCACTTCGGCAAATGCCCAGGTGCAATGGGTAATGAAGAAAAAATCTGAGGAACATCAGGAAACAAAGTCTTTAACTTCTTAATATAACTACTCAAATGAATCCCATCATCTGTAAAATCAACACCAAGTAATGTCTCTAGCTTCCCAGCATCAGTTATATCCAACTTTGTTTTTACCAGACGCACTACTTTATTAGCAATTCTCTTTGTTTTCGCCACAATCGCCATATCATCTACATAAACAGCAAGAAAAGCGTCTGACTTCCAACGGAAAACACAATTACCAGTTTGTAACTGCACAAAACCAAGATTTAATAAAATCTTACATAACTCGTTGTACCACTTGCGACCACTCTGGTGTAAACCGTATAACGATCTCTTTAATTTACAAACTACGTTTGCACCATCCACACCTTTCACACCTTTAGGCACTCTCATATAAATGACGTGGTTTAACTTTCCGTATAAATATGCACCTCGTACATCAATCTGCTTATGTGACCACTTTAAAAACACAACGAACACGGCAAAAAGAAGACGAACTATGGTAAAGTTGACAACTGGACTAAAAACACTGTCATAGTCAACTCCCGTTTTCTGTTTATGACCTCCCACAACAAGATGTGCTCTGTATCTTGTAACGTTACCCGCCTTATCTCTTTTAATTCGAAAAATCCGATTACTGATCACATGCATGGAGTTTTCTCTTTTAACGTAGTCCCACACGCCTCTCTCAGTAAATAGATTAAGATCATCGTCAATAGCAGCTTCCCACTTTCCTCTTTCAGGAGACAATAACGCCTCTTCGTATGTACTTGGTTCACCACAGTCACAAGAAACAATCGCTAGTCACGCATCTTCATAATTACTCTGCTCAGAAGACGAATCATCTGCCTCTTGCACATGTTTTAATTTAGACTTAGTTTTAAAATCAAAATCATCCGGCTTATAAGGCAACCCTTGACTCTCACAAAACCGTTTGACATCATTCAAAGACCTCAGCCGTTGATTTGGAGCTGTCAAAGGATAATAGAACACTTCTTTTCTGGTACTCGCCTTACGAGTTTTCACCTTTCTCTCATACTGTACAACGTCAGGCTCTGGTTTCAGCAACGTTGGAACCTCCTCTGACTTCACATCAGAATCACTTCTCTTGTCTGAAGACTCTTCAGTAACACCAAATGAAACCTTAACAGGCCTCAGTACGCTGTCCTTTGTGCTCCTATACGTCTTCTCATCAAAAGACACATGAATAGACTCCACAACTTCACTTCTTTCAGGCAACCAAACACGGTATCCTCTTGTTTTTACCGCATACCCGACAAGAAAACCTTTTTTCGCAGTATCTTGCAACTTATTACGTTTCTGCTTAGGTACATATACATAGGCAGTAGAACCAAACACCTTCAAATGCTTAACAGAAGTAGTTCGATTGAGCGGTGGTTAGGAAGGACACTTTCCAACCGTTGTATGCAGTCGTCTGTTATACACATAAGTAACAGTTTGCAAAGCTTCTGCCCAAAAAACCTTAGGTAAACCAGACTCGCTCAACAATACACGGATACCCTCCAACGCGGTACGGTTATAACGTTCCGCCACACCATTTTGTCTCGGCATATACACTGTCGTTCGCTCATGCTTAATACCTTTACCATTCAAAAACCCTTCAAACTGCTTATGACAAAACTCTAAGCCATTATCGGTACAAATATTCTTAACTGTTTTGTCAATCTGCCGCTCTACCTCAGTCAAAAAACCCACGAACTTTTAAAAAACCTTGCTCTTACTTTTGACTGGAATAGTCATCACATACCGTGAAAAGTCATCTATGATCACTAGAAAATACTTCGCACCACTTAACGATTTTACTGGGACAGGACCCCATAAGTCCATATGAAGCCGCTCCAACGCGTTCGTAGTAAAAACATCAACTCTAATCATCTTCTTTCTCGTTGACTTCGCTAGCAGACAAAACTCGCACTTAGACTTTGTCCCAGACAATGTTGAACCGACTACGTTTCCGTCCTTGGCCATTTTCTGTAAAGAGCTACAACTCACATGACCAAACCAACTATGCCAAATGTTAATGTTATCATTAGATGTTGAGTCAGTTTTGACATCCACCACACTCGATTTAAAACTGTTCCGTCGAACAATAGGTAACACATACATCCTGTCTCGACAAAAGGCATCAGAACAGTAAGACCAATCCGGATGTTTTACCGTTATCTTGCCATTAGACCAAATAGCATGATATTTCGCTTCATCCATCTTATGTCCAGATATCAGGTTCCACGAAAAATCAGGAACAAACAAAATGTCCTTCAAATTTAATGGTCGTATACCTAACTTTGTCTTGACATGGATTTGCACCATACCTTTACCCAAAATGTCAACCGTTTGATGACTTCCGGCCCCTCTCACCGTACCTCGGAAATCCTCTAAACAAGTAAACAGGTTCCGGTTGTTACAAAAATGATGAGTTGAACCAGTATCCAGTACCCAATTATCACTAGCAATCTGCTCAGTCGTCAAAGCTGTAGCAAGAAAACCTGAAGCCCCAAACTTACCAATGTCCGTCTTGGCCTTTACAGCAAAGTTCTTGCACTTATTAGCATAATGTCCTACTTTACCGCACTTGAAACCTGTAACTTTACCAGTCACCTTTGCAGGCTTTTTAGCTTTCTGTGGCTGCTGTCCCGGCTTCGCTACAGTCGTAAAAGCACCCTAAATCTCACTATCTGCATTGTCCTTCGTCTTCTGTTTCAATCGACCCTCTTCAGCTATCAAGGCCTTTGCAATTTTTGACACTGTATCAGCTGCAACATGAGGAGTTTTCAATGACGAACTTAAACTGTTATACTCTTCCGGCAAATGTCGCAAAATCAAAAATGCGGCCAAAATATCAGGAAAATCCAAACTGGCCTCTCTGATCAAGTCCAATTGCGTCTTCAACTTTGCAATGAAAATGCCAACAGTCATTTCAGAAGACTTATACCGCATCTGGTGCAATTCGTCTAACAAACCTGCTAAACGTGACAATGACGGAGACTCATAATGGTCCTAAAGCAACTTCCAAGCTTCTCTGCCAGTCTCAGCTTTGGATACCAACAACTCTACTTCATTATGAAGAGTTAACATGATGGTAGTCAAGGCTTTTGTTTTTCTCCTCTTATACTGTTTTTTTTCTTTATTGGTTGCATCAGCAGGCAAAATCGGATCAACACTCCCATCCACAAATTCCCAACAGTCTTGGTCCTTTAACAATACAGTTATTTTCCGTTTCCACATATGGTAATTCGTGTTAGTTAACACAGGAATATGCTGAGCTTTGAACTTTACCTCCTCCATGATGAACTCAAAAAAACAATATGAAGTCACAAAAGGTGCTCAGGGAAAAATAATCCACTATTGGTTTTCTCTGCCCCTATCTGGCCACTCTGTATAAATGCCAAACACTGAAGAAATAAGAATAGTCTCAATCCCAAGCTGACTAAGGCTCCAGCCCATAACCTTGTTGTACTTTAGTAGAACTATTTGAACTTTAAATCAGTTCAGAAGCTGTATTCAAATTTCCTCAATCAAGAAGTTAGTTGCAAATAAAATAAAGTTTTTAACTTAATGCTTTCTTCTGATAGCTTTTTGCGATAGATTTGTGCGTTAATCGTGATTTACGTGTCTCAAGCGAGAGATAAACGCACTTATTATTTCGTTTTGTTGAATCGCCACCTCATGCAATCGTATGTCAATAGTTTATGTCATTGCCTAAATGCAGGGCCCAAGAGGTCTAGTTTAGTTAGAGTTTTTCTTCTAGAGTAGCATGGAGAAATCAGCAGTACCCCTTGTTCATGCCGCCGTAAGTCTGCTCATCTCCAGCCAAGAGTTTTGTCTTAGATTCATCCTAGCACATAGTCAGGTGCGTTTTTGCTATGTATATAGAGCTACCTCTCTCCTAGTCTTGAGATTTCAATTGTATATATTGAATAAGCTATTATAATAAATAAAGCCTTGTTATTGTTTTCAATTCAAGTTTGCTGTGTTCTTTTATTAAGCTTGTCGATTGGTTTTGTATTATCTTTCAGAACCCGACGACTCTCGAGCACAACTCACTCAGACCTCGTTTAAGGGAGCGGGTCTCCGTGTGGAGTCTCTGGCAAGGGTTTGTTGCCTTGTGCAGCAATCATACCAGCTGTGAGCAAAACAGTCCTTTTCAGGGCTAATCCCAATAGGGAGGCACTACCATTCATTTGGCACCTTCCCTATTACCTAACTGACTTGCTGGCATTCCAAACAGGAAGAGCCGCATACGATAAGTCCTTTAATTAGGCATTAAATAAAGGAACTGACGGGGCCAGTATCCACCTGGAATACTCAATTTCTTTGTCAGAATCTGATGAGAATTCTCAGTCTGATTTGTCAGATTTGTTGGCCACCTTCCTAAATACAGGTGCGGTCACCCCAACATTTTACCAGTAGAGTTGACTCTCAGACTGTATAAGTGACAGTAACCAGAACCAAGAAGTTTGAATAAGACTCTTGTGTAATTAAGATGTCCGTCTTCAGTTAGGCCCGTCCAGCCACTGAGTCTGACTATAAACTATATAATACACCTAAGTGGTGAAAAGACTTGGTGTCACTATTCAAAGTCAGCAACCATTAGGCCAGTCCAGCCTGGTGTGCCTGTCTTTGTTTATACATCTTGCAATTAAATAGCTTGATACCTGCTAGCATCAGACCCATACTGTCTGTGTGTACGGTTGACAGCTGACAGCTGATTTACGGAGTTGTTTCAAAAAAGACTTGTCTAATTCTGTCTTTAAGCCCACAGGTTGTTGCTTCTCGCTATAGAACACCAGCCAGTGTTCATCAATCTTGTGTCTGAACTTATAAGGGTGTGGGCCCAGAAGTCTCTGAACTAACATCTTCAACATTAAAACAATTACTCCATCTCATATCAACAACAATGTATGCAAATATCATACAACCAAAAACCAATCTACAATATTAAAGGAAAAACATTGTACAATCAATAAATTTCTTACAATTACACAATGCAAAATGTTACACAATCCAAGATGGCTACTTACAGTAAGTCCCTGAGTACCAACTACAATATTCAAACAATCCTGCACAATGACTAACCCACCTGTCTAGAAAAGTAATTAATCTAATCTTTAACAATGTTATTTAACTAAAACTTTTATTAAATAAACTTATTTTCTACTTAAAACAAATGAGAAGATTTTCCTTTAAACAATACAACCATCCTCACCTCACACTACAGTGTAAAGACAACTAACTCATAATCCCATTGATCCACAATCAACAAATTGATGACCATATTGCTCCCATGGAACTTTAAAGAGCCCCCTCTAGTGACTACACTAGTAACTAAATCCAAAAATCAACCACAATAGTTAGTGCTGTCTAATTTTTCTATAGGAACATATTTTAATTGCTCACCCATTTTTATGAATCCTTAAAATAATCCAAATAGACGTATTCAGGACACACACATTCACTATCACAAATTGTATTTGCACACAATACGTTGCTCTTAATGTAGAAGAGGCTTCCTAGATCACTATTGCACTGCAGTCCTTTGTCTCACTGAAAGGGCTGATGCAATCTGTTGAAAGAGGTCTCCTTTGTCTTCCACAGGCTTCACAATTTGTTGTTAAATTCGTTGATAAAGTTAATGGACTACTCCTGGGCCCATAACCATTGCTGTGGTGTTTTGTACTACACTATGATTCTCCTAATGAATAACTATTCAATATGCATTAATCAGTTAGCTACTCTGATTATGCACAAATCGTAGTTAACAAAGGAAATTCCTGTAGACCACACACAACAGACGTTTTCGACTCAATTAGCCTTTATCTGGTAAATCTAACGTTATTACTAACTTTAAAATGACTTGTTCTACTTATTCCAAACTTAGTTACTTATTATTATAAATCAGTAGGGTTATTAATAGGGTTATTAATACAAATCAGTAGGTTTTTATTCATTGAAAGACACACAGCAAGTGAAAATCCAAGTATACATGTACGCGTATTGCGGCGTATGCAAAACGCGATTTGAATCACTATCCCCGCTGGGGTATTACAATCGTATTAATTAGAATTAGTATGCGACTAATTCTCAATGTAATAACAATTTAATGATCGTTAGATCATTATTTAATAGGTTTAACTAACAATATTTGCAATAACATACGGTTAGAGCAATGAACCTTCGCGAATCACTTTTTCTGGGCAATGCACATATTCAATGGACCCAGTGTGACCTAAAACATTTGAAATAAACAAAAGTGTGGGGATATTTGGTTCCCTTGCATTGGATCCAGTCGATAACTTATTTAGAATGTGCAAGTAAACATTGCGAGGTGATTACCCAATCGTTGCTGCATGCTTGGGAATCACAAAAATGCAATCGTTATGCATTTTCGATGCGTTTAGCCAATCTGGCAATGACAAATAGCGGACTCGCGTCCCAAAGGCTGGTACGCATGAACCAGAGCCTTGGGATAATTATTTTAATGATAATTATAGTCAATACGCATACCGGAAGTACAAACTCCCAAACCGTTTGGGATTTGATGCATTTGAGCATGTACTTCCAGTTATACTTCCTGTTAGTATAGTTTTGCTTATTTAAACTGGATTTCAATAGCGATTAATATTAACGAATATTAATCGCTAAACATTGTCGTATATTAGATTAATGTTAATTCGTTTGTTTAATTACGTTAAACCAATTGTAATTTCCATTTATTAATTTATTTGTAATTACGACGTATTTGCGTCTCTATAATTGTATAGAGAAGTGCCTCCGCATGCGTATTGTCACTTTAGCATGCTTGGCATTTAATCGTGACGTCATACAACGCTATTGACATCAGCGCTACCTCGCAGCTAGCTTCTAGTTAGATATGCTAGAATTTCTATGTTGCGCTCCATAGCGCTATCGAAGCTAGTCTTTCGCCCATAGACTAACACAGAGCAATTCTTAGCAATATGGCTTCTCCATATTGAATGCTTTGTAATGCTTGATACTTGGGTTAATGCTTTCGATGTGATAGGATCGTTTTTACATTTCTATTATTAAAACACATTGCCCATATACAATAGTTGTCTTTGAATTACAGTTTATTTAATAAATTACTTATACGCATTAGTACATTAACTATTTAATTACAATTCACTAATTACATTAACATAATCGATTCTTTTGAAATACGATGATTGCTAACGTCTAGATTAACTACACCAGTTTTGGAAAACACTGGGGGTATTGTTCCAGTGAGATTAGCTTTGTCTTCGACTGCAACGTAGGCCTAGCTAATTGCATCATTGCGGAGGAATGCCCACAAAAAGGCCTATGACCAATAGCTGGACTAAATAATGAATGCTTAATTATGTTTAATTAATTAAAAGAATTAATTAAACTAGAAAATAGCTTAAAAGTTAATTCTAATTCAAAACACATGTTAATGTATCTGTAGTTGCTTTGCCAATGTCCAAATCACTAAAAATGTCATAACTACTTTAATACTAATGCTAGAAACAAGTGTAATATCAATAATGAAAAATAAATTAATGATTAACAAGAATATACTAATGATAAAGTTATTCTACAATTATTTATGACATTTTGGAGACTTCTAAAGTCTTGATTATTTGCGTCCATAGGGGAGCATGTAAAAATCGATATACTATCGATATAATCAATTATCGATAATCGGTTATTCTAAACTAAAGGAAGCACGCCATTACCACATGGTTAGCATGCTTTCAACAATAAAATCTAATGCAATTTAAGCAAATTAAATGAAATAAATGAAATAACTATAATTACTTATTAACATATATTGGATTGTTGGCACAGCAAATAGATAGAGGTAATAGGGATTAATTATACCCATATTATTTAGAGTCTAAGTTACATCTAAATTCACGTCTCACTATCTTGTCCATATACACATACTTCTAAGTCAGAATTGTGGCCAGTCAATGTCTAAAATAGTAAAACACATTAATACACCTATTACAATAAGCAAATGCTCTTTATGAGCGAAAGAACAAATGATTAACATATTAAAACCATCAATGGAATGGCAACTGTGGCAAAATGGATAGCAAATACGACGATTAATGAAACTAAAATACAACAATTTTGTAAAAGTTAGCTTTACGAGCTTCATAGAGCTCATATCGCAAAATGCATGTTTGGACATCATATCTACTTACGTAGAGATGATGTTTAAACATGCATTTCCATTGATTTTTTAAAGTTAAATTATCAAATTTCGTAGGGCTGAGATTAAAGCCAGAAAAGCATGGAAGTCTATGGGAAAAATCATAGATTTTCTATCCTTTTGAAATACAAAATTTTTCAAAAATTTACTAAAAATGTTTTTTAAATACTTTCAAAACATTCGTCAGAATAGCTAAATGCAAGTTGAAGTGTGATTTTTCAACTTCTGAAGGGATTATGAGTATTTAGGGTACTTCCTAAGCCGGGCCAATCAGCGTTGAGCTTTTGGGCTCAAAATTTAAATCTGACCAATCAGAAAGCAGGATTGGGTGGTGGGCGTGGCTAAGTGGAAAAGTGGGCGGAGCCTACTGTTACAAATGCCCCATGTTAAAGTCCCATAGTGACATCATAACTTCTTTTTATGTTACACTGTATGAGGCAACCCTGTACGTATGCGCTCCCAGCTGTTGTGTGTTAAATGGGTAGTGCATGCGTAGCGTAAATGTAGCCGCTTTGAGTTTGTTGATATTAATCTGATTACGCTCCGCCCTGATTAGTTACAGATTTAATGGCACATGTGTTTCTTGAGTTTTTTGACCTTAACATGTCATTTTTTTATACACCTGCTATTGTATGCATATGTGGTGTGTTTGGGTTAAAGAAAGGAATGTGTTAAGTGTTTTATGTAATATGATTAATAAAGAAAAAGGGGAAACAATAATGATTCATATACTTGTCTTTGGGAAATTCTTTTTTTAACACAAGGGGTTTAATTGTGTGTTAATAGTTTTGTTTTTCTTTAAAAAGTGTTCAGTGTAATCGAAAGCATGGCTTGGTTAAAGTTAGACGTATGATTTCAATAATTTGGATATAAGACCCTATGGATTGTTTAGTTCGGATAGTTTGCATAAAATATATGTGGGATGTCATGATCGTAAAACTAAGTGTATTTCATTAATTAAATATGACACTTTGACACAATTGGGAAATTATATAACTTTCGATAAATCGGTGGTTGAGGAGCAGCGTATGTTGTATGTGCGTGGATTGTCATGGGGAGACGATGTAATTGTGGTTACTCATGAGATACGTGATGCTGATGTTTACGACCCTATCTATTTGAGATATCGTTATGTCATATTTTACCGTGTTGATTTTAAGAAGCGGGAGTTGAAAGAATTTTACCAGCTTAAGTCTGGTAAAGTTAATGCATGTTTGGTGAAAAACAATGTCTTTATAATACAATGTTATGAAGATACGTTTACAAAGGCCATAATGATTGATACAACATCCAGTGAAAGAAAAGATATAACTTTTGCGCGTTTACTTCCGATATTTAAATTTCCAGGTGTCATTAATAATACGCAAATGCAGGTATTGGGATTGCAAATTTATATTATAGTTTGTGCTATGGGTCAAAAAATGAGAAGACAATTGACACGTTTATATGTTTATGATACAGTAGATGGACATGTTAGTTATAAAGGGCAGACTGGTGTTTCTTTTCGTTGTTTTTATGGTATTAAGTCGGATAAAAAGTTGTTTGTGCGTTTTAGCGTTTACAATAATATTTACATTGTTGATGAAAATTTAAATGTATTGCAGGCAATTGTTAATAGTTATGAATCATTTAATTGTTGCGTCATTAATAAGCAAATTTATGTGTATAATTTGGGGTTTTTTTCGCTGTCAAAACATTTGACAAAAGGTATTTTAAGATATGGAATGTTTAATTGGCTTATGTTGGATCGTGAATTTATTATGAAATTGTATTTTCGCCGTTTTACATCGTTAATGTCATTACAAGATTTATGTAATATAGCTTTGCTTAAGAATCAAACTCAATTTCCTGAATGGTTACCTAAAACCATTTGTCAAACGTTTAAAAAGTATACGATAAACGAGTTTAATTTTATCGAATATTTTTAATTTGATGAATAATAATAAGCGGTTATACATTTGTTTTTTGACAAAAAAATAATAACAATATTAACAAGTGGTTATGCATTATTTTTGTTATGTTTTATGTTGTTATATATTTTTGTAATATTAAAAAAGAAAAATTTTTATTAAAATAGTTGTGTTTCTTGAATGAAGTTACTCAGTTCTAGTAGATTTGGCAGATCGATGATGTCGATATTTTTGTTCTCACTTTCGGATGTCATCTGTTTTTGTTGAGTGGGTGATAAATCAAGAGTTTCATCATTATCATCATTATCTTTTTTATTTTGTTCAATTTTGGATTTTTTGTTGTTGTTGTTAGATTTTCTTTTTTTGTTGTTGAGTCTTTCTACCAATTTCATATTTTGAATAGGTTTGACAATTTCTTTTTGCTGTAAAACTTTGATGGGGGGTATCCGTTTGTTGTTGTTGTTAAATATTCTAGAAAACAGTCCTCGTTTACCACGAAAGGTATTTCTTTTAAGAATAAGGGCATTATAGTTGTGCGGTATAATGCATGTATAAACGCATATAAGTTGGGCGATACTGTCTCCTTGATTAATTAGAAAATTTTGTTTTCCTAAATTTATTAGAATAACGATGATTTCGCTGGTGTAATCGCAATCAATTACACCCCCTAATACGTGAATACCGTTATGTGCTGCTAAAATGCTTCAATCAGCGATACGTCCATAGCAATTTTTGGGTAATTGAATAATGATACCGGTGTTGATTTGCCTAATTTTACTGGGAGGAATGTGACAGGTTACGGAGGAGTAGAGATCTAAGCCGGCCGAGTATGGAGTTGAGAGGGTTGGAGGAAAGGCTTGACCGTTAAGTGGAGCCCATTCTAACGGTAAAGCCATTTTTTTAAAAAAAATTATATATATATTTTTCTGAGGAAGATGTTTAACATCACACAAAATCTGTTGAAATAAGGTGAAGGTGTAAACAATTTTTGATTGTATAGTTTTGTAGATGCAAAGTGTTTATAGAAGAGAGAAAAAAGAGGGGGGGAAAAATTATTTTTTAAAAAAAATACTTTTTTTTTAAAAAGAAAAATAGATAATTGTTAACATGATATTGTTTTGACGGACAAATATTAACAAATATAAAAAGGGGTTAGTTTTAAAAGCGTTTTGACATGTGTGTGAGGTTAAAAATATTTTTAACCTTACGACAGTTAGCTAAGTGTTGTTGAAATATCTACAGAAGAAAAACGAAATGGGATAAGGATAATTTAATTTGTATGGATGTTAATATAAATAAATGTGGGGTTAGTTGGTGACATGAGAGGGGAGAAGAAAGAGGAAGAAAGGTTTAAAAGTTTAAATATATCAACTAATAAGAAGAGGGGTGTGTTTTTATTATGACATGTGGTATATGACAAAAAAATAAAGTCCAAGGAAAATTTATAAAAGCATTTGCTCAACTGATCTTGTAAAAATTATTTTTGTGAACGTTTTGTTTATGCTGCTTGTTGAATAATAGTAATAATAGTTAGAAGTGTTAGATAAAGAGTACCGTTATGATGGGTCCACATCGTTTTGATATTACAATTGGCAGAGCACAACAGTTGTTAATATTGTTAGTTTTTGTATTAATCGATCAAATGTTGGAGTTGGTGGCTGAAAAGAGTAAATTTTATTTGACGACTTTTAACACTAACGAAACGAATGATAATATTAGAGCATATGGGTTGAAAGTTAAACCGTTAACCGTGGTTAGTGCGTATTTTCATAGTGATAAAGAGTATTTGAAAAAAGAAGATCAAAGTCGATGGTTAAGAATTCGAAATATGTACAAATATACGGTGTGCAGATATAAGGGCGGCATAATACAATCTTTTGATGCTAACGATTGTGTTCCATTGGATTCTTAGGACAAGCGACTACAATATCAGGTAAAAGCTAAGGAATTTTTTTATATTTGTAAGGAAGGTGACGACTACATGAATACGCAAGAATACGCCGGAGGAACGTTGTTCTGTGGAGGAGATGATAAGCGAATTGTGTAAGGAGTATGAAAATTACGACGGACTGTTAGAAGAATTCAAGGATTTTGGATTAACAGCTGGTGAGTTACTTTTTATGGTGCAACGTGTTCATCATTATATGCGGTTGCATTGTTATGAATCTGGCGGTATGGTACAGCTACTTAAGGCAACACTAAAGGATGTGGAAGAAAGTGTGAATGGAAATAGGTATCATTGGCCGGATTTGGAGAATTATAATTGAAGTGATGATAGGCAAAACTCAAATTTACGAGCCGAAGATGAGGTGCTTTCATGGTTACCTGCTCCTCTAAATATGTCAACTGGTGACGGTAATACTACGACAGGAACTGTTAGCTGGGGTAATAATTGAAATAATGTTACTACATCTTTAAATGTTCCTCCTCCTCCTTCCTTGTCGCCATCAATATCGGAGAAATCATCATATGACGAACCTTGGAGTAAACCTTATAAAAAAAGTGGTGATAATAGTCAGGAGAAACGAAGAAGAAATGACGACAATTGACAATTAATGTATTAT
>JAAFCF010006680.1:18907099-18919002 GCA_013389785.1 Helicorthomorpha holstii
AAACTATGAACGATAATGTTATTTATTTAATTAGTATTTTGTGTTGTCGTTAATATTTTTCTTAATTAACGTTCATTTATTCTAAAATTTTGATTTTTGAAAAATTGTCTTATTTGAATGATTGTCTTGAAACGCCAAGACGTCCACGCAAATGTAGTTTAACGAAGTTAAAATGTTAATCAACTGAAAATGTTAATTAAACGACATAATTAATAGTAAAGAATTTAAATTACCTACATGAATATTGAAGATCCTTTTCTTCAAAGGTCCATCGTGCTAACTACAAAAAAGTACAAAAAATGTCCATTAATCTTATTTTAAAAAACCATGTGGAAGAAATTTTAACCCGTAATATTGTTGCAATGAATATTAAACATAATTTATAAGAAAGATTGAAAATAATTATGAAAAATGTTACCTTTTCTTTGTTGTTTTCAACTGCGCAGTTTCCTTTATCGACAAGAGATCAAAAGCCCACACATCCATCGAAGTCAAAATCCAATGCACGAATGATCGTCGTTACACAAGTAACACGTCACCAGTGCTGTCAGATCTGAAAATTAAATTACAACATTAAATACCGTATTTTCACGCAGATACCGCGCACCTAATGTATAACGCCCATTAGAGGCTACTACTGCGCATGCCCCAACTGCTATGCGCAGTAAGCTGCGCGGCGTAGCAAATTTGAACTTGGCTGTTAGATAATAAGGTCGTTGTTAAAATTGTCGCAATATCAGTATGTAGAATCAGTAAAAGGGTTTTTGAAGGTCGTTAAAATGAATATTCAGAGTCAGAGTAGCAAATGGTGGACTCTGTTTAGCGTGTTAAATAGAAATGACAGTCGTCCAGTATAAATATGGCTACGACTGCTTGTATTTTTGTTCAGATTTTGTACAGACTGTTACTATGTCAGTCTGATATTTTTGCCTAAAGTATTAAATAATAATACTGATTTCTAAGTTATTTTTCTCTCCAACTTTATTGGGCTGTGTTAATTTATGCAGCCCAATAAAACCGGAGACAAAATAAAACTATCAGCAAGATTATCTTCTGTAGATACATACTTAAACACAATATCACCTTGCTTTTGAACTTCACGTATATATTTATATTTTACATCTATATGTCGGTTCCTTCTGTTCTCGTAGTCATTTTGGTTAAAGTTGAGAGCTGACTGGCTATCACAATATACCGTTGTAACACCCTGTTGTAATCCAAAAATGCCACTGATTTCGTCCTGAATTCTCTTGATCCAAATTAAATCACGCGTAGCTTCAGAAAGAGAAATGTATTCTGCTTCCATTGTCGATAAAGTAACAGTTTTCTGCTTGATGGTTTCCCACATAACTGGAGCTCTATCAAGTAAATATAATGCACCACTCACTGACCTTCTAGTAACTGGATCTGCTGCAAAATCTGCATCTGCATAACACGTTAAGTCCATATTCTGAACATTAGTCAAGTTTAATTTCTTCTCTCTAGTAGATTTCACATATCCAAGTAGACGTAATAACCCGTTCCAATGCACAATGTTGTAATTTTCTTGAAATTGCGAGAAAAAGTTCACTGCATAGGAAATATCCGGTCTAGTTCTGGATGCGATGAAAGCTAGACTTCCAAGCAAATTCCGATATGGAAATTCGTCAGTATTAACAATATCACTCACAAAATACTGTTTGACATTTGCAATCGGCAATAAACTTAGCATTGGCCTCCATTCTTCATAACACTCAATCAGTTTGTTGATCGCTTTGCCTTGATGCATGTATAACTGACCATCTATTTGAGAAATTTCGACTCCAAGAATATTTCGCGTATTTCCAAGATCCACAATGTCGAAAATTCCACTCAACTGTAATTTTGTGTCTCCTAGATCTTTATCTTCTTTTGCGAAAATAACAATGTCATCGACGTAAACAACCAGCATCAAGTTCTTGTGCTTGTTGTAAAACACACAATTGCAATTAGACAATTTTCGCAGTCCAATTGTCTTAATCTTCTCGTAAAACTCCTCATACCACTCGCGGCCGGATTGTTTTAAACCGTAAATGGCCTTCTTAAGCTTACAAACGTGATGAGGATGCTTCTCACTCTCAAAACCTTGAGGCTGACGCATATACAATTCTTCTTTTAAATCTGCGTATAAATACGCGCTCGTCACATCCAGATGACAATGTTGCCACTTGCACAACACAATCAATATGGCAAATAAAAGTCTAATGACGATAAAATTCACCACAGGCGTAAAAACTTCGTTGTAATGCAACCATTTCACCTGGTTAAAACCTTGAGCAACCAGTCTGGCATGAAAACGCATGGCTTGTCCCTTCTCGTTCGCTTTGACCGTATACACCCAGCGATTTCCAATGACTTTACCATGAGTGTTGTCGCTTTTTACTAACTCCCAGACTTTCCGCTTCTCCATAATCTCGATCTCGGTTTCCATCGCTTTTCGCCATTCGAGACTTCGCGACGAATACACAGCGTCTTTAAAAGAACTCGGAACTGCAATCTCTAGATTGTGTATCTCCAGCTCCTCGAACTTAACGCCTTTCACCACAAAAGAAAAATCCGGATTGAAGATTATGTTGTTCTCTAAACAATAATGCTCCACAGCTAGAATAGAAGACAGTCTCATATTTGTGTCTTTTATTCCATAGTAGATATATGTTCTGCCATTCTTCGCTAGATTTTCTCGTCTAGTCCACGGTATCTCCTCGCAAGTTCTCAGTTTGCCCACACTTGTGCTCGGGCCAGCACGTTCAGTGTCGGTCTCGTCGAAAGCACTCGCACTGGTACAAGGCAGCTCAACCATAAGTTCAGGCTCCGGTTTCATTTCAGGAACTACCTCTGGTTGAGGACTCTCTTTCAATTCGTCATCTGATGACCAATCTGCGATTTCCTCGTTGCGGAAATTAGCCAAACTTACAGCTTTTGACTTTGGTCCCAGTAAGGCTTCCACACCTCTCAACTCCTCATTGAAACTGACGTTTATAGTTTCGATGATTTTGTCGTCCTCAGGTACCCATATACGATAACCTCTCGTATAATGAGCATAACCAACCATCACTCCCATCTTACTACGCGGATCTAGCTTCTTCAGTTTCGTGTCCTTTGGCTGAATCACATAAGCAGTCGATCCAAACACCTTGAAATGTCTCACAGAAGGTTTCTTTCCAAAAAACAGTTCATGAGGCGACTTCTCGTTGTTCTGCCTACACATTCGGTTCCAAACGTGATTGAAACTGTGTATAGCTTCACCCCAGAAATGAATAGCTAATCCACTGTCAATCAGTAAACTTCTAGCACCATTCATCAGCGTCTGGTTCATCCGCTCAGCAACTCCGTTTTGTTGCGGAGTGTACGTGTTAGTACGTTCGTGTCTAATCCCATGAGTACTAAGCAGCTCGGCAAATTCTTTGTTTTTTTTACGTATTCTAAACCGTTATCTGTATGTAAACGTTTAATCTTTTTACCGGTAGATCTCTCAACATGCGTACAATACTGGTCAAACTTCGAAACAGCTTGGTCTTTACTGTTCAGCAAGTAAATCATCGTATGTCGCGAAAAATCGTCCACAAATGAGATAAGATACTTGCACTTGCCATGAGTGCTCGCATTAAGCGGACCGCACAAATCCGAATGTACCAATCACAAAATCTCGTTGGCTGACCTATTAGCAATAGGCTTGTGTGATACTCTTTTAGCTTTGGCGAGTTTACACGTGTCGCAGAAGAACTTTTCTCTAGGCATAGGTATACCAATTGTTCCTCCAACACAGCTTCTCTTAATAATGTCGAAACTCGAATGACCGCAACGTCGGTGCCAAGTTCTATCATCAGCACTAACAACAGGAAAAATAGTTTTCGTCAGCTTTCCCTGTTTACGGCTATTCGTTTTTATCTTAACGTCCCCATGTAGCACAAACCTATCCATACAACGTTAATTGAAGGTGTCCATTCTTGTGAAAACAACCTCCATTTATAACGTTAAATGTAGGTAAATGTGGCTACTCATATGGAGGTTGTATAAGCGTTAACATTTAACAGCCTTTCAATAGTGAATAGTGGTTAATAAATCCATTCTTGATGACCTCAATTTTCTTTAATGTGTGGAATCCACTAGAAATAGTGGTTAATACAACCATTCTAGCGACCTCAATTATTATTGCTTTGTGGAATCAACACTGAATGGCAGTTGATACAACCATTTATTTCCTCTTAATGTATTTCATTCTGTGTGGAATCAACGATGAGTATAGGTTGATACAACCACATGTTTCAAAGTTAGTTACACATGTTATTACGTGTAATCCTATTAGGGTAATTATAAATTGCAACAAACAACACAAAAAATAGCATTTAAAAAATATTTATTTAACAAGATTTATTACAATAAAATTAACCGTCTCTGTCTTTCTTGAGCGCATTTAATGTTAATTCCTATATAATTAGAAATAAATTAGTTGAAAAATACAAAAATTAGGCGATTTGTTAACATACTGGTGTTGGAAATTCTAAGTAACTGAAACCCTTTGAATGTCCTCTAAAGCCTTTGACTAATCTTAGTTCAACAACATCGCTAACCTATTTTATTAATTACTCAAGTTATGTATAATCATCATGAATGAAAAATCTAACTTATGTCAGAGAATAATTCTCTTAATTGGTCTTCAATTTTTATCAAATTATAAATTAGTTATAACCACAGTTCTGTCATCTTTTAAGTGATCGTGAACTACTTTTTTGGGTGCATTTTCAAATTGGTTCTGTAAATTTAGCTAACAAAAAATTATATACCTTTTGTTTTGGTTACCGCTATGTTATCGCATTACTCCAAATATTGACTTTTGAAATTTCTGCTTCAAATTGCTCTAAATCACCTGTTAAGTAATCTTAATTATGTTAACCTTATTATTAAAAAAATTCAGTTGTAAAATCTAATAAACACACTTTCGTCTTGTTTAAAATTTATCCATGCATTTATCCATTTGCAAAGCTCTTGCAAAAGTCTTTCTTGCATGTTTAACATCGCCAAACATCATAAAGCACTAAACATTCGGAGATCCTAAACTGAAACTAAAAATATCACAATTAGAAACATGGAAATAAATTGGTTAGAGAAATCTAAATTAGCTCACCGATTTCTCCAAACACATATAGTTTTAAGACACTTGGATCAGGCAATAGAAATTCATTAACAGAACTAACCAAGATATGCTTTGGTATTGAAGTATGCTGTAATAAGAATTAAAAATCTGTCGTGTTAATTATTAGTTCAATTTTAAACACTTTTCTGGTAATTTACCGTATTTGATGTGCCCATAAATTTTGCTCACTTCCATGTTGGGCTTATGGCCAAATCTAACAAAAGGTTTCCACGTGGTAAATTTACAGTCAGCACACAAATGTTTTTGCAAGTCATTGCTTGCACAGAGCATTCCTGTACAAATACTGTATTGTTCTCTAGCATACTCCTTATACTAAAAAGTATTTGGTACAGTTGCTATGTAGCAAATTTGTGCTACATAGCAAAATATGTTGGATACAGTTTTAGGGTGATTACTAGTTTGAACCAGTAAAGACCCTAATTAGGGTCATTTCTGGTTTTACAGCCACCTTGACAATAGGTGGAGATCACGGTGTTATATGGCCCATTAATTAAAAAGAATGTGGTCAAAATATGAGGGTTAAATAAAGACAGTATTAACGTTATTGAGGCAACTAATCAATAAAAAATGTAGTTGTTGAAAAATATATGTCTAACAGTAGTAGTTAGAACGTTTTTTTTTATCTAGTAAATAATTTACCGTTAATGTCACGTTAAAATCATTTCGTGTGCTACCTGGGTCGGTTGCCTCAGCATAAGTAGTTTCAGCTTTTCTAACAGTAGGCTCAACTGCAGCATTCGCGTCGATATTCGTATTAGGCTCAACAGCAATATGATACAAAGTGTCATCACGCAGCTGGGCTTTGAGAATCTCGAATTTGTCACCCATAACTGTAAGCGTCCCATCCTTAGCTGTATATGACATTCCGTCCTTATCTACTAGTGGTCCGGAAATCAAATTACGTCGCAAACCAGGAATGTACATCGCGTTATGTAACGTCACATTTCGGCCTGTACTCTTCACTTTGAACTTAATGTCGCCCATTCCGGTAACGAGTCTTGTATCGGATTTCGTCGCCAGGTTGACATAAGTGTTGTCTACAGCTTTGAAGTTCAAGAAACTCCTTCAATTGCCGGATACATGAGCAGTAACTGCAGTATCAAAAATCCAATTGTTTTTGTCACTCTCCTCCACGTTTGCCACAACTTGCAACAAATTGGCGAATAAAGACTTAGCCGGTTTGGACTTAGTAGGCTGGCTCGTTGAAACTTCCGGTTTTGGAGTAACGGTTTGTGATCCACTACGACAATTACGAGCTATGTGGTTCGCTTTACCACACTTGAAACATTGAAAACCTCTGAAACTTCTTGGCATACTGTCAGACTTTTTACGATCGCCTTGTTTGACTAAAGTATTAAAAGCGTTGTCAACTGATCGCGAATTCATGTCCGAAGACATCTGCCGTTGTCGGTCTTCTTCTGCTACAAGTTCAGTTTTGATGTTGTCAAAAGTAAACCGGTCGTCGTCCCAATGGTAAATAATCTGTACGATGCCTTGAAGATGTGGCGGTAACCATCGTATCAATTGGAAACCCTTGTATTTCTCGGGTATCGGCTCTCCAGTGTCATGCACGAGTTTAGCAGCTTTCCGTAACTTAGCAGCATAAACGCTAATGGACTCATTCCCGTCGTCAAACTTTAATGTGAAGAAAGCGTCCAATAACATCATCTCCCGTGCTCAACTCTTTGGCTCGAACTCAGCCTTCAGCTTATTCCAAGCAATTTTGCCATCCTTCTCATCGGCTATTAACGGGCGATAAGTAGCGTCAACAGCGTAGTAAATCGTTGAAAAAGCTCTTCCTTTTCTTAAAACGTAGTCGGAACGTTCACGGCGAGTCATCGTCGATTCAGGCGCTGGCTCCGTATCGTCGATAAAAGACCAACAGCCACGATCCATCAACAAGACTTGCATGTCCTCTTTCCACGTGTTGTAGTTGTCTATTCAGCAACTCGATCTTTCGATCCCCTCCTTCAATCGCCATGATTACAAAAAGTAACAATCAAAATTAATTAAATGGGAGCTTGTATTGAGCAAAAACTGTAACCCTGCTAAGGGACCCATACAAGGTACTATCAGTTGGGTCAACTGAACCTTGGTTTTTTAGGGTGGTTTATCTCCACCTATCTTCTTTTCTTCTAGTCGTTGTTGCTCAGCGCTACCCAATTAACAATATGACTGTTTGTGTAAATTTGCAAACAACAGCAACGAAAAAACGTCTGGTGGAAAAATTGTTATGTCGATGTCAGTCTAGTAGTTGACAGCAGTTTTTATTTTTACTCTGCCAGTCTCTCAAATATTCAGTCGTATCTTTTAAAAACTGCCGTAGTATTGTCGATGTAAGTACTGATAAATATTTTTCCTCCTTCTACTCTTTTACCAGGCCACCCTCTGGCCCATAACCATTGTTAATTTATGCAGCCCAATAAAACCAGAGACAAAATAAAATAGAAATCAGTATTATTATTCAATACTTATGGCAAAAATATCAGACTGACATAGTAACAGTCTGTACAAAATCTGAACAAAATACAAGCAGTCGTCGCCGTATTTATACAGGACGTCTGTCATTTCTATTTAACACGTTTAACAGAGTCCACCCTTCGCGACTCTGAAAAATTCGTTTCAACGACCTTCAAAAACCCTTTTTACTGATTCTACAAACTGATACGATCATACGCGACAATTTTAACAACGACCTTCGATTATCTAACAGGCTGCATAAATTAACAATGGTTATGGGCCAGATGGCGGCCTAGTAAAAGATTAGAAGGAGATAAAATATTTATTAGTGTCTACATCGACTGAATATTTTGAGAGACTGGCAGAGTAAAAATAAAAACTGCTGTCAATTACTAGACTGACATCGATGTAACAATTTTTCCACCGGACGTTTTCGTTGCTGTTGTTTACAAATTTAGACAAACAGTCATATTATTATTTGGGTAGCGCCAAGCAACATCAACTTGAAGATAAGAAAATAGGTGGAGATAAACCACCCTAAAAAACCAAGGTTCATTTGACCCGACTGATAGTACCTTGTATGGGTCTCTTAGCAGGGTTTCAGTTTCTGCTCAATACAAGCTCCCATTTAATTAATTTTGATTGTTACTTTTTGTAAGCATGGTAATTGAAGGAGGGGATCAAAAGATCGAGTTGCTAAATAAAGACAACTACAACACGTGGAAAGAGGACATGCAAGTCTTGTTGATGGATCGTGGCTGTTAGTCTTTTATCGACGATACGGAGCCAGCGCCTGAATCGACGATGACTCGCCGTGAATGTTCCGACTACGTTTTAAGAAAAGGAAGGGTTTTTTCAACGATTTACTACGCTGTTGACGCTACTTATCGCCTGTTAATAGCCGATGAGAAGGATGGCAAAATCGCTTAGAATAAGCTAAAAGCTGAATTCGAACCAAAGAGTCGAGCGCGAGAGATGATGTTATTGGACGCTTTCTTCACATTAAAATTTGATGATGGGATTAAGTCCATTAGCGTTTATGCTGCTAAGTTACGAAAAGCTGCGAAACTTGTGCATGACACTGGAGAGCTGATACCCGAGAAATACAAGGGTTTTCAATTGATACGATGGTTGCCGCCACGTCTTCAAGGCATCGTACAGATTATTTATCGTTGGGACGATGACAGATTTACTTTCGACAACATCGAAACTGAACTTGTAGCAGAAGAAGACCGACAACGGCAGATCTCTTCGGACATGAATTCGCGATCAGTTGACAACGCTTTTAATACTTTAGTCAAACTAAGTGATCGTAAAAAGTCTGACAGTATGCCAAGAAGTTTCAGAGGTTTTCGATGTTTCAAGTGTGGTAAAGCGAACCACATAGCTCGTAATTGTCGTAGTGGATCACAAACCGTTACTCCAAAACCGGAAGTTTCAACGAGCCAGCCTACTAAGTCCAAACCGGCTAAGTCTTTATCCGCCAATTTGTTGCAAGTTGTGGCAAATGTGGAGGAGAGTGACAAAAATGATTGGATATTTGATACTGCAGTGACTGCTCATGTATCCGGCAATTGAAGGAGTTTCTTGAACTTTAAAGCTGTAGACAATACTTATGTCAACTTGGCGACAAAATCCGACACAAGACTCGTTACTGGAATGGGTGACATTAAGTTCAAAGTGAAGAGTACAGACCAAAATGTGACATTACATAATGCGATGTACATTCCTGGTTTGCGACGTAATTTGATTTCCGGACCACTAGTAGATAAGGACGGAATGTCTTATACAGCTAAGGATGGAATGCTTACTGTTACGGGTGACAAATTCGACATTCTCAAAGCCCAGCTGCGTGATGACAATTTGTATCATATTGCTGTTGAGCCTAATACGAATATCGACACGAATGCTGCAGTTGAGCCTACTGTTAGAAAAGCTGAAACTACTAATGCTGAGGCAACCGACGTTAAGACAAAAACGAATAGCCGAAAACGGGGAAAAATGACGAAAACTACTTTTCCTGTTGTTAGTGCTGATGACAAGACTTGGCACTGACGCTGCGGTCATTCTAGTTTTGACATTATTAAGAGAAGCTGTGTTGGAGGAACAATTGGTATACCTATGCCTAGAGAGAAGTTCTTCTGCGACATGTGTAAACTCGCCAAAGCTAAAAGAGTTTCACACAAGCCTATTGCTAATAGGTCAGCCAACGAGATTTTGGGATTGGTACATTCAGATTTGTGCGGTCCGCTTAATGCAAGCACTCATGGCAAGTGCAAATACCTTATCTCATTTGTGGATGATTTTTCGCGACATACGACGATTTACTTGCTGAACAGTAAAGACCAAGCTGTTTCGAAGTTTGACCAGTATTGTACGCATGTTGAGAGGTCTACCGGTAAAAAGATTAAACGTTTACATACAGATAACGGTTTAGAATACATTAACAAAGAATTTGCCGAGCTGCTTAGTACACATGGGATCAAACACGAATGTACTAACACTTACACTCCGCAACAAAACGGAGTTGCTGAGCGGATGAACCAGACGCTGATAAATGGTGCTAGAAGTTTACTGATCGACAGTGAATTAGCTATTCATTTCTGGGGTGAAGCTATACACAGTTTGAATCACGTTTGGAACCGAATGTGTAGGCAGAACAACGAGAAGTCGCCTCATGAACTGTTTTTCGGAAAGAAACCTTCTGCGAGACATTTCAAGGTGTTTGGATCGACTGCTTACGTTATTCAGCCAAAAGACACAAAACTAAAGAAGCTCGATCCGCATAGTAAGATGGGAGTGATGGTCGTTTACGCTCATTATACAAGAGGTTATCATATATGGGTACCAAAAGACGACAAAATCATCGAAACTATAAATGTCAGTTTCAATGAGGAGTTGAGAGGGGTGGAAGCCTTACTAGGACCAAAGTCAAAAGCTGTAAGTTTGGCTAATTTCCGCAGCGAGGAAATCGCAGATTGGTCATCAGATGACGAGTTGAAAGAGAGTCCTCAACCAGAACCTGAAAAGAAACCGGAGCCTGAACTTATGGTTGAGCTGCCTTGTACCAGTGCGAGTGCTTTCAACGAGACCGACACTGAACGTGCTGGCCCGAGCACAAGTGTGGGCAAACTGAGAACCTGCGAGGAGATACCGTGGACTAGACGAGAAAATCTAGCGAAGAATGGCAGAACTTATATCTACTATGGAATAAAAGACACAAATACGAGACTGTCTTCTATTCTAGCTGTGGAGCGTTATTGTTTGGAGAACAACATAATCTTCAATCCAGATTTGTTTTCTTTCGTGGTGAAAGGCGTTAAGTTCGAGGAAGTGGAGATACACAATCTAGAGATTGCAGTTCTGAGTTCTTTCAAAGACGCTGTGTATTCGTCGCGAAGTCTCAAATGGCGAAAAGCGATGGAAACCGAGATCGAGATTATGGAGAAGCGAAAAGTCTGGGAGTTAGTAAAAAGTGACAACACTCATGGTAAAGTCATTGGAAATCGCTGGGTGTATACGGTCAAAGCGAACGAGAAGGGACAAGCCATGGGTTATCGTGCCAGACTGGTTGCTCAAGGTTTTAAATAAGTGAAGGGGTTACATTACAACGAAGTTTTTACGCCTGTGGTGAATTTTATCGTCATTAGACTTTTATTTGTCATATTGGTTGTGTTGTGTAAGTGGCAACATTGTCATCTAGATGTGACGAGCGCGTATATATACGCAGATTTAAAAGAAGAGTTGTATATGCGTCAGCCTCAAGGATTTGAGAGTGAGAGGCATCCTCATCATGTTTGTAAACTGAAGAAGGCCATTTACGGTTTAAAACAGTCCGGCCGCGAGTGGTATGAGGTGTTTTACGAGAAGATTAAGACAATTGGATTGCGAAAATTGTCTAATTGCAATTGTGTTTTATAACAAGCACAAGAACTTGATGCTGGTTGTTTACGTCGACGACATCGTTATTTTTGCGAAAGAAGATAAAGATCTGGGAGACACAAAACTACAGTTGAGTGGAATTTTCGACATTGTGGATCTTGGGAATACGCGAAATATTCTTGGAGTCAAAATTTCTCAAATAGATGGTCAGTTATACATGCATCAAGGCAAAGCAATCAACAAGCTAATTGATTGTTATCAAGAATGGAGGCCAAGGCTAAGTTTATTGCCGATTGCAAATGTCAAACAGTATTTTGTGAGTGATATTGTTAATACTGACAAATTTCCATACCGGAATTTGCTTGGGAGTCTAGCTTTCATCGCATCC
>JAAFCF010006680.1:18984056-18996785 GCA_013389785.1 Helicorthomorpha holstii
TTATAATTGATGATTTCATTTTGAAGCATATAATAAAGTGTACAGAATCTGAAGCTCAAAAATGCCTTGGTAATAATTCATGGAAATTATCCATTTCTGAATTAGAAGCTTTCATAGCTGTGTTGTATGCCAGAGGAGCACTAGGCATGAAAAATCTATCAGTTTCACATATTTTTTCTACCAAATATGGCCCTGAAATTATTTGGAATACAATGACCAGAGACAGATTCAAAGAAGTAATGAAGTATCTTCGATTTGACATCAAAGAAACAAGAAGTGAAAGACTAAGAAATGATAAATTTGCTTTGGCCAGCAGTATTTGGGATAGATTTATTGATAATTGCAAAAGTTGTTATTACCCTGATGCAAACATCACTGTGGATGAACAACTATTTCCAACTAAAGCTAGATGTCCATTTACTCAATATATTGCAAATAAACCAGATATATTTGGGATCAAATTTTGGTTAGTAGTAGATGTTGACTCAAAATATATTTTGAATGGATATCCTTACACTGGAAAAGATAATTTACGTCCAAAAAATGTTTCTGTTAGTGAACAAGTAGTTATCCATCTTATGGAACCATTTTATGGCAATGGACATAATGTAACATGTGACAATTACTTTACAAGTTTGAATTTAGCAAAGAAATTGAAAGAAAAAAATTTGACTTTAGTTGGAACAGCTAATAAAAATCGAAAATGGCTTCCAAACTCAGCAAAAACATCCAAAAGTAAAATGAAGATTTATGACACAAAAATAATGATGGAACCAATTTCATTATCAACATTGACAATTTACCAATGCAAAAAAAATGTGTTTCTGTTTTGAGCTCACTACACACCAGCACATCAATCAAGATCAATGAAGATACTAAAAAAAAACCTGAGACCATTGAGTTTTATAATAATACTAAATTTGGAGTTGATGTTGCAGATTCTATGGCAAAAATGTACTCAGTGAAATCAGGATCTCGACGATGGCCAGTTCATGTTTTCTACAACATTTTGGATTTGAGTGGGATAAATTCTTGGATTCTTTACAAAAAAACAACTGGAAGTAAGATATCAAGACTAAACTTTTTGCTACAACTAGCAGAAGAGCTTAGAAAAAACTACATTTCAACTTCATCTGGATCAACTACTAGGTCACAACAAAATAAAAACATTTCAGCAAAAAGAAGACAGTGCCAAATGAAAAATTGCAAAAATAAAACTGTTGACATATGTGAATCTTGCAAAAAACGAATCTGTGGGCAATGTACAGCAAATGAAAAAAAGTGGTGTTTAAGTTGTTATGAAACACAAAGCAATTAATTGTTAATTTTAAGTTTTAAATGTTTTAGTTTGCATTTTACCATAGAAAATAAATGACCGGTCATTTTGACCGCCATTCGTTTTTATAGGTATTTGGTTTTTCTCGTCTTTCTAGTGTTAAGAAATCAATGTAAATGCATGTTTGAACATCATCTCTACATAAGTAGATATGATGTCCAAACATGCATTTTGCGATACGAGTTCTACGAAGCTCGTAAAGCGAACTTTTACAAAATTGCTTTGTGGTAGATATTCTCTTGCTACACTTGTGGCAACCCTGTAATGGCAGTATAGAATGTGCAGGGTAGCTTAAATCCTATGGGGAAAGACTGCTGTAACATATATGGTAGTTGACTCCATAGGAAATGCATGGGTAATGCTTTTCCTATGCGTTATATATCATTTGCATGCGATATAGCGGACTCGTGTCCCTAACGTTGATACGTGCATGCGGTCAACTTGGGATGGTCATGCGTTACATGACCATTGTCGTTTGCATACCGGAAGTACAGGATTCCAAACCGTTTGGGATCTGACGACGCTATGCATGTACTTCCGGCTGCATTTCCGGTTTTGTCGTATTTAGATACGATGATATAATTGCTTTGTTATTGGCAGTTAATATGCTTAACATATTAACTGCAATTGTTATTCGCATTAGAATCGATTGTTAATTCGATACATTATTGTTTGCGATAATCGAATATCTATATTATTGTAATCGTTTATGCGATGACGTAAAGTCTCTATATTTGCGTTATAGAGAAGTAAGTACTTGCACATGCGCAGAGGTGCCTTTATTGTAATCGTAGTACTTGCTTCTGATGTCACAAGAACAATGACGTCAGCACTACCTCGCGAAGCTAGATATGCTAGCATTTCTATCTTGTGCTCCGTAGCGCTTCGTTTTGCTTAGTCATGTCCATAGACTAACATAGAGCGTATTGTTAGCAAGAATGGCTTTTCCATTTTTTTCATGTTAAGGACTTTTTCTTAACATTGGGCACTCATTGGAGTTAGTTGCAATAAATAAATATCCCTTTGTTATACTTAAAATAAGTTTGTTTGAGCAGTTCTTTATTTTAATTATTCACTTAATTGTTTAATTAACTTAATCGAGTTAGGCACGTCTGTAAAAGAATTACAGACATATTTTCACTTTGATAATCGTCGTTATTAGAAGTAAAGCTTGGAAACCACTGGGGCTTTGTTCGTTATAGCGTTCCTATTGTATGGAGTAGCTAACCAGACCTCAGGGGTACATAACTGGAAAATAAAGCCCACAAAGGTTATGGGCCCAGGCTCATCACTATTTCTAAGATTCATCGATTGAAGATTGTGATTAATGGACTGTAATTACAAATTTGCCATTGGATTACGCAAGTGTTTTGTGTGTTTTGTGCTACAATTGAGTTGGCTGATGCAATAGTGCACGATTGCATCATCCATTGTTAATCATCAGTAATCTATACGGGATCTACTGTAAGTACTTTAAACATTCAAATTCCGAGCTTAGCTTAGCTTAATTCGAAAAATGGCGTCAAAGTATAAATGGGAGGATTTCGACAAACTTTCTCATACGAATTACCAGGCGTGGGCCAGTAATATGAGAATGATGTTGAAATCGAAAAATGTTTGGCGTTATGTATCTGGGGATGAGTTCATCCCGAAGCCAGTTAGAACGACAACAGAGGAAGCCAAAGATCAGTGGTCCGCAAAGGACGAACAGGCCGTTGGCCTGATTTATTTGAATCTCTCGGATGAGATTAAAAACATGATATCTCCCGAAATGAGTGCTAGTGAAGCTTGGGATGCCCTCAAGAATGCGTATGACCCTAGAGCCATTGCTCGGGAGGCTGCACTCTTGAGGGAGTTCACAAATATTAGGTACATTGATGGGGAAACTATCCCAGTGTTTATTGCAAGGGTGCAAAGAAAACAAAGGGAGGTTGCAGAGTCTGGTTTCGTATTGGATGAGCGATACGTGGCATACCAGATGATGACTGCTTTGCCCCAAGAATTCAATGGTGTTCTACAGCAACTGTACCATACGCCCCGTGATCAGTTTACAGTCAAAACTGTGATTGACGGTTTATTAACCAAGAACGCGCGCGTCCAATTCTCGGTTGATGGAAACGGTAACGTAAATGGAAATGGTGCTTTTGCCACTGGACATGGCAAGAAGAAGGGCAGGAAGGGGAAGAAAGCTGCTGGGAAATCTAATAACAATGTGAACAATACTAATAAAGCAGAATTAAAATGTTTTAGATGTAAAAAGCCTGGCCACTTTGCCAATAAGTGTAACCAACCAAGACCTGCTGGAAAGCCCAAGGACCAGCAAGGGGCTTCTACAAAGCCTACTACAGAGTTTGATTGCTGATTGATGATGGGGTAACAAAGGAGTCTAGTCAAACTGTTATTAATCATGTTTTTAACACAGAAAATACTGCCTTAGCTGAATGGACCATAGATAGTGGCACCTCGAGCCATTTCACTAATAGGAGAGACTGGTTTTCATCGTTCACAGAGCAGAAGTCTACAGCCAGAACTACTGGGGAAGGAGATACGATCCCCATTCTTGGGTATGGAGACATCAGGTTGTGTATCGACGGAATTAACGTAACTTTACTAGGTGTCTGGTATTCTTCTAAAGCCATTGTGAACTTGGTTAGTGCAACACAATTGGCGCGAAATGGCTACATACAACACATGGAGGGCAAGAACTATGTAGTTTCAACTAAAGCAGGTGAAGTCGTGATTAAAACTGTATTGACTAATAACTTTTATGTGTTAAAGGCTCAAGTGATTGTTACGCCTCATTTGCATCGAAACTTTGTGAGCGGAAACTATCAAGTGCACGCGATTAGTGATGACGCGGCCATGCTACACAGACGGCTGGGGCACCCCAGCGACGGCGTTGTAAGACAGATGATCGCAGATGGGGCCCTGGAGGGCTTCCCTGATATCAAAAATTATGACAGCGGATTTTGCGACGTATGTGTAAGGGTCCGTATGGCGTGTGCGGTGGCACCTCGGATCAAGGGCAAACAGAGTACATGTGTGCTACAACTGGTACATGCCGATTGCTGGGGCCCAGCCAATGTGGTAGGCATTGGTGAAAGTCGCTACATAGTGACGTTTATTGATGATTTTAGCCAAAAGGCTAAGATCTATGTAATGAAATCTAAGTCAGATGTTGCAATGTTAATCAAACAGTTCATTCTAGCTACCGAGCGTTCGTGCAATAGTAAGTTCGTAAGTTCGGGGCCATTAGGACGGATAATGGCCTCAAGTTTTGCAACCCAGATATTGACACTTTTTTTTTGCAGAATGGAATTAGACACCAGCGGACCAACACATACACTCCAAAACAAAACGGCATTGCTGAAAGGTTCAACCGCACGTTAATTGAAGGAACCAGATGCCTGTTATTCGATAGTGGCTTGGATCCGGTGTTTTGGCCAGAGGCAGCGAAATGTGCAACTTATCTTTATAATAGAACGGGTCATCGGAAGTTAGACGGACGAACTCCCTACGAGCTGTGGACCAGGAAGGTCCCCATGTTGACTAATCTTAAACTTTTTGGCGCAGATGCTTGGGTTTTTATCCCAAGCGAGAAACGCAAGAAGCTGGACCCCAAAGCTGAGAAAGGCGTAATGGTAGGATATGCAAAGAGCAGTACTGGCTACAGGGTGTGGATGCCCCACTATCGTAAAGTCATTGAATCCAAGAGCGTTCGATTCAACGAGGAGCCGATTAAGGGGGAATTTCAGCCAGAGCCAGAATTCCAACCAAAAGACTTCGCCAAGCCAGCAGATGGAGCCCAGCAGAGCGGCCAAAAGAAAGATAATCCTAATGTTTTTCCAGCTATTAATATAGACTGTTTAGGCGATTCCAGTGATGACAACAACGATGATGACAACAAGAGACCAGTTCCATTGACTCCAAGTGACGTGGTGATTGACGACGACACTACAAGTGGCATTGGTACAATGTCCCAGGCCGGGACATCAGTGGTACCAGCAGAAATCACCCCGTTCAAAGAAAGAATGGAACAGGTAGCATCGAGTGCATCATCTTAGTCATCTAGGCAACCCAGCCCACCAGTAGAGATGCCGGGTGCAGTTTTAGAGGACGTACTGGAGATCATACCACAACAACAGGCAACTCCCAGGAAGGAACAGGAACCTCAAACAGAGATGGCACCTTCTAGGCCTTTCGTGAAAGCAACAGCTAGAAAGTCCTGCCAAAGACGAGAGCCACAAGCTGAGGTGGTACTTCCTTAGCCTTTCATAAAGAATACTGCAAGGAAGTCGTGCCAGAAGAAGAAACCAGTAGAGAGATACCAGTCAGCACCACACCCGAATACGACTGCAACTCTAAAGGTGATCGGTGGAACGAATGGCATGGCTCATATAATAGCAGCCATGGGACGTTAATGCGGATGTGGCCAGCCCAATAAGCAGCAATAATGGCAGTAATGGAAATGGCAAGACAGTACGATTTGCTCCTGATGTGGAAGCAGGTGCTGAGGGAAAAGACGACATCGAATACATCGAAGAAGACGAAGATTTTATACATTTTTGTAATATAATTGATGATCATGTTTTATTAACCTTTATCAGAACGAAAGCAGACACCATCCTGATGCCTAAGAACTATAAAGAGGCGATCCAGTCACCCCAAGCCAAGCTGTGGAAGGAGGCGATGGAAGAAGAAATCAGAATGATGTCTGAGCAAGCTGTATGGGAAGTGATCACACCGCCTAAGGGACAGCGATTACTCCCTAATCGCTGGGTTTTCGCCATAAAGAAAACACACTATGGTTATATTGAGCGATTCCGTGCTCGCCTTGTGGCAGGCGGCCACAGGCAGCGTAAAGAAATCGACTATGATAATTGCTATTCACCTGTAGTTAATTTCACTCTAATTAGACTTTGTTTTTCAATTTTAGTGGGAAGACTTGGGTGGTTGCACCATCAAGTAGATGTCTCAGGGGCCTACCTGTATGCGGACCTTAGATACAATATTTGGATGAAGGCTCCTCAGGGGTTTGAGGAGATGGGACCTGGCCTAAGACTGAGGAAGTCGTTATACGGCCTCCACCAGTCTGGGAAAGAATGGTTCCTCCATCTGGATAAGGTGTTAACAGGTTTTGGTTACAGGAGGGCAGATGGCTCAGCTTGTGTGTATATCAAGCTGAACGCTATCGTCCTTGTGATCTATGTATATGATGTAGGGGTCTTTGCCAAGAATGCCTTGGGAGTCACCACTGCAATAGAGGATTTGGATAGCGTATACAAAATACACTCATTGGGACCAATAAGGAGCTTATTGGGAGTGAATTTTGTGTACAGCCACAGGTATGTTGGCATTCATCAAGAGGATAAGGTGAGCCAACTGCCTAATTTATTTCCGGGGCTGGAGATAAAGGCAACTACCCTACCTCTAAAAGTGGGAGGCTTGGTACAGATGCCCGGTGACAAAGATCAGGTAGACGTGCCGTATAAGAACGTCATTGGGGCGGTCTTGTTCTTAGCACAGAGAACAAGACCAGACGTACTTATGGCTATAATTTATTTAGCCCAGTTTTCCATTGCGCCTACACAGGAGCACTGGAGATACTTGGGCAAATTAGTGTCTTATTTGTTGACTACTAAACACTATGTATTGACTCTGTTTGATTCTTACAGAATAAATACTGCTCCCAGGCTGGAATGCTTTGTTGATGCCAGCTGGAATTCCACACATGATTGCCGCAGCTTTAGTGGCTTTATCGTGATGGTTGACGGTGGAGTAGTATCCTGGAAGAGCCAGAAACAGAAATGTGTGGCACTCTCTATAATGGAGAGTGAATACATTGCTCTTGCAGAGGCAGTCAAGGAGGTGGTATGGCTTAAGAGGTTTGTAGACAACTGGGGAATCATTGATTTCAAAGTTCCTACAATGTGGTGTGACAATAAGTCGGCGATTACTTTTGCTGAGTCTGTTATTGAGAATAGCAGATCGAAGCATATCGCATTGAGACACCACTTTGCAAGGTACCAGTTGGGCCAAGGGGCATTTGTCATAGACTATGTGGAGTCTGAGGCAAATATGTCCGATTTCCTCACGAAGCCAACCAACAAATCCACCTTGAAGCCTCCAGTTGAGCGAATATTTCGGTCACTTTAAGGCACGCATACATGATCTGATTGCAGGCACTGTACTATTAAATGGTTTAGTATTTAATATTAGTTGCTGTTTATGCTTTCAGATAAGTTTCAGTTAGTGTAAGATTAACTACAGGTGATTCTAAGTGTAATGTTGTTACATGTATTGGGTTCATGTGGTGGTGGGTCTTGTATTCATTAATTGTTGAATCGTGTATGTGTTTTTGTTTATTTACAGGTCCATGCTGTGCAGTTTTACACTTGCGTTTACAGCATGTTATTGATCTTTGTATTGTATTTGATTTAAATTTGAATGTTTATTATGTGCAATTTAATAAATGTTATATCGTCATTAGCTATTTTAGATTGCAAAGGGTAGCCGTATTGCATAAGTGTAGCGGTGTGAAAGGGGGAATTTGTGGTAGATATTCCCTTGCTACACTTGTGGCAACCCTGTAATGGTAGTATAGGATGTGCATGGTAGCTTAAATCCTATGGGGAAAGACTGCTGTAACATATATGGTAGTTGACTCCATAGGAAATGCATGGGTAATGCTTTTCCTATGCGTTATATATCATTTGCATGTGATATAGCGCAGTGTTCCCCAACCTTTTAGTCACCAAGGACCGGTAAGCTTGGGAAAAACTTTTCTGCGGACCGGTCAGTATTTTATGATCTGCATTCTGGTTTATTTAGTATTGCGATTACAATATTATCGATAATATCGTAAAAAAAGTTTTCTTTTGGGGACCGGTAGCATTTGCTCCGCGGACCGGTACCGGTCCATAGAGGGGAGGTTGGGGACCAAGGATATAGCGGACTCACGTCCCTAACGTTCATACGTGCATGCGGTCAACTTGGGATGGTCATGCGTTACATGACCATAGTCGTTTGCATACCGGAAGTACAGGATTCCAAACCGTTTGGGATCTGACGACGCTATGCATGTACTTCCGGCTGCATTTCCGGTTTTGTCGTATTTAGATACGACGATATAATTGCTTTGTTATTGGCAGTTAATATGCTTAACATATTAACTGCAATTGTTATTCGCATTAGAATCAATTGTTAATTCTATACATTATTGTTTGCGATAATCGAATATCGATATTATTGTAATCGTTTATGCGATGACGTAAAGTCTCTATATTTGCGTTATAGAGAAGTAAGTACTTGCACATGCGCAGATGTGCCTTTATTGTAATCGTAGTACAAAATGCATGTTTGGACATCATATCTACTTACATAGAGATGATGTTCAAACCTGCATTTACATTGATTTCTTAAAGTTAAATTATCAGGTTTCATAGGGCTGAGCTTAAAGCCAGAAAAGCATGAAAATGTTGTGTTTGCTTCCCTTGACACACCGCTTAACCCCGATAATGGCACCGCCAGTCAGCCGTTAAGCCAACCGGCGACGCCATAACATTATGTAATCGTGTTATTTCCGAGTGGAAATATCACAAGAAAGGCATGCAAAATAGAAACATCTTACCTGATACTGCTATACAGACCATCCAGTGATCAATTAATCACTGGATGGGCAAACCGTAATCCTCGGTGTACCTATACACACGCGACTGCAGTGACGACCGACCGGCATGGTCGCCATCTGCCAAGCGAATGAGGACGTCATATGATGTAACATATGACGTTAATGAAAATAAGAGAAAATGTTTATTTAAATTAAATAAACGTTAGATAAAATTAAAATACGAATTTTAATGCTGCCTTTATTTGTTTTGATCATCGATAAATAATTATTTCATGTTAATAATTATTTAACGATGATACCTTGTTTTGAATACCTTGTTTAAATGCGCTACGTAATAGCGCATAATACTAAATGCAATTGGCAATGATGCCAGATTTGTAAGTTAAGTAAATAATTATTTTCGTAATGAAAATAATTATATTAAACATACTAGAAAATTAAGACGATGGATATTTAAAGAAATATTCATCGCATATAGTTTTAGTTAATGTTTTAACACCAATATACGATTGGCAACACTGTTAACTGCCTGGTGTATACGTTACCATAGTAACGTCAACACCATAAGTTAAAATGAATGTAAATTTAGAAATAAATTGAATTGATCGTTAATAACGAATTAAACGATCGTAATATTATTAAATTACTATTAAACGAATATTAGAAACGATTTTATTATTAAATAAAATCGTTTAAACAAGTTACGTTAATCGCCGATTGCATCATGTACCCGTTGTTTACGTCTCCATGGCAACAGCATTGTTGGAAGCCTGTTGCCAATGTGACCAAACGCTTTAATTGTTTGCGATTTACAATATTTGCGAATATATTAATATCGATGCGCATAAATGATATTACGAATAATATCATTGTTTGTTTAATTAAATAAATTTAATCAACGGCCTTTAGATTACTCTAAAAGGCCGTATCACGTTTTGTATGCATAGCCGTCTATGCATTCGTCTGACTATCGTATGTTATGTATAGATCTCATAGCGTAATGAAGTCAACCAGTTTAGTAATACATTTAGCATTATACCATACGTCTTATGTGTTTGTCTGACGCGAGCTTAAACTGTCTGACCTCATTAATCGATTTGTCTGACGTAGCGCAAAATCGCTCAAAATTGGTTTTGCAAGAGTCCTAGCTCACTTCTGCTTAGGACCTCTATGCATATGCATGTCATAAGTGCTCTTGTAGTTATTGGGACGCTTATTAAGTGTTTTACGTGTGTATGTTATAGTTAGTTTAATGTAGTTTTAATGTTTAGTAATTGAAATAAAGTAATTTGAACTTTAACCTTGCTTCCGGTTAAGTTATTTAACGTTTATTAAATAACGACAATAATCTTTCACTGGACCTTATAGTATTTCAATGCAAATAGGAGCTTCTGGATTACTGCGAGTGTTATTTAACGTCAATTCATTGTAAGGTAAGGGCCTTTAAATGTATCTAAACGAAAATAACCAACATCGTCGTTATTAGAAGTAAAGCTTGGAAACCACTGGGGCTTTGTTCATTATAGCGTCCCTATTGTCGGGAGTAGCTAACCAGACCTCAGGGGTACATAACTGAAAAATAAAGCCCACATGCTTAAATACACGGGTGGACGTAATCCCTTCAGATATTGAAAATACACGCTTCCACTTGCATTTAGCTATTAAAAAGTGCATTTATACACTTTTACACATGCTTTAAAACACATGTTTACTTAATTTTTTAAAAAAGCATCCTTTGCAGGTGTTTAAAACACCTTTTTAAGTAATTTTTTGAAATATTTTGGTTTTCAAAAGCATAGAAAATCCATGATTTTTCCCATAGACTTCCATGCTTTTCTGGCTTTAAGCTCAGCCCTATGAAACCTGATAATTTAACTTTAAGAAATCAATGTAAATGATTTCGTCTGACTATCATGCATTTTGCGATACGAGCTCTACGAAGCTTGTAAAGCAAACTTTTACAAAATTGCTTAAATACACGGGTGGACGTAATCCCATCAGATATTGAAAATATAAGCTTACACTTGCATTTAGCCATTAAAAAGTGCATTTATACACTTTTACGCAAGCTTTAAAACACATTTTTACTTAATTTTTTAAAAAGTTTGGTTTTCAAAAGAATAGAAAATCCATGATTTTTTTCATAGGCTTCCTGTTGGTTATTTTCGTTTCGATACGTTTAAAGGCCCTTACCTTACAATGAATCGATGTTAAATAACACTCGCAATAATCCAGAAGCTCCTATTTGCATTGAAATACTATAAGGCCCAGTGAAAGATTATCGTCGTTATTTAATAAACGTTAAATAACTTAACCGGAAGCAAGGTTAAAGTTCAAATTACTTTATTTCAATTACTAAACATTAAAACTACATTAAACTAACTATAACATACGCGTAAAACACTTAATAAGCGTCTCAATAACTACAAGAGCACTTATCACATGCATACGCATAGAGGTCCTAAGCAGAAGTGTGCTAGGACCCTTGCAAAACCAATTTAGAGCGATTTTGCACTAGGTCAGACAAATCGATTAATGAGGTCAGACAGTTTAGGCTCGCGTCAGACAAACATAATAGACGTATGATGTAATGCTAAATGTATTAGTAAACTGGCTGACATCATTACGCTATGAGATCTATACATAACATACGATAGTCAGACGAATGCATAGACGGCTATGCATACGGATCATGATACGGCCTTTTAGAGTAATCTAAAGGCCGTTAATTAAATTTATTTAATTAAACAAACAATGATATTATTCGTAATATCATTTATGCGCATCGATATTAATATATTCGCAAATATTGTCGATCGCAAACAATTAAAGCGTTTGGTCACATTGGTAACAGGCTTGCGACAATGCTGTTACCATGGAGACGTAAACAAGGGTACATAATGCAATCGGCGACTAACGTAACTTGTTTAAACGATTTTATTAAATAATAAAATCGTTTCTAATATTCGTTTAATATTAATTTAATAATATTATGATCGTTTAATTCATTATTAACGATCGATTCAATTTATTTCTAATTTTACATTCGTTTTAAATTATGGTGTTGTCGTTGCTATGGTAACGTATACACCAAGCAGTTAACAGTGTTGCCAATCGTATATTGGCGTTAAAACTTTAACTAAAATTATATGCGATGAATATTTCTTTAAATATTCATCGTCTTAATTTTCTAGTATGTTTAATATAATTATTTTCATTATGAAAATAATTATTTACTTAACTTATAAATCTGGCATCATTGCCAATTGCATTTAGTATTATGCGCTATTACGTAGCGCATTCAAACAAAGTATTCAAAACAAGGTAACTAGCTAAACAAATAAAGGCAGCATTAAAATTCGTTTTTTTAATTTAATCTAATGTTTATTTAATTTAAATAAACGTTTTCTCTTATTTTCATTAACATCATATGTTACATCATATGACGTCCTCATTCGCTTGGCAGATGGCGACCATGCTGGTCGGTCGCCACTGCAGTCGCGTGTGTATAGGTACACCAAGGATTACGGTTTACCCATTCAGTTATCAATTAGTGACTGGATGGTCAGCAAAGCAGTTAAAGGTAATATGTTTTTATATAGCATGCCGTATAGCATGCCGTACATAATGTTATGGCGTCGCCGGTTGGTTTAACGGCTGACCGGCGGTGCCATTATCGGGGTTAAGCGGGGTGTCAAGGGAAGCTAACACAACATTTCCATGCTTTTCTGGCTTTAAGCTCAGCCCTATGAAACCTGATAAT
>JAAFCF010006680.1:18998875-19009724 GCA_013389785.1 Helicorthomorpha holstii
TTTAAATGTTTTGTTTATGCGCGTTATGTAATAGCGCATAGTGTACTATGTATTGGCAATGTTGCCAAACAAACGGTAAACGTAAATAATTATAAATAATTATTTACGCTATTTTAAAATGAAATACTTATTAATTATGAACATTTAAATATATGTTCAATTAAATTAAATGTATTTACAATGATAACGAATTTAGAAACGATTGATGCGCACTAGCGATGCGCACTAGTTAACGGCTGTGTACGCTTGGCAACGACAACGTTGCCAATGCGGTACACTCCACAATATGCAAATTAGAATTTAAATAAATTAAATAAGTGATTGATTAAGATTCTAACAATGATTTATATTAATAAATCATCGATTAATGAATTTAGAAATGAACCGATTACGTTTACTGTTGCATTGTATAAGTTTAACTTGTATTGTTTACGTTACTATGGTAACGGCATTGACGCAAGTCCGTTACCATAGACTTTTGAATTATGAATAATGTTATGTTGCAAATAACGATTAAATTTACATTTAAATTTAATCGTAATTATAATTAACCATTAATAAATAAGGCGATAATGTTTATGGTGGTTAATAACGATTAACCACGCGTTTGTAATGCCTATATGCGTCTATTCAATGCGCGACTCTATGTAAGAGTCTGACGTTCGTATTGAACTAATGCTTACATTGATTAACGATGTTAGCCAGTTCTCGCATACGCTTAACACTACACCATAGACTATATTGCGCAGTCTGACACATATTCGAAAACTGTCTGATTTGTCTGACCTAAGTTTAAAGGTTGCTCTTTGCTATTACAAAGAGGTCCCAAGTCACTTCTGCTTAGGACCTCTACTTGTAAACAACGTATTGACGTCTCTCACAATATTTGAGTTGTATTACATATTTGTTTCATGTATGTTAGTTTGTTTTAATGTAATAATTGAATAAATATAATTAATTTCAATTTAACTTCCGTTTCCGTTTACGTATTTATTTAAAATTAAATACGACGAATAACTTTTAAAGGACCTAAAGTAATTTTCAGTAGTACAGGAAGCTTCTGGTTAACTGTAAGTGGTTTTAATCGTCTAATCCTGATAAAGCATAAGTGCCCGAAGTGTTTAGACGACAAATAAACCAACAAAGGTTATGGGCCCAGACTCCTAAACTGAAAAGAACATTCGAAATCAACGTGAAATTGGATTATTGTGTCCGTTACATTGGATTAACGTGTAGTTCTTTGTTCGCCATTGTGTTTGTGCAAAGGCCCTTTGTTTGCGAACAAAGGGGACGCTTGTAGAGGGGAAACTTAAACGAGGTCAACCTTCCTTCATCGTTTCTACGCTACTGAACTTTGAAAACAACAACGACAAAGATGGCGACTGAAAAGAAAGACAAAGGCCCCAAATGGAATGTGGTGCTTTTGACACATACGAACTATAATACATGGAGAACGGGAATGGAGATGCTTTTATTATCAAAAACTGTATGGTTATATGTGGACGGAACCCACAGACCACCACCGGAAACAGCCACCGAGGAAGAAAATGAAAAATTTATGGAGAAAAATGGCAAAGCCCTTGGGATAATTTATTTGCACCTTTCCCCGGAAGTCCAGAAAAGTTTAAATGGCTACCGTAACGCCAGAAAAGCCTGGTTAAGGCTTAACGAACTATACGAGCCCAAAGTTATGGCCAGAGAAGCCCATCTACTAATTGAACTCGTAAATATTAAGTTTAAACCAGGAGAACAGTTGCAGACCTTCATAACGCGTTTAACAAATAAAAACGCCGAGTTGAAGGAAGCTGGATATACCCTTGATGAACGTTTTCTTGGATACTTCCTGACGGCTTCATTACCAAGTGAATTTGCTATTACAGTCTCTAGGCTATACAACTTGCCTAGAGAGCAATTCACCGTGGACAAAATAGTGCAAGAACTGACTGCTGAAGACGTCCAAGTACGCTACGCAAATGGGTCCAATGGAGATGGACTCGACAACGCATACCATACCAAAGGAGGTCAACAACACCGCCATGGCAAACGCGGTAAACAATCTTCAACACGTGGTCAATCGAAGCAAAGAAATCAACAAAATGACAATTCCGGTAAAACCGGAAAAGGCAAAGTGGACAAACGAAATATTAAGTGCTTCAATTGCAATAAAATGGGGCATTATGCCTGCGAATGTCGCAGCAACAAAACACAAATGACTGCGGACAATGGTAATGGCAATGGCAATGGCCAAAGCCAAGGTAAAGGCTCCAGCAATGGCAACAAGAAAAACAACGCGAATCACAATGGCAACGATGGAAATCAATTTAATTTCCTAACGCGAGAGCCCCTCAACCCAGCTAATGTAAGTAATCAGTACTGTTTATTAAGTAAAAGCGATGGCTTTAGCGAAGCCAGCTATTGGACCCTAGATAGTGGGGCCTCTAGCCATTTTTGTTACAACAGGGCTTGGTTTACTAACTTTTGCCCTTTAATTGCATTAGCTGAAACTACGGGAGAAGGGGACTCCATTGCAATTCTAGGCGTTGGAGATATAGCCCTTAAATGCGATAATGGAAATGTGTGGGCTATTGTTCTTAACAGTGGCATCCTTTAGGGCTAAAGCTGCAGTCAATAGCAACAAAGAGACGACACAAAACAATACCCTGCAGTTTCCAAGCAATCAGGGATTTATATACGATGCTGTTTAACTTACTGAACGACGATTTAATAATCCTTATTAAATCAAGGATCAGCTTCTTTAGTTAATGATCTAAATCTAATAAGTAAATAATATAACGTGACAACTAGTATTTAAATGTACTAAAGGTTTAATCAAATGTAAAAAACAAATCAACTACTCAAGTCAAGTACACAATTAGAATTGAACAAAAAGCATAGAGAATGCAGAAGGCATTCTCTCTAACAACCACTTAATGTAAGTCTATGGATGTAGACTTAGCTTTGTGAGCGCTACGGAGCGCAAGCTAGATATTCTAGCAGATCTAGCTAGGGCAGATAGCGCTGACGTCATAGTTAGCATGTGACGTCTGAAGTACGTGCAAAATGACAAGTATTGCATTTGCGCATGCGTGAGCACTTACTTCTCAAAGCCCATTTGAGAACATCGCAAAATCGATTACAAACGATAATGACTATATTGATTAGTCATTCAAAACTAATTGACATGCATTAGCAACCAAATATATTGCGATTGTATATGCTGTTAATGTACTAATTACATTAACTGCTATTTGAAGCAATGTATAGCGTATGTAAACATATACGCTAACCGGAAATATAACCAGAAGTACATGTTCAAACCAAACCCACAGTTAACGGTTTGGTTTTTAGTACTTCCGCCATGCAATGTGACTCACCCAGGCTAGTTTTACCGGATTACCAACCTTTGGGTCGCGAATCCACTTAAACGCATCGAATACATGCAAACGACCATTGGAAATGCATTATAATGCATTTCCCCATTGAACTATCATGCAAACTCAATGGCTACTAATACATTACATAGCATGCACATCCTGTTAGGCCTACATGACGTCATCAGCATAGCAAGGGAATGCTACGCAACCACAAAATGTGATTGTTTTAAACGATGTAAGATATACACTAACGGCCCGCGTTAATTTAATAAGCGGTACGCGAATCGCTAAATGTGGACTGGTACAACACCTTGAAGATGAATACTATACGATATCACATAAAGATGGGCGAATAGTTACAAAAGCCTTTTTAGTTGAAAACTTTTATATTTTACCTGCAACCCCTATGTACGATGCATTAAGCAGTGAAAGTGTGCACAAGGTCGTTGACCTCGTGACCCTTCATCGAAAATTAGGTCACCCGAGTGACTCAGTGTTAAAGAAAATGATTGCAGACCAAGCAATCATTAGATTACCAGACCTTAACACCAAATTTTGTGATGTTTGTGTCCAAGCGAAATCAACCAGTGCAAAGGGCCCTAAGATAAATAGCAAACAGAGTACGCGTAAATTGGAATTAATACACTCTGATTGCTGGGGCCCATTGCCAACAACTGGTGTTAATGGCGAACGTTATGTAGTGACTTTTATCGACGATTATACGCGAAAGGCCCAAATATATGTGTGCCAAAATAAAAGTGAAATCGTCGAAAGTGTCAAACATTATGTAAAATCCAATGAACGTGCCACTGGATTGAAAATCCGCGCAATAAGAACAGACAATGGCCTCGAATATTGTAATAAAGAACTGTCGGCGTTCTTTAACAATTTATGCATTGGCCATCAAAGAACTGAGACCTACCAACCAAAACAAAACGGAATAGGAGAGCGATTTAATAGGTCCCTTATCAAAAAGACAAGGGACTTGCTATTCGATAGTGATTTGTGCGCGGAATTTTGGCCTGAAGCAGCCTTTACAAGCTGCTACTTGTAAAACCAATTAGGCCACCGGAAACTTGAAGGCAAAACGCCAATGGAACTGTGGACAGGGACCAAGCCAAACATGAAATATCTACGGACATTTGGATGTCCGGCTTGGGTCCATGTACCAAAACAAAAACGCGATAAATTACAACCGAGAGCGATAAAGGGCATAATGGTTGGTTATGCCCGAAGTGCCCCTGGATACCGCGTTTGGCTGCCCCAAAGCAACAAATTCATCGAAAGCAAAAGTGTTACGTTCGATGAAAATGATGACCAAGTGAAAGTTCCAACGGTAAATGAACTCCCACCAGCGGATGGGGAAAACGCAGTGTCCAAAGGGCCACTTCCAAAAGCAATAACCGAGAAGTTCACCTTTGGAGACAGCAACGATGATGATGACCCCGATGATGATGACGATGATTACGACGATTCCAGAAGCCCAATAAGAAGCAGAAGCAACAGTAATGCCAGTAAAGATAATGGCATTGGGACTTCAGGACCCACTGGAACACCATCAACTAAAGGGAAAACAATTACGCCCTTAAAAGCAAGAGTACAACAATTCGATAGTGAATCACCATCTTCTGAATCGCTTGAGCGCTTAGAGACGATACCGGAAGTACATGAGGACTACGAATTGGAGATACAGCCACTTAAAGAGTCAACGCCACCACCTGAAGCAAGCAAATGTTCAAAAAAAAGAAGAAAAAGGCTGCAAAACATTACCCACAGCGAATTGGGGAACGAAGGTCCTCTAGAATTGCGGACCAAAAGCAACAAGGAGCAAGTGGCAGTAGCAAAGACAAAGACAATAATAAACAAAATGATAATGATAGTGTTTCAATTGAAGTTGTAAATTTGCCATGTAATAATCAACCTTTAGATCCTCCTAAAGCACCTTTAGGCAGGAAGATCGATTATACAGCCAGTGACAGTTCCGATAGCCACTACACCAATGCTATAGCCATGGCCGCAATTGACAACTACAAATCTAAAGCATTTGCAACGTTTGCTACAATGAAAATATGACTAGTGGCAAAGGACATCCCAATACCAAGTAGCTACAACGAGGCCCTCAATTTGCCACATGCAAAAGAGTGGGGCCTAGCCATGGACGAGGAGGTATCGATGATGGTCCAACGTGATGTTTGAGAAGAGGTCAATCTCAAACCTCAATATAGACTACTACCAAATCGTTGGGTCTATGCCATAAAGGCAGACCCACAAGGGTTTGTTACTCGTTTCCGAGCTCGCCTTGTTGCAGGGGGACACAGGCAAAGGGCCGGAATCGATTATGATACAATTTATTCCCCTGTTGTTAATTTTTCAATAATCAGACTAAATTTTTATTTACTTGTAGGTCGGTTTGAAGAAGGCGTTATATGGCCTTCATCAATCGGGCATGCAATGGTTTGAACATTTTGATAATGCCCTTACTAATATTAAATATCGATGCTTAGATGGGTCCGCATGTGTTTACATTAAACGGAAAGACATAATCTTAACCGTTTATGTAGACAACATTGGTGTCTTTGGAAGGACCCAACAAGCAATCGATGAAGCAATTGAAGACCTTAAGTCTTTATACGAAATTAGGTCCTTTGGACCAATAGTTGAACTTTTGGGAGTAATCTTTGTGCATCACGAAGATTACATAGGAATCCATCAACAACATAAGATTGAAGGAATCCTAGAGAAGTTTCCCACTTTGGTGAAAGGGCATACGTCTCTCCCAATTGCAAAAGGCGGACTTGAAGCGCGACCTGGTGATGACGAACCAACGAATGAACCATATAGAAACGTACTTGGGGCCGTCTTGTTCATAGCGCAAAGAACAAGACCGGATGTTTTAATGGCAACGATATTTTTGGCCCAATTCAGTAGCTGCCCAACAAATCTGAATTGGCGCCAACTTTGCAAATTGGTTTCATATATGAATGGAACCAAAACATATGTTTTAAATTTGTTTGTTTACGAATCAATGACTAAAACACCTTATTTTAATTGTTTTTCAGATGCGAGTTTCAACTTCACAACTGACCACAAATCCTTTAGTGGATATGTGATTACTTGTGATGGCGGAATCATCGCATGGAGGTCAAAGAAACAGACCTGCATAGCCCATTCGGCTATGGAGTCGGAATATATGGCTATGTATATATTAACCAAAGAGCTGGTATGGCTAAACGGTATATCGCATAAATGGGACCTTGCCATTATGCGGCCATTATGCATTGCGATAATGAAGCTGCACAGGCCCTTTCGGAATCTCGAATTGAAAACGAGAAATCCAAAACGATTGGCCTTAAATTCCATTACACCCGGGAAATGTTGGGTCAAGGGGAATTTATATTGCAGCATGTTCCATCATTGGAAAATTTAGCAGATCATTTGACGAAACCAATGACGAAAGTCACAATGCACTTCGCCATTGAACGCATGTTTAGAAAATTATAAACATGCAAGAAATTTTGATTACTTTAATAAAGATTTTAAATATACTTTCAAAATTAATAATAAATAATATTTAACCGTTTTATAGACAATACCAACTCTCTAATTACTTGTTTTAATGTTTTAAATGTATTTGTATAATGTACGTGCTTTTTGGATGCCCCTCTCGGTCATTGACCTAGAGTGCACAAAATTTGCTCCGTGGGCATGCGCAGTCGCTATCCACAGTATGGAAACGCGACCATATTGCGACTATGCCGCAACGGAGCATACAATATTGCAACCCCAACGTTAAAATATAACGTTAATAAAATTTATGCAAATTTGGGGATTTTATAGCAATAACAAAATTATAATACATAATTTGTGTGTAATTTGTGTCCCATGTCTGCGTCGCAACGCGATTATGGACTACTTTTGTACCTTAACACTTTAAAATAAAATACATATTTGTATTACGTGTTAAAAGGAGTTTTAGTCATTGATTCACATGTAACTTTGTTTTTGAAATACTAAAGATATTTGTTTTTACTATTACTAATGTGTTTATTTGTATATTTTATGTAGTTACGATAAAAAGGCCTATCAGCCGACCGATAGAGCCCTTACGCACATGCCGCCCACGAATGCATAAAGACGGCAGAAGATTGCGATCAACGGAAACCAAGAATCGGAGATTGAGACCCATAGATATGAAATTAAACTAATGAAATGAATTTAAAATTAAAATTTAGAAGCCAAAATAGAAGCACTCGACATCCGATTGATGGTTCCCGTTACATTTTCACGAATATTTTGAATATTTACATCAGGATAAAATAGGTAACTTCGTGAAAAGGGGAATTTGTTGTGTTGTATTCCCTCGTTACCTACTTTGCTCACTAGGTGGACTCGCCGGATGCCTATTGACATCCAGCTGATTCACCCCAACTAGTGTAAATACTGGCGATTGCATGCGAAATCGCCCAAATGTAAATTAGATCATGCATATAAAATATAATACTACCTTAATCTGCTCACCGGATACCGATTGAACAATTATTCAATCGGTATTCAAGCTGTAATCCAAATTGCGTATTAGTATCACTTGCAACTAGAGGTGGAGCCAACCGAGAGGCCCGCCATCTCTAAAGCGAATGATGATATCACATTACGGCTATGGGTGACGTAATGTTTTGGAAAGAAATCGTTTATTTAAATTAAATAAACGATAAATATAGATTAAAATTAGTTAAATAAATAAAGAATAATTATGCATTACTTGATTTGCATTTACTTGAACATTTTAAATTGTTTTAAATGTTTTGTTTATGCGCATTATGTAATAGCGCATAGTATACTATGTATTGGCAATGTTGCCAAACAAACGGTAAACGTAAATAATTACAAATAATTATTTACGCTATTTTAAAATGAAATACTTATTATTTATAAACATTTAAATATAAATGTTCAATTAAATTAAATGTATTAACGTGATTAACGAATTTAGAAATGATAGATGCGCACTAGCGATGCGCACTTGTTAACGGCTGTGTACGCTTGGCAACGACAACAATGCCAATGCGGTATACTCCACAAAATACAAATTAGAATTTAAATAAATTAATTTAATGATTGATTATAATTCTAACGATGATTTATATTAATAAATCATCGATTAGATAATTAAGGAACGAACCATATACGTTTACCGTTATGTTGTACTTGTTTAGATTGTAATGTTTACGTTACTATGGCAATGGCATTGACGCAAGTCCATTACCATAGCATTTTGAATTATAAATGATTTAAATTAAGAATAACGATTAAATTTACGAATAAATTTAATCATAATAATGTTTTAATAAGTAATTATGATGGCGATAATGTTTTCGTGGTTAATAACGATTAACCAGGCGTTTGTAACGCCTATATGTATCAATTCAATGCGCGACTCTATGTAACAGTCTGACGTTCGTATTGAACTAATGCTTACATTGATTAACGATGTCAGCCAGTTCTCGCATATGCTTAACACTACACCATAGACTATATTGCGCAGTCTGACACATATTCGAAAACTGTCTGATTTGTCTGACCATGTTTAAAGGTCGCTCTTTGCTTTTACAAAGAGGTCCCAAGTCACTTCTGCTTAGGACCTCTACTTGTAAACAACGTATTGACGTCTCTCACAATATTTGAGTCGTATTACGTATTTGTTTCATGTATGTTAGTTTGTTTTAATGTAATAATTGAATAAACAATATTAATTTCAATTTAACTTCCGTTTCTGTTTACGTATTTATTTAAAATTAAATACGACGAATAACTTTTAAAGGACCTAAAGTATTTTTCAGTAGTACAGGAAGCTTCTGGTTAACTGTAAGTGGTTTTAATCGTCTAATCCTTATAAAGCATAAGTGCCGTAAGTGTTAGGCGACAAATAAACCAACAAAATTATGTATTAAAATTTTGTTATTGCTATAAAATCCCCAAACATTTGCATAAACTTAATTAACACTAGAATGACCAGCTTTTTTGTATACCTAGAACGATCAGAAGCGGTCATTTTGACCGCCATACGAAAATCATGAATTACACTGAAATAAACATGTATTACATTTATTTGGCACATTTTCGACAATAAACATTCTTTATGCACCTTTCCTGACATTTTCCACAAGTTGGCTTATCACATGATGCACACAAATCTGGAGTTTTATTACGACAAAATGAGCACTGACGACGTTTTTTAGCTTCTGCACATGGAATAGCTGCTGGAATTTTTTTACTGCACAGTATGGAGATCTTAATTCATTTACCAAGTTCAAAATATAGCTTCATTGAGAAATATTTGAAGAATTGCATTGACAAAACAATACCCAAGCATTTATAGCTGCAAAATCCAAAACATTGTGAAACACGTAAATAGGCCATCTTCTTGATGCTGATCTTGTTGTGTACATGCGACTTATTTGGTCAAGTATATCTACACCACATTTTGTAGAATTGTAATATTTTACAGTTTCTGGAAGTTTTTTTTCATTGTCAGCAATTTTAACTTGTTTGTGAAGCGTACTCAAAATGCAAACATTTTTTTTGTTTGCAACGGTAAATAGTTAAAGTTTTTTGATTATTTACAAGCACTTGTGATGAAAATCTAGGTGTTGTTGTATCTTTGCAAATTATTGGCAGTTCTCTTCGATTTTATCTTATTGTACCTACAATGCTTGTGCATTTAGCACTCACAGAATCTGCAAGTCTCTGCAATGTAAAAAAACTATCCGTTGTTACATTTCTGCCTTTTGAAAGAAATGGTTCCGTGAGTTTCAAAACCACGTATTCACCAAGTTGCACACTTTTATCCCTTTCATCATCTTTTCCCAGGTACATGAAACCATTCAAAAAATATTTGGAGTCAAGATCCACTGCTATCCAAAATTTCAAACCAAACTTATCAGGTTTACTTGCTTTACATGGTAACAGTTGCTCATCAATAGTAATATTATCGCCTGGTGTAAAGCAAAGCTGTGAATTTTTGACAAATGGTGACCAAATTTCAGTAGCAAGAGAAAACTTATCTTGTTTTAGCCGAGATGAGCGAGTGGATTTGTAATCAAATCGCAAGAAACGAAAAATCTCCTTGAAACGATTGCGTGGCATTGTCTCAGCAAAAATTGGAGGTCCCCATTGTGTTGACCACATATCATTTATATCTAAAGATGAAGAACACATAGCTCCTCTTGCATATATTAGCGAAATAAATGCATCAAGTTCTTCTTTTGAAGTACTCCATGAATCCGTTTGCAATTGCCGATGTGCTTCTTCAGTAGTACACTTCTGAATGTGAGTCATCATGGATTCTGAAAACAATAAACGCCAAGATGAAGCTTCATTTCCTCCGATGTTTCTTGTAGCATATGGAGTTGGGCCAGCTTTTACTTTCAAAACATTTTGAGCACTAAATCTTCCAGATGTAGTTGAATTTTCAGTCA
>JAAFCF010006680.1:19023976-19054089 GCA_013389785.1 Helicorthomorpha holstii
TCATAATTTTCATACTCCTTACACAATTCGCTTATCATCTCCTCCACAGAACAACGTTCTTCCGGCGTATTTAACTTGCTGTACATATTTTTCATAAAATTCTTCCACCAAATTGATAAAAATCGAGCGTATAAAAATGGCACATTTTCAGGCGGTATTATTGTATTCTCACCATATCGCATACGTCCGTTGATCTCTGCAAAACTTTCATTCTCTACCTGCCGAAATAATTTTGCCAAATAATGGCAGATGATGCTACCTCCACGTTTGACATTCATGTAGTTGTCACCTTCCTTACAAATATAAAAAAATTCCTTAGCTTTCACCTGATATTGTAGTCGCTTGTCCCAAGAATCCAACGGAACACAATCGTTAGCATCAAAAGACTGTATTATGCCACCCTTATATCCGCACACCGTATATTTATACATATTTCGAATTCTTAACCATCGACTTTGATCTTCTTTCTTTAAATACTCTTTATCGCTATGAAAATATGCGCTAACCACAGTTAATGGTTTAACTTTTAAGCCATACGCTCTAATATTATCATTCGTTTCGTTACTGCTAAAAGTTGTTGAATAAAATTTACTTTTTTCAGCCACCAACTCCAGCATTTGATCGATTAATACAAAAACTAATGATATTAACAACTGCTGTGCTCTGCCGATCGTAATATCAAAACGATGTGGACCCATCATAATGGACGCTTTCTCTTCTATCTACCGCTTCTAACTATTATTATTCAGCAAGCAGCATATACAAATGTTCACAAAAATAATTTTTACAAGATCACTTGAGCAAATGCTTTTATACTTTCTCTTCATACTTTATTTTTTTACCATATACCACATGTCATAATAAAAACACACCCCTTTTCTGTATATATTTTTCTTCTTTTTATTTGATATATTCTACTTAAACTTTTAAACCTTTCTTCCTCTTTTTTCTCATCCCTTCTCATGCATGTCACCAACACCCCCCTTTTATTTATATTAACATACCATATAAATTAAAACACCCTTACCTCATTTTGTTTTCTTCTGTAGATATTTCAACAACACTTAGCTAACTGTTGTAAGGTCAACAATATTTTTAACCTCACACATGCCAAAACGCTTTTTAAAACTTATCCCCTTTTATATTAGTACATATTTGTCCGTCAAAACAATATCATGTTAACAATTAACCTTTTTCTTTTTTAAAAAAAGTAATTTCACTATTTTTTTAAAAAAAGAAATTCTCTCTTCCCCCCTCTTTTTTTTCCTCTTCTATAAACACTTTACATCTACAAAACTATAAATTCAAATATTGTTTACACCTTCACCTTATTTCAACAGAATTTGCGTGGTGTTAAACATCTTCCTCAGAAAAATATATGTATAACATTTTTTTTAAAAAAAAATGGCGTTAACGTTAGAATGGGCTTCGCTTAATGGTCAAGCATTTCCTCCAACCCTCTCAACTCCATACTCGGCTGGCTTAGATCTCTACTCCTCCGTAACTTGTCATATTCCTCCCGATGAAATTAGACAAATCAACACAGGTATCGTTATCCAATCGTTGCTACGGACGTATCGCTGATCGAAGCGGATTAGCGGCACATAACGGTATTCACGTATTAGGAGGCGTAATCGATCGTGATTACACCGGCAAAATTATCGTTATTCTAATAAATTTAGGAAAACAAAATTTTCTAATTAATCAAGGAGACAGTATAGCTCAACTTATATGCATTTATACATGCATCATACCGCACAACTATAATGCCCTTATTCTTCAAAGAAATACCTTTCAGGGTAAACGAGGATTTTCTTCTGGAAACAACAACAACAACAAACGTGTACCCCCATCAAAGTTTTACAGCAAAAAGAAATCGTCAAACCTGTTCAAAATATGAAATTGGTAGGAAGACGTAACAACAACAACAAAAAAAGAAAATCTAATAATAAAAAATCCACCAAAATTGAACATAATAAAAAAGTTGATAATTATGATGAACCTCTTGATTTATCACCCACTCAACAAAAACAGACAACATCCGAAAGTGAGAATAGAAATGTCGACATCATTGATCTGCCAAATCTACAAGAACTAAGTAACTTCATTCAAGAAACACAACTATTTTAATATAAAAATAAAAAATTTTTTTAATTGCATAACAACATGTCATTTTCCAAATATAAACAAAAAAACGTATAAACGATTATTATTATTATTATTTTTTTTCCAAATATAAAACAAAAACGTATAAACGTCTATTATTATTTTTTTCCAATGTAAACCAAATGTATAACCATCCGATTATTATTTTTTATGTCGAAATTAAAAATATTTGATAAAATTAAACTTGTTTATCGTATACTTTTTAAACGATTGACAAGCACTTTTAGGTAACCATTCAGGAAATTGAATTCGATTCTTAAGCAAAACTATATTACATAAATCTTGTAATGACATTAACGATGTAAAATGGCGAAAATACAATTTTACAATAAATTCACGATCCAGCGAAAGCCAATGAAATATTCCTTATTTTAAAATACTTTTTGTCAACTCTTTTGACAGCGAAAAAAACCCCAAATTATACACATAAATTTGCTTATTAATGACACAACAATTAAACGATTCATAACTATTAACAATCGCCTGCAATACCTTGAAATTTTCATCGACAATGTAAATATTATTGTAAACGCTGAAACGCACAAACAACCTTTTATCCGACGTAATACCATAAAAATAACGAAAAGAAACACCAGTCTGCCCTTTATAACTAATACGTCCGTCTACTGTATCATAAACATATAAACGTGTCAATTGTCTTCTCATTTTTTGACCCATAGCACAAACCATAATATATATTTGCGATCCCAATACCTGCATTTGCGTATTATTAATGACACCAGGAAATTTAAATACTGGAAGTAAATGCGCAAAAGTTATATCTTTTCTTTCACCAGATGTTGTATCAATCATTATGGCCTTTGTAAACTTATCTTCATAACTTTGTATTATAAAGACATTGTTTTTAACCAAACACGCATTAACTTTACCAAATTTCAACTGGTAAAATTCCTTCAACTCCCGCTTCTTAAAATCAACGCGGTAAAATACCACATAACAATATCTCAAATAGATAGGGTCGTCAACATCAGCATCATGTATCTCACGGGTAACCACGATTACATCTTCTCCCCATGACAATCCACGCACATACAACATACACTGCTCCTCAACCACCGATTTATCGAAAGTTATATAATTTACCAGCTGTGTCACAGTGTCATATTCAATTAATGAAATACACCCCGTTTTACGATCATGACAGCCCACATATATTTTATGCAAACTATCCGAATTAAACAATCCATAGGGTCTTACATCCAAATTATTGAAATCATACGTCTTTAACTTTAACCAAGCCATGCTTTCGATTACACTGAACACTTTTTAAAGAAAAACTGTTTAACTATTAACACACAATTAAATCCCCTTGTGTTAAAAAAAATTTCCCAAAGACAAGTATATGAATCATTATTGTTCCCCTTTTTCTTTATTAATCATATTACATAAAACACTTAACACATTCCTTTCTTAAACCCAAGCACCCCACGTATGCATACAATAACAGGTGCATAAAAAAAGTCAAGGTCAAAAAACTCAAGAAACATGTGTATGCCATTAAAACTGTAACTAATCGGGGCGGAGCATAATCAGATCAATATCGACAAACACGGAGCGGCTACGTTTATGCTACGCATGCGCTACCCATTTAACACACAACAGCTGGGAGCACATACGTACAGGGTTGCCTCATACAGTGTAACACAAAAAGAAATTATGACGTCACTATGAGAGTTTAACATGGGGCATTTGTAACAGTAGGCTTCGCCCACTTTTCCACTTAGCCACGCCCACCACCCAATCCTGATTTCTGATTGGTCAGATTCAAATTTCGCGCCCAAAAGCTCAACGCTGATTGGCCCGGCTTAGGATGTACCCTAACTACTCACAAAGTCTGAATCTAATTCGTCATCACTGCCACCATCACTTGAATTTTCAGTAAGCTGATGCAAATATGGAAGTGCTTCTTCAGTCGTTAGTTTTTGTTTATGAGACATTTCTACAAGATTGTGTGATAGTAGAAATGAACTATTTTACTGTCGACAATTATAATTCAATAACTCACCATAAAAAGCAGAAAAAAAACTCCACAATCCAAAATATTCAGAATAACTTGAAAACAAATCTTCAAACTTGAAACAAACACAATAAATGAGATGATGCAACAAATGAGTCATATGCAAGCTTGAACTAAGCTGAAAAAACTTGAACAACTATGCTGCTTGAACAACTATGCTGCTTGAACAACTATGCTGCTTGAACAGCTATGCTGCACTTAAAATTAAAAAACATAATGTTTACAATTTGAAACTGGTACATTTCTATAGCGGTCAATTTGATCGTTCTAGGAAGACTGTTTATTTACTAAGTTTCCATAAAATTTAGACTTTTAATTTTTTAAAGTATTTTATAACGTAAAAAGTTAGGAAAAGTCATAAAATTTCAAGTGACTGTGATTAGCCGTTTAAAAGTTATAAGTGTTTAAAACTGCTTTGCAGTCAAAATGACCGCTTTGGTCGTTCTAGTGTTAACGTTATATTTTAACGTTGGGGTTGCAATATTGTATGCTCCGTTGCGGCATAGACGCAATATGGTCGCGTTTCCATACTGTGGATAGCGACTGCACATGCCCACGGAGCAAATTTTGTGCACTCTAGGTCAATGACCGAGAGGGGCATCCAAAAAGCACGTACATCACACAAATACACTTAAAACATTAATATAAGTAATTAGAGAGTTGGTATTGGCTATAAAACGGTTAAATATTATTTATTATTAAATTTTGAAAGTATATTTAAAATCTTTATTAAATTAATCAAAATTTCTTGCATGTTTATAATTTTCTAAACATGCGTTCAATGGCGAAACGCATTGTGACTTTCGTCATTGGTTTTGTCAAATGATCTGCTAAATTTTCCAATGATGGAACATGCTGCAATATAAATTCCCCTTGACCCAGCAATTCCCGGGTGTAGTGGAATTTAAAGCCAATCATTTTGGATTTCTCGTTTTCAATTCAAGATTCCGAAAGGGCCTGTGCAGCTTCATTATCGCAATGCATGATGGCCGTGTCCATTTGGACCAGGCCCCATTTATGCGATATACCGTTTTGCCATACCAGTTCTTTAGTTAGTATATACATAGCCATATATTCCGACTCCATAGTCGAATGGGCTATGCAGGTCTGTTTCTTAGACCTCCATGCAATGATTCCGCCATCACAAGTAATCACATATCCACTAAAGGATTTGTGGCCAGTTGTGAAATTGAAACTCGCATCTGAAAAACAATTAAAATAAGGGGTTTTAGTCATTGATTTGTAAACAAACAAATTTAAAACATATGTTTTGGTTCCATTCATATATGAAACCAATTTGCAAAGTTGGCGCCAATTCAGATTTGTTGGGCAGCTACTGAATTGGGCCAAAAATATCGTTGCCATTAAAACGTCCGGTCTATGAACAAGACGGCGCCAAGTACGTTTCTATATGGTTCAGTCGTTGGTTCGTCATCACCAGGTCGTGCTTCAAGTCCGCCTTTTCCAATTGGGAGAGAAGTATGCCCTTTTACCAAAGTGGGAAACTTCTCTAGGATTCCTTCAATCTTATGTTGTTGATGGATTCCTATGTAATCTTCGTAATGTACAAAGATTACTCCCAAAAGTTCAACTATTGGTCCAAAGGACCTAATTTCGTATAAAGACTTAAGGTCTTCAATTGCTTCATCGATTGCTTGTTGGGTCCTTCCAAAGACACCAATGTCGTCTACATAAACGGTTAAGATTATGTCTTTCCGTTTAATGTAAACACATGCGGACCCATCTAAGCATTGATATTTAATATTAGTAAGGGCATTATCCAAATGTTCAAACCATTGCATGCCCGATTGATGAAGGCCGTATAAAGCTTTCTTCAACAGGCATGCTTTGCCCTTCTTTTCGTAACCAGTTGGCGATTTCATATAAATTTCATGTTGTAAATCGCCGTACAAGTAGGCCCCACTTATGTCGACCTGGTGATGGCGCCATCCATTACGACCTACAAGTAAACAAAAGCAAAGTCTGATTATTGTGAAATTAACAACAGGGGTATAAATTGTATAGTAATCGATTCCAGCCCTTTGCCTATGTCCCCCTGCAACAAGGCGAGCTCGGAAACGAGTAACAAACCCTTGTGGGTCTGCCTTAATGGCATAGACCCAACGATTTGGTAGTAATCTATGTTGGGGTTTGAGATTGACCTCTTCCCAAACATCACGTTGGACCATCATCAATACCTCCTCGTCCATGGCTAGGCCCCACTCTTTTGCATGTGGCGAATTGAGGGCCTCGTTGTAGCTACTTGGTATCGGGATGTCCTTTGCCACTAGTCATATTTTCATTGTAGCAAACGTTGCAAACGCTTTGGATTTATAGTTATCAATTGCGGCCATGGCTATAACATTGGTGTAGTTGCTATCGGAACAGTCACTGGCCGTATAATCGATCTTCCTGCCTAAAGGTGCTTCAGGAGGATCTAATGGTTGATTATTACATGGCAAATTTACAACTTCAATTGAAACACTATCATTATCATTTTGTTTATTATTGTCTTTGTCTTTGCTACTGCCACTTGCTCCTTGTTGCTTTTGGTCCGCAATCCTAGTGGACCTTCGTTCCCCAATTTGCTGTGGGTAATGTTTTGCAGCCTTTTTCTTTTTTTTCTTTGAATATTTGCTTGCTTCAGTTGGTGGTGTGGACTCTTTAGGTGGCTGTATCTCCAATTCATAGTCCTCATCTACTTCCGGTATCATCTCTAAGCGCTCAGGCGATTCAGAAGATGGTGATTCGCTATCGAATTGTTGTACTCTTGCTTTTAAGGGGGTAATCGTTTTCCCTTTAGTTGATGGTGTTCCGGTGGGTCCTGAAGTCCCAATGCCACTGTCTTTACTGGCATTACTGTTGCTTCTGCTTCTTATTGGTCTTCTGGAGTCGTCGTAATTGTCGTCGTCATCATCGGGGTCATCATCATCGTCGCTGTTTCCAAAGGTGAACTTTTCGGTTATTGCTTTTGGAAGTGGTCCTTTGGACACTGCGTTTTCCCCATCTGCAGGTGGGAGTTCATTTGCCGTTGGAACTTTCACTTGGTCATCATTTTCATCGAAAGTAACACTTTTGCTTTCGATGAATTTGTTGCTTTGGGGCAGCCAAACACGGTATCCAGGGGCACTCCGGGCATAACCAACCATTATGCCCTTTATCGCTCTTGGTTGTAATTTATCGCGTTTTTGTTTTGGTACATGGACCCAAGCCGGACATCCGAATGTCCGTAGATATTTCATGTTCGGCTTGGTCCCTGTCCACAGTTCCATTGGCGTTTTGCCTTCAAGTTTTCGATGGCCTAATTGGTTGTATAAGTAGCAGCTTGTAAAGGCTGCTTCAGGCCAAAATTCCGCGCATAATTCACTATCGAATAGCAAGGCCCTTGTCTTTTCGATAAGGGACCTATTAAATCGTTCTGCTATTCCATTTTGTTTCGGTTGGTATGTTTCAGTTCGTTGATGGCCAATGCCCAAATTGTTAAAGAACGCCGACAGTTCTTTATTACAATATTCTAGGCCATTGTCGGTTCTCACTGCGCGAATTTTCAATCCAGTGGCTCGCTCAATGGATTTAACGTAAAGTTTAACACTTTCGACGATTTCACTTTTGTTTTGGCATACGTATATTTGGGCCTTTTGTGTATAATCGTCGGTAAAGGCCACTACATACGTTTACCATTTGTTTGGCAACATTGCCAACATGTATACATTATGCGCTTTTACATAACGCGCATATACTAAACATTTATAAACAATATAAAACGTTTATTTAAACATAAACCAAGAGATGCATAATTATTCTTTATTTATTTATCTAATTTTAATTTAACTTTATCGTTTATTTAATTTAAATAAACGATTTCTTTTCAAAACATTACGTCACCCATAGCCGTAATGTTATATAATCATTTGCTCGGAAGATGGCGGGCCTCTGGGTTGGCTCCACCTCTAGTCGCAAGTGATACTAATACGCAATTTGGATTACGGCTTAAATACCGATTGAATAATTGTTCAATCAGCATCCGGTGAGCAGATTAAGGTAGTATAAGTTCTATTTTGCATGTCTTAATTTACATTTGGGTGATTTCGCATGTAATCACCAGTATTTACATTAGTTGGGGTGGATCAGCTGGATGTCAATAGGCATCCGGCGAGTCCACCTTGTGAGCAAAGTAGGTAACGAGGGAATACCATACAACAGAAATCAATGTAAATGCATGTTTGAACATAATCTCTACGTAAGTAGATATGATGTCCAAACATGCATTTTGCGATACGAGCTCTACGAATCTCGTAAAGCGAACTTTAGCAAAATTGCTTAAATACATGTGTGGACGTAATCCCATCAGATATTGAAAATACACGCTTCCACTTGCATTTAGCTATTAAAAAGTGCATTTATACACTTTTACGCATCCTTTGCAGGTGTTTAAAACACCTTTTTAAGTATCTTTTTGAAATATTTTGGTTTTCAAATGGATAGAAAATCCATGATTTTTCCCATAGGCTTCCATGCTTTTCTGGCTTTAAGCTCAGCCCTATGAAACCTGATAATTTAACTTTAAGAAATCAATGTAAATGCATGTATGAACATCATCTCTACGTAAGTAGATATGATGTCCAAACATGCATTTTGCGATACGAACTCTACGAAGCTCGTAAAGCGAACTTGCTTAAATTCACGAGTGGACATAATTGTTGAGTCCTTTTGGCGTCGATTAGCTTCGTGCACAAGCTTAAAGACGTCTAAGACCTTAGCAAACGCTTTCCAGAAGCTCCAGTTAATACTTTTATCATTAAAAGATAATCGTTAATTATTTAAACTAATTAAATACGCAAATGGAAGTCGAGGTTAAAGGTTTAATGTTGTTTATTTAATAAAACATTTTTAAATCACACTAACATACATGAAATAATACGTTATAACGTTCAAATATAATGAAAACGCTAAAACGATGCATTCAACTAGAGGTCCTAATCAGAAGTGACTTGGGACCTCTTTAAAACATAAAAAGCGACCTTTTAAACAGAAGGTCATACATGTCAGACTGTTTGTATATACGAGTCAGACACTCCATAGGGTCTGTAATGTAATGTTAATTGAATAGATAAACAGGCTGACTTAATATTTCAATGGTAACATTAAGTCAATGCGAAAGTCAGACTCTCGTATAGTGTCGTATATATCGCAAATACAAATATACGCAAAACAAAGCGGAAATTCAATCGCTATTGAATTTAAATATTAATCGTTATTAATATTAATTAGTTAGTTATTATTAAATTCATACGTCAATTTAATAATTATCGTAATCATAATTCTTAATTTTAGCCAGGCAGCAGACTTGCGTCAATGCTGTCGCCATGGCTACGCAAACAAAACATAAAACATAAATTGAATAACGGCAAACGTAGTTTATTAATTCTATCTAACATTTATTAAGTATCTAATCGATGATTTATTATTTGAATCATCGATAGATTTATTTTTGTTTAATTAATTCTAATTTTCATTTGTAATTGCGAAGTGTATCGCATTGGTAACATCCCCGTTGCCAAGCGTACCCACTCGCAGTTACCGATTGCGCATCGGTTGTGCGCATTGTATTGTAAACGTTTGTTTTAAAGCTAAATAAAATTTAATTAATTGTTTATAAATTATAAACAATTATATTCAATCTTAAAATTTATTCTAAATTCATCGTAAACATTTATTTAAATTGTTTACGTTTGCCATTATCTGGCATCATTGCCAGTTCAAGGTAATCAATATAAGGTATGCTATGCGCTATTACATAACGCGAATGCATACAAACACATAATCGTCATTAAATATTTAAACTACTCATTTTAAATATTTATTGGCGATAAAATAAGTAAAGCATAATTAAATATTTATTATTTAATTATAATTCAACATTCAAAACGGTTAAATGGATTTATTTTTCAATTTCAATTTTGTTATTACGTCATTCTAATAGACGTAATGTTATACAAGCCATTCGCTTGTAAGATGGCGGGCCTTATGGTTGGCTCCGCCTAAGTCGCGAGTGAAATTTAGGTACACGAGGATTTACGCGTTAATTATCTGATGATTAATTGATCATCAGATAATCAGCTGAGCAGAAATCAGGTCGTATAATTTAATTATGCTTATTTACATTGATGGTTTCATTTGAAACCATATTGAGAACTCGCCAGTAGGCTGCACCTAGCTCCCGTCAATCGGCGGTGAGCGGGGTTAAGCCGACGGCGAGTTATGCAACAAGGGAAGACACGTACACAACAAATTCCCCTTTTCACGACGTTGCATAGCTCGCCCTGGCTTGAGGACTCAAATTGTTAAAATATATGTGGCAAGTACCAGGGATCGGATAGATGGGTCTTCTTTTCTAAATTCTAATTTATTTTAAATCTTTATATCGTTACATTGGCAGTCCATCTTATCCGATCGTTGGTTTCTGTCGTACAAAATTTGCGTGCCGTCATCCATCGCTCGGATGTGGCTGGCGCTTAGGGCTTCTACCGGTTGGCTGGTAGGCCTTTTCTCGTAAGCGCTAAAAGTAAATACAAAAACACATTAGTCAATTGTTAATTGTTTAAGATTATGTATAGCAAAACATGTATAAAGTTAAATAATATCGATACTCAATGACTGAAAACATACATAAAACAAATAATATATAATTTTAATAAAAGTGTTAGGAACAAATATTAGTCCACTTTTGCGTGTGCAACGCAAACATAGGACACATATTACATTCCACATAATGTATTTCAATATTACAATAGCTCAAAATGAATATGCAATTCAAAATATTGTTATGCTAAATAGTTTAGCATATGAGCTGTAATATTGATTGCTACAGCGTGGAATAGATGCAATATGGTCGCGTTTCCATATTGGAGTTAGCGACTGCGCATGCCCACGGAGCAATTTTTGCTCTCTCTGGGTTAATGACCGAGAGGGCAGTTCATAAAACACATGCACAAAACAAAAACATGCAAATAAGGTAAAATACTAATGGAAGAGTTGGTTTGAGCTTTTAACTTAAATTCTAAATGTAAACTAATAATTTTGTTAATTCAAAAACACAGTAAATTATTAAATTTAGTTAATTTTATTAAAAGTTATAATTGTCTAAAGATTTTCTCGATTGCAAAATGCAATCCTTTCTTTTTCATTGACTTGGTCAAGTGATCAGCCAAATTTAAATTAGAGGGAACATGCTGCAAGGTGAATTCCCCTTGTTCCAGCATTTCCCTGGTATAATGAAACTTCAGCCCAATGGATTTGGATCGTTCGTTTTCGATTCTTGATTCCGTTAGGGTCTGAGCGGCCTCATTGTCGCATTGGATCACGGGGATGCCCATATGGACTAAATCCCATCTAGTCGTGATACCATTAAGCCAAACCAATTCTTTAGTGAGTATATACATTGCCATATACTCCGATTCCATTGTGGAATGGGCAATGCACGATTGCTTTTTGGACCTCCAGGTAATCATTCCGCCATCACAGGATATAATATATCCGCTAAAGGACTTATGGTCCCTTGGTATATTGAAACTGGCGTCTGAAAAACAATCAAAATAAGGTACATCAGTCATTGAGGATCGAATAAACAAGTTCAAAACGTAGGTCCTGGTGCAAAACAAATAGGCAACCAGCTTACCCAATTGGCGCCAATTCAAATTAGTAGGTTCGCTACTATATTGGGCCAAATAAATGACAGCCATTAGTATATCGGGCCTTGTCCTTTGCGCAATAAAGAGCAAGGCCCCAATAACACTCTTGTATGGTTCAGTCGTGGGTTGGTCATCATCAGGTTGTCCTTCTATACTACCAAAAACGATTGGCAGCGAAGTGGCCCTTATCTCCTGTGGGCTTTATTTTCCAGTTATGTAGTCCTAAAGTCTGGTTAGCTACTCCAGACAAAGGGGACGCTATAACTTACAAAGCCCCAGTGGTTTCCAAGCTTTACTTCTAATAACGATGATTATCAAATTGAAAATACGTCTGTAATTCTTTTACAGACGTGACTAACTCGATTAAGTTAATTAAACGACTAAATGATTAATTAAATTAAATAACTGTTCAAACAAACTTATTTAAGTATAACAAAGGGATATTTATTAATACAGTGTAACTCCAATGAAATTCCCAATGCAAGTAAGGTCCATAACATGATAAGAATGGAGAAGCCATTCTTGCTAACAATACGCTCTATGTTAGTCTATGGACATAACTAAGCGAAAAAAAAGCGCTACGGAGCGCAAGTTAGAAATGCTAGCATATCTAGCTTCGCGAGGTAGCGCTGACGTCGTTGTTCTTGTGACGTCAGCAGCAAGTACTATGATTACAATAAAGGCACATCTGCGCATGTGCGAGTACTTACTTCTCTATAACGCAAATATAGAGACTTTACGTCATCGCATAAACGATTACAATAATATCGATATTCAATTATCGCAAACAATAATGTATCGAATTAACAATCGATTCTAAAGCGAATAACAATTGCAGTTAATATGTTAAGCATATTAACTGCTAATATCAAAGCAATTATATCGTCATATTTAAATACGATGAAACCGGAAATGCAACCGGAAGTACATGTATAGCGTCGTCAGATCCTAAACGGTTTGGAATCTTGTACTTCCGGTATGCAAACGACTATGGTCATATAACGTATGACCATCCCAAGTTGACCGCATGCACGTATCAATGTTAGGGACGCGAGTCCGCTATATCGCATGCAAATGATATATAACGCATAGGAAAAGCATTACCCATGCATTTCCTATGGAGTCAACTACCATATATGTTACAGCAGTCTTTCCCCATAGGAGTTAAGCTATCATGCACATCCTATACTACCATTACAGGGTGCCACAGGTGTAGCAAGGGAATATCTACCACAAATTCCCCCTTTCACGCTGCTACACCCAACAAACAACGGCTACCCTGTGCGATTTAAATAGCTAATGACGACAAACATTTATTAAAATTGCACTAAATAATAATCATTCAAATCAAATACAATACAAAGATCAGTAACATGCTGTAAACGCAAATGTAAATCGCACAGCATGGACCTGTAAATAAACAAAACACATACACGAATCAACAGTTAGTGCACACTAGACCCACCACCACATGACCCCAATACATGTGAACAACATTACACTTAGAATCACCTGTAGTTGTTTATACACTAACTGAAACTATCTGAAAGCATAAACAGCAACTAAAATTAAATACTAAACCAATTTAACAGTACAGTGCCTGCAATCAGATCATGTATGCATGCCTTAAAGTGACCGAAATATTTGCTCAACTGGAGGCTTCAAGGTGGATTTGTTGGTTGGCTTCATGAGGAAATCGGCCATATTTGCCTCAGACTCCACATAGTCTATGACAAATGCCCCTTGGCCCAACTGGTACCTTGCAAAGTGGTGTCTCAACGCCATATGCTTTGATCTGCTATTTTCAATAACAGACTCAGCAAACGTAATCACCGACTTATTGTCACACCACATTGTAGGAACTTCGAAATCAATGATTCCCCAGTTGTCAACAAACCTCTTAAGCCATACCACCTCCTTGACTGCCTCTGCAAGAGCAATGTATTCACTTTCCATTGTGGAGAGTGCCACACATTTCTGTTTCTGGCTCTTCCAGGATACTACTCCACCGTCAACCATCATGATAAAGCCACTAAAGCTGCGGCAATCATGTGTGGAAATCCAGCTGGCATCAATAAAGCATTCCAGCCTGGGAGCAGTATTTATTCTGGAAGAATCAAACAGAGTCAATACATAATGTTTAGTAGTCAACAAATAAGACACTAATTTGCCCAATTATCTCCAGTGCTCCTGTGTAGGTGCATTGGAAAACTGGGCTAAATAAATTGTAGCCATAAGTACGTCTGGTCTTGTTCTCTGTGCTAAGAACAAGACCGCCCCAATGACGTTCTTATACGGCACGTCTACCTGATCTTTGTCACCGGGCATCTGTACCAAGCCTCCCACTTTTAGAGGTAGGGTAGTTGCTTTTATCTCCAGCCCAGGAAATAAATTAGGTAGTTGGCTCACCTTATCCTCCTAATGAATACCAACATACCTGTGGCTGTACACAAAATTCACCCCCAATAAGCTCCTTATTGGTCCCAATGAGTGTATTTTGTATACGCTATCCAAATCCTCTATTGCAGTGGTGACTCCCAAGGCATTCTTGGCAAAGACCCCTACATCATCCACGAAGATCACAAGGACGATAGCGTTCAGCTTGATATACACACAAGCTGAGCCATCTGCCCTCCTGTAGCCAAAATCTAGTAACACCTTATCCAGATGGAGGAACCACTCTTTCCCAGACTGGTGGAGGCCGTATAACGACTTCCTCAGTCTTAGACCAGGTCCCATCTCCTCAAACCCCTGAGGAGCCTTCATCCAAATATTGTGTCCAAGGTCCGCATACAGGTAGGCCCCTGAGACATCTACTTAATGGTGCAACCACCCAAGTCTTCCCACTAAAATTGAAAAGCAAAGTCTAATTAGAGTGAAATTAACTACAGGTGAATAGCAACTATCGTAGTCAATCCCTTTACACTGCCTGTGGCCGCCTGCCACAAGGCGAGCACGGAATCGCTCGATATAACCATCGTGTGTTTTCTTTATGGCAAAAACCCAGCGATTAGGGAGTAATCGCTGTCGCTTAGGCGGTGTGATCACTTCCCATACAGCTCGCTCGGACATCATTCTGATTTCTTCTGCCATCGCCTCCTTCCACAGCTTGGCTTGGGGTGACTGGATCGCTTCTTTATAATTCTTAGGCGTCAGGATGGTGTCTGCTTTTGTTCTGTTAAAGGTTAATAAAACATGATCATCAATAATGTTACAAAAATGAATAAAATCTTCGTCTTCTTCGATGTATTTGATGTCGTCCTCTCCCTCAGCACCTGGCTATACATCTGGAGCGAATCGTACTGTCTTGCCGTTTCCATTACTGCCGTTATCGCTGCTTATTGGGCTGGCCACATCCGCGTTCACCAGGCTGCAATTTCGTACCACCGGTCACCTTTAGAGTTGCAGTCGTATTCGGGTGTGGTGCTGACTGGTATCTCTCTACTGGTTTCTTCTTCCGGCACGACTTCCTTGCAGTGTTCTTTACGAAAGGTTTAGGGGGTATCACCTCTGCTTGTGACTCTCGTCTTCTGCAGGACTTTCTAGCTGTTGCTTTCACGAAAGGCCTAGAAGGTGCCATCCCTGCTTGAGGCTCCTGTTCCTTCCTGGGAGTCGCCTGTTGTTGTGGTATCATCTCCAGTATGTCTTCTAAAACTGCACCCGGCATCTCAACTGAAGGGCTGGGTTGTCTAGAAGACTCAGATGACGCGCTCAATGCCACCTGTTCCGTTCTTTCCTTGAACGGGGTGATCTCCGCTGGTACCACTGATGTCCCGGTCTGGGACATTGTACCAATGCCACTTGTAGCGTCGTCGTCAATCACAACGTCACTAGGAGTTAATGGAACTGGTCTCTTGTTGTTGTCATCATCGTCGTCGTCATCACTGGAATCACCTAAACAGTCTATTAATAGCTGGAAAAACATTTGGATTATCTTTCTTTTGGCCTCTCTGCTGGGCTCCATGTTGTATGTTTTTGGGTATTAATGCTCGTCATATTTCATCTCCATTTTGCCACAGTTGCCTATTGTTTTCAGGTTAATTGTTGTTTAATGTCAATTGCATCTAGATTCATGTTTTAATATGCATTGTTTCGTTTTCATGCTATTGGATAACTTGACCAATATCCAGATAGCATAAGTGTGTAAAGATTGGACAAGTTACGATAAACGCACATGTAAACGTATTGAATTTAGTGAAATATAATGAAACTTTGGTAATATTCATTATATACAGTAGAAAGCCATTTACCCACTTTTTAACTAATGTTTAATTGCATTAATAATCTTTAATTCATTGATTTAGCTTTAATTAACATTATTTATCAATTTGCATTGAAATAGCATTAGAATGCTATATGTAGTAATCATTCACTAATTTCGATATGTTAGATATTGATTAATATCGAATTTATCAATGTTTAACATTACGGCTATGGAGACGTGATTAATCGACTCTAAATGCTGTCATAACTTTGTTAATAATAATTAGATTTTAAATCGGATTACATATTTGGAAAGGTCGTAATTCTCTCTTTCAGAATTGACCTCATAATCGTTTATCACATTAATATTAACGTAGTATCATTAATATTTCTCTTTTGGGCGTTGGCTACCCTATTGAATAAGCTTAACTGCAGCAGTCTCTTTTGCTTAACAAAAGAAACTTTTTCTAAATTATTAACTCTCTATTAAACTAATTAATTATTAATAGTTTAGTAACTTGTTCACCTTTTAATGTAATCTTGACATCTGTAGCTCGCTACTTCCGGGTCACAAAGGTCACCACAGCTGCGTTACCAGGAAAAGGTGATGCACACATATTCATTGCATTAGCCTTAAGCTATTGCAAATATTGTTAATTGAATATGAATTTAATTAAGATCAGCGGATCTTATCATTGTTAATCAATTGAGAATTAGTCGGATACTAATTCTAATTATGATTGTAATATCCCAGCGAGGATAATGGTCTAAATCGCGTTTTACATACGCCGTAATTCGCGTACATGTTATTGTGTGTTTGAAAGGGCTCTTTGCTCCTGACTTGCTCAAAAATACTTGTACAGTAAAGACCTACATTCTATAACGGAAATTGAGTATTTATTTAAGTTTAAATCGACGCTATTAGTATTTGCACATAGCAAATTAGTTAGTTATCAATTTAATAAGTTAAATACGACGAATTTCAAGTAGATTAGGTAGAGAGGTCGACTGCAACGAAATTAATAAGTTTAAATTAAGTTTTGAGCCTTTACAAGTCGAAAACTCTTGCTGTGGTGTGTAGTAAGCACGTTTTCATTGTTTTAAGATAGATTCTATTGCATCAGCCTAGCTAACTGAAGCTAAGAATCTAAATGATTTAATACATTGAATTGTTGAACTGCTGAAACAACACAACAAAGGTTATGGGCCCAGGAGTAAACTGTAATACTCAATAAGAAAGAATTTAAAGCCAAATTGGAAACTGAAGATTGAAGAAAGTGACCTAGTTAAAGTGATTGCATCAGCCCTTTGTTAGAAGAGAACAAAGGACCCATGCTTGCATAGCAAACAAAGGACTTCAACTTCTACATTATTTTGTGATTGTATTGTGATTAATTCACGATATAATAACTGTGTATTCACAATATAATAACTGTGTATTCACGATATAATAACTGTGTATTCACGATATAATAACTGTGTATTCACGATATAATAACTGTGTATTGACGATATAATAACTGTGTATTCACGATATAATAACTGTGTATTGTGTAGCAATTAATATTATTGCAAATTTAAGTGCCTATAATTGTTTTTGGATTATTTTACTGGACAGGACACATTAAAACATAATGGGTGAGCCAATGAAATACATACCAATAGAAAAGCTTGATGGCACTAACTATGCCACATGGAAAGATCGAATAGAAGTCGTTCTTTCTGGTATAGATTGTTGGGGCTTCGTGGATGGCAATGAATTGCCATGAATTGCTGTAATAATAGAGACTGGTTCCACAACTTTATAAATTACCAAGGAAAGGCAAGCACGACTGGAGAAGGTGACTCCATTGATATTAAAGGCAAAGGAGACATCCAGTTTAGAGTTGGACAGCAAATTGTAACGCTAACAGAAACGCTCTACACGCCGGATTCCAGGGTGAATTTAATTAGTGGATCCAAGATTGACCAAAACGGAATGATCCAGATAACTGCAGGCAGAAAACACATTATAAAGACAAAAAGTAACAAAATTTTATTTACTGCACCTCTTATTAATGGTTTTTATTTAGTTAGAGGAATCCCCATAATGCCGAGAAAAGGGGAAGTCATCTGCCTTACATCTGGGGAATTGTGGCATAGCCGTCTGGGCCACCCTGGTCATCAAACAATTGAAAAGATGATAAAGGGAGATAATGTAATTGGACTGCCTGGAAAGAAAAGCAGTGCCACAGTAGAACATTGCGAGATTTGCAGCAAGACGAAGTCAACAAAATCACGTAGTAAAGAATTGGTTCCAGTGAAATCCAAAGATGTGTTGGATTTAATACACGTTGATTTCTGGGGGCCAGCCCCAGAGTTAGGTATTAATGGCGAACGTTTTCTATTAACTATTTTGAATGATTTCAGTCGTAAAGCAAACGTAATATCGCTGATGAATAAAGGACAATGCGTAGAAAAGATTAAAGAATTCGTCATGAAAGCCGAGAGACAAACTGGAAAGAAAGTAAAGAGGATTCGGTCTGACAACGGCATGGAATTTTGCTCCCGGGAAATGGGGCAATTCGTCCAAAGAGTGGGAATTAGCCACGAACGAACAAATGTATATACCCCAAGCCAAAATGGTGTGGCTGAACGCTATAATCGTACGTTAGTTCAGCGGCTTAGATCACTTTTGCTTGAGTCGAAGCTACCGCTGAAATTCTGGACGGAAGCCGCTCTCACATCCACGTATATCTACAACAGGCTAGGACATCGGTCGATTAACTTCAAGACTCCATTCGAGATATGGAATGGGAGGAAGCCATCAATTAAACACATGAGGCGATTTGGTTGTGCAGCGTATGTGCACAAGCCAGGCCAACTAAGAAACAAATTGGAGAATACAGCAGATTTAGGTTACATGGTCGGATATGCCATTGAAACGATTGGCTATCAAATTTGGATGCCTGAGACTGACAAAATCATTGAAAGCAAAGCAGTTGCATTCAATGAAGAACTGTGTTATGGTAATAGTAAGAATGTTGTTAATGTTGATGTAAATGAGTTTAGATTCGACGATGATGACGACGATGATGGAATGATTGAGTTAAATGCTGGGAACCAAGGAGTAAGAAGGGATCCAATGATTATCGCAGAAGGTGTTGCGGATACCCCTCGTAAAGACGAGCGTCCAACTCCGGCAGTGACAGTTCCAGATCCAAATGTAGCAGGTCCAAGCGGTTACAAACCACCAAAGAAGAACCCAAGGATGCCCGATGAGTGTGATGAGTATCCATTACGCAGCAGGGAGAAAGAAACTAGTGAAATTAAAGCACCTAAAAGTAAAGATTTTAATGTTGATTTCGCTAAATTGCAGAAAATCCAGGGGAAGAAGGTCCCGGCTTGGGATGTTGAATCTGATAATGATGAAGATTCAGAAGCAAGTGCTAGGTTTACTACCATGAGGACTTGCTGACTAAGGAGAGCCGATGTGGAGATTCCTAGAAGTTATAAACAGGCCATGGAATCTCCATTTGCCAAAGAATGGAAGCAAGCGATGGCGGATGAAATCGAGATGATGGACACCAGAGGAGTTTGGGATGTTATTGATCCAGAACCGGGTGATCAAACACTGCCTAATATGTGGGTGTTCGTGGTAAAAGTAAACGTAGAAGGTTATGTATATCGATTTCGTGCTAGATTAGTGGCCGGGGGTCATAGGCAAATCGAAGGTGTGGACTTCGATGACGTCTATTCTCCCGTGATTAATTTTTCTGTTATTCGTCTTTGTTTTGCACATTAGTAGGGCAAAAGAATTGGCTGCACCACCAATTGGACATAGCTGGTGCATATCTATATGGGGATTTTCACCACAGAATACTGATGAAACCACCAGTGGGATTCGAGCATATTGGAAAAGCTGTTTCCCTGAAGAAAGCACTCTATGGCTTACATCAAAGTGGAAAGGAATGGTTCATCCACTTAGATAAAGCATTGAAGAAGATGGAGTACCAAAAGATTGAAGGGGCTGTTTGCCTATATTCTAAGTATTCACATATTGTTATCGAAGTTTATGTTGACGATATTGCTCTTTTCGCAGAATCACAGCATTTTATCGACGAGGCCATTGGTGATTTACAAAGTGTATATGATGCGAAGGCCATAGGACCAATCGAGGTACTGCTAGGGGTGTCATTTGTACACCGGAACGGCTACGTGGGAATACACCAGGCGGACTACATCGACGTTATGATGATGAAGTTTCCAGGGGTAAAGGTCAAGCCAACCACATTGCCGATTGTCAAGGAAGCGACTCAGAAGACATTTACTGCAGGAGCAGTTAAAGTACCATACAAAAATGTCATCGGAGCACTCCTACATATTGCGCATCGAACTCGACCGGATATTTCAGTAGCCGTGGTATTTCTAGCGCAATTTTCTGCCAATCCCACCAGACATCATTGGGATCAACTGCAGCGCCTTTTTAGTTATGTTTGCATGACAAAATATTATGTACTAACATTATTTAAAAGCAAATGTGGCAACATGGGCGATTTACAGTTAACAGCACATGTGGACGCTTCTTAGATAGCGTGCCCGACCAACAGTAAATCCATATCTGGATATATTGTAAGGTGTGGGGAAGGGATTGTTAGCTGGAGAAGGGCAAAGCAATCTTGTGTAGCTCAGTCGACTATGGAAAGTGAGTACATAGCCTTAACTGAAGTTGCTAAGGAAATGCTCTGGCTGAACCAGATAGTTAACAACTGGGGAATTTACAAATTCGTCACACCTATAGTTTATTGTGATAACAAATCTACGATTGATTTTTCTAATAATCAAATCGAGAATTGTCGATCTAAGTATATCCAAGCTAGGTTTCATTTTATTAGAGACCTAGTACACAACAAAGAGTTTGAGTTATGCTATGTCAGCACTGAAGAGAATTTAGCTGATTTTCTGACAAAAGCATATCCTAAACCAGCTTTGGATAAGATAATATCAAAATTATTTAAATCACTGGTGTGATCTTTTTGGAACTTTTTCAAAATTGAGCTTAAATTTGCGAACATTAATAAAGGGGAATTTGTTGTATGTTTTTGGGTATTAATGCTCGTCATATTTCATCTCCATTCTGCCACAGTTGCATATTGTTTTCAGGTTAATTGTTGTTTAATGTCAATTGCATCTAGATTCATGTTTTAATATGCATTGTTTCGTTTTCATGCTATTGGATAACTTGACCAATATCCAGATAGCATAAGTGTGTAAAGATTGGACAAGTTATGATAAACGCACATGTAAACGTATTGAATTTAGTGAAATATAATGAAACTTTGGTAATATTCATTATATACAGTAGAAAGCCATTTACCCACTTTTTAACTAATGTTTAATTGCATTAATAATCTTTAATTCATTGATTTAGCTTTAATTAACATTAATTATCAATTTGCATTGAAATAGCATTAGAATGCTATATGTAGTAGTCATTCACTAATTTCGATATGTTAGATATTGATTAATATCGAATTTATCAATGTTTAACATTACGGCTATGGAGACGTGATTAATCGACTCTAAATGCTGTCATAACTTTGTTAATAATAATCAGATCTTACATCTGATTACATATTTGGAAAGGTCGTAATTTGCTCTTTCAGAAATGACCTTATAATCCTTTATCACAATTAATATTAATTGCGTATCATTAATATTTCTCTTTTGGGCGTTGGCTACCCTATTGAATAAGCTTAACTGCTGCAGTCTTATTTGCTTAACAAAAGAAACTTTTTCTAAATTATTAACTCTCTATTAAACTAATTAATTATTAATAGTTTAGTAACTTGTTCACCTTTTAATGTAATCTTGACATCTGTAGCTCGCTACTTCCGGGTCACAAAGGTCACCACAGCTGCGTTACCAGGAAAAGGTGATGCGCACATATTCATTGCATTAGCCTTTCGCTATTGCAAATATTGTTAATTGAATATGAATTTAATTAAGATGAGCGGATCTTATCATTGTTAATCGATTGAGAATTAGTCGGATACTAATTCTAATTACGATTGTAATATCCAAACGGGGATAATGGTCTAAATCGCGTTTTACATACGCTGTAATTCGCGTACATGTTATTGTGTGTTTGAAAGGGCTCTTTGCTCCTGACTTGCTCAAAAATACTTGTACAGTAAAGACCTACATTGTATAACGGAAATTGAGTATTTATTTAAGTTTAAATCGACGCTATTAGTATTTGCACATAGCAAATTAGTTAGTTATCAATTTAATAAGTTAAATACGACGAATTTCAAGTAGATTAGGTAGAGAGGTCGACTGCAACGAAATTAATAAGTTTAAATTAAGTTTTGAGCCTTTACAAGTCGAAAACTCTTGCTGTGGTGTGTAGTAAGCACGTTTTCATCGTTTTAAGATAGATTCTATTGCATCAGCCTAGCTAACTGAAGCTTAGAATCTAAATGATTTAATACCTTGAATTGTTGAACTGCTGAAACAACACAACACTCCATCTGCTGGCTTGGCGAAGTCTTTTGGCTGGAATTCTGGCTCTGACTGGAATTCCCCCTTAATCGGCTCCTCGTTCAATCGAACGCTCTTTGATTCAACGACTTTTTGATATTGAGGCATCCAAATCCTGTAGCCAGTACTGCTCTCCGCATATCCTACCATTACGCCTTTTTCAGCTTTGGGGTCCAGCTTCTTGCGTTTCTCGCTTGGGATAAAAACCCGAACACCGGATCCAAACCACTATCGAACAACAGGCATCTGGTTCCTTCAATTAACGTGCAGTTGAACCTTTCAGCGATGCCGTTTTGTTTCGGAGTGTACGTGTTGGTCCGCTGGTGTCTAATTCCATTCTGCAAAAGAAAAGTGTCAATATCTTTGTTGCAAAACTCGAGGCCATTATCTGTCCGAATGGCCCCGAACTTACTATTGCACGAACGCTCGGTAGCTAAAATGAACTGTTTGATTAACATAGCAACATCTGACTTAGATTTCATTACATAGATTTTAGCCTTTCGACTAAAATCATCAATAAACGTCACTATATAGCGACTTTCGCCAATGCCTACCACATTGGCTGGGCCCCAGCAATTGGCGTGTACCAGTTGTAGCACACGCGTACTCTGTTTGCCCTTGATCCGAGGCACCACCGCACACGCCATACGGGCCTTTACACATACGTCGCAAAATCCCCTGTTATAATTTTTGATAGCAGGGAGGCCCTCCAGGGCCCCATCTGCAATCATCTGTCTTACAACGCCGTCGCTGGGGTGCCCCAGCCGTCTGTGTAGCATGGCCGCGTCGTCACTAATCGCGTGCACTTGATGGTTTCCGCTCACAAAGTTTCGATGCAAATGAGGCGTAACAATCACTTGAGCCTTTAACACATAAAAGTTATTAGTCAATAAAGTTTTAAACACGATTTCACCTGCTTTAGTTGAAACTACATAGTTCTTGCCCTCCATGTGTTGTATGTAGCCATTTCGCGCCAATTGTGTCGCACTAATCAAGTTCACAATGGCTTTAGGAGAATACCGGACACCTAGTAAAGTTACGTTAATTCCGTCGATACACAACCTGATGTCTCCATAGCCAAGAATGGGGATCGTATCTCCTTCCCCAGTAGTTCTGGCTGTAGACTTCTGCTCTGTGAATGACGAAAACCAGTCTCTCCTATTAGTGAAATGGCTCGAGGCGCCACTATCTATGGTCCATTCAGCGTTTTCTGTGTTAAAAACATGATTAATAACAGTTTGACTAGTCTCCTTTGTTACCCCATCATCAATCAGCAATTCAAAATCTGTAGTAGGCTTTGCAGAAGCTCCCTGCTGGTCCTTGGGTTTTCCAGCAGCTCGTGGTTGGTTACACTTATTGGCAAAGTGCCCTGGCTTCTTACATCTAAAACATTTTAATTCTGCTTTATTAGTATTGTTCACATTGTTATTAGATTTCCCAGCAGCTTTCTTCCCCTTCCCACCCTTCTTCTTGCCATGTCCAGTGGCAAAAGCACCATTTCCGTTTACGTTACTGTTTCCATCAACCGAGAATTGGACTCGCGCGTTTTCGGTTAATAAACCGTCAATCACAGTTTTGACCGTAAACTGGTCATGGGGCGTACGGTACAGTTGCTGTAGAACACCATTAAATTCTTGGGGTAAAGCAGTCATCATCTGATATGCCATGTATCGCTCATCTAATACGAAACCAGACTCTGCAACCTCCCTTTGTTTTCTTTGCACCCTTGCAATAAACACTGGGATGGTTTCCCCATCAATGTACCTAATATTTGTGAACTCCCTCAAGAGTGCAGCCTCTCGAGCAATGGCTCTAGGCTCGTACACATTCTTGAGGGCATCCCAAGCTTCACTAGCACTCATTTCGGGAGATATCATGTTTTTAATCTCATCTGAGAGATTCAAATAAATCAGGCCAACGGCCTGTTCGTCCTTCGCGGACCACTGGTCTCTGACCTCCTCTCTGGCTGCTCTATCCGGTTTCAGAATGAACTCATCCCCAGATACATAACGCCAGACATTTTTCGATTTCAACATCATTCTCATATTACTGGCCCACGCCTGGTAATTCGTATGAGAAAGTTTGTCGAAATCCTCCCATTTATACTTAAACGCCATTTTTCGAATTAAGCTAAGCTAAGCTCGGAATTTGAATGTTTAGAGTACTTACAGTAGATCCCGTATAGATTACTGATGATTAACAATGGATGATGCAATCGTGCACTATTGCATCAGCCAACCCAATCGTAGCACAAAACACACAAAACACTCGCGTAATCCAATGGCAAATTTGTAATTACAGTCCATTAATCACAATCTTCAATCGATGAATCTTCTTAGAAATAGTGGTGAGCCTGGGCCCATAACCTTTGTGGGCTTTATTTTCCAGTTATGTAGTCCTAAAGTCTGGTTAGCCACTCCAGACAAAGGGGACGCTATAACTTACAAAGCCCCAGTGGTTTCCAAGCTTTACTTCTAATAACGACGATTATCAAATTGAAAATACGTCTGTAATTCTTTTACAGACGTGACTAACTCGATTAAGTTAATTAAACGATTAAATGAATAATTAAATTAAATAACTGTTCAAACAAACTTATTTAAGTATAACAAAGGGATATTTATTAATACAGTGTAACTCCAATGAAATTCCCAATGCAAGTAAGGTCCATAACATGATAAGAATGGAGAAGCCATTCTTGCTAACAATACACTCTATGTTAGTCTATGGACATGACTAAGCGAAAAAAAAGCGCTACGGAGCGCAAGTTAGAAATGCTAGCATATCTAGCTTCGCGAGGTAGCGCTGACGTCGTTGTTCTTGTGATATCAGAAGCAAGTACTACGATTACAATAAAGGCACATCTGCGCATGTGCGAGTACTTACTTCTCTATAACGCAAATATAGAGACTTTACGTCATCGCATAAACGATTACAATAATATTGATATTCGATTATCGCAAACAATAATGTATCGAATTAACAATCGATTCTAATGCGAATAACAATTGCAGTTAATATGTTAAGCATATTAACTGCTAATATCAAAGCAATTATATCGTCATATTTAAATACGACGAAACCGGAAATGCAACCGGAAGTACATGTATAGCGTCGTCAGATCCCAAACGATTTGGAATCTTGTACTACTGGTATGCAAACGACTATGGTCATATAACGTATGACCATCCCAAGTTGACCGCATGCACGTATCAACGTTAGGGACGTGAGTCCGCTATATCGCATGCAAATGATATATAACGCATAGGAAAAGCATTACCCATGCATTTCCTATGGAGTCAACTACCATATATGTTACAGCAGTCTTTCCCCATAGGATTTAAGCTATCATGCACATCCTATACTACCATTACAGGGTGCCACAGGTGTAGCAAGGGAATATCTACCAAAGAAATGCATGTTTGAACATCATCTCTACGTAAGTAGAGATGATGTCCAAACATGCATTTTGCGATATGAGCTCTACAAAACTCGTAAAGCTAACTTTTACAAAGTTTGCTTAAATACACTTGTCGATGTAATCCCTTCAGAAGTTGAAAAAACACGCTTTAACTTGCATTTTGCTATTCTGATGAATGTTTTAAAAGTGCTTAAAACACATTTTTATGTTAATTTTTGAAAAAGTTTGGTTTTCAAAAGGATAGACAATTCATGATTTTTCCTATAGACTTCCTTGCTTTTCTGGCTTTAAGCTCAGCCCTATGAAACCTGATAATTTAACTTTAAGAAATCAATGGAAAGGCATGTTTGAACATCATCTCTAAGTAAGTAAATATGATGTCAAAACATGCATTTTGCCATACGAGCTCTACGAAGCTCGTAAAGCTAACTTTTACAAAATTGCTTAAATACACGTGTCGATGTAATCCCTTCAGAAGTTGAAAAAACACGCTTTAACTTGCTTTTTGCTATTCTGATAAATGTTTTGAAAGTGTTTAAAACAAATTTTTCTGTCATTTTTTGACAAATATTGGTTTTCAAAAGGATAGAAAATCCATGATTTTTCCCATAGACATCCATGCTTTTCTGGCTTTAAGCTCAGCCCTATGAAACCTAATAATTTAACTTTAAGAAATCAATAGAAATGCATGTTTGAACATCATCTCTCTATAATGTCCAAACATGCATTTTGCGATACAAGTTCTACGAAGCTTGTAAAGCCAACTTTTACAAAATTGCTTAACCCTCTACTGCCCAAATTAATTGTATGGCTAAAAAATATTTTTTTTATGTTAAATGTTTATTAGTTAAATGAACATTTTGGGTGATAATTTGTGGTGTGGCATATTTATATTAAAAAGTTATGCAACTGTAACTTTAAAGTTACATTGGGCACTTAGGTGTCATTTTCGAAATGTACCCAATTGCTGATTTCTATTGTAAAATGGCAATAACATGGTAGAATAGATTGCCAATATAGTAAAATAATAAACTATTACTAAAACACAATTGATTACATACTAAAATGACAAAAAATCATGTAATAATATAACAAAAAATATGAAATTTTGCAAAAACAATTAGAATTTGGAAAGAAAAAACTATGCAATAATAATTGAATCTTTGTATATACAGTAACTTTTCTCCACTTGCATTTTATATAGGGTTGATACTCATTTTGATCAGATTTACATACATTTTTGACTTTTTCAAGGTTATATAATATATCATTTTCGCAAAAAAAGCATTTCCTTTATCATTTTCTATATATCACCTGAAATAGCATAAATTCGATGACCTAGTTTGTTTTTCTATGGAAGTGAATGAGGGACCATGTAGGAAAAACTAAACCATAAATGCCTAATTTGACTTCAAAGTTACAGTTGAATATTAGCTCATAACTTCCAAATTATAAAAAATTAAACTCATTAACCACTTCCATTTTTATTAATAGTAATTTAACGGTAAATATTTTTTATTTTATCATAAATCATTGAATAATTCAGAAATACAACATCTAAAATCCACATTTGGCAAACGATGCCATTTTGTTGTCAGTCACATGAAATTTTGTTAATAATTCACAAATTTACCACTAGATAGCCCTGTATACCATTGCAAATGACTTGCCATACTGTGACGTTGAGTTTACAATGGTCAAATACGCCTCAACATTCATTAAAAGTAAAATAAAGCAACTCAAAGTAGCTGTAACTTCAAAGTTACTGGGGCAGTAGAGGGTTAAATACACGTGTGGACGTAATCCCTTCAGAAGTTGAAAAAACCCGCTTCAACTTGCATTTTTCTGTTAAAAAGTGCATTTATACACTTTTATGCATGCTTTGCAGGTGTTTAAAACACATTTTTACGTGAATTTTTAAAAAAGTTTGGTTTTCAAAAGGATAGAAAATTCATGATTTTTCCCATAGACTTCCATGCTTTTCTGCTTTAAGCTCAGCCCTATGAAACCTGATAATTTAACTTTAAGAAATCAATGGAAATGCATGTTTGAACATCATCTCTACGTAAGTAGAGATTGTTGAGATATATATTTAGCTTTAACAAAATCCTTAATCTTCACTTAGCACATGTATGTTAGGCTTAGCCACGTTTTTACCATGTGCACATTTTGGCCTAACTACACTTTCTAAATGACTTATTGATAAATCGAAAAATGACACTAAACTAATATATCAATGCAAGTTATCAGTGGCTACTTAGGTATTTATATCTAACTCTCAGTAACTTATAATTTAACTTAGACTAACCATGTGCTCTTTCTTTGTTAAGTTAGGCTTAGCCTCATGTGTACTAACTCTAACACATTAACACAGTACTAACTATAGCACAAACAATTACTAATCTAAATCTATATTAAATTGATCATGCAATCACAGTCTAACACTACTTTAACTTATATTACACAAAGTTACTAAGTAATAATTCTGATCTAACTATCAATTTAATATTCTCTCTGTTATACTAACATAAGCTTGTAACACACAAAGCTTAAAGTTAATTCTTATAAATCTAATCTTAATATTACACATAAAATTAACTTACAGTTACAATGACCTGATCCAGCTATATTAAAATTCCAATAAGGTAATATCCTATTAATCCTTGATTGATTTGAAAATTAATATTACAATTCCACTACACAGAGTTTAACACAACACAACTGTTTAGAGTTTGGAAAGCAAGTGAAGGCTTGACCTACTTTATTTTACCTCCTCCATTTAGTATGAAACCCAATGAAGATTTACAGTGGGACTGTTATCCAACACAAGACACCGAAAGATTTACAGAGATTTACATTGAAATCTCGCGCAAACACAGCATAAACTATGGCTAAACAATTTCAGAGGTGGCGCCCTCTGTACTGATTAATGCGAACTAACAAGCCAAAATGTATAAGACATATTAGGATGATCAGTAGTGATATCCATGACTGTAAATTAGCGAAAATTCAATGTGACAATTTGACTTTTGATCATTCCATGTATAATTACCTTCTAAATATCAATTGGAATATTATCTAATGCCATTTTTCAATGCTTAATATTTAATTATGTTATAACTAGGTAGTTTTAAATAATTTTAACAATTTGTAAAAGTTACATAGTGAACATCATATAGATGTCATTGCTAATCATAAGCTTTAACAGTATTCAAGTTAAGTGATATTACTTAGAATTACTAAATCATTAATACAGCTATAATTCATTTAAGTTATTAATGTCTAAACTATTCAAAACATGGAATAACCACACATTTGTCACTTTACCCATATAAGAATCTGAAATAAATGCAAACATATGTAAACATATTTGAAAATCATTGCTGAAAAGAAATATGATTATTAAGTACAAAACAAATTTAATGAAACAATGATATAGCTCATGAATGTTCATAAACTAGAGTACCAAATACTTAACAGAGATGATTTACAAACATGCATTTTGCGATACGAGCTCTACGAAGATTGTAAAGCTAACTTTTACAAAATTGCTTAAATACACGTGTCAACGTAATCCCTTCAGAAGTTGAAAAAACACGCTTTAACTTGCATTTTGCTATTCCGATGAATGTTTTGAAAGTGTTTAAAACACATTTTTACGTGAATTTTTAAAAAAGTTTGGTTTTCAAAAGGATAGAAAATTCACGATTTTTCCCATAGACTTCCTTGCTTTTCTGGCTTTAAGCTCAGCCCTATGAAACCTGATAATTTAACTTTAAGAAATCAATGGAAATGCATGTTTGAACATCATCTCTATGTAAGTAGAGACGATGTCCAAACATGCATTTTGCGATACGAGCTCTACGAAGCTCGTAAAGCTAACTTTTACAAAATTTGCTTAAATACACGTGTCGACGTAATCCCTTCAGAAGTTGAAAAAACACGCTTTAACTTGCATTTTGCTATTCTGATGAATGTTTTGAAAGTGTTTAAAACAAATTTTTCAGTAACTTTTTGAAAAATATTGGTTTTCGAAAGGATAGAAAATCCATGATTTTTCCCATAGACTTCC
>JAAFCF010006680.1:19103818-19114056 GCA_013389785.1 Helicorthomorpha holstii
TCACTTAAAAACGTGTTTTAAACCCAAGCAATGCATGCGTAAAAGTGCTGAAATGCATTTTGTGATGGCAAAATGCTAATTAAAGCACGTTTTGTCAAGTTCTTAAGGGATTATGTCTACACACGTATTTTCGCAATTTTGCAAAAGTTAGCTTTACGAGCTTTGTAAGCCTCGTATGGCAAAATGCATGTTTGGACATCATATCTACTTATGTAGAGATGATGTTCAAAATTGCATTTACATTGATTTCTTAGTTAAATTATCAGGTTTCATAGGGCTGAGCTTAAAGCCAGAAAAGCATGGAAATCTATGGGAAAAATCATAGATTTTTGTGGGCTATTGTTCTTAGCAGTGGCATCCTTTAGGGTTAAAGCTGCAGTCAATAGCAACAAAGAGACGACACAAAACAATACCCTGCAGTTTCCAAGCAATCAGGGATTTGTATACGATGCTGTTTTACTTACTAAACAACGGTTTAACAATCCTTATTAAATCAAGGATCAGCTTATTTAGTTAATGATCTAAATCAAATAAATAAATAATATAACGTGACAACTAGTATTTAAATGTACTGAAGGTTTAATCAAATGTAATTACTAAATTAACTACTCAAGTCAAGTACACAATTAGAATTGAACAAAAAGCATAGAGAATGCAGAAGGCATTCTCTCTAACATCCGCTTAATGTAAGTCTATGGACGTAGACTTAGCTTTGTGAGCGCTACTGAGCGCAAGCTAGATATTCTAGCAGATCTAGCTAGGGCAGATAGCGCTGACGCCATAGTTAGCATGTGACGTCTGAAGTAAGTGCGAAACGACAAGTAACGCATTTGCGCATGCGTGAGCACTTACTTCTCAAAGCCCATTGGAGAACATCGCAAAATCGATTACAAACGATAATGACTATATCGATTAGTCATTCAAACTAATTGACATGCATTAACAATCGATGATATCGCGATTGTATATGCAGTTAATGTACTAATTACATTAACTGCTATTTGAAGCAATGTATAGCGTATGTAAACATATACGCTAACCGGAAATATAGCCGGAAGTACATGTTCAAACCAAACCCACAGTTAACAGTTTGGTTTTGAGTACTTCCGCCATGCATTGTGACTCACTTAGACTAGTTTTACCGGATTACCAACCTTTGGGTCACAAGTCCGCTTAAACGCATCAAATACATGCAAACGACCTTTGGAAATGCATTATAATGCATTTCCCCAATGAATTATCATGCAAACTGAATGGCTACTAATACATTACATAGCATGCACATCCTGTTAGGCCTACATGACGTCATCAGCATAGCAAGGGAACGCTACGCAACCACAAATTCCCCCTTTCACGGGGTAGGGGGTCACGGGCCCCCTTCCCCTAATGCGATTTACCTAAGCTAATCATGGTTGAGTATTTATTAAAACACATAATATAAAACACGTAAATTCAAATAATGAATATCATTAGACACGCTGTCTAATTAATGCAAACAAATGTAAATAATTCAGCAAACATGAGGAAATCTGTAACAAAAACAAAACATACATATTCAACATTTATTAACGCATGCACACATGACCCCAATACCCATATGATCCCCACATACAACAAAAACATAGTTATAACAACACAAATGAATATCTATGGTCAACTACACACTAAATGTTACGTTCTAAACTATTGCTCAATCGCAAAATTAATGATTAAATTTAGCATGGCAATATGTAGAACAATGTACTACGTGTCTATAGCGATCTATATATACGCTGGACGACAGGTCTCAAGGTGGATTTCTTAGTGGGTTTCGTCATGAAATCTGCTAAGTTTTCATTCTTGTCAACATGGTTCAGGACAAAAGTGCCCTGAGCCAGTTGATACCTTGCAAAGTGATGCTTCAAGGCGATATGCTTGGACCGACTGTTTTCCACAACAGATTCGAAAAAGCTAATCGCTGCCTTGTTATCGCACCACACAGTAGGTGTCACAAACTCAACTATCCCCCAGTTATCCACGAAACGTTTTAACCACACTACCTCCTTGATTACCTCAGCCAGAGCAATGTATTCACTTTCCATAGTGGAAAGCGCAACACACTTTTGCTTTTGGCACTTCCATGATACAATACCGCCATCAACAACAATGACAAAACCACTAAAGGAGCGGCAATCGTGTGTTGAATTCCAACTGGCGTCCACACAACATTCCAATTGCGGTGATGCAGTCATTTCTGTGCTTTCGTACAAGTTTAAAACATAATTACAAGTACAGACCAAATAAGACACTAATTTACTCACATGTCTCCAATGTTCCTGTGTAGGAGCATTTGAATACTGTGCGAGATAAATTGTAGCCATTAACACGTCAGGCCTTGTCCTTTGTGCAAGAAACAAGAGCGCCCCAATGACGTTTTTATATGGCACGTCAACTACATCCTCATCACCGGGCATTTCCAGCAAGCCCCCAATGACCAGAGGAAGAGTAGTGGCCTTAATTTCCAGCATTGGAAATAAGGTAGGGAGCTTGAGCACATAGTTTTCTTGATGTGCTCCAACATAGCCCTCACTATACACAAAATTCACCCCAATAAATTCTTTATTGGGCCCAATGAGTGAATCTTATATACACTACTAAGGTCCTGCATGGCCTCTGAGACTCCCAAGTCATGCTTGGCAAAAACCCCTACATCGTCTACATATATTACCAATACGATATATTTCGACTTGATGTATACACAAGCCGATCCGTCTGCCCTCCTGTATCCGAACTCCGTCAACACTCGATCCAAGTGAAGAAACCACTCCTTTCCGGATTGGTGAAGACCATAGAGCGACTTTCTTAGCTTTAAGCCCTTGCACATGCCTTCGTATCCTTGAGGTGGCCTCATCCAGATCTCGTGTTGCAGGCTTGCATACAGGTAGGCCCCGGAAATATCCACCTGATGGTGTACCCATCCCAAATGACCAACTAGAACAGAAAAACATAAGCGAATTAGTGTGAAGTTGACCACTGGAGAGTAACATGTATCAAAATCAATGCCGGGCTTTTGCCTGTGACCCCCGGCCACTAGGCGAGCCTGGAAACATTCAACATAACCATCTGGTGTTTTCTTGACGGTGTAGACCCATCGGTTCGGGAGCAACCTTTGTTTCTTTGCTGGCTTGACCTTTTCCCAGACTTTTCTTTCCTCCATTATATCGATTTCTTGGTCCATGGCTTTCCTCCAACAGTCAGCTGCATGGCCTCCTTGTAGTTCTTTGGAGTCTCGATACTGGAAGCTAAAGTTCTACTATTTGTTAAAAATACATGGTCATTAGCAAAGCAATTATTATTATAATTAATAAATCCAGCAGCTTCTTCTTCATCAGTATCCGATATTTCGGGTTTGTCTGCTACAGTTTCTAATTCCGTTGCGAATTTCACCGTCTTTCCATCGCCTGATCTCGATGTTTCATCATTACCGCTTTCACTGGAGTCCTACTGTCGAAACTTGGTGCCCCCGGTTTTCTTTATCGTTGCTCCAGTGTTTAACCTAATCTCGGTGCATACTGGAAAATACCGTTTTGTCTGGGACTTTATTCGCTCCGATTTACGCGTTGGCTGGCTTTTTGTAGTTTTCGTCTTTGCTTTAGCTGCCTTTGGCTGCTTTGCCTTACTCCTTGTTGCTGGTGGTGATACGACTTCCAGTTCCTCTTCCTCCACTCCAATACTGACTTTTGCGTGCCTTGGCGTGGGCTAGATTGGCCAGATGATGAGGTCAATGATGACGACTCTGTTGCAACCTGCTCCATTCGCTTCTTATGAGGCGTAAATGACGACGGTATAAGGGAAGGCCCACTCTGGGACAACGTGCCTATACCACTGCTAGCTGCATCGTCACTTCTACTCTCAATAGTGTCTGGAACAGTTCCTACGTCGCTAACAATATAAATCGAAATACAATAGTGTAAATCGAATAACAATAATAACAATGCTAAACCGGATGTTAAGTGTTTCAGATGCAAGAAGCCTGGCCACTTTGCCAGTAAATGTAACCAGCCAAGAGCTGGTAAGCAGCAGAAAGACCAGCAACAAACATCCGGAAAGACCTCCACAGAATTTGGATTGCTTGTGGATGATGATGGGGTAAATCACATATCTAGTCAAACAAATATTAATCAGTGTTTTAATGTAGAACATAATGCAGCTGAATGGACAATAGACAGCGGAGCCTTCAGCCATTTCACCAACAGGAGAGACTGGTTTTCGTCGTTTACAAGCCAGAAGTGTACTGCCAGAACAACAGGTGAAGGGGATAAGTTCCCCATCCTAGGTTTTGGTGACATCCGGTTAAGTATCGACGGAAAAACACTAACTTTATTAGGTGTCCGGTATTCTCTGAAGGCCATCGTCAACTTAATCAGTGCGACGCAATTGGCCAGAAATGGCTACGTACAACACATGGAGGGAGACAGCTACACAGTGTCCACAGCTGAAGGTGAACTAGTGTTTAAAACAAAACTGTTTAATAATTTCTGTTTTAAAGGGAAATGTGATCGTGACTCCCCATTTGAATTGCCACTTCATGGGCGAAGCTCCGCGTGTGTATTTGACTCAGGATGACGCAGCCATGCTCCACAGACAGTTGGGACACCCCAGCGACGGCGTTGTAAGACAAATGATTGCAGATGGAGCCCTGGATGGGCTTCCAGCGATAAAGAATTACAACTCCGGTTTTTGTGACGTCTGCGTACGAGCAAAGATGGCGTGTGAGAGAGCGCCCCGGATCCGTAATAAACAGAGTGCGCGTGTGCTTCAATTAGTACACGCCGATTGTTGGGGTCTGGCCAATGTGGTTGGCATGGGTGAATGTAAATACATAGTGACATTCATCGATGATTTTAGCCGAAAGGCTAAGATCTATTGTGTAAAAGCTAAATCTGACATTTCTAATCTTATTAAGCAATTCGTTGTAGCAACCGAACGTTCAAGTAACAGTAAGTTTGGGGCCATTAGGACGGATAATGGCCTCTAGTTCTGTAACAAAGACATTGATACATTTCTTTTACAGCTTGGCATACAGCACCAGAGGACCAACGTATACACGCCTAAGCAGAACGGCACCGCGCAGCGGTTTAATCGAACTTTAATCAAAGGAACCAGGTGCCTGCTGTTTGACAGTGGGTTGGATCCAAAGTTCTGGCCAGAAGCTGCGAAGTGTTTCACGTATTTGTATAACAGAACAGGACATCAGAAGCTCGACGGGCAAACTCCCTATGAACTGTGGACCGGGAAGGTCCCTTCAATGTCTAATCTTAATCTTAAGACCTTTAAGATTAAGCGGAAGAAGCTGGACCCTAAAGCTGAGAAAGGCGTGATGGTGGGATACGCGGAGGACAGCGTAGGCTATCGTGTTTGGATGCCCCAGAGTAAAAAGATCGTCGAATCAAAGAGCGTTAGATTCGACGAAAGGCCGACAAAGGGGGAATTCCAGCAGGATGCAGAAATTCCACCGAAAGAATTCGCGCAGCCAGCTGAAGGGGCCAAGCAGAATAATAATAATACTAATAATTTTAAAAGAGACATGTTTCCAGCCGTTAACATAGATAATTTAGGCGGTTCCAGCAACGATGATGACAACGATGACAACAATAGGAGACCAGTTCCAGCAACTCCTAGCGACGTGATTTATGATGACGACACTACAAGCGGCATCGGTACGATGTCCCAGGCCGGGACGTCTGTAGTACCAGCGGAAATCACCCCATTCAAAAAAAGGATGGAACAGGTAGCATCGAATTCTTCATCGGAATCTTTCAGACAGCCCAGCCCTCCAGTGAAGATGCCAGACGTAGCAATGGAAGACGTGTTGGAGATAGTGCCACAGCAACAAGAGACTCCCAGGAAGGAACAGAAACAAAAGGCCCAGCCAGCAGCTCCTAAGCCTTTCGTAAAGAACACTGCGAAAAAGTCCTGCCGAAAGAAGAAGCCAGTTGAGAGGTATCAGTCAGCACCACACGTGAACACGACGGCAACTCTCAAGGTGACCGGTGGAACTAAATTGCAGCCATGGGAAGTAAATGCAGATGTGGCCAGTCCTACAACGAGCGACAACGGTAACAACGGAAATGGCAAGATGGTACGATTTGCAGCGAACTTAGAGAACGTTGCAGCCACACCACCGAATGCAGAGGGAGAAGATTTGGAAGAAATAAAAGAAGATGCTGACTATTTTAATTTTTGTGATGTGCTTAATGAACATGTCTTTCTCACATTTAGTAAAACCAGAGCTGACACCATCCAGATGCCAAAGAATTACAAAGAGGCGATCCAGTCACCAGAAGCCAAGCATTGGCGAGATGCAATGGAAGAAGAGATCCGGATGATGTCAGCATGGTGTGTGGGAAATAGTTCAGCCTCACAAAACACAGCGGTTACTCCCGAATCGCTGGGTCTTCGCGGTTAAGAAGACACCTGATGGGTTTGTCGCGCGATTCCGTGCTCGCCTAGTGGCAGACGGTCACAGGCAGCGTAAAGGGATTGACTACGACACTTGTTATTCACCAGTAGTCAATTTCACACTAATCCGATTATGTTTTAGTATTTTAGTTGGCAGACTTGGCTGGATTCACCATCAGATAGACGTATCAGGGGCCTACCTGTATGCTGATTTCAAGCACAACATCTGGATGAAGTCTCCTCAGGGGTTTGAGAAGATGGGACCTGGCCTAAGACTGAGGAAGTCGTTGTACGGCCTCCACCAGTCTGGGAAGGAATGGTTCCTTCATCTAGATAAAGTTCTTACTGGGCTAGGCTACAGGAGGGCAGATGGATCAGCTTGTGTTTATATCAAGCTGAACTCCATAGTACTGGTAATATATACGTCAATGACGTTGGGGTTTTCGCTAGGAAGATCTTGGGAGTCACTACAGCTGTTGAGGATTTGGATAGTGTTTATAAGATTCACTCATTGGAACCAATAAGAAATTCATTGGGAGTGAATTTTGTTTACAGCCAGAGGTATGTTGGGATTCACCAAGAGGATAAGGTGAGCCCAACTACCCATTTTATTTCCAGGGCTGGAAATAAAGGCAACTACCCTCCCTCTTGTTGTAGGAGGCTTAGCGGAAAGGCCTGGCGATAAGGAACAGGTAGACGTGCCTTATAAGAATGTCATTGGGGCGGTCTTGTTCTTAGCACAAAGAACAAGACCTGATGTTCTCTTGGCAACCATTTATTTGGCTCAGTTCTCCAATGCACCTACACAGGAGCACTGGAGATATCTGGGAAAGCTTGTGTCTTATTTAGTAACTACCAAAAACTATGTTCTAACTCTTTTTAATTCTTCTAGATTGGATGCTGCTCCTAAGCTGGCATGCTTTGTGGATGCCAGCTGGAATTCTACTCACGATTATCGCAGCTTTAGTGGATTTATCGTAATGGTAGATGGAGGAGTGGTGGCATGGAAGAGTCAAAAACAGAAATGTGTTGCACTTTCCACTATGGAAAGTGAATACATCGCTCTTGCTGAGGCAGTTAAAGAGGTTGTGTGGCTTAAAAGGTTTGTTGACAACTGGGGGATAATCGAATTCGATATCCCAGTAATTTGGTGCGACAACAAGTCGGCAATAATGTTTGCTGAGACTGTTATTGAAAATAGCAGATCTAAGCATATAGCATTGAAGCATCATTTTGCCAGATACCAGTTAGGCCAGGGGGTGTTTGAAATAGACTACATAGAGTCTAAAACAAACATGGCCGACTTCCTGACTAAGCCAACACATAAGTCTTCTTTGAGGCCTCCTGTTGAGCGGATATTTAGATCGTTGTAAGACACGTCACATGCATGTTCTGAATTGCAGGCATGGCCGAATTGAATGTAACTGTTTAATTGTATGCTGTTTATGCTTTTCAGAATAATACGATTAGTGTAAGATTGGCTACTGGTGACTCATTGTATGATTCATGTATTTGTTTTGTATTGGGGGTCATGTTTTGGGATCAATTGTGCATCGTAATTGTTTTGTATGTTTTATGCTCTATTCCAGGTCCATGCTGTGCAGTAGCGTAGTACTTGCGTTTATATCAGCATGTTCGTTCCTTATTTGTAATTTTGTTTGTTTTATCAATTGAGTGCCATGTTTATTAATAAAATGTTTTAGTCGTCATAGCTAGATCGCAATAAGGCATTGTGTAGCGGCGTGAAAGGGGGAATTTGTGGCGGATGTTCCCTTGCTACACATGGTATTGCCTAATAGAATATGTTAGGATGTGCATGACAAGCATGAAATCCTATGGGGAGATTGCCTTATGCATGTAAGGCAGTTGACTCCATAGGAAATGCATTATCAATGCTTTTCCTATGCGTTTCTATATATGTTGCATGTTATTTGGCGGACTCGCGTCCCAACGTTGGTAGATGCATGCTATCAACTTTGGGAGGTCATGCGATACATGACCTCACTTGTTAGCATACCGAAAGTACAGGATTCCAAACCGTTTGGAATCAGACGACGCTATGCATGTACTTCTGGCTATACTTCCTGTACACGTTAGCATGCAAACGTGACAATAGCCTATACCTGGCAGTTAGCATACTTAATATGGTAACTGCAATTGTTAGAATCGATTATATCGTTCTTATTTAGTCATGCTTAATCACTTCATGTAAATTCGCAACGCACTATCGTTTACTATTGATTGTAATCGTTTTGCTAATCGAAACACTATAGCGTTTAGAGTTAAGTGCCTGCACATGCGCAGATGTGCTTTCGTGCGTTAAGGCACTTCAATAGCGACATCACGCCAACCATGACGTCAGCGCTACCTCGTCATAAGCTAACTAGCAATGTCGTGCTAGAATTTCTTGCTTACGCTCCGTAGCGCTATAATAGCTATCCTGTCTTCCATAGGATAGTACACAACGGTTGTTAGCTCTAGTAGCTTAACTGCTAGAATTACTCTATGTAATGGTTGTGTTAGTTATACTTGCAATTGGGAGTTCATTGAGTTAGTATGTTAAATAAAATCCCTTTTGTTTAATCAAGTTTGCTGTCTTTCATATAGTATTTAAATCTTAATTGAATTTAAATTAGTTATTAAATATAAACGACGTCTATACAAGAAGGATAGACGTTCATTAATCGTCGTATATAGTTGAATACTTAGATAGCTTGGAAACCACTGCTGGGATTAATTGGACTGCTTCTTTTGTCTGGATTAGCTACCCAGACTCATTAAGCCTTCCTGAATTAATGCCCACATTATGTCTACACACGTATTTCCGCAATTTGGCAAAATTTAGCCTTACGAGCTTCGTAAGCCTCGTATGGCAAAATGCATGTTTGGACATCATATCTACTTACATAGAGATGATGTTCAAACATGCATTTACATTGATTTCTTAAAGTTAAATTATCAGGTTTCATAGGGCTGAGCTTAAAGCCAGAAAAGCATGGACGTCTATGGAAAAAACCATGGATTTTCAATTGTTTTGAAAACCAAAATTTTTCTAAAAGTCACTTAAAAACGTGTTTTAAACCCAAGCAATGCATGTGTAAAAGTGTTGAAATGCATTATGTGATGGCAAAATGCCAATTAAACCACATTTTGTCAAGTTCTTAAGGGATTATGTCTACACACGTATCTTCGCAATTTTGCAAAAGTTTGCTTTACGAGCTTCGTTAGCCTCGTATGGCAAAATGCATGTTTGGACATCATCTCTACGTAAGTAGATATGATGTCCAAACATGCATTTTGCAAACATGCATTTACATTGATTTCTTAAAGTTAATATATCAGGTTTCATAGGGCTGAGCTTAAAGCCAGAAAAGCATGGATGTCTATGGGAAAAATCATGGATTTTCAATCGTTTTAAAAACCAAAATTTTTCAAAATGTCACTTAAAAACGTGTTTTAAACCCAAGCAATGCATGCGTAAAAGTGTTGAAATGCATTTTGTGATGGCAAAATGCCAATTAAAGCACGTTTTGTCAAGTTCTTAAGGGATTATGTCTACACCCTTATTTTTGCAATATTACAAAGGTTAGCTTTACGAGCTTCGTAAGCCTCGTATGGCAAAATGCATGTTTGGACATCATATCTACTTACGTAGAGATGATGTTCAAACATGCATATACATTGATTTCTTAAAGTTAAATTATCAGGTTTCATAAGGCTGAGCTTAAAGCCAGAAAAGCATGGATGTCTATGGGAAAAATCATGGATTTTCAATCGTTTTAAAAACCAAAATTTTT
>JAAFCF010006680.1:19114156-19125120 GCA_013389785.1 Helicorthomorpha holstii
TAATTGTCATTTTGCCATCACAAAATGCATTTCACCACGTTTACGCATGCATTGCTTGGGTTTAAAACACGTTTTTAAGTGACTTTTTGAAAAATTTTGGTTTTCAAAACGATTGAAAATCCATGATTTTTCTCATAGACTTCCATGCTTTTCTGGCTTTAAGCTCAGCCCTATGAAACCTGATAATTTAACTTTAAGAAATCAATGTAAATGCATGTTTGAACATCATCTCTACGTAAGTAGATATGATGTCCAAACATGCATTTTGCCATACGAGGCTTACGAAGCTCGTAAAGCTAACTTTTGCAAAATTGCGAAAATACGTGTGTAGACATAATCCTTTAAGAACTTGACAAAACGTGCTTTAATTGGCATTTTGCCATCACAAAATGCATTTCAACACTTTTACGCATGCATTGCTTGGGTTTAAAACACGTTTTTAAGTGACTTTTTGAAAAAGTTTGGTTTTCAAAACGATTGAAAATCCATGATTTTTCTCATAGACTTCCATGCTTTTCTGGCTTTAAGCTCAGCCCTATGAAACCTGATAATTTAACTTTTAGAAATCAATGTAAATGCATGTTTACATACTCGTACATACGGGTGGTTATATGTTAATAACCACGAAAACATTATCGCCATTAATAAACATTAATTAAAACATTACATTAATTAATTAAACATTATTACGATTAAATTTATTCATAAATTTAATTGTTTTGCAATTAAAACAATTAATTCGAATTTAATACCCATGGTAACGGACTTGCGTTATTGCCGTTGCCATGGTTACGTAAACACATATTCGCAAAACATAAAGTGTAACGGCGAATGTAAAATTTGTTTAAAGTAATAAAATAATATCTAATCGATGATTTAATAATTAAATCATCGTTATATTAATTAAAATTAGTTAATTTTATTTATTAATCTAAAATTACATAGTGTACCGCGTCGGCAATGTAGCCGTTGCGAAGTGTACACACTTGGTAGCGATTGCGCATCGGTTATGCGCATCGCTATACGTTAAAGTAAGTCTAAACGTTTAAACAGTTTATTTATTGAATATTTAACTTTTAAATATTGATAAATAAATGTTTTCTTAATTTAATATTGTTGTAAATAATTATTTATAATTATTTACATTTGCCGTTAACTGGCAACACTGCCAGGTAAATATGTATCATGCGTCGTTACATAACGCGCATTGATACACAACACAATATCGTCGTTAAATATTTAAATAAGCGATTTAAATATTTATCAGCGATTACAACAAGAAACAATAATTAAATAATGTTTATTTAATTATTAAACAAGTGCTCAGATCGTTTATTTAATTTTAAAATCGGTTTTAAATTTTGCATTACGTCATTCGTATTGATGTAATGTTATCCAAGTCATTCGCTTGGAAGATGGCGAGCCTTACGGTTGGCTCCGCTTCTAGTCGCGGGTGTAAATCACTAAATGGATTACGGTTTACCCTTCCGGTAATTAATTGGTTACTGGAAGGTCTGCTGAGCTGAATTAAGGTAAATATCTCTCATATTTAATAGCATGTTTCTTATTTTGCATGGATGGCTCAAATTGAGTCATCAGAGCTCTCGCCAGAAGGCTGGAGCCTCGCCTCCGTTAATCGGCGGTAGGCTTGAGGCTCGCCGGCGATGAGTTACATAACTAAGGGAAGACACGCACAACAAATTCCCCTTTTCACGACGTTATGTAATTCATCCTGGTTTGAGGGCTCAAAAATTGTCGTGAAATATGTGGCGGGGACCAAGGATTGGATAGATGGATTGCAATATTCTAAATTTTAACACATATTTAATTAGTCAATTTAATTTTAAATTGTTTTGATGATCCATCCTTTCCGATCGTTGGTTTCCGTTGTACAATCATGTATGCCGTCATTCGTCGCTCGGGTGCGGCAAGCGCATGGGGCCTCTACCGGTCGGCTGGTAGGCCTTAATATCGCAATACACTAAAAATACAAACAATACATTAGTTAATAGTTCAATTTAAGTTGTAAATAGTAAATAAACATATAATGTATACAAAATGTGGAGGAACAATGACTGAAAACAACAAAACATATAATGTATATTTTATTAAGTGTGTAGGGAACAATTTTAGTCCACTTTTCGCGTTTGCAACGCAAACACATAACATAAATTACTTCACAAATTATGTAAACCAATAATTGCAATGGGCCAATATGAATATGCATTATTTATTACGTTAAAATAGTTTTAACTTACGGCCTGCAATATTGGATGTGTCCGTACGCAATATTGTCGCGTTTCCATATTGGAGTTAGCGACTGCGCATGCTCCCAGAGCAAATTCTGCTCTCTCTGGGTCAATGACCGAGAGGGCAATTCAAAAACACTGTCATAAACATAAAACATAGTAAAACACTAAAATTTCTCACCGGAAGTACTGGTATTGGCTGGTAAATGGTTATAAAACATAAAACAAGTAAATTTAATTAATTTTGAATTAGCAAACATTCAAGTTTTCAAAGTTAACGTATGTTTATAATTTCTTAAACATACGTTCGATTGCAAAACGCAATCCTTTCTTTTTCATTGGCCTGGTCAAATGATCAGCCAAATTCAAGTGTGATTGGACATGCTGCAAGGTGAATTCCCCTTGTTCCAGCATTTCCCGTGTGTAATGAAACTTGAGCCCAATGGATTTCGAGCGTTTATTTTCAATTCTCGATTCTGTTAACGTTTGGGCAGCTTCATTATCACATTGAATCACTGGGATGTCCATGTGGACCAAATCCCATCTAGTGGTAATACCATTTAGCCATACCAGTTCTTTGGTGAGGATGTACATGGCCATGTATTCCGATTCCATAGTAGAATGGGCTATACATGACTGCTTTTTCGATCTCCAGGCGATCATTCCGCCATCACAGGAGATGATGTAGCCACTAAAAGACTTATGGTCCCTAATGTTAAAACTCGCATCTGAAAAAGCATTAAAATAAGGTACAACAATCATTGATCCTCTAACAAATAAATTCAAAACATAAGTTCTGGTGCCATACAAATAGGCAACCAGTTTACTCAATTGACGCCAGTTTAAATTCGTTGGCTCACTGCAATATTGGGCCATATAGATAACGGCCATTAGTATATCGGGCCTTGTCCTTTGCGCAATAAAGAGCAAGGCCCCAATTACACTTTTATATGGTTTGGCCGTTGGAGCATCATCATCAGGTCTGCCATCCATACTGCCAAAGACGATTGGTAGCGAAGAGGCCCTTACTTCCAATGTAGGGTACTTCGCTGGCAATGCTTCAATTTTGTCACATTGGTGTATACCAATGAAATCATCTAAATGGATGAAATGGTGCCTTCTTCAATCTGCATGCAGTGCCCATATTCTCGTATCCCATTGGAGGCTTCATTAAAATTTCATGTTGGAGCTCTCCATAGAGGTAGGCCCCAGTGATGTCCACCTGATGATGATGCCATCCCTAACGTCCAACTAATAAACAAAAACAAAGACGTATTATTGTAAAATTGACAACTGGGGAGTAAATAATATCATAATCGATTCCGGCCCTTTGCCTGTGGCCACCTGCCACGAGGCGAGCTCGGAATCTAGTTACAAACCCTTGTGGGTCCGCTTTTATAGCGTATACCTAACGGTTAAGCAGCAGTTTCTGGTGTGGTCTGGGTTGTACAATCTCCCAAACATCATGTTGTAACATCATATGCACTTCCTCATCCATGGCCATTGTCCATTCGTGGGCATACGGTGATTCCATGGCTTCTTTGTAGTTTTGCGGAAGTGGGATGTTTTTGGCAACTAGTCATGTTGTTGCCGACACACCTTTACCAGTATTCAAGTTCTTAAACAGCGTGGCAAGGGCTTTGTTGCTCTCGGAACTATCACTAGCTGTAAAATCTATTTTTCTACCTGAAACATTGTTATTAGCATTGACATTAACATTAACATTAGGTACATTTGCAACATTTTCAATGGCAACACTGGCTTTCTTATTGTCTTTTTCAGTTTCGCTGCATTTCTTTTTGTATTTGCTCTTTTTCTTGTGTTTCCTGCTACCACTATCGTCTTTTGGAGGTTCTTTTGCCTTTTGTTGCTGTAGTCGTTCGGACCTCCATTCACCTATGCTTTCAGGAAACTTCTTGGTTGCTTTCCAGCCTCGTCTGCTTTGGCCTTTGTTGGTTTCCGGTGATGGTGAGGTATCTCGTTGTGGTTGCAGTTGCAATTCAAAGTTTTCGTCAACTTCTGCTATTGGCTTCAGTCGTGGTGGTGACTCGGATGATGGCGATTCGCTGTCGAATTGCTGTACTCGTAGCTGTAGTGGCGTTGGTTTGACTTGAGATGTTGATGGTGTTGCTGTAGGTCCAGAGGGTCCAATACCGCTATCTCTACTTGCAGTACTTCCGGTTCGACTTCTGCCGTGGTTCTGGTCATCATCATCGTCATCATCATCGTCGTCGCTATCATCATCGCCATTGCCAAAGGTAAATTGGCGAGTTACAGCTGGTGGAAGTGGCTCTTTGGCAGTCGTATTTTCCCTATCAGTCGGCGGTAGCTCGTTATCTTTTGGGGCTTCCGTCGGCGAGTCGTTTTCGTTGAAGGCGACATTTTTGCTTTTGACGATACGATGCTGTTGGGGCATCCAAATATGATAGTCAGGGGCACTCCTGGCGTAGCCAACCATTACACCTTCAATGGCTTTTGGCTCTAGTTTGTTGCGTTTTTGCGCTGGGACATGGACCCAAGCCGAACATCCAAATGTCCGCAGGTATTTAATGTTCGGTTTGGTACCTGTCTACATTTCCATTGGAGTTTGGCCATTTTACTTACAATAGCCAATGCGGTTGTATAGGTAGCAGCTTGTGTCTGTTGCTTCAGGTTAAAATTCCGCACTTAATTCACTATCAAACAGCAGGGCTCTAGTCTTTTCAACTAGGGACCTGTTAAAACGTTCAGCAATGCCGTTTTGCTTGGGCTGATACGTTTCAGTCCGTTGATGCACAATGCCTATATTGCTGAGGAACGCCGACAGTTTCTTATTGCAATATTCTAGGCCGTTGTCAGTTCTTAATGCGCGCATTTTCAATTCAGTTGACCTTTCATTCGTTAAAATATAGTTTTTGACGATAGGGCCAATATCGGTTTTACTTTTACTCGCGTAAATTCGGGCTCTGCCAGTATAATCGTCCACAAAAGTTACAATATAACGTTCGCCATTAAGTCCATTAATGGGCGCAGGGCCCCAGCAGTCGGAATGTATTAACTCAAACTTCCGGCTGCTTTGTTTGTGGTCGATTGTAGGGCCTTTTGCGGCCGTTGACTTCGTGTGTACAAAAACATCACAAAATTTTGAATTGAAATTGACATGTTTTTGCAGACCAATGATTGCATTGTCTGCAATCATTTTTTTCAATACTGAGTCATTTGGGTGACCCAATTTTCGATGCAAGGTTGCAAGGTCAATGACCCTGTGCACGCTTTCACTATTGTAATTTGCACTCTTATCATATAGGGGCGTTGCGGGCAGAATATAGAAAGATTTGACTAAGAAGGCCCTAACTATTTCTTCGCCGTTTTTCTTTCTAATTGAATAATATTCGTCTTCTAAATGTTGTACAAGGCCCTGTTTCGCGATTTGCGTACCGCTTATCAAGTTAACACGGGCCGTTGGTGTATATCGGACGTCTCTTAATATTATTTCATTTCTGCTATCGCACTTTAAACTAATGTCTCCTACACCTAAAATTGGAATGGAGTCACCTTCTCCAGTGGTTTCCGCTGCAGAATTCAAAGGGCTAAAGTTAGTAAACCATGCCCGATTGAAACTAAAGTGGCTTGTTGCACCACTGTCTAATGTCCAATAACTGGCTTCACAAAAATTTGCATTTCCGCTAAATAAACAAGTTTGTTTACTTACATTGGCATCAGAAAGGTCCTTTGTATGGAAATTATATTGGTTTCCATCTCCTCTATTGCTATTAGAGTTTTTCTTTTTGTTATTTGGGCAATTTGACGAATGTCATTCATCATTGCCATTGGTCATTTGCAATTTACTGCGGCACTCGTTGGCATAATGACCCATTTTGTTACAGTTGTAACATTTGACTTTTCGTTTGTCAGTTTTCGTATTTTTGGTTGCACCGGAAGTGTTCGTTGGTTGATTAGTGTTCTTTGAATTGTTGCCTTTGGAAGATTGTCCACGGCCTTTGCCTTTCTTATGCTTTTGGCTGTGGTACGTATGATAAACATTGGAGCCATGGCCATTGGCTCCATTGGAATAGCGTACACATACGTCTTCCGCGGTTAATTCTTGGATCACTTTTTCAACAGTAAATTCGTCTCTTGGCATGTTGTAAAGCCTGGAGACGATGATGGCGTATTCTTTTGGTAAAGACGCTATCATAAAATAACCAAGAAACCGTTTGTCCAGGTTATATCCGGCCTCTTTAAGTTCATTGTTTTTGTTGGTTAGGCGCGTTATGAAAGTTTGTAATTGTTCACCTGGTTGATGCTTAGTGTTTACTAATTCAATGAGTAAACAAGCTTCTCTGGCCATTACTTTTGGCTCGTATAGCGCGTTCAAATGGTCCCAGGCTTCTTTGGCATTCCTAATGCTATTCAAACTTTTCTTTATATCGTCGGAGACATGAAGATAAATAAGCCCCAGGGCTTTGCCGTTTTTCTCGTTAAAACGTTCTTTATCTTCTTCTGTAGCTGTTTTAGGTGGTGGTCGGTGGGTTCCGTCCACATAGGTCCAAACCGTTTTGGCCAACAGGTACATCTCCATACTTGTGCGCTATGCATTATAGTTCATATGGGTTAACTCTTGAACATTCCACTTAGGGCCCTTTCCGTTGCCGTTTTTCACCATCTTGAATTATGACATTGTACTTGCTTCAAGGCTTCTCTTTGTTGAAAACGATGAAGAAGAGGTGACCTCTTTATGTTCCCCTCTATTACAACGCGTTCCTTTGTTCGTCAACAAAGGGCACAACACAAACAAGATGTCTTACACGACGCGTATTCCAAAATACAAAGGGCACAAGGTGTAATCCGTATTTAATCTTTTTCGATGAATAGTTCAGTTATAGGTCTCTGGGCCCATAACTTTTGTTGGGTTTTTTGGTGTCGATATAGCTTAGGGCGCCTGCGCTCTAATTAGCGATCTATGATAAAGACCTTACGCAGATAATCCAAAGCTCCTAACTTAACTAAACTTATCGAAAGTTTCACTTTTAGCTATTTAAACTAAATAAATACGAAAACAGGAAGTTCAGGTTAAAGTTCAAAGTGACTTCATTACGTTAATATTTAAAACAAACTAAACATACATATTAAAACAAAGCAATAGCGTTTAAAATATAATGCAAACGCTCAAAACGATGTTAACATGTAGAGGTCCTAAGCAGAAGTGGCTAGGGACCTCTCTCAACGCATAGAGAGACCTTTATACAATAGGTCAGACAAGTCAGACAGATTGCAATGGCGGGTCAGACACTCCATAGGGTCTGTGATATAGTGCTAGTCGCATAGGCAAGCTGGCTGACTTCATTATTCAATTATAACATTGATTGAATGCAAAAGTTAGACTCTTTTATAGAGTCGTATGTATCGCAAACTTATGTAGGCGGTACATATGCGTGGTTATACGTTAATAACCACAAAAACATGATCGCCATTAATAAACATTAATTAAAACATTACAGTAATTAATTAAACATTATTACGATTAAATTTATTCGTAAATTTAATCGTTTTGCAATTAAAACAATCAATTCGAATTCAAAATTCATGGCAAAGGACTTGCGTTAATGCCATTGCCATGGCTACGTAAACACATATACACAAAGCATAAACAAAGTATAACGGCAAATGTAAAATTCGTTTAAAGTATTAAAATAACATCTAATCGATGATTTAATAATTAAATCATCGTTAGATAAATTAAAACTGGTTAATTTTATTAATTAATCTAAAATTACATAGTGTACCGCATCGGCAATGTAGCCATTGCGAAGTGTACACTCTTGGTAGCGATTGCTCATCGGTTATGCGCATCGCTATACGTTAAAGTAAATCTAAACGTTTAAACAAATTATTTATTGAATATTTAATGTATAAATTTCAAGTGCTCAAGTGCCAAAGTATAGAAATTCCAGATCTCCTTTGAGAAGGGGGAGAAGGCAAAACAGAAGATCCCAGTCTAGAGATGGTCAGCTCAGGTGTAATCGCTGGGGACAAATTGGACACACAGCTACTTATTGTTCTGAACCACAACCATTGAGAAGATGGGAGTTTCAACAACAGCCAAGCAGTTTTTCAAGACCTGTTCCAGTCAAGCAAGCCAACTTAACAGAAGAAATGTTTCTGTTACATGTTGACATAACTGGGGCTAATTTGACTGCATTTACAACGATTTCCAATACAACCTGGCTAATGGATGCAGGTGCATCCTCACACTTCTGCAATGATATTAAACTGTTTTCCAATCTTGTTGCAGATGAACAAGAAGCCAAGACAACAGGTTCCAGTTCAACTTTAGCCATCAAAGGATTTGGAGATGTGCACTTAAGAATAGGAAAGGCCTGTGTGCTGCTTCAAAATGTATGCTATGCTCCTGATGCCAGAGTGAACTTGATATCAGGAAGTAGATTAGACAAAGAAGGCTACAAGCAAGTGACATTTAACCAGCAACATATTGTTTATACAAAAGATGGAAGAATATTTTTTGTTGCTCCCCTACAAAGAGACTTCTACATTGTTCCAGTTCAAATAGAACCAAGTTCAAGACCTCGAGGCCAGAACAAGTCTCCAACTTACACAATGGCTACTAACAAGAAGGTGATATTTGTTGAGCCTGTCAAAAAAGTTGTTGACAGTTGCTTGCCCACCATTACAGATACCAACAACAATTTCAGCTACAGTGCCAAATCCCCGGGACCTAAACCAAACATCACGCGCGGCGAATATGATTTATGGCACAAAAGATTGGGTCATGTTCATGAAGCAGTTATTAGGCATATGGCATCAAACAACATCTTGAGAGGGATCCCACAACAGCTTACAAGATGTGATCATGCCTGTGACATCTGTAGAACTGCCAAGTCAACAAGACCAAGTTTACCACCAATTTCCAAGCTGAAAACTCAGGGGCCATTAGAGTTGTTACATATGGATGTATAGGGACCAATTAATATTCCTTCTCTGTCAGGAAAAAGATATTTCCTGTCTATTATTGATGACTATACAAGACATGTCCAGATTTATTTACTTGGGAAAAAGTCTGATGTTTTTGATGTCTTTGTGTTGTTCCTGAATAGAGTAGAGAGAGAGCTGGAGTTGCAGGTTAAATCTGTCAAAACCGACAATGGCATGGAATTTTGTCATGCTGAATCCACCAAGTTCCTCAATGAATTGGGAATCAAACATGAAGTAACCAATCCTTACACACCACAACAGAATGGGGTGGCGGAGAGATTCAACCGGACCATAATTGAGCAAGTTCGATCCATGTTGCAGCAGGCTAACCTTCCAAAACAGTTTTGGGGAGAAGCCCTAATGACAGCAACATACTTAAGGAACCGAATTATAAATTCCAACCATCATGATGTCACACCCAGAGAAATGTGGACTGGACATAAGCCAACAGTCAAGCATCTCAGAGTCTTTGGATGTAAAGCCTTTGTACACATCCCAAAGCAGAAGAGAGATAAGTTGGATCCATCTAGTTACCAAGGCATTATGGTTGGTTATGCTTTTAGGACAAGTGGCTACCAAATATGGTCACCAGAGACCAAGAAGATTTATGAAACTAAAGCAGTAACCTTTGATGAGACATGTTTTCCTGGCATAGTTGAAAATTCTCCTATGATGGTGACTAGGCTATTGTGCAATTATGCAAGTTCCAGTGACACTGATTCTGATGATAGTGAACCTGAGTCAGAAACTAGAGAACAGGCAACCATCATGGAGACCACATCTGAACTACCAGCACCTCAGCCTGGACCATCAACTGTAATGGACAGCACTCTGCCAATCAGTATGGTTGGTATTGGAGGGAAGAGGAGGAAAATTGTAAAACAAACACCAACTCCTCCCACTTTAAAGAAATGCCATTTTAGAAGGATTGTTGGTAGAAAGATTTGCCATTATGGTGGTTACATCCATAAGGTTCACTACATACCTGATGGAGAACCTTATACCCCACTTCACAACTTAAAGGAAGTTGAGAAATACTGCACCAGATTCAATTTCCTGTATGAACCAGAGTACTTTAATTTTGAAGGGCGGCACTTGAATACAACTTCAGATGAAGATGAGGGTTCAGTTGACACTTATTTATCACCCATATCATCACCTGATAAATCTGAGGGGCCATGTGCTGTTACTGCTGCTTTACCATCCCAACAAGAACAATGACTGGACCAAATTGAAGTTCCTAACAGTTTTAAAGATGCCATATCATCACCTCAAAGAAAACAATGGATGAAGGCTATGAATGAAGAACTCCAGATGATGGCACAAAGAAAAGTCTGGACTTTGGAGACACCACCTGTTGGAAGAAAATTGTTGCCAAATAGATGGGTCTATGCCATTAAGAAAGATAAAGATGTGGTCATTCAAAGGTTTAAAGCTCGTTTGGTGGCCGGGGGTCATCGTCAACGACCTGGTTTTGATTATGATGAAGTTTTCTCTCCAGTCATCAATTTCACTCTGATAAGATTTTGTTTTTGCATCTTAGTTGGGCAATGTGGATGGAAACATAGACAAGTACATGTGACAGGTGCATATCTTTATGGGCCACTTAACCATGACATTTGGATGAAGCAACTAGCAGGTTTTGAAACAGCTGATGGTAGAGCTTGTAAATTAAGAAAAGCCCTCTATGGACCTCACCAAAGTGGTCGTGAATGGTATTTCCATCTGCACAAAACACTACTG
>JAAFCF010006680.1:19140875-19158165 GCA_013389785.1 Helicorthomorpha holstii
GTATTGGGAAGTGTATCGCATTGGCAACATCGCCGTTGCCAAGCGTAACCACTCGCAGTTACCGATTGCGCATTTGTTGTGCGCATCGTATCGTTATCGTTCATTCTAAAGCAAAATAACATTTAATTAATTGTTTATAAGTTATAAACAATTGTATTTAAGTGTAAACATAATTTTAAAGTTATCGTAAACATTTATTTAATTTGTTTACGTCGGCCGTTATCTGGCAGCATTGCCAGTACAAGGTATACAACATAAGGTATGCTATGCGCTATTACATAACGCGCATGCATACAAACAGGTAATTGTCATTGAATATTTAAATCGCTCAATTTAAATATTCATTGGCGATAATTTATTATTAACACAATTAAACAAGTTTATTTTATTTATTTAAAGTATATTAAATCGTTCAATCGATTTAATTTTCCATTCTAAACTTTGCATTACGTCATCACAATAGACGTAATGCATAAGAGGTCATTCGCTTGCAAGATGGCAGGCCTTACGGTTGGCTCCGCCTCAGTCGCGAGTGATAATATATCAATTTGGATTACGCGTTACCCTTCTGGTGATTAATCGATCACCGGAAGGTCAGCTGAGCAGGCTAAGGTAAATATCTCTTGTTTAATTATGATTTTCATTAAAATGGTTTCAATCGAAACCATTAGAGCTCTCGCCAGTAGGCCAGGCATCACTCCCGTCAATCGGCGGTGAGCGGAGCTAGGCCGACGGCGATTCACGTAACGAAGGGAAGACACATACAACAAATTCCCCTTTTCACACAGTTACATGATTAGCCCTGGCTTGTAGGGCTTAAATTGTTAAAATATATGTGGCGGATACCAGGGATCGGATGGATGGGCCTTCTTTTCTAAATATTAATTTATTTTAAATCTTTTATTTTGCTAAATTTTTGGTCCATCCCCTCCGATCTTTAGTTTCCGTCGTATAAACTTGCGTGCCGTCATCCATTGCTAAGATGCGGCTGGCGCTTAGGGCTTCTACCGGTCGGCTGGTAGGCCTTTTATCTTAGCGCTAAAAAAAACACAAAACACATTAGTTAACTTGTTTAAATGTTAAAAGGGTTAAATAGCAAAACAAATTATGCATAAAATAAAGTGTCGTTTTTCAATGACTGAAAACAAACATAAACAAATAATGTATATTTATTTAAAAGTGTTAGGAACAAATATTAGTCCACTTTCGTGTATGCAACGCAAACCTAGGACACATATTACATTCCAAATAATGTATACACATATTACTATAGCTCAATATGAATAAGCAATTCAAATCTTGTTATGCTAAATAGTTTAGCATATGAGCTGTAATATGTATTGCTACGGCGTGGCATAGACGCAATATGGTCGTGTTTCCATATTGGAGTTAGCGACTGCGCATGCCCACGGAGAAATTTTTGCTCTCTCTGGGTCAATGACCGAGAGGGCAGTTCATAAAATACATGCACAATACAAAAAACATGCAAAATAAGGTAAATACAAACTTAAGAGTTAGTTTAGGCTTTTAAATTAAATTTCGAAAAGTAAATTAATAAATTTTGTTAATTCTAAACATCGTAATATTTAAAATTTAGTAACTTTTTATTAAATTTATAATCTTCTAAATATTCTTTCGATTGCAAAACACAATCCTTTCTTTTTCATTGGCTTGGTCAAGTGATCAGCCAAATTTAAGTCTGAGGGTACATGCTGCAAGGTAAATTCCCCTTGTTCCAGCATTTCCCTTGTATAATGAAACTTCAGCCCTATGGATTTGGATCGTTTGTTTTCGATCCTTGATTCCGTTAGGGTCTGAGAGGCCTCATTGTCGCATTGGATCACGGGGATGTCCATATGGACTAAATCCCATCTAGTCGTGATACCATTAAGCCAAACCAATTCTTTAGTAAGTATATACATTGCCATATACTCTGATTCCATTGTGGAATGGGCAATGCACGATTGCTTTTTGGACCTCCAGGTAATCATTCCGCCATCACAGGATTTAATATATCCGCTAAAGGAATTATGGTCCCTTGTAATTTTGAAACTGGCGTCTGAAAAGCAATCAAAATAAGGTTCATCAGTCATTGAGGAATGGACAAACAAATTCAAAACGTAGGTCCTGGTGCCATACAAATAGGCAACCAGCTTACCCAATTGGCGCTAATTCAAATTAGTAGGTTCGCTACTGTATTGGGCCAAATAAATGACAGCCATTAGTATATCAGGCCTTGTCCTTTGCGCAATAAAGAGCAAGGCCCCAATAACACTCTTATATGGTTCAGTCGTGGGTTGGTCATCATCAGGTCGGCCTTCAATACTACCAAAAACGATTGGGAACGAAGTGGCTTTTATCTCCAAAGTAGGGTACTTCGCTGGGAGTCCCTCAATTTTGTCCAATTGATGGATTCCTATGTAATCTTGATGGTGTATAAAGTTAATGCCTAATAAGGCAGTTATAGGTCCAAATGACCTAATCTCGTAAATGGACGTAAGGTCCTTAATTGCTTCTTCAATTTCTTTTGAAGAACGCCCAAATACTCCTATGTCGTCTACATAAACGGTCATTATAATGTCAGTCCGTTTTATGTAGACACATGCGGAGCCGTCTAAACACCTGCAACCTGATGACGTTAGGGCTTGGTCAAGGTGGTGGAACCATTGCATGCCAGATTGATGAAGGCCGTATAGCGCCTTCTTCAAACGGCATGCAGTTCCCATATGCTCGTATCCCAATGGAGGCTTCATCAGAATTTCATGCTGAAGCTCTCCATACAAATAGGCCCCTGTGATGTCGACCTGATGATGTTTTCAGCCATATCGACCTACAAGTAAACAAAAACATAATTGTATTACTGTAAAATTCACTACAGGGGAGTAAATAACATCATAATTGATTCCGGCCCTTTGTCTGTGGCCACCAGCCACAAAACGGGCCCGGAATCTAGTAACAAACCCTTGTGGGTCCGCTTTTATAGCAAAGACCCAACGATTTGGCAGTAGTTTTTGGTGGGGCCTGGGCTGTACAACTTCCCAGACGTCCCTTTGCACCATCATATTGACTTCCTCATTCATGGCCATTGTCCATTCATCTGCATATGGTGAATCCATGGCTTCTTTGTAGCTTTGAGGAATCTGGATGGTCTTCGCAACTAGCCAGGTCTTTGCAGCAACGCCTTTACGGGTGTTGATGTTCTTGAACAGGGTAGCAAAGGCCTGATCGTCCTCTGAACTCTCGCTAACGGTGTAGTCTATTTTTCTACCTAAAGGCTCATTAGTACGTACATTTTCATTAACATTTTCAATTTCAACTTCAACATTTTCAATAGCAACACTAGCTTTGGCATTTGCATTTTCAGTTTCGGTTGTTTTTGTTTTCTTTTTTTTCTTGCTGCTTGGACCTGGTTCTTCATTGGCTTTGGTGGCTTGGAGTCCTTTCAATCGTTCGGATTTCCTTTCGCCAACTCGTGGTGGATACTGTTTGGTAGCCTTTCGTCCTCTTCTGGATTGGGCTTTTGCAGCTCCTTTCACTGGTGTCGTTTGTTGTTGCGGTTCCAATGTCAATTCGAAATCCTCGTCGATTTCCAGTACAGTCTCCAATGGTGGTGGAGACTCTGAAGACGACAATTCACTGTCAAATTGTTGCACTCTTGTTTTTAGCGGCGTTGGTTTTACTTGGCTTGTTGATGGCGTTGCTGTGGGACCAGATGGTCCAATGCCACTATCTTTGCTGGCACTGCTTCCAGTCCTACTTCTGATCAGTCTCTGGTTCCCTTTGTCGTTGTCGTCATCGTTGTCGCTATCATCATCGTCATCGTCGTCATCATCGCCAAAGGTAAATTGGCGAGTTACGTTTGGAGCAAGTGGTCCTTTGGCTACCTTATTTTCCCCTTCAATTGGCGGTAAGTCTTTGTCGTTAAGGGCTTCCAGCGATGAATCGGATTCGTTGAAGGTGACACTTACTTTCGACGATCCGATTTTGTTGGGGTAGCCAAATTTGGTAGCCTGGAGCACTTCTAGCGTAGCCAACCATTGTACCTTCAATGGCTTTTGGCTCCAATTTGTTTCTCTTTTGCGCAGGGACATGGACCCAAGCTTGACATCCAAATGTCCACAAGTATTTGATGTTGGGTTTGGTTCCCGTCTATAGTTCCATTGGCGTTTGTCCATTTAGTTTACGGTGGCCAATGTGGTTGTACAGATTGCAGCTTGTGTCCGCTGCTTCAGGCCAGAATTTCGCTTCCAAATTGCTGTCAAACAATAGGGCCCTTTTCTTTTCAATCAAGGACCTGTTGAAACGTTCGGCAATGCCATTTTGTTTAGGCATGTAGGTCTCTGTAAGTTGGTGGGCAATGCCTAGATTGTATAAAAACGCCGACAGTTCTTTGTTACAATATTCTAGGCCATTGTCCGTTCGTAGGGCCCTTAATTTCATTCCAGTAGTACGTTTGTTGCTGAGAATGAATTTTTTCACTATAGGGCTAATGTCCGTTTTACTTTTACAAGTAAATATACGTGCCCTTCGCGTATAATCATCCACAAATGTTATAACATAGCGTTAACCATTTAATCCAGTTTTGGGCGAAGGGCCCCAGCAGTCGGAATGCACTAATTCAAATTTCCGGCTGCTTTGCTTATTTTCAATTGTAGGGCCTTTTGCAGCAGTGGCTTTTGCGCGAACGCAAATATCACAAAACGATGCATTGAAGTCTACTTTATGTGATAATCCAATGATTTCATTATCGGTAATCATTTTCTTCAATACAGAGTCACTAGGATGACCCAGTTTGCGATGCAAGGTCGCGAGGTCAATGACCTGATGCACACTTTCGCTGGTAAAGTTCACTGTATTATCGTATAGGGGAGTTGCAGGTAACATATAGAAATTGTCCACAAGAAAGGCCCTTACAATCTCGTTTCCATTTTTATTTCTAATGGAATAGTAATTGTCCTCTAAATGTTGCACTAGGCCCTGTTTAGCAATACGAGTACCCCTAATCAGGTTTACTCTTGCCGTTGGTGTATATCGTACATCACGAAGCACAATTTCATTTCCGTTGTCACACTTTAACTTAATGTCTCCAACGCCTAATATGGCTATAGAGTCACCTTCCCCGGTGGTCTCAGCTGCGGAGTTCATAGGGCAAAAGTTCGTAAACCAAGCTCTATTTGGACAAAAGTGGCTTGTAGCACCGCTGTTCAAAGTCCAATAGCTGGCCGCGCAATTGTTCGTATTTCCACTTAATAATGAAGTTTGTTTACTTACAGTTGTGTTGGTAGAAAGGTCCTTCGTATGAAAATTATATTGGTTTCCATCGCCGTTGTTGTTATTAGCATTCTTCTTTTTATTGTTATTGTTCTTTTGGCCATTAGAAGATTGTTCTTCACCATTGCCATTGGTCATTTGCGATTTGTTACTGCGGCACTCATTCGCAAAATGACCCATCTTATTGCAGTTGTAGCATTTGACAGTTCTCTTGTCAATCTTTGGCTTTCTGGTTTTACCGGAAGTATCCGTTGTAGACTTAGTGTTCTTAGAATTGTTTTGTCCTTTGGATTGTCTACGGCCTTTGCCTTTTCCGCGTTTTTGGCCATGGTGGTGCGTGTGGTAAACGTTGGAGCTATCTCCATTTGCTCCATTGGTGTATCGTACGCGCACGTCCTCAGCAGTCAATTCCCGAATCACAGTGTCCACAGTAAATTCGTTTCTTGGCATATTGTAAAGCCTTGAAACCGTGATTGCATATTCAGTTGGTAAAGATGCAATCATTAAATAACCTAAGAATCGCTCATCTAGGTTATATCCGGCCTCTTTTAATTCAGCATTTTTATTTGTCAAACGCGTTATAAATGTTTGTAATTGTTCTCCAGGTTGATGTTTGATGTTTACTAATTTGATTAGTAAACAAGCTTCACGAGCCATAACTTTGGGCTCGTAGAGCTCGTTCAAACGGTCCCATGCCTCTTTGGCACTCCTGAAGCCTTTCAAACTCTTTTTAACGTCGTTTGAAAGATGAAGATATATAAGTCCAAGGGCTTTTCCATTCTTTTTGTTGTATTTCTCTTTTTCGTCCTCGGTTGCGGTTTCTGGTGGGAGCATATGGGTCCCATCTACATATGTCCAAACGGTTTTGGACATCAGAAACATCTCCATCCCTTCTCGCCATGTATTATAGTTAGTATGAGTTAATAGTTCGACATTCCACTTAGGGCCTTTGTCACTGTTGCCTATCGCCATCTTGTAGCCGTTGCGTAGCAGTTGCTTCAGGGGTTTCTTTGTCGAAAGCTATGAAGAAGAGGTGACCTATTTACGTTCCCCTCTTTGATACGTGTCCCTTTGTTCATAAACAAACAACACAGCACAAAACAAGATGTCGGACAAGCACAGTAATCCAAACACAAAGGGCACTTTCGTTGTAATCCGTATTTGTCATTTTTAATGAAGTTCGTAGTTGTTGGACTCTAGGCCCATAACCTTTGTTGGGTCTTTTGTTGTCGATTAGCTTTGTGCACAAATTTAAAGACACTTAAGACCTTTGCAAACGCTTTCCAGAAGCTCCAGTTATTACTTTTATCATTAAAAGATATCGTTAGTTATTTAAAACTGATTAAATACAAAAAACGGAAGTCGAGGTTAAAGGTTAAATGTTGTTTATTTAATAAAACATATTTAAATCACACTAACATACATGAAACAATACGTTATAACGTTCAAATAGTGTTAAAACGCTAAAACGATGCATTCAAGTAGAGGTCCTAATCAGAAGTGACTTGGGACCTCTTTAACCCATTAACGCCCATAGCCAAATCACTGGATTTTTTTTCAAATATTTTATATATTTATGCTAATTTGAGACAAATTAAGTAAAAACTGCAAAGAAAACCCAAAACATACATGTAGATCAAAAATTATAGGTGTGTACTCAAGCGAGTACACTGGGCAGATTCAGTATGAAATTGGCCATAACAAGAGTTTTCAACACACATTGTTTTCATCCATTTTTAACAACCTAAACACATTTTATTATGGAAAACAACACATTTTAGTGGATTTTTAATTGTTTCTGGATTGGGCCTATTGTTTCTGGATTGGGCCTATTGATTACCCTTGCAACACACCTAGCAATTTATGGTCCCCTAGCAAAATTTGTATCCATAAAAATATTTTTAGATCATCTTTTTAAAAATTAAAGATGTTTTTTATTATAGTGTGTAATTTATGTTTCTAATTTATTTGCACTTTACAAATAATTGAGGCTCCTAATGGTTTATTGCATCTTGGCCTCTTCTTGGAGAAAACAGGCCATTGAACCAGTTGTTGCAAAGTTGTTGCAAATGGCATCTCTGCTGTCCCAATCTGATTATTAGTTTGAATTATAATAATGGGATACTATTATTGTGCCTAGTATATCATGTGGCATTGCTGAAATAACCAATCCATCATTGAATTTTCCTTCTGCAGCATTTTGCCACTCCAGGTTCAGGTGAAACCATCACCAAATCATTACTTTAGCCATCAATTATCATTGAATCAACTAAATCCTGAAGATGTACATGTTGTTTTTCATGTAAAAGTGGTTCATTATGAGCCATTTTATTATAAAATGCTAATACTAAAAAATTAAAATTTTTATATGGATCTGCCCATTGTACCCACCCGAGTACAGCACTACAAAATGTGTTATATTTTCACTTGAAACATTAAACAATAATAATATATCACTCAGCACAGTTAATTGATGTATAATAATAACAATTATCCTAATAATTACTAATTAGTTGCATTTAAACATGCCCAAATTAATTTTTTAAAACTTTCTAGTGGCACTTAAAAATTTGCAAAAATGGCAACTTTTTATTTTCCAATTTTTCTTCCAAGTAGTATAGTCTACTTATTTTTTTTATATTACTAGTACCATATACTAACTAATTATACTAATCATCCATTGAGAAATATTCAATTTATGTGCCACTTTAAAATTTTTTAGTGGTGTACTCGCTTGAGTACAGAGGGCGTTAATGGGTTAAAACATAAAGAGTAACCTCTTAAACAGGAGGTCAGACATGTCAAACTGTTTATCAATACGAGTCAGACACACCATAGAGTCTAATACGTAACGTTAATCGTATGGAGAAACACGCTGACTTAATAATCCAATCGTAACATTAAGTCAATGCGAAAGTCAGATTCTCGTATAGAGTCGTATGTAACGCAAATACAAATATACGCAAAACAAAGCGGAAATTCAATCGCTATTGAATTAAAATATTAAATGCTATTAATATTTATTAATTAATTAGTTATTATTAAATTCATATGTGAATTTAATAATTATCGTAATTGTAAATTCGAATTAAGCCAGGCAGCAGACTTGCGTCAATGCTGTTGCCATGGCTACGCAAACAAAACATACAACGTAAACATTATAACGGCAAACGTAATTAATAATTGTAATTATTATGTGTTTAATATCCAATCGATGATTTATTAATTAAATCATCGTTAGATTAATTTTTAGTTAGTTAAATCTAATTTTCATTCGGTATTGGGAAGTGTATCGCATTGGCAACATCGCCGTTGCCAAGCGTACCCACTCGCAGTTACCGATCGCGCATCTGTTGTGCGCATCGTATCGTTATCGTTCGTTCTAAAGCAAAATAACATTTAATTAATTGTTTATAAGTTATAAACAATTGTATTTAAGTGTAAACATAACTTTAAAGTTATCGTAAACATTTATTTAATTTGTTTACGTCGGCCGTTATCTTGCAGCATTGCCAGTACAAGGTATACAACATAAGGTATGCTATGCGCTATTACATAACGCACATGCATACAAACAGGTAATCGTCATTGAATATTTAAATCGCTCAATTTAAATATTCATTGGTGATAATTTATTATTAACACAATTAAACAAGTTTATTTTATTTATTTAAAGTATATTAAATCATTCAATCGATTTAATTTTCCATTCTAAATTTTGCATTACGTCATCACAATAGACGTAATGCATAAGAGGTCATTCGCTTGCAAGATGGCGAGCCTTACGGTTGGCTCCGCCTCAGTCACGAGTGATAATATATCAATTTGGATTACGCGTTACCCTTTCGGTGATCGATTAATCACTGGAAGGTCAGCTGAGCAGGCTAAGGTAAATATCTCTTGTTTAATTATGATTTTCATTGAAATGGTTTCAATCGAAACCATTAGAGCTCTCGCCAGTAGGCCAAGCATCGCTCCCGTCAATCGGCGGTGAGCGGAGCTAGGCAGACGGCGATTCACGTAACAAAGGGAAGACACGTACAACAGAATTACTTAAGACTAATACTATATTAAAGAGACAACAAACTTTATAAGTTACAATGGGAGTTTTATTTAATATTACTGAACACTTAGACTACCCAATGCATATAATGCAAAACACAACCATTACAATAGTAATACAAGCAGTTAAGCTACTTGTGCTAACAACCGTTGTGTACTAACCTATGGAAGACAGGTTAGCTAAAAAGCGCTACTGAGTAAGAGGTAAGAGGTATCTAGCACGCATTGCTAGCTTGCCTGAAACAAGGTAGCGCCGACGTCATGGTTGGCGTGACGTCACTGTTAAAGTGCCTAAACGCACGAAAGCACATCTGCGCATGTGCAGGCACTTACTCTAGTCGCTCTAGAGATTTTGCGAATCGATTACAATTACAATAAACTAATGTCAATGGACATGACTATTCATATTACAATGAAATCGAATCTAACAGTTGCAGTTAACATGTTAAGCATGTTAACTGCCATTTTAAAGGCTTAGGTCACGTATACATGCTAACGTGACCGGAAGTGCGACCGGAAGTGCATGTAAATGCGTCGCCAATCTCATAAACGGTTAGAGATTTGCACTTCCGGTTTGCGAATGGCTATGATTTCATATCGTGAAATCACCCCAAGTTGGTTGCATGCGTATACCAACATTTGGGATGCAAGCCTGCCAAATGTCATGCAATACATAGAAATACATACTAAAATGACATTACCAATCAGCATTGCTAATGGAACTAATTGCCTTACATGCTAAAGGTCAATGCCCCATAATCAGCAATGCATAGCATGCACATTCTAATGTATTCTAAAGGCAATATCATGTGTAGCAAGGGAACAGCTACCACAAATTCCCCCTTTCACGCCGCTACACATTGCCTTATTGCAATCTATCTAGCTAAAAGCGACAAACATTTTATTAATACATGGCACAAAATTAATAAAACAAGTTACAAATACAAATAAGGAACTTTCATGCTGATTAAAAATGCAATATTAATAACGATACTGCTCAGCATGGACCTGGAAAACAAGAAAATCATACATAAAACAATTAAATGCACACTTGACCCCAATACCAATGACCCCCAGTATAAACAAGTACATGAAAATACACTAAGTCACCAGTAGCCAATCTTACATTAATCGTATCATTCTGAAATGCATAAAACAGCAAAAACATTAAACAATAGGTTAAATGTGTCCATGCCTGCAAATCAGAACATGTATGACGTGTCTACAATGATTTAAATATCCGCTCAACTGGAGGCCTTAAGGAAGATTTGTGGGTTGGCTTAGTAAGAAAGTCGGCCAGATTTGATTCGAACTCCACATAGTCCAATTCAAACACCCCTTGACCCAACTGGTATCTTGCAAAGTGGTGCTTCAATGCTATATGCTTAGATCTGCTATTTTCAATAACAGACTCAGCAAACGTTATAGCCAACTTATTGTCGCACCAGATTACCGGAATATTGAAGTCGATAATCCCCCAGTTGTCTACAAACCTCTTAAGCCACACCACTTCCTTAACAGCCTCTGCTAAAGCGATGTATTCACTCTCCATAGGGGAAAGTGCCACACATTTCTGTTTTTGGCTCTTCCAAGCCACCACTCCTCCATCCACCATAACAATAAACCCGCTAAAACTGCGACTATTATGGGTAGAATTCCAGCTGGCGTCCACAAAACATTCCAGCCTAGGAGCAGCAGCCAAACTAGAAGAATCAAACAGAGTTAAAACATAATTTTTAGTCGTAACTAAATAAGACACTAGTTTTCCCAAATATCTCCAATGTTCCTGTGTAGGCGCATTGGAGAATTGGGCCAAATAAAGGGTTGCCAAAAGAACGTCAGGTCTTGTCCTTTGTGCTAAGAACAAGACCGCCCCAATTACGTTCTTATACGGCACGTCTACCTGTTCCTTATCGCCGGGCATTTCCACTAAGCCTCCCACGACCAGAGCCTCCCGTCAGCACTTTATCCAAATGAAGGAACCATTCCTTCCCAGACTGATGAAGTCCATACAAAGACTTCCTCAGTTTCAGGCCTGGTCCCATCTTCTCAAACCCTTGAGGAAATCTAATCCAAATATTATGCCTGAGATCGGCATACAGGTAGGCTCCTGATACGTCGATCTGATGGTGTATCCAACCAAGGCGGCCAACTAAAATAATAAAACACAGCGGATTAGTGTAAAATTGACTACCGGTGAGTAACATGTGTCGTAGTCGATCCCTTTATGCTGCCTGTGACCGCCGGCCACAAGGCGAGCACGGAATCGCTTGACAAAACCATCATGCGTCTTCTTTACAGCGATGACCCAGCGATTAGGGAGCAATCGCTGTGCTTTATGCGGCTGAACAACTTCCCAAACACCCCTCTCGGACATCATCCTTATTTCTTCCTCCATTTCCTATTTCCAGTGTTTTACCTGTGGGGACTGGATGGCCTCTCTGTAGTTCCGCGGAGTCTGGATGGTGTCTGCACGGGTCTTGCTAAACGTTAGGAAAGTTTGTTCATTAATTACATTGCAAAAACTAACAAAATCGGTGTCTTCTTCAATTTCCTCGAGCTCATCTTCTCCCTCTGCCGCCGGTGGTGCCTCTGCGACGGCTTCTAAGTTCGCCGCAAATTGCACACTTTTACCGTTGCCATTGCTGCCGCCGTCGTCGCTTGAAGTTCGGCTGTCCATATCTGCGTTGACGTCCCATGGCTGAAGCTTGGTGCCGCCGGTAACCTTAAGAGTGGCGGCAGTGTTCACCACTGGTGTCGACTGATACCGCTCTACTGGCTTCTTCTGCCGGCATGACTTTCTTGCCGTCTGCTTCACCAAAGGCTTAGGCGTCGTTTTCTTTTTTGCCGCCTTTCCCTTCGCCTTTCTGGGAGTCTCTTGCTGCTGTGGGACAATCTCCAGCATGTCTTCTAAAACTGCACCCGGCATCACTACTGGTGGGCTGGGCTGTCTAGAAGTCTCCGATGATTCGCTCGAAGCTACCTGCTCCATACGCTCTTTAAACGGGGTAATTTCCGTCGGTACCACTGATGTCCTGGCCTGGAACATCGTACCAATGCCGCTGGTTGCGTCAACGTCAAAAACCACATCAATAGGCGTAATTGGAACTGGCCTCTTTGCGTTGTCGTCATCATCATCATCGCTACTGGAGTCGCCTAAATTATCAAAATTAACAGCTGGAAACATTTTATCATTATTAGACAGTTTCTTTTGGCTGCTCTGCTGGGCTCCACTTGCGGGTGGTTGCGTGGTATTTTTCTGTGGAATTTCAGTCTCTTGCTGGAATTCCCCCTTAATCGGCTCTTCATTGAACCGAACACTTTTCGACTCAATGATCTTCCGAGACTGGGGCATCCATACACGGTAACCGATGCTGTCTTCAGCGTATCCCACCATTACGCCTTTTTCCGCCTTTGGGTCCAGCTTTTTGCGTTTCTCCCCGGGTATAAATACCCAGGCATCTGTACCAAAAAGTCTAATATTATTAATGTTTGGGACCTTCCCGGTCCACAGCTCGTAGGGAACTCGTCCGTCTAGCTTCCTGTGTCCCGTCCTGTTTTATAAGTACGTGAAACATTTTGCAGCTTCCGGCCAAAACATCGGATCCAAACCACTGTCGAAGAGGAGGCACCTGGTTCCCTTGATTAAAGTCCGATTAAACCACTCCGCGATGCTGTTCTGCTTCGTAGTGTATACGTTGGTCCTCTGATGTTTGATACCAAGCTGCAAAAGAAATGCATCAATCTCCTTATTACAGAACTAGAGGCCATTATCAGTCCTAATGGCCCCGAACTTACTATTACTCGAACGTTCAGTTGCTAAAACAAATTGTTTGATTAACACAGAAATATCAGATTTTGCCTTAAGTATATAGATCTTAGCCTTTCGGCTAAAATCATCGATGAAAGTCACTATATAGAGGCTTTCACCCATGCCTACCACGTTGGCTGGACACCAGCAATCGACGTGTACTAGCTGTAGCACACGCGCACTTTGCTTACTACGGATCCTGGGCGCTCCCGCACACGCCATTTTTGCTCTTACGCAGACGTCACAAAATCCGGAGTTATAGTTCTTGACCGCGGGGAGCCCATCCAAGGCACCGTCGGCGATCATCTGTCGTACAACGCCATCGCTGGGGTGTCCCAGCCGTCTGTGGAGCATGGCCGCATCATCTTTAGTTGCGTAAACGTGTGGAGCTTCACCCATAAAATGTCGATTCAGATGCGGGGTCACCACAACATTTCCTTTCAAAACATAAAAATTATTATTCAGTTTCGTTTTAAACACTAGTTCACCTTCAGCTGTTGACACTGTGTAGTTTTCTCCCTCCAGATGCTGCACATAGCCATTTCTGGCCAACTGAGTCGCACTTATTAAGTTGACAATGGCCTTTGGAGAGTACCGGACGCCTAACAAAGTTACAATTTTACCGCTGATACTTAGCCGAATGTTGCCGTAACCGAGGATGGGGATCGTATCTCCTTCTCCCGTTGTTCTGGCTGTTGACTTCTGGCTGGTAAATGACGAAAACCAGTCTCTCCTGTTCGTGAAATGGCTGGAGGCACCACTGTCTATTGTCCATTCAGCTACATTATGATCTATATTAAAACACTGATTAATAATTTGTTGACTAGAAATGTGTTTTACCCCTTCATTGTCGACAAGCAAGCCAAATTCTGTGGCTGGCTTCCCGGAATTCTGCTGCGATTCTTTCTGTTTACCAGCCTTTGGCTGGTTGCATTTACTCGCGAAATGTCCAGGTTTCTTGCAACAAAAACATTTCAATTCTGGCTTATTATTGTTCGCATTGCCATTAGATGTATTCGCCTTCTTCTGCTGCTTCTTCCCGCCCTTCTTTTTACCGTGTCCGGTGGCAAATGCACCGTTGCCGTTCCCGTTGCCGCCGTCTACCGAGAATTGTATGCGCGCGTTCTCGGTTAGCAGCCTGTCAAGTACTGTTTTGACCGTGAACTGGTCTCTGGGCGTGCGGTACAGTTGCTGCAGTACGCCGTTAAATTCAGCTGGAAGCGCCGTCATCATTTGATATGTTGGAGTGTCTCATTTTGCTCTATTAATTGCCGATGCTAATAGATTTTAATGCGTCGCATCAGTTAGCTACTCTGATACAACGTATAGCGTTCTATAACAAAGGGAATCACTGCAAACTCCAAAAGCAAGAGTTTTTGACTAAAATAGCCTTAATACGCGAATAAACTTATTTACTTTCGTTAATAATGACTTACTCTACTTATCTATTGAATTAGATCAGTTACTTAATGCTAACTTAGTTTAATTAAATTTGCCGTATGCGATTAATATTAAACACTAAAGCAAACTCAAAACTAATCAGTTATGATTCAAACTAAAGTAGGTCTTTATTCATTCAAAGACACACAGCAAGTGAAAAATCAATGGTACATGTACGCGTATTGCATCGTCTGCAAAAATGCAATTTGGAACGCCATCCCCGCTGGGAAGGTTACAATCGATCAATTAGAATTGGTATGCGACCAATTCTCAATAAAACGGCAATTTAATGATCATTAGATCATTAGAAATTAGACTCAACTAACAATTTATGCAATTAACTTAAGGTTAATGCATTGAGCCAGTACGAATCACCTTTTCTGGGTAACGCTCATGTTTGGAGGACCCAGAGTGACCTAAATACATACAAATAAACACTAGTTCTATGACCACAAGTTGAACAAAATAATAATTAATTAATGTAAATTAATTATTACAGACAAATTAGAAACCGGAAATAGTTTCTTTTTTTACATCTAAAGCAATACGAGAATTAACGTATTCGTATTGCTTAGCCAACGCCCAATATACTAAAACGGCTATAAAAACGTTATTAATTAAGCTACAGAGGACTATGAGTGCTTAAATTAAAGTTAAAATTACAATTAATACTAATTCCATATTGGAATTGAACTATTTCAATTAAATTTACAATTAGATGGAGTCCAATGCCTCCGATTATGTGCGTCCATAGAGGCGCATGCTAAAATTCGATATACTAACGATATAATCGATTATCGATTATTTGATTTCAAATGCTAAACACGTCGTAATAACGTGATTCTATTGAATTCTAATTCTAAATTGATTAATAAATGCAATTAGACTAATTAAATGTAAATTGGCATTGGAAATTGGCACAGCAATGAATTGTTAATGGAAATCATTGTTTCCCAATTAGTATTAACGCTAAACTAAATTATTCATTACGTTCATTAGTTTGTCCAAGTGCTTACAGACTTCTATTCCAGATATTTGGTCAATTCTATATCTGAAATAGTCAAATGAATTAATACAACAACAAATGACAAATGCTCTTTATGAGCAAACAATGACAATTACACTGGCAAAGACAATTGTGGCAAAATAAGCGTCAATACGACGATCAATGAAACCAAAAATACTACATGATAAGCGACGTATCTTTCGTCGAGAACAAACCCAGATTCCGCCACTTCCCTCTGCATTTTCTGTACCCTTGCGATGAAGACTGGAATGGTTTCTCCATTCTCGTATCTAATATTCATGAACTCCCTTAGTAAGGCCGCCTCACGAGCTATGGCCTTCGGCTCATAGGCTTCCTTTAGGGAGTCCCACGCTTCTTTAGAAGTCATTTCCGTCGTAACCATATTTTTGATTTCGTCGGATAAGTTCAGATAAATCAAGCCAACTGCTTGATCGTCCTTATTGGACTATGCCTCCTTGGCTTCATCAGTGGCGGTGAGGTCCGGTTGGGGTACCTCGCCGCTCACATGCCGCCAGACATGCTTCGACTTCAGCATCATGTGCATATTCCCTGCCCAGAACTTATAGTTCGTATGGGACAGTTTTTCGAAGTCTTCCCACTTATTTTTAGTTGCCATTTTCAGGAATTCTGGGTTTGTTTGTATATTGTAAAAGTACTTACAGTGATTTCTCCTTTTCACTTGATTTCACAGGATGATGCAATCGTGCACTATTGCATCAGCCACATTAAATCGACGCACTTAACACAAACAACACTTAATCCTTTTTCTGGCTAGTTTGTTACAGTCCATTAATACTTCTTCACAATTCCAAGTATATTAATCTTTTAGTTGGAGCTCTGGGCCCATAACCTTTGTGGGCTTTATTTCTGGATGGCGTGGTATGTCTAGTTAGCTACTCTAGACAATGGATGCTATTCACTTAAAGCCCTGCAGTGTTTCCAAAGACTACTTACTAAATACAACTTATATACTAACTGATTATGAGTAACTGCACTTCTTGTACAGTTGTAGTACTACTTTAATAACTAATTAGAATTACTTAAGACTAATACTATATTAAAGAGACAACAAACTATGTTACAATGGGAGTTTTATTTAATATATCTGAACACTTAGACTACCCAATGCATATAATGCAAACACAATCTTTACAATAGTAATACAAGCAGTTAAGCTACTTGTTCTAACAACCGTTGTGTACTAACCTGTTGGGTCTATTGGCGTCGATTCTATTTAGGGCGCCTGCGCTCTATTTGTAATCGATGATTTAGACCTTACGCAGTATTAATCCAAAGCTCCTGTAATTAACTTTTAGTTACTTTATCGAAAGATAAACTTTTAGTTAGTTAAAACTAAATAAATACGATAAACGGAAGTTAAGGTTAAAGTTCAAATTGATTTATTCAATAAAACATTAAACAAACTGACATACAATGAACAATACAATGCAATGCGATCAAAATATGTTTAAGAGCGAGATTGCGATGTTATCATGTAGAGGTCCTAATCAGAAGTGACTTGGGACCTCTCAAAATCCAATATGTGACCTTTTAACAGAAGGTCAGCTAAGTCAGACTGTTTTCCTATGGGAGTCAGACACTTCATAGACTCAATGGTGTAATGTTAATGCTATTAGAAAACAGGCTGACTTCATTAGTTAATGGTAAAATACATTAAA
>JAAFCF010006680.1:19217775-19241216 GCA_013389785.1 Helicorthomorpha holstii
GCTAACCAGACCTTAGGGGTACATAACTGGAAAATAAAGCCCACAAAGGTTATGGGCCCAGGCTCACCACTATTTCTAAGAAGATTCATCGTTTGAAGATTGTGATTAACGGACTGTAATTACAAATTTGCCATTGGATTATGCGAGTGTTTTAGTGTGTTTGTGCTACGATTGAGTTGGCTGATGCAATAGTGCACGATTGCATCATCCTTGGTTAATCATCAGTGATCTATACAGGATCTACTGTAAGTACTTTAAACATTCAAATTCCGAGCTTAACTTAGCTTAATTCGAAAATGGCGTCAAAGTATAAATGGGAGGACTTTGATAAGCTTTCTCATACAATTACCAGGCATGGGCCAGTAATATGAGAATGATGCTAAAATCAAAGAATGTCTGGCATTATGTATCTGCGGATGAGTTCATTCCGAAACCGGATAGAACTGCAACAGAGGAGGCCAGAGATCAGTGGTTTGCGAAGGACGAACAGGCAGTTGGCCTAATATATTTAAATTTCACAGATGAGATTAAGAATATGATAACTCCCGAAATGACTGCCAATGAAGCTTGGGATGCCCTCAAGAATGCGTACGAGCCTAGAGCTATTGCTCGGGAGGCTGCATTCTTGAGCGAGTTTACCAATATTAGATACATTGATGGGGAAACCATCCCTGTGTTCAATGCAAGGGTGCAAAGAAAACAAAGGGAGGTTGCAGAGTCTGGTTTTGTATTGGATGAGCGATATGTGGCATACCAGATGATGACTGCTTTGCCCCAAGAATTTAATGGTGTTCTACAGCAGTTGTACCGTATGCCCCGTGACCAGTTTATGGTCAAAACTGTAACTGACGGTTTATTAACTGAGAACGCGCGAGTCCAATTCTCAGTTGAAGGGAACGGTGACGTAAACGAAAATGGTGCTTTTGCCACTGGACATGGCAAGAAGAAGGACGGGAAGGGCAAGAAAACTGCTGGGAAGTCCAATAACAATGGAAATAATACTAATAAAACCGAACTTAAGTGTTTTAGATGTAAGAAGCCTGGCCATTTGGCCAACAAGTGCAATCAACCAAGAGCTGCTGGAAAACCCAAGGACCAGCAGGGAGCTTCTACAAAGCATACTACAGAGTTTGGATTGCTGATAGATGATGGGGTAACAAAGGAGTCTAGTCAAACTGTTATTAATCATGTTTTTAACACAGAAAATACTGCCTTAGCTGATTGGACCATAGACAGTGGCGCCTCGAGCCATTTCACGAATAGGAGCAACTGGTTCTTGTCGTTCACAGAGCAGAAGTCAACAGCCAGAACTACTGGGGAAGGAGATACAATCCCCATTCTTGGCTATGGAGACATCAGGTTGTGTATCGACAGAAATAACGTAACTTTACTAGGTGTAAGGTATTCTCCTAAAGCCATTGTGAACTTGGTTAGTGCGACACAATTGGCGCGAAATGGCTACATACAACATATAGAGGGCAAGAACTATGTAGTTTCAACTAAAGCAGGTGAAATCGTGTTTAAAACTGTATTGACTAATAACTTTTATGTGTTAAAGGCTCAAGTGATTGTTACACCTCACCTGCATCCAAACTTTGTGAGCGGAAACCATCAAGTGCACACGATTAGTGACGATGCGGCCATGCTACACAGACAGCTGGGGCACCCCCAGCAACGGCGTTGTAAGACAGATGATTGCATACAGGGCCCTGGAGGGCCTCCCTGCTATCAAGAACTATTATAGTGGATTTTGCAACGTATGTGTAAGGGTCCGTATGGCGTGTGCGGTGGCGCCTTGGATCAAGGGCAAACAGAGTACGCGTGTGCTACAACTGGTACTCGCCGATTGCTGGGGCCCAGCCAATGTGGTAGGCATTGGCGAAAGTCGCTATATAGTGACGTTTATTGATGATTTTGACGTATGATTTATTGATGTAATGAAATCTAAGTCAGATGTTGCAATGTTAATCAAACAGTTTATTCTAGCTACCGAGCGTTCGTGCAATAGTAAGTTCGGGGCCATTAGGACGGATAATGGCCTCGAGTTTTGCAACCGAGATATTGACACTTTTCTTTTGCAGAATGGAATTAAACACCAGAGGACCAATACGTACACTCCGAAACAAAATGGCATCGCTGAAAGGTTCAACTGCACGTTAATTGAAGAAACCAGATGCCTGTTGTTCGACAGTGGATTGGATCCGGTGTTTTGGCCAGAGGCAGCAAAATGTGCGACATATCTATACAATAGGGCAGGCCATCGGAAGTTAGATGGACGAACTCCCTACGAGCTGTGGACCGGGAAGGTCCCTATTTTGACTAATTTAAAACTTTTTGGTGCAGATGCTTGGGTGTTTATCCTAAGCGAAAAACGCAAGAAGCTGGATCCGAAAGCAGAGAATAGCGTAATGCTCGGATACGCTGAGAGCAGCACTGGATACAGGGTATGGATGCCTCAATATCGGTAAGTCATTGAGTCCAAGAGTGTGCGATTCAACGAAGAGCCGATAAAGGGGGAATTCAAGCCTGAGCCAGAATTCCAACCGAAAAACTTCGCCAAGCCAGCAGACGAAGCCCAGCAGAGCGGCCCAAAGAAAATTAATCAGAATATTTTTCCAGCCGTTAATATTGACTGTTTAGGCAAATCCAGTGACGACAAAGCAGAAGCCAAGCGTATAGTTTCAGCGACTCCTAGTGACATTGCCATTGATGATGACACTACAAGCGGAATAGGTAAGATGTCTCAGGCCAAGACGTCGGTAGTACCAGCTGAAATTACACCGTTTAAGGAGCGAATAGAGCAGGTGGCTTCAAGTGTGTCGTCTGAGTCTTCTAGACAGCCCAGCCCTCCAGTTGTGATGCCGGGTGCAGTTTTGGAAGACGTACTGGAAATGGTACCGCAGCAGCAAGCGACACCAAGGAAGGCACAGGATCAGCAGGCCCACCCAGCAGCACCTAAGCCTTTTGTAAAGAACACTGCAAGGAAGTCCTGCCGGAAGAAAAAGCCAGTAGAGAGGTACCAGTCAGAACCATGTGTGAATACTGCTGCTACTCTAAAGGTGACCGGTGGAACGAAGTTGCAGCCTTGGGACGTTAATGTAGAGGTGGCCAGCCCAGCAGACAGCAACAACGGCAGTAATGGGAACGGCAAGACGGTACGATTTGCTCCAGATGCCGGAGCAGGTGCTGAGGGAGAAGAGGACGTTGAATACATCGAAGAAGACGAAGATTTTATTCATTTTTGCAATGTAATTGATGATCATGTTTTGCTAACTTTTAACAGAACTAGGGCAGACACCATCCAGATGCCAAAGAATTATAAAGAGGCGATCCAATCACCACAAGCCAAATTTTGGAAGGAGGCGATGGAAGAAGAAATCCGGATGATGTCTGAACGAGCAGTGTGGGAAGTGATCACCCCACCAAAAGGACAGCGATTACTCCCTAATCGTTGGGTTTTCGCCGTGAAGAAAACACATGATGGCTATATTGAGCGATTCCGTGCTCCCCTTGTGGCAGGCGGCCTCAGGCAGCGTAAAGGGATTGATTACGATAATTGCTATTCACCCGTAGTTAATTTCACTCTAATTCGACTTTGTTTTTCAAGTTTAGTGGAAAGACATGGGTGGTTGCTCCATCAAGTAGATGTCTCAGGGGCCTACCTGTATGCGGACCTTAGACACAATATCTGGATGAAGGCTCCTCAAGGGTTTGAGGAGATGGGACCAGGCCTGAGACTGAGGAAGTCGCTATATGGCCTCCACCAGTCTGGGAAGGAATGGTTCCTCCATCTAGACAAAGTGTTAACAGGTTTTGGTTACAGGAGGGCAGATGGCTCAGCTTGTGTATATATCAAGCTGAACGCTATCATCCTTGTGATCTACGTAGATGATGTAGGGGTCTTTGCCAAGAATGCCTTGGGAGTCACCACTGCAATAGAGGATCTGGATAGCGTATACAAAATACACTCATTGGGACCAATAAGGAGCTTATTGGGAGTGAATTTTGTGTACAGCCACAGGTACGTTGGCATTCATCAAGAGGATAAGGTGAGCCAACTACCTAATTTATTTCCGGGGCTGGAAATAAAGGCAACTACCCTACCTTTAGTAGTGGGAGGCTGGGTACAGATGCCCGGTGACAAAGATCAGGTAGATGTGCCGTATAAGAATGTCATTGGGGCGGTCTTGTTCTTAGCACAGAGAACGAGACCAGACGTGCTTATGGCTACAATTTATTTAGCCCAGTTTTCCAATGTACCTACACAGGAGCACTGGAGATACTTGGGCAAATTAGTGTCTTATTTGCTGACTACTAAACATTATGTATTGACTCTGTTTGATTCTTCTAGACTAAATACTGCCCCAAGCTGGAATGCTTTGTTGATGCCAGCTGGAATTCCACACGTGATTGCCGCAGCTTTAGTGGCTTTATCTAAATGGTTGACGGTGGGGTAGTATCCTGGAAGAGCCAGAAACAGAAATGTGTGGCACTCTCCACAATGAAGAGTGAATACATTGCTCTTGCAGAGGCAGTCAAGGAGGTGGTTTGGCTTAAGAGGTTTGTTGACAACTGGGGAATCATTGATTTCGAAGTCCCTACAATGTGGTGTGACAATAAGTCGGCGATTACTTTTGCTGAGTCTGTTATTGAGAATAGCAGATCAAAGCATATCACGTTGCGACACCACTTTGCAAGGTACCAGTTGGGCCAAGGGGCGTTTGTCATAGACTATGTGGAGTCTGAGGCAAACATAGCTGATTTCCTCACGAAGCCAACCAACAAATCCACCTTGAAGCCTCCAGTTGAGCGAATATTCTGGTCACTTTAAGGCACGCATACATGATCTGATTGCAGGCACTGTACTATTAAATGGTTTAGTATTTAATTTTAGTTGCTGTTTATGCTTTCAGATGTCTTTAATTAGTGTTAGATTAACTACAGGTGATTTTAAGTGTAATTGCTGTTTACATGTATTGGGGTCATGTGGTGGTGGGTCTAGTGTACACTAATTGTTGAATATGTATGTGTTTTGTTTATTTTACAGGTCCATGCTGTGCAGTATTACATTTGCGTTTACAGCATGTTATCGATTTTTGTAATTCTTTTAATTTGAATGTTTATTATGTGCAATTTAATAAATGTTATGTTGTCGTTAGCTATATTAGATCGCAAAGGGTAGCCGTATTGCGTAAGTGTAGCGGCGTGAAAGGGGGAATTTGTGGTAGATATTCCCTTGCTACACTTGTGGCAACCCTGTAATGGTAGTGTAGGATGTGCATGGTAGCATGAAATCCTATGGGGAAAGATCTGCTGTAACATATATAGCAGTTGACTCCATAGGAAATGCATTGGTACCAATGTAAATGCATGTTGGACTACATTTGCACTACATTGGAAATCCAAGGTGTTTTAAATGCATTGTTTTAAAAAGGTACTTTTCAAACTATAAAAATTAATTTATGTACCTATTTTGGAAGCTTATTTAATTTTGAAGATGGTAACAGTCAAATAAAACTGCATTTTAAACCTGTTATTACGAATAAATAAAAAAACGTTTTTTGTTAATATGGCAACAAAAAGAAAAAGTTATGGTCATAATAATGTTGGTGGTGATGAATTAATGTGTTATTATATGAAACAGTGTAATCAGCATCAAAGAGGTTGGGGAATTATCGTCCTGCATTTTATGCAGGTGTTCATTTGCAACATGGGCGAGGATTCAGTAGTTTTTTCTCTAACATTTTTAGGTAGATATGTTTTTTAGTTAAACCTATGGCTCGAACTGTAGGGAGAGAATTGGGTAGAGCCGGTATTAACACCCTAGAAGATGCAATGGCTGGTAGAAATATTGGCAAAGCTGGAAAAGAGCACTTTAAAAATGCAGAATCGTCACTACTCAGACGTGCTGTCAATGCCATGGGTACAATATTTATGGGAGGTAATATGACAGGATTACCTTTAGGAATACTACCTGGTGGATTGGAAAATTTAAATAGAACACAATTTAGGGAAATTAAATCATCTTCTGCGGTATCACCTCGTTTACGTTCTAAATGTTGTAGTAGACTTGGCGACAGATATCGTGGTACAGTTAAAAAAATCTATAAAAAGCCAAAAAATATGAAAAAAACTTCCATAAAACGAGATATCTCTGGTCCTATCAGATGTGGTGCGCGTAAGACCTTTTTTTAAAAATTAAAAAAATTTTATTATTATTTTTGTTATGCCAAAAGAAAACGTAATGCCAACAATGAAAATAGTACTAAAAATTCAAAAGAAAAGAACGTAATTTATGACGATATATTAGACCTATTCGATGATGAAAAAAGTTATGTGGAATATCAAGAAAATCAGGAGCGTTTGGAGGTGGAATTATTACCTCAAGCCCCCCCAAACAATTCTCCTACCATCGATTTTTTTATTCCCGCAGATTTAGATTTATTCTAAGATTTTATTGAACCCCGTTTAAGAATTAAGGGGTGTGTAGTAAAAGCAAATGGAAATGAGTTAAATGAAACAGATGTGGTAACCCTTACTAATAATTTTGGATCTTCTGTTTTAGTCCAATTGAATTAAGTATAACGGCTGCCTAATTACAACAGCCAGTAATCTATATCCTTATAAATGTTTGAAAATTTGATGATGAGTCAATAAAAAGTAAAGGACTATTGCAGGGTTTTATACCCGATGCAAATGGGATTAACGACGTTTATGCACCAAACGCTGACGGTTGTACAATCGCTACTAAAAATTTAAATGCCAATATAGCTTTATAAAAAAATTATAACATGGTTGTTCCATTAAATTTGGATCTATCACGCTGCGGAAAATTAATGCCTAATCTTATCCAAACACGTCTTAAATTAACACGTAGTAAACCTGAATTTTATTTAAATTACGATCCAGTCAAAGGAGGTTACCAATTTAAGATTTACGATATTGTGCTGCTATATAACAAATACAAACCAGATAATGCAATTTTATATCAATATGCTAAACTGCTGGAACGCCCAATGCCGTTAGGACAATTTTTTTGCGTTTCCTGACATTCGTGTGGGATCGCATTCCATCACCAAGGATTCTCTGTCTTTTGTACTCAACGACCCTTTTAACTGTAAAGTTCCGTACAGTTTTGTCTGTGCTTTTGTAACCCATGAAGCTTTAAATGCCACTCCTGACAAAAACCCTGTTAATTTTCATCATTGTAGTTTAAAAGATCTAACGGCAACCGTAAACAGCAGAATAACACAATGCGGAATTAAAAACTTTGACTTTGCCAATGATGATTTTATAGAAGGATACATGTCAATTACAAATAATGTAGATGCTGGTACCGCTTCTACACCAGCTTCCATTATTACACGTCAAACTTATGCCAAAGGATATACCGTAATAGTGTTTGATTTTACCAATAATAATGCTGTTAGCGATTTGACACAGCCCAATCAATCTGGTGTTTTAAAATTAAACGGACACTTTACCATTAAATTAGCTGAAAATATGCAAATGATATAATACGGCATGTTTAGTCAAAAAATGTACATTAATCGTAATCGTCAGGTTAGCGTCGTCAACTCTAATGCTTAACAAAAAAAATATGGATAAGTTTAATGTGGATAAATGTATGAACAAAATATTAATTACCACCAGTGGTAAAGGTTGCTTTTTTGGAGTACTTCCTGCTAACCATTTAGAGTGTGTAAATAAACCTTTTAAGGGTATGAGCATAATTTTAAATACAGATGATGACAATAAAGGCAGTCAACATTGGCAGTCAATGTTTGTTTCTACATTAACAAACGTATGCAGGGAGAATTTTTTGACTCTTTTGGCAACTCTCCTTCGTTTTATCACCTATACTGACAACAATGGTTTGAAAACCACTTTCAAAATATTTTATATAATCCGCATATATTACAGAGTCCTATTAGCTTTATATGCAGGGTTCATTGTTTGTTTTATTTGTTTAACCGATATAAAAAAATTTCACCTACACATATTTTAAATCGTTTATACACTACCAATTTAAGTTTAAACAATGAAATGGTAACAAAAATGTTATATAAAAATATGACCCTCATAACGTTAAATTAACAACATTGTCGACATTAAAACAAAGTTGTACATGCTTAAAAATCTGTTCATTTTGCAATAAATCAAAATAGTATACATAACATTTTTTACTACGTCTTTGTAATGTTAACGATATTATAGCTAAGTAATTTGATAAGTGTTTGAACATCATATTTCTCTTAACACTTTATTTCTTTTTCTACCTCTTCCTCCTATATCACCCACTGTGCGTCAACATTACAATAATAAAACGTGTTTTAAAATTAAGTGCTTAGTAGTTATTCATCATGATGTTAATAGATTACTACAGTTTTCACTTTTTTAAAAAGTATTATTTTCACATGTGTTATATAGGAAATAGAGGAGGGAGAGAGAGACGGGAGTTAACTGAAAAACCTTTTAACCTTTTTTGACACCTCTTAAATTAATCAATTTAAGTTTACACTTTTGTTGTAGTTATCTATCAGATATTTCTTCTAAAGTAAATAAATACACCCTATTATAACTTCTATTAACTATTAACTTCAAACATTTTAGCAATAAAAAGCCACGCACACTGCATGTTTAATAATCATTTATTTAATAATGTTTAAAAGCGTAACAACTTTCTCTTAAGAAGTATTTTTTCAAAAAAATTCAAAAAAAATGAACGGTAAATATAATTATATGCCACAAAATGTCGCAGAATTATCAATCCTGGCTATAAAATTTTTGGATATAATCGAGGTTTAAAAGTCTATGCCTATCAGCAACGGAAATTCTTAGAATTAAGAGTGTTAGAACGTGTTTTCAATTCTGCCACGGCTATGGGTGATGTTGTGCCCTGTCAAAGTGGATGGTGTACAGGCCTAAAGTTTACCCAAGAAAGTTGGGTACAATTGAAACAACTGATACCCTTGATCGACCAAGCTTTTGCTATGCTGGATTCTAATGAAAACAAAGGCGGACCACATACAGCACAGACCATGCAATTTATATTTACCAACAGCGCCGGCCAAAATGATGACGCAGAGGAAAATATGCCACCTTTAAAACCCCAGCCAACACAAACAGTTCGCTATCAACCTTTAGACGCTACTACAAATAATAACAATGAAATCTTATCGGATGCCGACACCGCAAGTTTACCAGATGACGATGATGATAAAGGTTATGGAATAGCAGCACCACCAAAAACCAATCATGATGATAATTGCCAATCTAAGAAAATGTTTAATGGTAAGAAGAAAAACGTCCCTCCTGTTGCCCGTGTAAAACCATAGTTAGTAGAAAATAAATTAGTCACCACCAACATTGTGGATGGTAGCAGTGCCTCTACATCTTCTTCATCACCAGGAGGGTCATCAGCTTCTAGAGGTGAAAATCGTCACTGTTATACGCCAGCTGTTCGTCATGTTAACAACAACATCAACAATCCGAAAGTCATCACTATTGATGATGATTAATTATTTTAAACTAATTATTTTTTTCAAATAACAAGCAATATGTCGATTAAAATAATTATGTATGCGTATATTTCTAAAATTTTATATTAATAAAATAAATTTTGTTTTTTACGTGTTGATATTATAAATAGAAGCTGTAAAAGTGTATTTATACCATTTACCAGTTAGTCTAAGAGAGCAATTAGTTTTTTTAAAAAACCATATGTAAAAATTAGCAAAGAAAAAAACATGTATTACTTTTTAGATAAAAAATATGACGTAAAATTATTACATCTTTTTACTTGCATTTTTGCGGGACCTACAGGATGTGGTAAAACGATATGTTTAACAAATGTTTTACGTAAATCAAATGAAATGATTTCACCGCCTCCCAATAAACTCATTATATGCTATGGTAAATATCAACCTTTATACGACGATAAACAAGTTTGGAACAATTTTAAAAAAGTACAATTACACGAAGGTTTATTGGACGAAATTCCTATGGATGATAAACAGCTAAAAACTTTAATTATTATTGATGATTTGATGGTCGAGTGTCAATCTAATAAATTTATTTCAGATATGTTTACAAAAGGAAGTCATCATGACAATATAAGTGTCATTCTTTTTAATCAAAATTTATTTCCTAGAGGTAATGAAAGTCGCACAATTAGTTTGAATACAAAATACTTTTTTCTATTCAAAAGTCCACATGACAGCAAACAATGTTGCCATTTTGATCAACAGGTGGAAGGCATATCGGCCAAAGAATTCGAAGAGGCATATATAGATGCCACATGTCAAGGATACACCTATTTATTTCTAGATTTCATGCCCAACACACCTACTTGTGTGAGGTATCTGAGTAACATTTTACCTGACGAACAAACTGTTTCCTATTTAGTAGAAGCTCTCTACCAGGGGTTACTTAACAAAATAAAAGATAAACATCATGCTGCCTAACGTTTTAGAAAATATTTATACACACATTGGCGTTGGTAATAGAGGTAGTAGTTCATCCTCAACTGATGTTGATAATGGTGAAATATCACCGTTAACCTTGACACACCAATAGGTAGTACAACCAGTACCAATAAAATTATGTCAAATAATTACAATGTACAACAACAACAAAAAGAACCACAAACATTTAAAAAGTATTTAAAGAATTGCACTACACTATTTGCCTTAGTTGTCACCTTGACATTAAAGATTTTATTTTTCTTTCAACTAATTAAAGCAGTTCAAAGTGGCGGAGGACTTAATCAAGAAGAAAAAAACGATCCATTCCCTTAATTTAGTAAGAGAACAACATAATCAACTGTTGTATTTTAGTCAGCATTGAAAAAGAAAATTGTATTTAATTATGTAATGATGATCAAGGTTCATTTAATGATTGCTTAATTGTTTGAAAAATGTTTAATTTGAAATGAAACTTGTTCATATTTGATTGTGCAATTTTTGTTAAGTGCAAATAATTTAGTTGCTCACCCCCCCAAAGAATGGATATATAAAGGGGGTATTTTTCAGTGATTGAATCAGTCTGTTTTGAGTCAGCCAGTCTGCTGGTGACATTTTTCTTGTAAACTGTTAAAATTGTTGTTGGACAAGTTGGTCCAATTGGAAAATAGTAAAAAAGTAAAAGTAAATAAAAAACAGTATCAATTGTTGGATCCCCATAACTTGGCAAACATTCAGGCCATATTTTCAAAGGAAACTACAGTGTTATGAGCCCAGCCCTGCCAACCTATTGGATGCATCTGGATGTTTTTTATATGTCTTTTCTTCAAGTTCCTTTGTTTGAGGAAATGTTTTGCTGGTTGTGAGTATAGATGTTGGCTAGTACCTAACGGTGACAACTTGCGGCCAATCATCAAACTTCCTTATTATCACTAGCTTAGAACACAGAAATTTTTTTGATGGCATTTTTGTGGCCACATAGACACTTAGTGGCACTTACCAATCAGGGGCAGTGAGAGTGGGATTTTGGCTGACCCCTTGTGGTGTCAACAATTATCTCATTTTAACTGACCTGAATTTGGTTCCTTTTTCCAAGACCAAAAGTTCCAGTGACGTTTTGTGACAGTGACAGTTAGTGCTAGTGTAAAGTGATATTTTCAAGCTTAACATGGAGGGAGACAAGGCTTTTGATAGACTGGTTCCTGAGTTAGTCAGTACCAATTATTTGGAGTGGTCCAAGAAAGTGCAGAGTGTTTTGCAGTACAAGGGTCTCTGGGACTATGTTAGTGGTGGGTCCACTAAGCCTGAAGAACCAGATGAACTTTGTAAATGGCAAGTGCATGATGGTAGAGCCAAGGCTTTAATAGCTGTGGCAGTTAGTGGTCCATATTTAGATGATGTGATAGAGGCTCCTACATCTAGAGAAGCTTGGATTAAGTTATCAGACATTTTTAAGCCTAAGTCTATGATTAGAGCAGTTGGTTTAATTCAAGAGTTATGTCGAGATAAGTTCAAAGAAGAGGAGGAAGAACTTTATGTTTACATTAGTCGCCGTATGTCAGTTATGACACAAATAGCTGAAGTTAGTGTTGCTTTGGATGAAACTCACAAGTGTGGATTCTTATTGTGTGGTCTTCCAAGTTCATGGCAACCTGTTGTTCAGGCCATTTCATTGTGGCAACCATTGGAGACAACAGTTATGAGAGTGAAGCAGGCATTGTTAAGTGAGGCTGATCGTCGCAAATCAGAACTACAACAGCAGGGTTCTAGTTCCAAAACTGGTGCTATGGCAGTAAAAACGTTTCAGAAAAAAATGACCAGCCGGTCAAAGATGACAACAATAGGCAACCTTTTAGAGCAAAATTGAGATGTTTTGGGTGTAAAGGATTTGGGCATTATTTGAGGGACTGTCCTAAGCCTATCTATAGTAAAAAGAGTGCCTCACGTACCAGTTCAAGTTCCAGTAAAAAACCTCATTCCTTGTTCACAAGTAATTCCAGTGTGGCATCTACAGAGCAGTGGATTGTTGATAGTGGTTCAACACATCATATTTGTAGAAATAAGAATTTATTTAGTGATTTGAAAACATTAATTTAGCTGTAGCTAATACTAGTTCAAAGATAGAAGCTGTGGGAGAGGGGAATGTTAAATTAGATGCTTGGGTAGCAAATAGCAAAAACAAATTATAGTAGAGAAAGCTTTATATGTTCCTGATTGCAGAATAAATTTATTATCTGTAACTGAAATATATGTTATGTGAAATATATTTAGTTAGTAAAAAAAATATATATATATATAAACGTAATAATAATAAATCCATATTTTTGTATTTTAAGGATTTTTATTTATATGAATTAAGACGCCGTCTAGATGGACGTAATCCACTGTACACTGGCAATTAATCGTTTCTTTCACTACGATTGCAATTTTAAAAAAATATACGACAACTATTGAAAAATTGCGGATAAGTATTACCTTTGCTAGCGGCCATAAATAATTTTTCTGTTAATTCTTTTTCGTTAACATAAGCATTTAAAATATTTTTTTGAACAGGATTTTGGCGATTGATGTAGTTGGTGAGATTTGATAGAAGCTGGTTAATATTGTTAGGATTGCTTGGTGATGGGTAATTTATTAAAAAATTGTAAAAATATTTCATCATTAATAATAATTTTTTATTCTTTAAATAGTTTACTTACTTGGTGTTGCTGTTTTGACGTTAACTGTTGCGTAATCGATTCGAACAGGTTGAATTGGTGTCGTATTGGAAGTTGGTTGTGAATGGATGCCGTCGTTAATATATTTTAACATGTTTAATACGTAAACTAAATAAAAAAAACTTTTAATTAAAAAAATTTTAGTTTTTATAAAAAAAATTACTTACCATTTGTATTATCGTTGATAGTATTGTTGTCAATTTTAAAGTGATGGTTTAATAGATGTAACATTGCGGTGCGTTTTGCGTTAAAATTTAAACAAGTAGCACATTCTTTTAATAAACATGCTTTTAAGTAACTTGAAATAAAATTGAAAGTTTGAAACATATCTTGGAAGTTGTGTAATATGTTTTCGTCGATATCACGTAAAGGCGGCACGTTAATAATTTTAATATCTGGAATCTTATTGTTAGTGCAACGTTCTGTACTTTTTGAAAGAAAGTCATCCGCAGTATTCATATTTTTTAAAAAATATTGAAACGAGATTATGTATTTGTATCGACAAACTTATTTAACTGCTAGCGCATTATTTTAAGAAACTGCAGTCAGTTATATAGCGTCTGTCAAAATAAAACGTAAGTACTTGGTCATTGCTGCAATTGGTAACATGAGGCCTTTTCAAATAGTAATAGGGGGGTGTTTTGTTTTAGAACAGTAGTGTGAATGTTTTCGTTAGCAATAGTTAATAAATAAAAGAGGGAACTGGGTGATGAATATTAACAGATGGGAGTTGAGTTAAAAATGAATATATATATACAAAGAGATTTGAATTGCACCACTTGCTTAAAAACTTTTTAAAAGAATCAACAAGTGTTTTAACGGCTACAATATGGAAGTGGTAATTGTCTTAAGATTTTTATTATAAAATAAAAGATAAAAAAAAATGTTTTAAAAAATTATTTTATTGTAGAGTTCATTTGATGCAAATTTATTGTATGATACGGAGGAACTATTAATTGATAATATTTTTTATACAAATTGTAATTACGGACAAATATTGTCAAATTTAAGCGTAAGTTACTTTTTTATTTTTTTGAATTTTACCGCCAAAATAACAGCTAATTTATTAAAATAATTTTTTACTTAAAAAATATCTAGACGGTGCAAATTAACCTGTCATTATACGATCAAACATGTTATGGCATAGAGAGGGGAGGTAGTCCTTTGGTGGTATTACCAGCGGCATCATCATCATCAGTGCCTGTTTCTAATGGTTTAGAGTATCTTGCTTTGGCTTGTGAACAGCGTATGTATTTTTATCCCTCTATAAATAAAAAAGAATTAATTTTTGTTATTTTTACTAAAAAATAGTATCAAAAGAGCTTGTTGCTAGACCCTTATACTCAATGGATATGGTAAGTGTTTTTTTGTTTTAAATTATGTATATATTTTTTTATTATTTTATTAATTTTTGTAGAATTTTACTAAACAAATTTGGATCGCCAATATAGACAACAACAACAGCAACGACACCAATAGCATAGCCATTATCATCATCACCAGGAACAAGAGCAACAAAAGCAAGAACACCACCAACCTTCTACTAGTTATATGTCATCATCATCATCACCACCCTTTAATTTATCACCAATACGTCCATTACAAGCATTTACTCCTTTTGGCGATTCTTTAGAGGGTACAGCATACTTAATATCACAAACAGCTTTAGAGGTTGTTCCGACAAAACCTGATGTTAAATAAAAACTGTATATTAGTTATAAAATAATTAATTGTGTCATTAGTAGACATACTTGCGCTGTTAAAAAGACATACTTGCGCTGTTAAACAAAATAAGTGAAAAGAATGAAGCAATGGTGATTCGCAAAAAACCTCCCACTTATAATAATCATGGACTTGGCATTGTTGCTGAAGGTGAGAATTTGGCGGTGACATCAACAGCAGCTAGTGATAAATATTTTAAGATTATTAATTATGAGCATAAAACAAACAAAAATTTTAAAACCAATGACATGAATAGGGAAGTTATATTTCGAAAATTGGAAAAACGTTTACCTGAAAAGTTCAATCAAAAAATAGAAGCTAATCTCAATCGTTTAATTGATAAATTTGCTGCTTTAAAAAAAGAAAACAAGGAAATAAAAGTAAAATATCCAGATGTACATTTGCGTTTTTGTTTACAGAGTTAAAAAAATCCCGTAAATATCGCAGTTATAAATCGTAAACAGTTGACGGGAAATTTGTTGGATACGATAGCCAATATTCAAAATTCGAATGATAAATTTAATTTGACAGATGGAAAGTTACGTTTATCGCTTATGAAAACACATATGCCCCCACAGGGAGAGGCGCTAAATGGTGGTATTTCTGTGAAGAAAAATTATATAAAAAATGTGAGAATGTGGATTAAGGGTAAAAGTCGTAATAAATTTGTTGTTTTTATCGACAATACTGAAGATTTGATGTGTTGTGCAAGGGCAATAGTAGTCGAAATAAGAAATGCCCATTATCGAGAAGCCAAAGATGAAATGCGTAAACAAAAGTTTATGGAATTTATAAAAATAAAACAAAATATGAATTATCAAACTAAATGTGCCAATGAGTTTTGTAATGGGGCCCATGTAGCGTCAAACAAACCTTGTGGAATAGAAGAAATTAGAAAATTTGCCAATTATTTAGCTGAAGGGTATCAAATATATACGTTATAGAATTGGAGGGTGATTTAAGGGTGATGTTTACAACTTTAAATCCTTACGATAAGGAAAATTAAAAAAAGTAAAATTTAGACTGTGGCTATTGTTAGATGAGACATTATGATTGTATAGTTAATATATCTTCATTAAATGGTGCTTGAACATTCTGTATTTTATGTTTAAAAGGTGTTACTGGTCATCATAGGTGTATGCATAATTGTTTAGCTTGTAACAGCACTGAATGTGAATAATTTAAGATGTCATTACAGTGGCCTACAGAACAATGTAGTTATTGTTTGAGATATTTTTATGGACCTCAATGTTTTACAAAACATCTGGAAAATGCGATATTGCAGTGTGTATTATCAACAAAAACAACCAAAACATATATGCTTTACTAAATATTGTAGATACTGTAAAACAAATTAGCTGTTCAACTACAGATGTTTTATTCAGAAATATGATCCTATGAGAAGAAATAAACATGGTATACCTCAACCACCTGCAGGGTGTGTGTGGTATTTTGATTATGAATGTTTAGTGAAAGAGAGTGATCATATTCATCAACCAAGTCTGGCTATTGTTCAAGATGAGGATATTAAAATAGAAAAAATATTTGACAGGGGTGAGGATACCAATCATATTTTTTACAAATGGATTTTTGGTGAATTAATGGAAGGTGTGTTGGGAGAAAAACATATTTTTGTTAGTCATTATAGACGTGGATATGATCATTATTTAGTGCTGCAGTGGTTATTTAAAAACAATATGTGTCCTGAGATTATTTGGAATGGACAAAAGATTATTACTATGAAATTAAACAATATACCTTTTATCAATTCTCATAATTTTTTACCGGTACCTTTGCCAGCTCTACTGAAGACATTCAATTTACAAGAGTTAAAAAAGGTTATTTTCCGCATAAATTTACTCATTTAGAGAATCATGATTATGAAGGAGTGTGGCCTGCTTTAGAATTTTACGAACCAGATATGAAAAAAACAGCGTACAAACGTCAAAGTCTGATGAATTGGCATTCTCAACAGATTGGAAAAACTTTTAATTTTAAAATTGAGTTGCGCAAATATTGTCAGTCTGATGTTGTCATTTTACGACAGGCGTGCAATGAATTTAGACATATGACACGCAACATGTTTAATATGGATTCGTTTTTACATGCTGTACTGTTACCTTCATACTGTCAAAAAGTATATTTTGCTCATTTTATGCCTTTAAATAGTATTGGTATAATACCTCCTGTGGGTTATTATCTGTCTAAAAAATGTTACAGTGAAAAGAGTATTAAGTGGTTGGAATGGATCGCTCAATCAAAAGGAGTCACTATATGTCACGCTTTAAATGGTGGTGAAAAAAGTTTGGAAATTTATATGTGGACAGTTGAGATGAGGTGAATAGTTGTGCATATGAATTTATGGGATGTTATTTTCATGGCTGTCCACGTTGTTATAAACCACATAGTTTTAATAGAGTAAACAATATTCCCATGCATGACTTATACAATAAAACAATTTGACGTTTGCGTGATTTGAAGGAGATAAATCAGATTAAAGAGATAATTGTGAAGTGGGAGTGTGAATTAGAGGGTGAAATTCAGACAGACTTGATTATGCAGCAGTTTTTTATCAATAATATTTATGGTTTGATGGGACCTCTGATTTCAAGGCAAGGTTTTTATGGGGGACATACTGCGCCTACACATCTATATTACAAGGCAAAAATAGGGGAAAAAATTATGTACATTGATTATGTTAGTTTATATCCGACGGTTAATAAATATGACATCAAGCCTGTAGGACATCCTCAAATTTTACACCCAAATAATTATGAAGGAGGTGGTAAATATTTTGGCATGGTAAAGTGTGTGGTAGTTCCTCCGCATAAATTATATCATAATGTGCTACCATTTGGATGTAAAAACAAATAAAGTTTCCCTTATGTCGCGCTTACTGTTTACACAACCCACCTGACGGTAAATGTAATCATCTGCATTTTTCAAGGGCTATAAGCGGTACTTGGACAACAATTGAAATAGATGAGGCTGTCAAATGTGGTTATCAGGTGATAAAAGTATACGAAATTTGGCATTACGAAAAACGAAAAAAAGGTTTATTTGCTAAATACATGGATGCCTTACTTAAGATTAAGCAGGAATCTTCGGGATGGCCTTCTTGGGTTCGATGTAAAGCCGATAAATTAAATTATATAAAAAATTATGAACAGGTAGAAGGTATTAAGTTAGAAAAAGTTGAAAAAAATGTGGGAAAGAGGGCTATTGCCAAATTTTGTCTTAATTCTTTATGGGGAAAATTTGCTCAACGTGAAGATTTACCTGTTACGGTGGTGGTAAACAATTATATGACGCTTGTTAATTTTTTAAATAGCGACGATAAAGTGATTATTGACGCAACATTAGTCAACGAAAATAACATGTTGGTGACATATAAACCCTTGGTGGAAGTGAAGGGGATTTCTGCAAAAACTAATTTAGTTATAGCTGCCTATACAACAGCCTGTGCTAGATTAAGGTTACAACTTTTATTGGACATAGTAGAGGAAAATTTGCTTTATATGGTTTCAGATAGTTTAATATACATAGTATCATGTGGAATGGAAGATCCTTTAAAAGGGATGATTGGCAAAAATTTGGGACAATTAACTGATGAAATCGATAGTAAATACACGTTTGCAGCTTGAAGTAAAGACAAGAAAGAAGTTTATATTACGAAGTTTGTGTGTGGCGGTCCAAAAAATTACAGTATAAATTGAGTAATGGGGAAGAATCGTGGAAGGTAAGAGGAATAAATATGAATTTTAGCACAAATGCAGATATAAATTATCAACTTATTAAAAGCATGGTATGTCAAAAAATGATAAGTGAAGAGAAAAAAGTTTGTGATAAGATAAAGGTGAAACAGTTTAACATTAAAAGATGTAAATATACCGGCAATTTAAAAAGTCAAGTTTGTGATAAAACATATAGGATAGTGTTTGATAAAGCCTATGTAGATGGTCAATTAAAGGCTTGGCCTTTTGGTTACTGATTAATTTTTTTGTTAACTTAAACATCAACAACAATGCCATTAGTAAATAAGAAAAAGAAAAGATTATGTCATCAGACATTAAAAAGAAAATGGAATTTACAATATTATGATATGACATGTCCATACAGTTTGGGATCTATTGAGCATTTTAGAAAATATATACGTCAACCAAATACGAAACGGTTTCAACAATAGACACTCCAACAATACCCTTACAGTTTGTTAACCCTTCTCCGGGCAACCTCTTTTCATAAAAAAAATGGGCAACATGAGTCTGTTAGACTCTTATAGATCTAAATGGGAAAACACGCTAAATATCACATTTAATACAAGTTAAGTGTTATGTAAACAATAACAACTGTCTATGAAATATTTTATAACTTTACAATAAATATAAATTACTGAAAGTTTTCACTAATAATAAATTAATTTGGCTGTTTTTCAAGAACTTAGTCAATTAATTAGTGTGTATTTGTTTCCCATATTTATAGCACTTATTTTATTTTTGAAAAATTTAAAAAATTGTTATTATCTTCTAAACATTAATTAAACAATTTTTAATATTAATACAACTTATTTTATAATTTTTCTAACACATAAATAATTTGTATAATTGTGTTTTGTATGTAATGGACAGTTTGCTGAAAAACCTTTTCTGTTTCTGTTTAAGTCACCCAAAGTTACTTGACTTTAGTTTTTCTTCTTTTCAACTGACAAAATTATAAATCTGAAATGTAGTTTATGTATTTTGAATAATATTCAAGGATGCTTTATCATGTTTGAATAAGCAAATGTTATTAGTATGAGCCGCTTTGAGATCACAACTGGCTATTGAATGTAACATTTGTGTCTAACAAGGTTATACTGTTATATATTTTTCCAAACAAAAACTAAATTATTTTTAATAATTTTTATTATACTATTTAATTAATTATACATTTAAATAATATTACAAAAATTCTGTAAAAAATTAGATGAAAAATAACTTAGTTATTTAATACTAAATTTTTTAGATTTCAAAAGATTTACATGGTGGTGTATGAGAGCCCAACAGACTCACGTCGCCCTGATATGTTCAAAAATTTGTTTTTTATTTTTGTAAAAAAAACTAAATGATTTGTAGCCTTTTGTAAAATACTAATTAGTTAATTAGATTTCAATAGAAGATTACAAAAATTAACAAAAAAATGTGATAAAAAATAACGAAGTTATTTAATGCCAAAGTTGTTGGAGAGTCTAACAGACTCACGTTGCCCAGAGAAGGGTTAAAGCAAGTGAAACATAAATTTCTAAGTAATAAAACTCACGCCATCGGTATTGACGATTTATGGCAAGCAGATATTTTGGATATGCAAGGCTATTCCCAATATAATAATAAATTTAGATATATTCTAACAGTTATTGATGTTTTCTCAAAATATGCATGGGCAAGACCTTTACTGACTAAAGGGGCTGTAGAGGTGTGCAAAAATATAGGTAAAATATTTACCGATAATCATAATGCAACTGCTAATTTTCATACTGATAAAGGAAAAGAATTTGAAAATAAACAAGTACACAAACTGATGAAAGATTATGGTGTAATATTTTATACTTCAGTTAGCGATAAAAAAGCCGCAGTAGTGGAACATCTTAATCGTACTTTAAGAATGAAGTTACAAATGTACGCCAGAAATAAAAACTCTTATTGTTATACACAAATTTTAACAAAAATTATGGAAGGTTACAATAATACACCATCAAGGGTAACAGGAGTTGCCCCTATTAAAGTAAATGCAAAAAATGAAAATTTAGTTTATGAAAGATTATATGGAAAAAATCAGTGAATAAAAACCAAAAAACCTATTTTTAAAGTTAAGGAAAGTGTACGCTTATCTAGTTTAAAAAGACTATTTGATAAGGAAACTGATACACCCAATTGGACTGAGGAAATGTTTACTATTTATCAAGTAATTTTATGTCATCTTTACCCCATATATAAAGTAATAAATAGTGAGAGTGAAAAAATAGATGGTGTATACTATGAAGCTGATATACAAAAAGTAGCAAAACCAACTTTAAAAACTTGTTTTAAAATTGAAAAAATTCTACAGAGTAAAAAAGTGGGGAAACAGAAGAAATATTTGGTGAAATGGTGGGGTTATCCCTCTAAAATAAATAGTTGGGTGGCTGAAAATAATTTAAAAAATATATAAATAAGAAGTGTAAAGCATAAAACATATTCATAATGTTCTAGTGTTCAAACACGAAAACATCTTCTATTGCTTGAATGTTTAAAAAATAAATAAATAAAAAATGGCTTTTAAAGAAGAAACTAGACAAAACGGTTTCTACATGACTTTAACATCTAATTCATCTGTACAATATTATCCAAAAAATAAAGCTGGATCATATACAGTACATTTGCCTAAAAGTATTAAATTGGGTTCAACTAATTGGGAAGTAGGGTTGGTTTCCACATCGATGGGAAAATATAACAGCAGATGCTAACTTGCTTAATTATGCTTTCACTTTGCAATTTTCTCATGTTCCTTCTATTTTTTTACATAACAAACTACCTTTAAAACACGCCACATACCAATTTAAAGAAAAAAGTCAATAGCAATAAAATACAAGTATTAGCATGCGGCCTGTAAATGTACATTTAGAGGGTCAAACTTATATGAATAGTTATTATTTTATTTATCGCAATAATCTAACAATACCACTATGATGTTATGATAGCAAAGAAATACTGATAGAAAAATTAAATCTTATTGTATGGCAGGATATGGCAAATATTATCGAAAATCTTAACCGTGAAATTCCATATTTTAAATTTAAAACGCATAAAGTATTAAATAAATATGGCAGATTTTTTAAAAAAACTTTGCAGTTTATTTACGACTCAAAATTACGTCGTATCCTAGTCGAATCGGTACATAATACAGCTAAAATATTTTTTGAAACATTTTTTGAAATGACTGACTGTTGAACTGAGTGGACGTGTCTGCCAATGCTCTCTGACTGAGATTATTTAATGTGACTTTGTGCAGTTGCACAGTGATTTAAAACCAAATTTTTTTTTTATATTTTTGTGAATAATTCTCAACAGAAACTTTTAAAATACTATTTGGATGCTATTTTGTTTCTGTTATTATCGTGATATCAATCAAAAAGTTTTGCTACTGTTGATTGAGTTTTGTGCTGTTTATTGGACTTTGAAACTGAATAAGAATGGTGGAGCTGATTGAAAAATTGACAACAATCTTTAACTCAGTGATGGGGAAAAAACATAAAAGTGAGAAAGAAGAATTTGACATAACAGTGGAACAATTAAAAGAATTAATAATTCATATCAATCAGGATAACTCTAATAATAGTGCTATTAAGTGTTCTGATGACAAGGAGAGTCTAAAGATCAATGACAATAATGTGCATATGTTATTGGAAAAATTTGATCAAATGGCAATGGAGATTGATTTTATTAAGAGGACAATAAATCAGAGGAATATAAAACAGGACTTCACAAATGTTTCAGCTGGGAAAAAGCTATTTTCCCAGGTAGTACAATCCAAATTTATTAAAAATGGAAATGAACAGAAAGGTGTGACAACGGGAGAAAATCATCTTCAACAGAAAAAGTCATCTCTTGGATCTGGAAATCATTTGCAGATTGAATTGGAAGATAATGATATGACAATTGAGAATCCTCTTGAAAAAACAAATATCAAGAAAAATGTAAGTGAAAAAAGATCAAGACTAATAATAAAGGGTACTGGACAGGGTGAGGCCAGCTTAAAAGTTGTGGCTCCTACAACTCGAATTGTTATTAAGAATTTGGACCAAACTACAACAAAGGAAGATGTTTTGACATTTCTGAGAAATAAAAAAGTAATTCCAGAAATTTGTGAAAAGCTGATTGCAAAAAATGGGTCCTTTTATGGCTCATATTTCTTAAAGATAAAAACACAATTTATGAATGAAATTACTGATTCAAAATTTTGGCCTGAAGGTGTGGTGATTCGTGAATTTGTTGGCAGGTCTCCGCCCTTTCCGGATTCTCCAGAGCGGTCAAATTAAGATTTTGCTCTGGAATGCTAGATCACTTTGTAATAAAATAGAAGAATTTAAAGTTGCCTTAATGATTGAAAATATTGACATAGCATGTGTAGTGGAAACATGGTTTCATAGTGATATTTTGGATGAGCACATCAGGATTCCTGGTTTCCAGTTTATACGTCAGGATCGAGGGAAAAGAGCAGGTGGAATTATGTGTTACTATAAGAATAATCACAAATTCAAAGAATGTAAAAAAAAAATAACCAATTCTGGCATGGAGATTTTGAAATTTACAGATAAAACTACAACTTTTATAGTGTTCTACAAGCCCCCTCTGACTGAAATTCGTGAAAGTGTTGAGAAGATCATCAAATGGGTTGATGAAGCACCTTGCGTGATAGTCATGGGTGATCTTAATATGGACTTAAATGATAAAACAAGGATATCAAAAGATTGTAATCAACTTATCCAAGCAGCAGGTTTAACTAAAATAACTAATGAACCAAC
>JAAFCF010006680.1:19241316-19255022 GCA_013389785.1 Helicorthomorpha holstii
AATGTAAAAAAGAAATAACAAATTCTGGCATGGAGATTTTGAAATTTACAGATGAAACTACAACTTTTATAGTGTTCTACAAGCCCCCTCTGACTGAAATTCGTGAAAGTGTTGAGAAGATCATCGAATGGGTTGATGAAGCACCTTGCATGATAGTCATGGGTGATCTAAATATGGACTTAAATGATAAAACAAGGATATCAAAAGATTGTAATCAACTTATCCAAGCAGCATGTTTAACTAAAATAACTAATGAACCAACAAGAAATAATAGAACCATAGACTGGATTTTTTCTAAAAATGTTCCAGTAACATATCTTGGAGTAGAGGAGTCATCATCTGATCATCGAATGCAGCTGGTGGGCCTTGACTTGAAAAAGAAAATCCCTAAAGATCTACCAAACAAGGTTAAACTCGATTTTAAACATTTAATTAAGGATCTAGAATTGACTTGTAATCAGATTGGTCCGAGTGATTTTTTGCATTGGTTGAGTAGTAATGTCAATAATTGTAGAAAACTCTTTAAAGATTCAAGTAATTGTAGTTTTCATAAGTTGAACAGAAATCCTTGGTGGTCTCCAAAAATTCAAATAGAAAAAAATAAATTAAAACAGTTATATTGTATGAAGACTGAAAACCTTGATAATGAAATTTTTAATATGAAATATAAAGTTCAAAAGAGAATTTATAAAAACATTATTAAAAAGGAAAAAAATGCATATTACTCTAACCAATTTGAAGATAGGAATTTTGATGTGTGGAAGTTTTTAAAAAATGATTTAAATCCTAAAACCAACTATGATAAAAATGATGAGTATGACACTGTAAAATTTGCAAATTATTTTGGTTCAATTGCTAAAAAAAGCAAAACTGCTGATATTATAAATGTTGAGGGAAATTTTGAATTCCCACAAATGAAAATTGAAGACTTTGATAACATTTTGAGGAGTTTCAGTAGGAATACATCAGCTGGACCATCAGGTTTAAATATGGGATTTTTCAGAGGTTTATCTTTTAAGTTGAAGGAAAAATTTGTAGAGTTTTATAATTATTTGATTGTTAATGGGATATATCCTCAACAATGGAGAGAAGCAAGAATTAAACCAATTTATAAAAAACAGGGATGTAAACAATCACCAGAAAATTATAGGCCAATAGCTTTGTTAAGCTTAGAAAGTCGCATATTTGATAAATTCTTATGTGCTCATTTAAGTGAATATTTTGAAATATCAAATTTGTTACCAGATTGTCAGTTCGGGTTTCGAAAAAATAGATCAACAGACCTTTGTCTGGATGCCATACATGATGAGATAAAAACAATCAGAAAAGCCAAAAAAAATGTAATCTTGATGTCTCTAGATTTAAGAAAAGCTTTTGAATCCCTCTCAACAGCTGCCATCTTAAAAGCATTATCAAATATGAAGTTAAAAAATAATGTCTTCTCAATTTTGAAACAATTTTTAACTAACAGACAAATTTTTATTGAAAAAGATAATATCGTTCCTGAAAGAGTTTCAGTTCTTGGTGGAGTTCCACAGGGTTCCCCTTTGGCTCCATTGTTATACATTTTAACAACAGCACCGGTTGCTGAATTAATTTTAAATTGTAAAAGTGTTTTTATATATGCAGATGACATAGTGTTAATGTATGAGGTCAAGAATGGAGAAATGGAGATTGCCAAATCAAATATTGAGAAGGACATTACCATAATATCTAACTGGTTTAAAGAGCAAAAAATGACTTTGAATGTAAATAAAACAAAAATATGGAGTAGTGGTGACAAAGAATTTTTGGATCAATTTTATTCAAATGAGTGGCTGTTGAGAGAGGAACAAGTTGAAAAAGTTGAGAATATAAAAATTTTGGGAGTATTTTTTGACAAGAATATGGACTTTGATTATCATAGCTCTTATGTATGTAAAAGAATTAACAAGCTCAAATTTTTTTTTAGAAGATATAGATTTCTTTCTAATACTAAAAGCAAAGTCCTTTTAATAAAATCTAAAGTCTATTCTCTGTTATTATATGGCATTGGTACTTGGCTGCCAGTAAAAATGTCAAGTAGACAAAACATTTATAAATGTATAAATAATGTAATTAGAGCCTCTTTTGGCTACCCACCTTGGTGGTCTATGACACAGGTATATGAAAGTCTCAATTTGGAAAAACCCACTGAATTGATAAATAAATGCCTTGTAATGCGTACTCATACCAAGGTCCGAAATAAATTGTATCATTTTGATTTTAAGCAAACTGATCTGGAAAATGTACAAACAAGAAAATGTAATACTGATCAAATGATAGAGGAAGTCATTACGAAAAAAATGTTTAGCCCAAAATCAATTCTAGCAAAAATATGGAATAATTACCCTGTAGAATTGCGAAAAATGTCACTAAATTGCTGTCTGAATTTTAAAAATTGTAAACATTTTAAAAAAAGAAGAGACGAGGCATATTTTAATGTTTTTGATTTATTTTAATGATTGCTCTGTTTGTTGCTCTATTGTTTTTGCCCTATGGGTGTTAATAAAAAAAAAAAAAAAAAAAAAAAAAAACAGAACTTACAAACATTCTAGGATTTTTACCAACCATCGAACTTGAGGATCCTTTTTTAAACGAAATTATATATACAAAAGAAAAAAAATAATATTGGCAAGTGGAAGGCGAGAGCTACATTTCCTCCACGTATACAAGAAAAAGCAGTATTTGTGCATACGGACATTATTCAACATCAGTACATCGGCGATATGCAGGCTTAATTATTACAAATTGTTCCTATAAATATGCAGCATCAAAACAATTTTGTTCATTTTCTTTATAACCAGCCACAGTATGTTCCTGTATGTTTGGATATTTTCAAACTATAAAAATTGATTTACGTACCTATTTTGGAAGTTTATTTAACTTTGAAGACTGTAACAGTCAAATAAAACTGCATTTTAAACCTGTTATTAAAAATAAATAAAAAAAGTTTTTTTGTTAATATGGCAACAAAAAGGAAAAGTTATGGTCATAATAATGTCGGTGGTGATAAATTAATGTGTTATTATATGAAACAGTGTCATCAGCGTCAAAGAGGTTGGGGGAATTATCGTCCTGCATTTTATGCGGGTGTTCATTTTCAACGTGGGCGAGGATTCAGTAGTTTTTTCTCTAACATTTTTAGGTGGATATATCCTTTAGATAAACCTATGGCTCAAACTGTAGGGAGAGAATTGGGTAGAGCCAGTATTAACACCCTGGAAGATGCAATGGCCGGTAGAAATATTGGCGAAGCTGGAAAAGAGCACTTTAAAAATTCAGGGTCATGACTACTTAGACATGCTGACAATCCCATGGGTACAAAATTTATGGGAGGTAATGACAGGATTACCTTTAGGAATACTACCTGGTAGAATGGAAAATTTAACTAGAACACAATTTAGGGGTATTAAATCATCTTCTGCGGTATCACCACGTTTACGTTCTAAACGTCGTAGTAGACATGGTGGCAAATATGGTACAGTTAAAAAATCTATAAAATGCCAAAAAATTACCAAAAAATTCCATAAAACGAGATATCTTTGGTCCTATTAGATGTAGTGCGCGTAAGACCTTTTTTAAAAATAAAAAATTTCATTATTATTTTTATCATGCCTAAAAGAAAAGATAATGCCAACAATGAAAATAGTACTAAAAATTCAAAAGAAAAGGACGTAATTTATGACGATATATTAGACCTTTTCAATGATGCAAAAAGGTAAGTGGAATATCAAGAAATTCAGGAGCATTTGGAGGTGGAATTATTACCTCAAGCCCCACCAAACAATTCTCCTACCATCGATTTTGTAATTCCCACAGATTTAGATTTCTTCTTGGATTTTATTGAACCCCGTTTAAGAATTAAGGGACGTGTAGTAAAAGCAAATGGAAATGACTTAGATAAAACAGATGTGGTAACCCCTACTAATAATTTTGGATCTTGTTTGATTAGTCAAATTGAATTAAGTATTAACGGCTGCCTAATTACAACAGCCAGTAATCTATATCCTTATAAATGTTACTTTGAAGTTAATAAAAAGTAAAGGACTATTGCAGGGTTTTATACCCGATGCAAATGGGGATATTGACGTTTATGCACCAAACGCTGACGGTTGTAAAATCGCTACTAAAAATTTAAACGCCAATATAACTTTAACAAAAAATTATAAAATGGTTGTTCCATTACATTTAGATCTATCACGCTGCGGAAAATTAATGCCTAATCTTATTCAAACACGTCTCTAAATTAACACGTAGTAAACCTGAATTTTATTTAAATTACGATCCGGTCAAAGGAGGTTATCAATTTAAGATTGACATTATTGTGCTGCTATATAACAAATACAAACTGGATAATGCAATTTTATATCAAATAGCTAAACTGCTGGAACGCCCAATGCCATTAGGACAATTTTCTTTTGCATTTCCTGACATTCGTTTGGGATCGCATTCCATTGCCAAGGATTCTCTGTCTTTTGTACTCAACGACTTTTTTAACAGTAAAGTTCCGTACAGTTTTGTCTGTGCCTTTGTAACCCATGAAGCTTTAAACGGCACACCTGACAAAAACCTTTTCAATTTTCATCATTGTAGTTTAAAAGATCTGACGGCAGCCATAGACAGCAGAATTAAAAACTTTGACTTTGCCAATGATGATTTTATAGAAGGATACATGTCAATTTTAAATAATGTAGATGCTGGTACCGCTTCTACACCGGATCCCATTATTACGTGTCAAAGTTATGCCAAAAGATATACCGTAATATTGTTTGATTTTACCAATAATAATGCTGGTAGCGATTTGTCACAGCCCAATCAATCCAGTGTTTTAAAAATTAAATGGACCCTTTACTGTTAAATTAGCTGAAAATATGCAAATGATATATTACGGCGTGTTTAGTCAAAAAATTTACATTAATCGTAATCGTCAGGTTAGCGTCGTCAACTCTAATACTTAACGAAAAAATATGGATAATTTTACTTTGGATAAATGTATGAACAAAATATTAATTACTACCAGTGGTAAAGGTTGCTTTTTAGGAGTACTTCCTGCTAACCATTTAGAGTGCGTGAATAAACCTTTTAAGGGTATGAGCATAATTTTAAATACAGATGAAGACAATAAAGGTGGTCAACATTGGGTTTGTTTCTACGTTAATGAACATATGCAGGGAAAATTTTGACTCTTTTGGCTATTTTCCTTCGTTTTATCACTTATATTGGCACCAATGGTTTGAAAACCACTTTCAAAATATCTTAATTAATCCGCATATATTACAGAGCCCTATTAGCTTTACATGTGGGGCTCATTGTTTGTTTTATTTATTTAACCAATATAAAAAAATGTTTCTTACACATATTTTGAATCGTTTATACACTACGGATTTAAGTTTAAACAATGAAATGGTAACAAAAATGTTATATAAAAAATTTGACCCTCATAACGTTAAATCAACAACATTGTCGACATTAAAACTAAGTTTTACATGTTTTAAAAACTGTTCATTTGGCAATAAATCAAAATAGTATACATAACATTTTTTACTATGTCATTGTAATGTTAATGATATTATAGCTAAGTAATTTAATACACGTTTGAACATCATATTTCTCTTAACACTTTACTTCTTTTTTTACCTCCTCATCCTATATCACCCACTGTGCATCAACATTATTTGCTCTTAAGAACATTATTACCACTGCAGAAAATGCGCATCTATCTCCGCCGGCAAATATTTACTCTACAACCCTACCCTCGACTTCCGCAACAACAACAACATCAGCAACTTCTCGACAAAAAAAGAAAAAAACCAAAAAAATCCGTTGATATCCTTTATACGCCCATACCTTTACCATTATCACTAGACAGCCCTGTATCATCGTTACCGTCAACGTCACAATCTGCCACCAAATCAGTATCACCACCCGCTACACATACATGTAGCAAAACTAAACTTAAACAACAACAACAAAAGAAAAAACAACGGACAAGGAGGTCTATAACACCTTTTTGGACGATGAAAACCCTTTGTACTTACTAAAAAATGGCTAATTTATAATAATCAAAAATAATATTAAAAAACATTGTTTTTTTTGGGGAATATAATTTTTTATTTTTGATGATAATGAGGAGACATGATGTTTTTAATTGTAAAAAATGATAATAAAAAATTATATTTTTTCTTATATAAAGTGTATTATGCGTGTTATTATTTTTTAATACAAACAAAAAAATCAAATATAATAATCATCGGATGCATGGAATAAAAAATAAAAAGCAAATTTAGTACACAAATATACAGTATAGTAAGCGGATGATACATTAATTGTCAATTGTCATTTCTTCTTTGTTTTTCCTGGCTATTATCGCCACCTTTTTTATAAGGTTTACTCCAAGGTTCGTCATATGATGATTTCTCCAAAATTGATGGTGACAATGGAGGAGGAGGAACATTTAAAGATGTAACGTTATTTCAAATTATTACTGTTGCCAACAGTTCCTGTAGTATTATCGCCACCAGTTGACATATTTTGAAGAGCAGGTAACCATGAAAGCACCTCATCTTCGGCTCGTAAATTTGAATTTTGTCCATCATCACTCCAATTATAATTCTCCAAATCCAGCCAATGATATCTATTTCCATCCACACTTTCTTCCACATCCTTTAGTGTTGCTTTAAGTAGCTGCACCATACCGCCAGATTCATAACAATGCAGCCGCATATAATGATGAACTCATTGCACCACAAAGAATAATTCACCAGCCTTAAATCCACAATCTTTGAATTCTTCCAACAGTCCGTCGTAATTTTTATACTCCTTACACAATTCACTTATCATCTCCTCCACAGAACAGCATTCTTCTGGCATATTCAATTTGCTGTACATATTTTCATAAAGTTCTTTCACCAAATCAATAACAATCAAGCATATGAAAATGGCACATTTTCAGGCGGTATTATCACCCTTATATCCGCACACCGTATATTTGTACATATTTCAAATTCTTAACCATTGACTTTGATCTTCTTTCTTCAAATACTCTTTATCGCTATGAAAATATTCACTGACCACGATTAACGGTTTAACTTTTAACTCATACGCCCTAATATTATCATTCATTTCGTTACTGCTAAAAGTTATTGAATAAAATTTACTCTTTTCAGCCACCAACTCCAACATTTGATCGATTAATACAAAAACTAACGACATTAACAACTGCTGTGCTCTGCCGATTGAAATATCAAAACGATGTGGACCCATCATAATGACTCTATCTCTATCTACCACTTCTAACTATTATTATTCAGCAAGCAGCATATACAAACTTTCACAAAAAATAATTTTTACAAGATCACTTGAGCTAATGCTTTTGTACATTTTCTTTGTTTTTTTTATCATATACCACATGTTATAATAAAAACACGCCCTCTTCTGTTAATATTTTTCTTCTAATTTTTTGATATATTATATTTAAACTTTTAAACCTTTCTTCCTCTTTTTTCTCTCCTCACGTCACCACTTCCCTTTATTTATATTAACATCTATAAAATTAAAATACCCTTATCTCGTTTCATTTTTCTTCTGTAGATATTTCAACAACACTTAGCTAACTGTTGTAAGGTTAAAAATATTTTTAATGTCACACATGTCAAAACACTTTTAAACTAACCCTTATATTTGTACATATTTGTCCGTCAAAACAATATCATGTTAACAATTAACTTTTTTTGTTTCTTACAAAGTAATTTCACTATTTGTTTAAAAAATAATTGCATGAAATTTTATTGTTGAAAGCATGCTAGCCATGTGGTAATGGCGTGCTTCATGTAGTTTACAATAATCGATTATCGATTGTATCAATAATATATCGAGTTTAACATGCTCCCCTATGGATGCATATAATCTAGATATTAGAGTCTCTAAAATGTCATTAATAATTGTTAAACATCATTCTCATTAGTATATTCTTGATAATCATTAATTTATCTTCAATTATTGATATTCCAGGCGGTCCTCGAGATACATAAATGGTTCGTTCCAGTACTCTTTATGCAACTCAAATTTTATGCAAGTTTGAGGAATTCTTATTTATGCTGAAAAAAGTGGTTAAGTGACCATATACTAAGTTGAAAACATCATTATATCAGTAAATGATACTAAAATGATATTAAAATAAGTTATTAAATAATCAATAATTTGTTTTCAACAATAATTCCTTCACATTGTTTGTGTGCATTCAGTTTGTTAAGAGTGCTTTTAGTGCCAAAAACCAATTTTTAGAGCGCCTTAACGTTAAAATTTGTATATGTAACTCAAGGATTATGCATGTCGAAACTACGCATCTCGAGGACCGCCTGTACATTTGATTCTAGCTTCATTATTAAAGTAATTATGACAATTTTATTGATTTGGACATTGGCTAAGCAACTACAGATACGTTAATATGTGTTTTGAATTTGCTTTAATTTTTTAAGCTTTTTCTAGTTTAGTTAATTCTTTTAATTAATTAAACATATTTAAGCATTCATTATTTAGTCCAGTAAATGGTCATAGACCTCTATTTGTTTTCAATGTTTTAGATCACTCTGGGTCCTTCAAATACATGCGTTACCCAGAAAAAGTGATTTGCGCAGATTGAGCATGTTAACCTTAAGTTAATATGTAAATTGTTTGTTGAATCTTATTTAATAAAGATCTAATGATCTTTAAATTGTCATTCAATCGAGAATTAGTCGCATACAAATTCTAATTAATGCGATTGTAATATCCCAGCTGGGATTCAAATTGCGTTTTGCATACACCACAATATGCGTACATGTACTTTTAGATACTTCACTTGCTGTGTGTCTTTCTTACAATAAAAACCTTTAAATTTTAGATCCATAATTGTTGAGTTTTGAGTTTACTATATTGAATTAATATTAATCTCATGTGGAGAATTTATTAATATACAGAATAGTAATAAGTAACAAACGTTACCATTAATAATTAGTAGAGTAAGTTGTTACAAGTTAGTAGTAACGTTAATTTCCATTGATAAAGGCTAATTGAGTCGAAAACGTCTGCTTGTTAGAGTCTACAGGAATTTTCGTTGTTTGCTAGAATTTGTGCATTATCAGAGTAGCTAACTGATAACTGCATATTAAATAGTAATTGCATAGGCGATTCATAAAATAGAAAGAAACACTCCAACAATGGTTATGGGCCCAAGAGTAGTGTATTAACTTTATCAACGAATTTAACAAATTGTGAAACCAGTGGAAGACAAAGAAGACCTCTTTCAACAGATTGCATCAGCCCTTTAAGTGAGACAAAGGACTGCAGTGCAATAGTGATCTAGGACTACTTTTCTACATTGAGTGCAATGTATTTGCTTTTGTGAGCAAATACAATTTTGTGACTGCATTTTTGGCAATAAATTAATTGCATTTGTGTATGCCTGTGTATTTCCTATTTGGATTATTTTAAAAATTCATAAAAATGGGTGAGCAATTAAGGTGCATCTCATAAGTATAGCCACACCATCAAAACATCAATTTTTGAAAAAGTGGTTACCAATATGACATTGCCAATTTTTTCCAACACTTCTTAATTCGTTACAATTATTTTGTATAATTAGAAAAGCTTATAAATTAAATAATATTTTTTTAAACAAATAAAAACGAAAAAACACAAAAATCAAGTGTCTCATAAGTATAGCCACACTAGCATTAAATTTAATTATTTGTTTAAAAAAGGCTAATTAAACAGTTATAAACATTAATAGAAAGTTAAGTAATTAATAATTGCTAATGTAGACCATCATTAACGGCTTTAAAATTACACAAGTGACCAAAATATCACATCAAAAGGCTAACATCTGAATAACTATGAAAAATGGCAAAATAACCACAATGAATGTAGCCAGAACTTTTCTCACAACTAAAGCTAAAGCTACTAATCGTTTAATCAGAGTTTTGATTAATTATCGTAACTTAGGACCAAAATACGATACAGTAAAACGACCTGGAGAACCCAAATAAGCTTACTCCAAGACAAAAATGAGCTGTTATCCAAAGTTTAACCAGAGGAACGTCATCACAATAAACAGTTATAAGTTGGTCAGGCATTGGGGTTACAGAAAACACAACAGTTCAACAAACCCATTGCTTTTAAAGCACCCCAAACCATAAGTGAGCCACCACTTTGTTGTCGCCTAGAAAAGAGCTTTGTTTCAGCTCTGATGCCATGCCAATAGTTTGTCCAATCATCAGGACTAAAAAAGATCGGCTAAAAAAGTGCTTTTGATGGTTTAACCGCCCAAGCAACTGTGTTTTCTGAAACTCCAGTGTCTGGCTTACTTGTTACAGTTGGCAGTGATGAAGTTCCTCCTTTTAATCTCTGGTTAAAAATTTTTGCTTCATTCATTGTGGTTATTTTGCCATTTTTCATAGTTAATCAGATGTTAGCCTTTTGGCATGATGTTTTGGTCATTTGTGTAATTTTAAAGGAATTAATGATGGTCTACATTAGCAATTATTAATTACTTAACTTTCTATTAATGTTTATAACTGTTTAATTAGCTTTTTTTAAACAAATAATTAAATTTAATGCTAGTGTGGCTATATTTATAAGACACTTGATTTTTGTGTTTTTTCGTTTTTATTTGTTTAAAAAAATATTATTTAATTTATAAGCTTTTCCAAATATACAAACTAATTGTAATGAATTAAGTGTTGGAAAAAATTGGCAATGTCATATTAGTAACCACTTTTTTAAAAATTGATGTTTTGATGGTGTGGCTATACTTATGAGACGCACCTTACAATATGTACCTATAGAGAAATTAGATGGCATGAACTATGCTAGCTGGAAAGATCAAATTGAAGTTGTTCTTTCTGGCATTAATTTTTGGGGCTTCATGGATAGGACCCAAAGGCCTCTTCCTGACGATGCATCATATGAGGTCCAGAAACGCTATGATCGCCAAAGACGTTTGGCATACATGACCATAGTGATGAATGTGACCCCAGACATTTTGCGTACGATAAAACGTATGAAAAATCCCAGGGAAGCCTGGGATGAGTTGAAAAAGGCTTTTGAGGCAACTTCCAGGGCAAGGCGTTGTGCTTTGTTAAGGGAGTTGGGCCTCACGCAGATGAAGCCTAGTGAAACTATTCAATCCTTTATAACTCGCGTAATAGACTTGGCTAAAAATATCAGAAACATGGGTTTGGATATCACTGATGAGCATTTGTGCTGCACAATTATTACTTGTTTGCCAGACATGTTTGAGCCGGTTTTCCAGCAGCTATACAAACTGCCAGATGATCAGTTCACAGTGGCGAAAATTAAAAGTGAACTGATGGCCAAAGATTTGCGTGTTAAGCAAAGGATGATTCAGCCATTCTCAGGCCTATGTAAGCAAGGGGCCTGAGAGCAATGGATAAACAAATAAGAATGCTAATAATAAGAATAATTCTAATCATGTTGATGTTTTGCAGACTTGAAATCAACAGAAAAGTTTCAAGAACACTAATCAAAATAATTCTATATCCAATTTGAAAAGGAAACTAACTTGTTTTTGCTGCCAGAAGCAGGGCCACATTGCCATAGAATGCAGGGCAGCACAACCAGTGGCCAGCTTGATTGAGCAGAATGAAGAACAAGAAGAAATCGATTCAAATAATAGTGAATTTAATGATTGTATATTGATGACTTTCAGTATTTCTAATTTTGCAACAAATGGACCACGTGCTGACAAGCAGAAATGCCAGTGGATGATAGACAAGGGAGCCACAAGCCACTTCTGCAATAATCGAGACTGGTTTCACAACTTTAGAAATTATGATGGCAAGGCTAGTACAACAATCTGATTCACGAGTGAACTTGATCAGTGGATCAAGAATTGACCAGAGTGGGATGATCCAGATCACAGCCAATGGAAAACATGTATTTAGGACAAAGTCTGGTAAAGTGTTATTTGAAGCACCCTTGTCTAATAGTTTTTATATTGTGAAAGGTATCCCTATAATGCCCAGAAAAGAGGAAGTTGTTTGTTAGACTTCCGGTGAGCTGTGGCACAGCAGACTAGGCCATCCAGGTCACCAGACAATTGAGAAAATGATTAAGGGTGACACAGCAATTGGACTGCCTACAAAGAAAGCGTCTGCTACAATTGAGCATTGCGACGTTTGCAAGCGTACTAAGTCAACTAAAGTGAAGAGTAAGACTACAACCAATTAAGTCAACGAAGATATTGGACTTAATACATGTTGACTGCTGGGGACCGGCCCCAGAACATGAAGTTAATGGTGAACATTTCTTACAAACTATAATAGAAGATTTTAGCAGAAAAGCAAACATCATCCGTTTGATGAATAAGGGCCAGTGTGTAGAAAAAATCAAGGACTATGTGATCAAAGTGGAGAGACAGATGGGCAAAAAGGTGAACCGCATTCGGTCTGACAATGGAATGGAATTCTGTTGCCGTGAGATGGGACAGTTTGTCCAGAGAGTGGGAATTCAGCGTGAAAGGACTAACGTGTATACTGCTAGCCAAAATGGGGTGGCTGAAAAAGACGATGGAACGTTAGTTCAATGGCTGAGGTCACTCTTGTTAGAGAGCAATCTTCCTCTGAAATTCTGGATGGAAGCGGCCCTGACAACTACTTATTAATAAAATTGTTTGGGTCATCGCTCTATTAACTTTAAAACACTTTTTGAGATTTGGAACAATAGGAAGCCATCCATCAAGCATATGGGGCGATTTGGAAGTGCTGCTTATATACACAAGCCAGGACAATTAAGGAATAAGTTGAAAAATACTGCCGATCTCGGGTATATGGTCAGGTAAACCTTTGGGACTATTGGCTACCGAATTTGGTTACCTGAGCAGAACAAGATTGTTAAAAGCAAAGCCGTGGCATTTAATGAAGAAATCTGCTATGGAGACGGTAAAAATGTGTCTAATGATGGCTTAAGTAATTTTAGGATAGACGATGATGATGATTATGGTGATGTTACAACATCTGCAACTCTTGGAAATACATTAAAAAGAGCTCCAGTAATAATTGCTGAAGGTATTACAGAAACGTCTAGAAAAGATGAAAGACCAGCTGTTGCAAGAGACGAGAGTGAACCAGGTCCAAGTGGATTTGTACCACTGGCGAGAAAGAATCCTAGGGCACCTAAAGAGTGAGATGAATATCCGCTGAGAAGCTGACAAAAGCAAGATAAGAAAATCCCGAAAAGCAAAGAATTTAACCTTGATTTGCTAAATTTCAGAGAACTCAGGGTAAAAGACTAGAGCAGTGGGAAATGGATTCAGACAGTGAGGAGTCTGCAGAGGCCAATGTGAGGTTTAATGGCCAATCTGGTAATTGATTAACCAAGGCAGATGTTGAGATTCCAAAAACCTACGAGCAAGCCATGGAATCTCAATGTATTGCTTTGCGCTATTCGTCAGCAGAGGAGATCAAATTGATGCATACAAAGGACGTCTGGGATGTTGTTGAGCCAATACCAGGACAACGTACGATACCAAACAGTTGGGTCTTTCCAGTAAAGATCAATCCCGATAGTTATGTATATCGATTTAGAGCTCGATTGGTAGCAGGTGGACATAGACAAGTGGTGTTTATTATGTACAAGACTATGTTATTATGTACAAGACGATGTTATTATGTACAAGACGATGTTAT
>JAAFCF010006680.1:19258677-19277179 GCA_013389785.1 Helicorthomorpha holstii
CCGGTTTGGAATAAGTCAGTTAGGTAATAGGGAAGGTGCCAAATGAATGGTATTGCCTCCCTATAGGGATTAGCCCTGAAAAGGACTGTTTTGCTCACGGCTTGTATGATTGCTGCCAAGGCAACAAACCCTTGCCAGAGACTCCGCACAGAGACCCGCTCCCTTAGACAAGGTTTGAGTGCGTTGTGCTCGAGAGAGTTGTTGGGTTCTGAAAAATAGCGCAAAACCAAATGATAAGCTTAATAAAAGAACAGCAAACTTGAATTGCAAACAATAACAAGGCTTTATTTATTATTAATAGGCTTTTTATTAGATTGTTTGGTTGTTTGGCATTTCCATATTTTACTGTGGTTGTTGCTGCTGCTGCTCATTCTACCAGATTCCATACCTCTAAACTGCATGTACACAATGCTTTCATTGCCTCCAGGTGTTAAACCAATGGGTAATCCTCCACTGCCACTAAAGCTACACATGGCCCTATTTAGATGTTGGCTAGCATTTGTAAAATGCTCTTTTCCAGCGTCTCTCACATTACGACCAGCCACTGATAGCTTTTTGCGTAATAGTCGTGCATTATTCGTTATTTTATTGTGTCTCAAGCCAGAAATTGAGCGCATTTATTATTCATTTTGTTGAATCGCCACCCCATGCAATTGTATGTTGATATTTGATGTCATTGCCTAAATGCAGGAGCCAATAGGTCTTTCTCTAGTGTTGCGTGGAGAAACCAGCAGACTTATTGAGGCTTAGGAGAGTTTTTATTACAACTCCTGCAATCTGGTGACAATTAGCTGACACAGTCTGAGAGTGAACTCTACTGGCGAACTGTTGGGATGACCGCACCTGTATTCAGGAAGGTGGCCAACAGCTCTGACAAACCAGATTAAGGATACTCAATCAGTAACTGATTTAGACTAGGTACACCATGGGTAACTGGCCCCTGCAGTTCCCTTTTTTTGCCCAATTAAGGGTCTCACTGCATGTGGCTCTTCCGCACTGGAATGCAAGCAAGTCAGTTAGATAACAGAGAAGGTGCCAAATGAATGGTAGTGCCCCTCTATAGGGATTAGCCCTGAAAAGGACTGTTTTGCTCACAGCTGGTATGATTGCTGCACAAGGCAACAAACCCTTGCCAAAGACTCCACACAGAGACCCACTCCCTTAAACGAGGTCTGAGTGAGTTGTGCTCGAGATTCGTCGGGTTCTGAAATATAATACAAAACCAATTGACAAGCTTAATAAAAGAACACAGCAAACTTGAATTGAAAACAATAACAAGGCTTTATTTATTATAATAGCTTATTCAATATATACAATCAAAATCTCAAGACTAGGAGAGAGGTAGCTCCATATATATAGCGAGAATGCACCTGACTAAGTACTAGGATAAATCTAAGCCAAAACTCTTGGCTGGAGATGAGCAGACCAACAATGGTACGAACAAGGGGTACTGCTGGTTTCTCCACGTAACTCAAGAGGAAAAATACTAACTAAACTAGACCTCTTGGCCCCTGCATTTAGGCAACGACATAAACTATCGACATACAATTGCATGGGGTGGCGATTCAACGAAACGAAATCATAAGTGCGTCTAAGTCTCTCGCTTGAGACACATAAATAATGAATAATGCATAAATCTACCGCAAAGAGCTAACAGATACCAAGTTGCATCAGGCTTATATTGTCTGTGTGCACGGTTGACAGCTGACAGTTGATACAGAGTTGTTCATAAGACTTGTCTAATTCTGTCTTTAAGCCAACAGGTTGTTGCATCACGCTGTTGAACATCAGCCTGTGTTCATCAAACTGATCTATGAACTAACAAGTGGTAGCAGAGCGTGGTTGCGACATTACCGTCGAAAGTGTTAACAACTACTATCAATAGGCAAAGTGTGCCTCACCACAAAGTGTGGAACAGCCTAGCAGCAGTTATAAGCTATGGCATTTGCAGGAGAGCAAGGACCTGGAGGTCCCAGGTTTCCTAAATTAAACAGTCACAACTATAGTACATGGAAGCTTGATGTAATGACTATCCTACGTGTGCGTGGTTTAGATCGATTCATGTTGGGTACTGCGCCAGAACTCCCCGCTGACGCCACCAGACGTGATATCAAAAAACGGTATAAGCAGGAGGGCCAAGCCTTAGCTGACATTATTTTCAATGTGGAAACCGTGTTGATTCCGACGGTACATCGTTATCCTACGGCAGCAGCTTTGTGGAAGCGCCTCCGTGAAATTTATGAAGCTCCGATGCGACTTTGCACCTTACAGTTGAACAAACGTTTCTGGGCTATGTCATATGAGCCTGGTGAACAGATGACCAACTGGGTTTCGCGAGTCTTGAACGCGGTTGATGAGCTGGCAGGAGTTGGACATATTATCGACCCTGTCTCTATCGGGTACAACCTTTTGGATAGTGTACCAGACTCTTATGATCAGGTAGTGCAGCGAATGTGCGCGCTATCAGACCAACATTTTACGCCACAGATGATAGAGAAAGCTCTAGCAGATGAGCAGCTCTGTCAATGGCACAAAGAAGAAGAAAGTTCCAACCTGGGCACTGTAGACATAAGAGATCAACCTGTAAAGCAGGAGAGGTCAAGACAGAGATCAAAAGGTTGACGTTGTACACTGTCCAAAAGCCGAGGAGGTCTGATCATTTCTATGCGGTGTGGGGAACCAGGACACCGATTGCCAGAATGTACTGCGCCATCACCCAAAGGGCACAGCCCTGGTCCTCGAGGTCGAGCTAAAACTGGACCATGACAACAAACCTCAGCGGCTACAGAATATGCCAGAACTGAGACGAGTGAAAGCAAAGAACATTATGATTTCCTGACAATCAATCCCGAGAGTGTTGCAGTGGCATTCGCTACAGGCAGTAGCAGTGTATGGCTGATGGACTCAGGGGCCAGTGCTCATTTTTGTAACGATCGTAAACTGTTTACTACGTTTGAGCCAGTGGAGGACTATGCAAAGATGACGGCTGCCGAAGCTCGAATGGCCATTAAGGGATATGGTATTGTTGTTCTGGATGTTGCTAACATCCGAGTCACCCTCCATGACGTGTGTTACACGCCTGATGCCAGGGTTAACCTAATCTCTGGGACGAGACTCAATAAACATGGATTTAAACAAGTCACTGAAAAGGGTCATCACTACGTATATAATCCATCTGGAAAGTTGGCTTTTGTCGCTCCAATGATTAATAACTTTTACACTGTGCCAGTTAAAGAGGGAGCAGCTGCTGCTGTTAAACCCCACCATGAATTGTCCATGAATAGTGATGAAGTGCAGACGCATGTATTGTCACCAGCCATGACTGTCAAGAAAATCACTTTTGCTGAGGTGTTAAAAACCAATGTAACTGCAGGTGCCAAAACAAAGCAGTCGCCAGCGAGGCAAGAAGCGAAGAGAATAACTCCACCACGGGCTAGGTTTTCATACCATAAGAATGAACAAAGCGATAACCAGTCCTCGCCAACAGCCAATAGAGCCAAGTCACAACCGCAACAGGCCAAGTATAGACTATGGCATGCGCGCTATGGCCATATTCATCAAAAGACATTTGAGCGGTTATCGTCTAGACGTCTTGTAAGAGGTATTCCAGTTGGGTTATCGCCACCTCCAACAGAGACTGTCTGCAAAGTTTGTTTGTGGGCAAAGGTCAAACATTTGCCCCAGTTGCCTTTAAAGGGGCCATCTACAAAACACCCGCTTGAACTAATCCATATGGATCAATGGGGTCCATCGCCAATAGAAGCACCTGGAAAGAAGCAGTATTTCCTTTCCATAATAGATGACTTTTCACGGCTCATCTTCTTCTGATGAAAGTAATGATGATAATAATTCCAGTCTTCCTAACACATTCTTTGAGTCCATGTCATATCGTGATAAGAGAGTCCAGTACCATCCTCTGATGAAAGTGATGACAAGAAACATGAGAACTCTGTTGGTGTAGTCAACGAGACCATGAGCAATGATGAACTTGTAGCGCAGGTCACCATGCCTTTAGGCGCCGACCATCAAGCTGTTACTCCGCCACCTAGAGGGTTATTCCGTCGTTGTTTGTTTAAACCAGATCGACAAGGATATCCTCGTGTCTATTACGTACGGACAGATGTAGCCAGTATCAAGCTATGGTCACGCACAGAAGTCATAAACTATTGTCACATAAATCACATCAGTTATTTTCCGGAAGATTTTGATTTCTATCGGAAATGCCAGTCCATCTCATCTGATGATTCTGAGTCTTTGTTACCATCATCATCAGAACCAGAGGGCCTTGCTGAATGTCAGATAGATATGTCTGCTCTTACGTTGCATGATGATGATGTTGATGCAGAACAATGACTACTAGCTACAAGCAGTCTAGCCAACAAAGCGCCTGAAATGTATCGAGAAGCTATGTCCTTGCCCGATTGTGATGCCTGGCAAGTTGCCATCCAGAAAGAACTGGATATGATTGCCATATGCAAGATCTGGACACTAGCAACTCTACCTGTTAATCAGCTCCAAGTACCATTTCAACTTAACAATGTGCCATATCGAGAGCTGTTGGGAAGCCTCATGTTCATAGCCAATTGCACAAGACCAGATGTCCTGTTTGCCGTTACCGGGCTTGCCCAGTATTGCTCCGAGCCCACCATTGCTCATTGGTACTAGTTATGTTGTGTTGCCTGTTATCTGGAGGCCACCAGTCAGCACCAGTTGTGTGTCTACCATGTCCATCCAGCCTAACCCTGTAACAGACTGTCTACATTCGTGGATGCAAGTTAGGCATCATCACCAATTGACAGACGTTCTTTTTCCAGCTTCATCGTCTTCTTTGGTGCTGGTGTAATCAGTTGGAAGTCCCAGAAACAGAAGTCCATCGCTCTCAGCACAATGGAAGCAGAGTTTATGGCCATGTCCCTGGCAGTGAAAGAAATTACTTGGCTTTCTCGTTTGATTAATTCATCTTTGTTGGCTCAAACTGTAAATGGTTTGCCAATCTTGTATTGCGACAACCAAGCCACTTGACAATATGCTGAAACCTCAATTGAGAATGATCGGACCAAACACATCGACATTCGTTACCACCATGTTCGAGAGTGTTACGCCTGGAATGTTTTCCAATTAGAGCCAGTCGCTTCAGCAGCTAACATTGCATGCTTTCTCACTAAGCCATTTACTCAGTCTACGAAATCTTGTCTATATTTGAAGTTCTTCTCGCAAGTTGTGTGATCTGAACATTTTACGTTTTATTATTTTCCGCACTCCGTCTTTTTCGCAAATGCGCTCGCTAGTGTTGTCCGCATATTGCACGCTTTTTCCGATGCGTTCGCTAATGGTAACCCGCTATTGTTTTGTGTCCATTTTGCGGACAAAGGGGCCATTTGATAGCTTTTTGCGTAATAGTTGTGCGTTAGTCGTTATTTTATCGTGTCTCAAGCGAGAGATTGAGCGCACTTACGATTGCATTTGGTGGCGATTCAACGAAACGAATAATATGTCGATATTTGATGTCATTGCCTAAATGCAGGGGCCAAGAGGTCTAGTTTAGTTAAAGTTTTTTCTCTAGTGTTGCGTGGAGAAACCAGCAGTACCCCTTGTTCATGCCGCCTATAGTCTGCTCATCTCCAGCCAAAAGGTTTGGCTTAGATTCACCTTAGTACCTAGTCAGGTGCATTTTTGCTATATATATATATGGAGCTACCTCTCTCCTAGTCTTGAGTATTTGTATGTTATATTGAATAAGCTATTATAATAATTAAAGCTTTGTTATTGTTTGCAATTCAAGTTTGTTCTTTTATTAAGTTTGTCAATAGGTTTTGTATTATTTTTCAGAACCCAACGACTCTCAAGCGCAACGCACTCAAACCTCGTTTAAGAAAGCGGGTCTCTGTGTGGAGTCTCTGGCAAGGGTTTGTTGCCTTGGCAACAATCATACCAGCCGTGAGCAAAACAGTCTTTTTCAGGGCTAATCCCTATAGGGAGGCACTACCATTTACCTAACTGACTTGTTGGCATTCCAAACCGGAAGAGCCGCATACAGTAAGTCCTTTAATTAGGCATTAAATAAGGGAACTGCCGAAGCCAGTATTCTCCTGGAATACTCAATCTCTTTGTCAGAATCTGATGAGAATTCTCAGTCTGGTTTGTCAGATTGGTTGGCCACCTTCCTGAATACAGGTGCGATCACCCCAACATTTCGCCAGTAGAGTTGACTCTCGGACTGTATAAGTGACAGTAACCAATATCAAGAAGTTCGAATAAGACTTTCTTGTGTAATTAGGAAGTCCGTCTTCAGTTAGGCCCGTCCAGCCACTGAGTCTGACTATAAACTATATAATACACCTAATTTAGCTTATGAACTTTATTAATGAGAATGACTTATTCTTGCTGAATGGTTGTTCCCTTAACGATTCTCTGGTCAGCTTTACTGCTTTAAGAGGCGATAGTAGATCCACTATTGACTATATGTTTTTGAATGATGAATTACTGTCTATTTTTTGTTTATTCCAAGTAGAAAATTAGATTGGCTTTAACCACTTGCCACTTCAACTGCATATACTGACTGAGGCTGCTGCTGTGTGCAAAACCCCAGAGAGTTCAAAAAAGTTTTTTTTAAATGGCCCCCACTAGCAGACTGAATTAGTCTATTTGCGAAGTGCTGTGCACAGACTACTATTACATTGATGGGCAAGACTGCTCTTCACCCAGAATGTGACATTATAGTTGAATTTTTAACCCAAACTTCAGTTTAATTTAATTTGCTGAAGACAATAAATCCGGCTAAAAAGTGTAACAGAAGGTCCTGGTATAATGATGACTGTAAATTATTAAAAAAGGAGGTGAATAAAACCTTGAAACTTGCTTGATGCTCTCTAGACCCTTCAGTACCTTTTGAACAATACCATAAGATATTAAAAGAATACAAATCATTATGTAAATTTAAAAAACAAGAGTACTTAGGTAAATTTAAGAACATTCTTTCCAAACCAAAAAGAAAAGATTTCTTGCCAGCTTTTAAGAAGCTGATTTTGAAACAACGTAACTCCTTTATGCCTGTGAAAACCCCTTCAAAGACTGATTGGGAAAATTATCTTTCCCAGCATTTTGATGACGATGAACATGTGAACACGTCTCATACTTCTTTTTCAAATGATGATGTGGTTTCTGATGTAGACAATGATTTGCTGGTCCCAATTACCATGTTAGAACTGAAGACTGCTATTATATGACTTAGAAATAAAAAAGCTCCTGGTATAGATGCAGTTACAAATGAGATGCTTAAAGATTTACCAAGCCAATACTACAACTATGTTTTAGACGTTTTCAATGTTATTCTGCAATCGGGCCAACCTCCAACCTCTTGGTCCAATATTAAATTTTTTCCTATCTACAAGAAAGGGGATCAGAGTTTACCTCAAAATTATCAACTGATAGCTCTTATGTTAAATGTTGAAAAGTTATTTACTAATATCATTGCCAATCGGCTAAATAATTATATAGAAATTAACAATTTAATCCCAGAACAACAAACTGCATTTAGACGTTCTCGTGGCACTCTGGATAATATTTTTGTGCTGAAACCGAGCTAGCAATCGAAAGCAGAAGCTTTATTGTGCATTTGTGGACCTTACTGCAGCTTTTGACAGTGTGCCACATAGCTTGCTGTGGGACACACTGTTGGGGCAAGGTATACCCCAAAAGTTTGTTAACTTGCTGAGGAATCTGTATGGCAGTGCGCAGGCCTCTTTGATGTATAGAGATGTGACCACTAGAAATATTAACATTAGAAAGGAGATGCTGCAGGGTGAACCCTTGAGCCCCATTCTCTTTAATCTGTACTTGGCTGATTTGGTGCGAGCATTTGATCACCTGTCAGATGATATACGTGTTGACTCTTTGACATTTATCCATTTATTGATGTATGCTGATGATATTGTTCTTATGGCAGACTCCCGTAGGGGTCTTCAACGAAAATTAGATGTATTGGCAGCCTATTTTGACGGTAAGAGTTTGATTTTAAACGTGGATAAGACCAAGGTTTTAATTTTCCATCATTGAGGTATGTTTGGGAGTCGAGATTTTTGTTATTGGAAGGGGATCAAATTTGAGAATGTGCGACACTTTCGTTACCTAGGTATTGTAATCTCGGAGAATGGTAGATTTGCAGAGCATTTATCTTACATTAAATCAAAAACTAATGCAGCATTAAAGGGTCTTATTTATGCCTGTAGAAAATATAAGATAGCCAATTTATACACCTTTGTTAAATTGTTTGACATTACCATTTTGACAATATTACTTTATGCTGCCCCCATTTGGGCATTTGATTTTATGCATCAACTTGAGATTATACAAATGAAATTTTTTAAAAAACTATTATCTGTACCTAGAACTATGAAAAATGCTGTACTTAGACCTGAAATCGGTAGACGACCCTTGATTCTTAACTTTACTAAGCACGTACTAAAATTTTGGGTTCGTTTGGAACATATCCCCCAAACACATCTTATTAGGAAATGCTATGATTATCAGAGGAGTCAAAGAATCCAGAATTCTTGGTGTGATCTGTTTTACTCTTTCATATTGTATCTTAATAACAGGTGCCCAGGTGATGAGGTTGTCGTGCCATTCAATTTTGGTGACAATTCTAACGATTCTTTAGACTCATGTTCAACCACAACTGACTGTCATTGAATAGTGTATACGATTTTGACTTTAAGGATTTTGCTAATGGGGTGAATGTGGCTGTGGTCAAGAACTCAATCCAGGATGACTTTGATGAAATAGATCGTTCTAAAACATTTTATTTTTACAGGGAATTAAAAGATTCAATTCTTCCTGAACATTATTTATCCTTATTTAAAAGTATTGCTGTCCTTAGAAGTTTCATAAATGTCCGTATTAATCCTTGGTACTTGACTGACGGTTCCACATTCATCCCTAGATCTGATAACTTTTTTCTGTGGCTCAGTAACTGACTGTTTAACTTGGGCTGATAACTGGAGACATCATATATTGTTTGAGTGTAATGTTTGCATGTTTGTCGTTAAAGATTTTTTTCTAGAGTATTAGTATTCTTGTTAAGAGATATTCAGAGTCTTAGTGCTAAGAGCACAATTTATTATTATTTTCTGTATGTTAGTGAAATTTGTAAGCAATACCATGTTTTATTAAGTTAGAATTCATTTTCATTTTGCTAAGTTCTTGTTGTTTTTTTTAATGTGTTATCTTTAAATTTTGTTTTTTTGATTGAACTCCTCACATATGGTTCATGTGACCGAAGGTGTGAATAAAAAAATAATAATAATAATACACCTAAGTGGTGAAAAGACTTGGTGTCACTGTTCAAAGCCAGCAACTATTAAGCCTGTCCAGCCAAGTGTGCCTGACTTTGTTTATACATCTTGCAATTAAATAGCTTGATACCAGGTAGCATCAGGCATATATTGTCTGTGTGCACGGTTGACAGCTGACAGTTGATACAGAGTTGTTCATAAGACTTGTATAATTCTGTCTTTAAGCCAACAGGTTGTTGCATCACGCTGTTGAACATCAGCCTGTGTTCATCAAACTGATCTCTGAACTAACAGCCACCACATTACCACAAAACTGGCTTTACCATATGGCCGGCGAATTTAAGTGTGAGCATCACCATCGGTTTTAACCATCTAAATATGTAAGAGAAAAAACTACCCAATCCTCTAACTCTTCCAAATCGTACACCTGAGTAGTAGGGTATTCCGCCACCTCTTTGCACCATATTGGTGCACAATCTAGGTGATGCTACTCTGGCAGGCATAGTGATGATGGTTTTTAACTAAAATTTGACAGTTTGAAGGAGGAGTGACCAGCATAAAGCTGCATTTTAATGCAAAGTTAAACAAGACTGTAGTGTGTGAGCAGTGAAAGTTCCACCGTCTGGAAGCTCTGCTTTGCAACATGCATGTACTGTGGCTTCATGTAGATGTAATGACTGTTGATGCTCCCGTTCACCTTATTTATAGGCACAATCTGTAGCAGTGGTGTTTTGTGTTCCCTACAAATTGGTGGTCTATAATGTCAATTTGCAAATATATCGATGTTTCAATTAGGTCTGGTGGATACTGGGCATAAGTATGCACTGAATCCACATCATTTGTGTAGGAGTTAATTATATTTATTTTTTGCTAACCCCTTCAAATCTAAGCATTTTCATTAGGGTAGTATCAAAGGTAAAGTTTACACTTATTGGCATTGTTGTTTCAAGCTATATGCATTTGAAGGGTTTATCATACTTTTCATGTTTATCATGTTTTTCATACTTTTTAGACACCTTTGGCCTGCTTTCCACCACATGTCCAAGATTGTTTCAACAAATTTGTCCATGTCCTTTTTTGTTTTGTTAATTTCTTTTAGCAGAACCTCTATATTGTCATAGTTTCCATGGCTTATCCTTAAATTGTTACATATAATATGTATGTGCTCCATTATCCACGAATCTGACATCTTAAATTCTGGCAACTCAATTATGTGGTCAGCACTCAAACTCTTTACTCTGCCAGTTGCTGGTTCCACAAAAGGCCTTTCAATTATGGGCACAGACATAGTGTACCCTAATGTGTCGCAGCCATCGATGACATTCTCCCAGGCTAGTGGAAAGATGATGTCCACTAACCCCACCTCCCAGTATGGCGAACTGAGTTGAATTGGTTTGGCATGGTAAACTGTAAAAAAAGACTGGGTGTTGTCTGGATAGTTTTACAAAGTATTTAATATTAAATAGACATAAAATTAAGTTTCATTTGTCATTTTCATTTATTTATGTATTAAAGAGAAAAGTTGATGAGAATGACTTGTTTTAACATCACATTAACATGTTCTGGCACCTTTGCAGTACTGGCCTTACCTTTTAAAAATACCTTTTTAAATATAAATGCTCGCCATTTGCCCTCCCATAGCCACCTTATAGGGGCACCCTCCCCACACTGTTAAACTATGTTTAAACTTGTTTAGAGCATTCTTGAACAATATAGGGGGTTTTAAAGTGTGACGCATTGAGCAATAGGTAATATGTGTAACAGCAATTATTTAACACAATAAAAAATGAATTGGTTTAAATGTCAGATTTGTTCACCCAACTATTCATTATTTCAGGATAACCCAACCATTTTATTAAACACATTTCTTTTCAACCAACAGATTTTCTTTTAACAATTTTTTCAATTTTATATACTTCAGGTTTTAACACTTTTTGTAATTCAGCTTCATAAAATGAACCCTGAATGCGCTCACCACTTGCGTCTTTAACCTTATGCATGGGATATGGATGGAGAGCTAACACAATGTAAATTTCAAAAGATTTCTCTGTTCATTTAGCTGTGGATCCTTTTTCAAATGCACCTTTTACTTTGGCCAGGCGCACCTTGTCACCCATTTTGAACTTTGGTTGTCTTGTTTGTTGTGTATAATTGTCTCTTTGGATCAACTCAGCAACAGTCTCATTGGTAGAGTTTACCGCTGCAGGAGCCATTCCAATGGCACTGTGAGTGGTGTAATTATAGCTGTGCAACAAGTTGTCTAGCTGTTCCAGGTATAAACGTTTGCTTTTTGCAGTGCAGAATGCAGTGTCTCCCCTAGTGTGTGGAATTAAATTGTTCCACTATAGCCGCTTTTACGTTGCTGTATGATGCATAAAAGTTGATGTGTTCCTTCACAAGCTTTGCCACTTGTGCATTAACAAACTCCTTGCCCTGATCCGTGCAGAGTTTATCAGGTGCATTTCCTTTATTATCCTGCATTATAATGCTTTCTAATGCTGTGGCCACCTCCTTTTCTCTCTGGCTACACAAAGATCTGGGCCAGGCAAACTTTGAAAACACATCAATCACAGTCAATATATAATGGTGACCATCATTAAATAAAGCATCAGCTGGTCTGTCCATTAAATCTGCCTGCCATAGATTGTGAATACCCATAGCTTCCGCCTGATTTCTTAGAAATTTTTTTATTATGCAGCAATGGAGGGTGTATGCAGGTTGCTTTGCGGTCCATTCCTTAAACTCTATGTTGTTTGGATGTCCAACATAGCAGCGATATTTTTCAATGCTGCCTAAACTGTTTGGCTCTTTGGGGTAATTGTAATTGTGCTGCCACTCCTTGTTCATTATTGCGTGTAACCTTACGACCAAGCTTTCAGAGTGTTGTCCACATAAGCTTAGTCAAATACAATCTGATACTTTTTGTTACACACAACACTTTTTACGTTACTGCTGTACTTGAAGTGATTGATGTTAAATTTCTCCACTCTTACATCACCAGTCATTGGTTGTACATTTTCCTCATCATTATCATTATCCTCATGCATTCTTTTTCAACACACCACTGCTTTCATAACATCATACTTGTCAATGTGTCAATACTTGTAAAATGACAATGTGTTGTCTTTGACAACACATTGTCACTTACTCCTCATGTTGAAAACATTTGTGGCCAGGTTAGAAAGATAGGCTATTTGATGAGGTGTCTTAAACATCTCCTCAATAATGAGCAAAAATCTATGTTAATTAAGGCGTATATCTATCCTTTGTTGAATTCTGGCACATCAGTATGGCTTCCTAAGACAGATGCTAATTGGACCAAGCTTTATAGAGCTGTAAATTTGGTTTTAAGGGTTGCCTTTGGTATCCCCTTTAAAGAGCATATGTCTCAAACATATTTAAAAATGAATGTTATGAAACCCTAAATAATAATTTCAAGGACTGTAATTTGTCGTATTCATTATCTAGTACGTAAGAATGTAAATCGATTTGAGTTTTTGAATGAGTCCGTTTGTAATATTGTTACCAGAGCAAGTGCTGATCTTAAAATGTCTACAGCCTTGTGATGTGGTGAAAATTTGAATTGTACATATGTTTATTTTCCTAAAATATGGAATAATTTGAGTTTGAGTATGCGCAGGAAAACTTTATTTTGTTGTAGACTTAAACCCAGATGTAGTCATTTTCTTGAAGAATTGGACAAATTAGATGTTAATTTGATTGTTAAATTGTGATTTTGTTGCTGCTGGGGTTCCCGGTGTTAAATAAATAAATAAATACTTTATCACAGTGTTGGTGCTAAAATTCATATTGATTCCTTGCACTTTCCATGTTTTATTACCATTGGTCAACTTGTAACCATAGTTTTTAGGTCCTCCAAACACAAACTCATTGATGTAAATGCTGTGACCATACTTGGTTGCAATCTCGTCGGTTAGTTGTCCAAGGTTTTTACCAACCATATTGTCCACAGGATCTGGCTCATCAGTATTGGCAACATAAATCAGACTGTTAGTGCCCATATACAGAGCCTTCTCTTGCACAGTGTGGAGAAGTCCATACAGTGCCGTTGTAAATGCTGCAATCACCAAGTTGGTTTTGCCAGATACACCAGACACCTCCACCAGTGGTGTCCATGTCAAAAGCACGCTGTTTTCCCCCACCATTCTGGCATTCATCACTGATTTACTGTCACAGTTTAAGTGCTCCATCAGTTCTCTGTACTCTGTTTTCTGTGCTGTTGTTGGCAAGTTTTAATGTTGCACAAATTTTCCCCATAATGAATTCAGCATAAATATAGCAATGGCTTGTTTGCCTGGATTTTTACCACACTCTGCTGATGGATACCCTCCACTGTTTCATAGTCATCAATGTATTTTAGCTTGTCCTTTTCGGTTTTCACCCATGGAGGCCAACCTAATGACTCTTGTTTGATTTTTAAAAGGGTATTTACATACTTGGCAAATAGACCATTAATGGGTTTGCTATAATACCACACTTCAAACATTTTTACAACTTTGTAGTTATGCTTTAAGGCCTCATCCAACTCTATTGTAGTCCAGGTACCAGTTATCATTTGATCTTCATCATCATGGTCACATGTTTCCTGCTGCTTGTTTTGCACACATGCAGCACACTGAGGGAACATGAGCTTTGAAAGACATTGGTACTGTAACATGAGGTGATACAGTTTTTGAGGTGGTAGAACAAAGCACTTTACTAATCCAAAATATTTACCTCTTCCCTAGTTCTCTTCAGGGTGGAGCATTCCAGGGTGGCCGATGGACATGACATCATACTTGTTGACTGTGGGATACAGGCTAACATAATCCACATACCTGATTTTTTCCCAACTCTCGCTTTGTAGTACAACATTGTGAGAGCTGTATGCCCTCCAAAGAATGCATCTCGCAGTTTTAGAGGTCCAGAAACACAAGAATTGGCAAATGCAATTTTCATCGCCTCATTGGGTTTGGGCTCTTGCTCTAACTCACACTCCCATTTGGTCACCACAGCATTTATGCTCAGTATATTTCTTAACTGCTTTAGCCTGCAGTTTGTAGAGTGTATCAACTGCTGCATTGTACACTTGGATGTCTTGTTGAAGGTCTCTGGTTTGTAGCACCTCTGACAGTCATGAAAATAATATCCCAGAAACTCGTACAAAGTCTTGTTGACAGCATCACACCCATCCACATACTTTTGCTCAAAGCTCTTCTCACTTCCATTCAACGTGTGGCTAGTGTTGATGTTGAGGGATTGTGATAGCCAATCCCAAATCTTAAACGGTCTAAAAAATAGTGCGCAAGCAGTTAAGTAGGTTTTATCAATACAAAAAATACGTAATCTTGTTTTAATATTATTAAAAAAAATATGAATACCGCGGATGACTTTCTTTCAAAAAGTACGGAATGTTCCACCAACAATAAAATACCTGATATTGAAATTCTTAATGTACCACCTTTACGCGCTAAACATACTACACAACTGCGAAGATATGTTTCAAACGTTCAATTTTATTTTGGGATACTTAAAAGCGTGTTTATTAAAGAATGTGCTACTTGTTTAAATTTTAACGCTCAACGCACCGCAATTTTAAATCTATTAAATCATCATTTCAAAATTGACAACAATATTATCAATGATAATAGAAACGGTAAATAATTTTTTTATAAAAAACTAAAATTTTTTTAAATTATAAACATTTTTTTTCCTTTTTTATTTAGTTTACATATTAAACATGTCCAAATATATTAACGACGGCACCCATTCACAACCAACTTCCAATACGACACCAATTCAACCTGTTCGAATCGATTACACAACAGTTAACATTGAAACAGCCACACCAAGTAAGTAAACTATTAAAAAAATCAAAAATTATTAATAATGAAATTTTTTTAAAAAAATTTCCTTTTAATAGATTACCCACCACCAAGCAATCCTCACGATATTAACCAGCTTCTATCAAATCTCACCAACTACGTCAATCGTCATAATCCTGTTCAAAAAACATTTTAAATGCTTACGTTAACAAAAAAGAATTAACAGAAAAATTGTTCATGGCCGCTAGCAAAGGATATACTTATCCACAATTTTTTAATAGTTGTCGTATATTTTTTTATAATCGCAACCGTCGTGAAAGAAACGATTATTTGCGTGTGTACAGTGGGTTACGTCCATCCAGACGACGTCTTAAATCATATAAATAAAAAAAATCCTGAAAATACAAAAAATAAAGAGCATTTTATTATTATTACGTTTATATATAGACATATTTTTAACTAAGTAAATATATTTCATAACAGCACTTTGTAATATAATACATGCATTAATTTTAATGTATTTTATTTAATAACGATTAACCTCTGTTACAAACAAGGTTAATTAAAAATCGATAGCAACACTTAAAGAATTATATAAACATAACTGTCTACACACACCCCCTCTTAAGATATTTAATTACCTTCCTCAATTATTTTTTTCTCTCCCCCTTCTCTCAAACACACATGTGTAAACATGCACAAATTATATTGTCTCAAGGTCAAAAAAACTCAAAACACATGTGTGCCATTAAAACTGTAACTAATAGGGGCAGAGCCTAATCGGATTAATATTGACAAACACGGAGCGGCTACATTACGCTACGCATGTGCTACCCATTTAACACACAACAGCTGAGAGCGCATACGTACAGGGTTGCCTCATACAGTGTAACACAAAAAGAAATTATGACGTCACTACAACAGTTTAACATGGGGAATTTGTAACAGTAGGCTCCACCCATAAAAATAATAATAAAAATAAGATACAAACTAAATGTCAGCATTCTTATTTTGTGTGCATTACATAATACCGCATAATTGACTGTACTTTGTTTGGTATTAATCACCATAGACCACCTGATTGATTGCATCATCAATCAGTCTATTAATTATTGTGACTACCTTGTTTTAGTTAGTTCTCTTACTTACTCTTGTCTGACCGTTAACAACATGTACCTGCTGAATACTTCGTCTGTAATCGTCTGCATTATTGTACATTGTTATTGGAAGAGTTTAACTTCTTATTTAACTATTTTAACCACGCTTCCAAATTAAAACTACATTTAAACTACAAATGGTAGCAGAGCATTTGACATTTTGAACATTTTGCTGACATTTTGGCTATATTTTGTTGAACAACTGGACTTTCAACACTATGACAACAAAAGTTTGATGGAGACGATTCGACTGGACAGACTGGATACATTTTTGAAAAATTAACGACACTACTACGACATTACAAAATTGAATTGATAATGGTTCCAGAATTAAAAAGAGGGGAAATGGTGGAGAATTGGACCAAATTGACAATGATTTAACCCTTCTACCACCAAGTGTTTTCATCCCTTCATTTACTAGGGTGGGGTATCATGGATACCCCTGCTAATTAATTATATATTTCACAATTTTTTTTATATTTACATTTTATGCATTTTCATCTGCCCAAAACAACTTCAAGTTTGTTTTTAACATTTATATTAAAAAAGTTACAAAAAGTCACATGCTCTACTAAGTATCATGAATACCCCACTAAAGTTGTTTAACAATCTTTTGATTTAAAAAAAATATATGATGTAGAAATAAATGAACTAAATCCATTTTTTATTACAAGTTTTACTTTAATGTTGCATTTCTTAACAAAAAAATTAATTATTGCTATTACAATTCGTACAAATTGCTTGAATTTGATCTTGTCTGTGATATTTGCACACTGGAGCACTACAATTTAAACACATTATTTTGGTTTTTTTATCTTTTGACCTGTGACAAGCAGTGCACCTTTTATATGATGTCATTGTTGATACCCCTAAGCTAAAATTGTTGACATTCTTTGTAGCAACTCCTAAAGTATTCATTACCAATTTAATATTATTGGATAAATTAGGACAGCTAGCTCTAAGTGTAATGTTTGGCATTGCTAGTTCAATACAAAGACATTCTAAAAACATTTTTCTACTATCTTGCCTTTTTGTGGAATTTTGTGATGCATTTTTAATAGTCCAAATGATGTAGCTGTTTAATGCTGCAATATCAATAAATTCTTGAAATAAATGATATGACCAACGTTTTGTTTGTCTTACACAACTGTACTCTCTAGTCATCTGGTCTCCCATATCTACTCCTACTTTAGTTTTGTTGTAATGAAGAATAATATCTGGTTTGTTGTCATCATCTTCACAAATACTAGCATCATCATGTTGACTTGATAACAGCAAAACTGCTTGATTCTTTTTAGGCACATATGAAACCAATGTCAAATTTTTTGTAAAGCAAAAAAGTGATGAATGAAGTTCCCTTTGCTTATTGGGCAGCAGCTCTTTAGGAATTTTAGTTTTATTTTTTCTTATAGTTCCAGTTAAAGTTAGTTGTTGGCTTAATAATTTCTCAGCTAATGGCACTGAAGTAAAAAAATTGTCAGTTGTTATACCTCTTCCAGTACCATAATAAGGTTGTGTTAAATCCATTGTTACTCTCATGCCTTGATTTACTTCTTTTTTGTTGTTTATCATTCCAGTATACACTTGTAAATTGCACACATAAGCAGTGTCAGCATCAGAACAAGTCCAACTTTTTATTCCATAATGACCTGTCTTTGATTTTATATAAACTCTGAAAGGACACTTTCCTCTAAACACTGCTAATCTTTCATCTATGGTCAAAAACTCACATGGGTTATAGTTATTTACACATGATTGAACAAAAATGTCAACAAAATCCCTGATTGCTTGTAGTGTATCACCTGTTTTTACTATTCTGTTTGCTCTTGTTGCTCTATCATCAAATCTAATAGCACTGCTAAGAACTTGAAATCTAGTTCTGCTCATTGAAGCTGGAAAAAATGGCATGGAAAATGCTGGGCTAGAATTCCAGAGCTGTTCTACTGAAGTATGGTTGCCATGCATTTTTCCTGCACTAATTAAAATTCCAATGAAACACATTATTTCATCAGGTGTGGTCCCACAAAATAAATTGGCATGTGTTGGATGACTTTCTTGAAGTTCCAGTAACATTTGATTTGTATGTTTACAAATTATGTTGATAATGTCATCAGTTATAAACAGTTTGAATGCATCTCCAACACTGTTGATATTCATGCACTTACTTGAAATTCCAGCTTTTTTAGACACAATGTTTTTATTTTGTCTACTACTTTTACGATATGGT
>JAAFCF010006680.1:19277279-19318416 GCA_013389785.1 Helicorthomorpha holstii
ATTTTCTCCACTTCATACCATTTTTTGTAGTGTAAAAATTGTCAAGATTATGTTCTGCTTCTTGAGAGTTATCTGATTCTGTTGATCCATTATCAGCCACTTCTTCATTTACTGATATCACATCAGCCTCTATTTCATCTTCTTCAACATTATCATTGTCAGATTCAATTTCACAAAAAAACAAATTTCTTTCTTCTTCTGGTAAATCATCAGGATTAGTATTAAACATTCTTTCCAGATCAGCTTGTGTTTATTGTTTATCCATTTTACTATCAATAATGTAACATTTCTACATTACAATGACATAAATCCATCAATATAAACATACCTTAGTAATTCAAAAATGTTTCTAAAATTATTCCACAGAAAATCTCAGTAAAAATTATCACAAACAAGCACTGTAAATGTTTTCAGCAGATGAACAAAAACTTGTTGTAACATGACAAGAAATGCAAGCAGAAAATCGTTGCTTTTACATGCAACCAATAGAGAGAGTCAGTTGTCCATGTACTACCAAGTGGGGTATTTCAAATACCCCAAGCTAATTTTTTTAATAAAATAAAAACTGTTCATTATTTTAAAATGTCATTTTTAAAAATTTAAAGGAAGTTTAATAAATGACAAATACCTAGATTTTCAGAAAATAATTTTATTATGAAGTTAAAAGATATTATGAGAAAAGTGATGATGGGGTATCACAGATACCCACTTGGTGGTAGAAGGGTTAAAGAAAATTCTTGGACAATTCTAATTTTGATTTTGCGACGCAACAACAATTTCTACAACTGGCAGAACTGTTAGATCAAATTCCACTGTACAGTGGCAGAATTTGACGAGATATTTATATGGCAGCAGTTAATTGATTATCCCAATATTTATGTAATTCACACAACATTTTGCAACGATTTTAAAGTCACTTTACTACGACAGCAACTACGACAGCAACAATGAGCAGTTCAAATAGCAGTGTTGTTACTACAATTGAAAAGCTTGATGGGAAAAACTATCGATACTGGAAATACAACCTTGAGATGCTTTTGAAAGACCGAAACTTGTGGGGATTCATTATTAACACTGAGAGAGAGCCCAATGCGACTGATGATAAAATATTTTTGAAGTTTGAACATTGCAAGCAACGAGCATTGACTAATTTAATACTACATATTAGTCCTATGCAGCAGTAGATTACATGTCAGTACACTACTGCAAAAGATGTTTGGGATGCATTAGAAAAACATTTTGAGCACAAATCTCTTGTTTGTGTAAAAGACAGTGTGACAATGACTGACTACTTGAACAGAAACACAGTATGTGCTGACCAATTGAAAGCGACTAGTTATCCGATGCCAGATAAAGAGATAGCCTTCTTGATGCCGAACGGTTTATCAGATTCATACGACTATGTTATATCGCAATTTCTTGGACTTGATGACATACGCCTTACATCAACCAACATGGCTGAGCTTCTTACTGTTGAATTTGAACACCATAACCTAAGACAAGCTGAAGCTGAAACCAGTTCCAAACCATTGCCTGAAGAGCTGTTTGGCAGTTGCGATTTCTTTCACGTTGCAAAGTCGACCCAAGGAGCCAAGTCAACTAAACCTGACTTTAAATGCTATAATTGCGAAAAACCTGGACATATAGCAAGAGACTGCAGAAGCAGAAAGCAGCAACAACCCAACAACCAAAGTAGCCGTTATCAAGAAACACTTCTAAATACCGAGGCGAGAGCTGATGAACGTTGGATACTGGACAGTTGCTGCACAAATCATGTTAGCTATGTTAAACCATGGTTTGGGAATCTTACCAGCATGTAAAACAATGACGTTTTGACTGCGGATGCCAACAGTAGATTAAAAATTGCGAGTAAAGGCACCATTAACATTGTGACCCAGTGCACCAGAAGTAAGCAATCAGTTACCACCAACATTGAGCTAAACAATGTTCTTTACATTCCAAATTGGTGACGTAACTTATTATTTGTTTCAAAAGTTGAGAAGATGGGAAATAAAGTTAACTTCTCAAATGGACTATGCTGTATCTTCAATAAGAAGAACCAACTCTTCGCAATATAGCAGCAAAAAAACAATTGAGTAGCAAATAAGGTGAAAATAAATGTGTGTTAGAATGTGATTTTTAGTCTCATTAAGTGAATACATATATTGGTGTAATCATTTGTTAATTTTCATTACTATTATTATTTGTTTATTAATTTAAACATAAAAATGTGAAATTTAATAAAAAATATTTTAATAGTTAAATGTTTATCCTGTTTGGATTTCCTTACAGGATTTTAATACAAAATTTTAAAATTAGTTTTTACCTACAAACAATGTAAGTCACATTTCACATTCTTAAGTGCAAATTAAGAATGCTTTTAATTGTTGTACATGTAACCCTACACTTTAAAAGCAGATATCATGAAATTAAAAACTATAACGTATGCAGTAGACAAGTTAAAAAGTTTAATTGTTGTTGTGATTGCTGTTGAGAGGGACTGTTGAAGGGTGTTGTAGGAAAGTTATGTAAACAAAATAAAGAATTTAAAAAGTCAAAACCAATGTAAAGAATGAAATCATTTTAAAATACAATTAACCACAAGCTCTGGATCCAGGATTAAACATTTTGTGCAGTGCCTCTATTGTTCAATTGCAGAGTGAGGACCAATACTGTTTGGGTAAATATTTAATTATGTTTTAATCCTTACCCTGCTAACAATTGGTAGCAGAGCGTAGTTTGTAAACAGTAGGGGGTTAGACACTTAAACAAATTTAGGTCAATAACATTGCATGAGTGTTTGCTTGGTGAAGGAGTTAGTGGTAAACCTTTTGAGGCTGATAGTTAAGTAAAAAAAAGTATTAGAAATTGAATAAGAATAAATTATGGAAAAAATAAGTGAAAATTAAATAAGAAAAATTGTGGAGAAATAATTGAAAAAGATGACCAAATTAGAGAAATGGTGTTGTATTGTTAACAGTTTTAAAGATTGCTAAGGGGACCCTAAAACAAAGAATAAGGAAGAATAAATAATTAAATAAGTTAAAATTAATTGTAAATATAAGTAATTGTTGAGAAATTGGCAGAAAAAGGGAAAAATACAATAACAAGCTGAGAAAATAGGAGATTTAGCGACTTATTAAGTAACGAGAACAAAGCTCATAGGGATACATTGAAATCGGTCTCATTTATCGGCACTTTCGTTGTGAGACAAACGGCCATAGGAAACCATTGAATATAGTCCCAACTATTAATTTAACGGTTATTTTAGGGGGATTTAAGAGAATTAAGTAAGAAAAAGCTATTTTATGATAAATTAAGATAATTTAATAATAAAATATAGGCTTTGGTAATTATTTTAGTTGATTAAAGAAATTAAAATTTTTTGAACTCAGCTCATTGAGTGTTGGTGAAACAAAAACACTTTATACACTAAATAAAATTAATTTACAACATTACAACAATATTTTACAAATAATTTTGAAACAATCTTAAACATTTTAAAACAATTTTAAGCAAAATTTAGACAAGTTAAGGCATCAAAGGAAGATGGCAACTGGAGAGATCAAAAGGTCAGTCCTGTTTTATTAAGTTTAATTTCTCAATTTAGTGGCTCAACTAAGGAAGCAGTAGATGTTATACAGTTTTTGGATACTTTAAACAAAATTAAAAAATTGGCTGTGTTGGAAAATGAAACAGTAATTGTTTTTGCTGCAACAAAATGTCAAGGAGGTGCATTGGAATTTTATAAATTTTCTGGAAATACTTTAACATCACTAGAGGCATTTGAAGTGGCATTTAAAAATAGATCTAAGGAACAAAGACCATTTAAACAATGAATGGCTGGATTTACAACTATAATTCAGAAACAGGATGAGTCTGTAAATGATTATGTGGACAGAAAAATTACAGCTGCAAAGAAATTATCTATTGGGCCTGGAGCAAATCTATAATATCACGACATTGAAAATTCTATAGTATTATCCAGGTTCATTGAGAGGTTAAGACCAGAGATAAGAGATGTGGTACTAATAAAAGACAATACAGACACATTAAATGGAGCTGTCCAAGCTGCTATATTACAGTAGTCCAACAATGCTGCCTATTCCAGAAAAAATGTTCATTAAACAAAATAAAAAAGAACCATCCACTTCAGGTCAAAGTAATTCAAAGAAACAGGAAAAGCCAAAGGAAAAGAATAAGAAAACTTTATTGGATGTCCATACAGAGTTGGTACAAAAGTTGGCTGCCATGACGCAAAATAATAATACAAATCAACCAAATTCTGAAGATAAACAAGAAAAAGAACCAAGTTTAGCAGAATTAAGGGAATTTTATTATAATAAATATCAGGGAAATGGCTTTCCAAGAAACCCCTCCAATACATTTAGAGGCTGACCATGTTGGAATCAAGGAAATGGATATCACAATAATAAGTTTAATAGTATTAGAGGTAAACAAGTTCAAAGAGGAAATTTTAATACTTTTAATAGACAATCACTTAGCAAACAGGGAATTGAGTGTTATAATTGCCACAAAAGGGGTCATTATGATAGAGATTGTTTGAGTAAACCACAAACAGGTGGAAATAATTATAGAGAGCAAGGAAATTCAAAACAAAAGGAATACCAAGATCAACAAACATTATGGAATGATGATTTAAACTCCCCTGCCCATCGCAATTAGAGAGGGTATGCGATAAGGGGCCAAATTTGGAAAAAAGGAAAATAAATCTAAATCGTTTTGCTTTGTGGATGACACAATCAGAGAGTCCTTTGATCATGGTGAAGATGGGAAAAGTCTCTTTAGTAGCTTTGTATGATTCGGGTGCAACCATGTCAGTTATTACACTTTCAGCTGTAAAAATAGCTTTGAATGAAGGGTTAAAATTAGAAAAATCAAGTACAGATGTCTCTGCTATAACTGCTTCTGGAAATCAACCCATAAATGGCAAATATGATTGTCACATGAAGTTTGGTTCATTCTCCCATAAAGTTGAGTTATATGAGATAAGTGACACCTATTTAAAGGGATTTAAATTAGTTATTGGCATGGATTTAATAAAAGCTATGAATCGTCACTTTGATCCAAGTACTAATCGCATACACAATTCTGAATGGGGCACTGTGTGAACTTTGTGTCTGACTCCACAGACTAGTAGCCTTGAAACCAATGTAAAGCAAAAACACTTGGCTGCTACAATGTTAGAAACAAGGAAAAATGATTTGGATTTCCTTTCACAATTTCAGTTGTCATTTAAGTTTATAAAAAAAAAGAAAAATAGAAAAAATATTGTTAGAGTATAGAGATGTATTTGCAACAAAGGTAACACAGTTAAGTGAAACCAATTTAATAAACCATCATAATGAGTTAACAGATAATATACCAGTTTATCAGCAACCTTATGTGGTACCTCAGGCTTATGAGAAAGATTTAAAAAAGATAGTTGCAGATCTACTAGAGTCCCGCATACTGCAAGCATCCGGGAGTGCTTATGGTAGTCCTTGCCTAATTTGTCTATTCTCAGAATAAAGCTCCACGAATGGTGATGGACATTAGACAGTTAAACAAAAAAGTAAAGGCTGATAAATATCCTTTGCCACATATTGAACAAATATTGGAGAAAATAGGAGCTGCAAAGTACTTCACTGTTTTTGATTTCACCAGTAGATTTTACCAAGTACCACTAATAAAACAAGATCAATAAAAAAATGGCTTTTGTAACAAAATTTGGGCAATTTGAATTCACAAGAATGCCAATGGGACTTAAAACATCACCAAATGTATTTCAAAGTCTGGCTGATAGTTTTCAAGGGAATGTTAGTTCAGAGATCAGTTTGATGAACACTGGTTGATGTTCAACAGCATGAGGCAACAACCTGTAGGCTTAAAGACAGAATTAGACAAGTCTTATGGACAACTCTGTATATCAACTGTCAGCTGTCAACCATGCACACACTGTATGAACCTGGTGCTACCGGGCTTTAAGCTTTTTAATTGCAAAATGTATAAACAAAGACAGGCACACCAGGTTGGACTGGCCTAATGGTTGCTGGCTTTGAATAGTGACACCAAGTCTTTTTACCACTTAGGTGTATTACATAGTTTATAGTCAGACTTAGTGGCTGGACAGGCCTAACTGAAGACAGACTTCTTAAATACACTAGAGTCTTATTCGAACTTTTTGGTTCTGGTTACTGTCACTTATACAGTCCGAGAGTCAACTCTACTGGCAAAATGTTAGGGTGACCGCACCTGTATTCAGGAAGGTGGCCAACAAATCTAACAAACCAGACTGAGAATTTACATCAGATTCTGACAATGAGATTGAGTATTCCAGGAGGATACTGGCCCTGTCAGTTCCCTTATTTAGTGCCTAATTAAAGGACTTACTGTATGTGGCTCTTCTGGTGTGGAATGCCAACAAGTCAGTTTGGTAATAAGGAAGGTGCCAAACAAATGGTAGTGCTTCCCTATAGGGATTAGCCTTGAAAATGACTGTTTTGCTCACGGCTGGTATGATTGCTGCTCAAGGCAATTAACCCTTGCCAGAGACTCCACACAGAGACCCGCTCCCTTAAACGAGGTCTGAGTGAGTTGTGCTTGAGAGTCATTGGGTTCTGAAAAAAAATGCAAAACCAAGTGATAAGCTTAATAAAAGAACAGCAAACTTGAATTGCAAACAACAACAAGGCTTTATTTATTATATAATAGCTTATTCAATAAACACAAGCAAATACTCAAGACTAGGAGAGAGGTAGCTCCATATATATAGCGGAAACGCACCTGACTATGTTCTAGGATGAATCTAAGCCAAAACGTTCAGCTGGAGATGAGCAGACCACGGCGGCGCGAAAAAGGGGTACTGCCGGTTTCTCCATGCAACTCTAGAGGAAAAACTCTAACTAAACTAGACCTCATGGCCCCTGCATTTAGGCAACAACATCAAATATCGACATATGATTGCATGGAGTGGCGATTCAACGAAACGATCAATTAGTGCGCCTAATCTCTCACTTGAGATAAGATAAATTAGGAATAACGCATAATTATGACGCAAAAAGCTATCAAATAGCTTATATAGATGACATGGTAATTTACTCGGATACCACAGAAGAACACTTACAAAACTTAAGAAAAGTGTTAGATAGAGTAAGACAGGCACTCATGAAGATTAAACAAAATAAGGCAAAGATTTGTTTGGGTAGAGTAGCTTATTTGGGGCATGATTTAGAAAAAGAAAACATTTATCCGCAACAAAACAAACTGGATGCTGTTCAAAATTTTATGGTTCCAAAGAAGGTCAAACATCTTCAAACATTTTTGGGTTTAATTAATTACTACAGAATATTTATAAAGAACAATGCGGAGATAACAGCTTGTTTATCTGGCTTACTAAAAAAGGATGTACCATTCAAATGGACGGAAGTTTATCAAAAAGCTTTTGAACTTCTGTAATCACATCTATGTTCTGAACTATGTTTAAGAATAGCGAACTGGGATAAACCATTCATCTTAACAACAGATGCCAGCAATTTTGCTGTGGGAGCAATCCTAAAACAACAATTTGAAGATGGTTGACATCCAATTGCCTATGCCAGTAAGAAGCTATCAAAAACAGAAGTACATTATCTACCTATTCAAAAAGAAGCAAGTGCTCGTGTCTTTGGTGTGGAACACTTTCGATATTATTTAGCAGGACGCAAATTCGTTTTAACTACTGATCATGCACCACTTCAATACATGCTACAAAATAAGAATAAAAGTGCTTTGGTATTTAGATGGGCTATGAGAATACAAGCATTCAATTATGAAGTTAAGTACAAACCAAGAGTAAAAAACAGAACCGATCCTTTAAGTTGCTCACCACAATATGAAAAAGAAAATGAGGAAAATGGTAATGACTCAGGAGATTCCAGTTCTGAAAATGATGATATATTATTTTATGGAATTCAGAATAAAACAAACATAAAACAGGAACAGGAAAAGGATGACATATTACGAGTAATTATAAAAGCATTACGAAATAAAAATTCAAAAAATGGTCAAAAATATAATAAGCAGGGATTTAACCTTTTCCATGTCCAATGAGACACATGTGATGCAAGTCATTTATTCCCCATATGTCCAAAACTTGAAATTTGAAATACATTAGTTTTGCATGTAATTTATTCAAAAATGTACTTTAAATGAAAACTATAAATGATTTATAAACATTAAAGTATGGGTAGCATTGTGATTATTTTTAAAAAAATTAGCTTTTTATTAAACAATTTTTAAAAAATAGTTTTTAGTGGCAATTTTTTCAGATGAAATTTCAAACTTTTTACTTACTTTCAAGTTAAAATGTAACAATAACAAGTAGAAATTGTTTGTTTTTATGAAAGAAACATGTAAATGTTACAATATGAAATTTATATTGAAAACAACAGAATTCAGGTATGAAATTTATGTTCTTTATTAAAACAGGGCAAACAAAACATTGGCAATCTAAAGATTGGGAAGATACTTGTTTTGTTTTTTTAGCAGCATCACTGTAATTGTTATATTTTTATAGCAACCAAGGCAACGCCTACGGATTAAAATTCCACTGGATTTTCTTCTCATGTTGGTTAGCTGGTGATTTTCGGACACCTTACAACTTCCAGATTGATTTTTGTCTTTTTGGTTGAAATCAAGAAGTGAATTTGCAATTGTTTTGCAAAACTCTGCATAATTATTTTTTTTGTTTGTGTAATACTTATTGTACAACACCCAGCTGTTCAGAAGAGCAATACCGATGCATTCAAACAATATTTTTCTGTACCATTTTAAACTTTTTCTGGCCACACTGTAGTAAGAAAGCATCTGATCAGACACATCAATTCCACCTTTGACTTTGTTGTAATCAATTATCACTTTAGGCTTTGAAATTTGACATCCAAGACGTGATTTTTTTCCAGTCAATGTTTTCCCAGTATTATGATAAGTTGAAATCATGTAAATTTCTTTGTCTTTATATTTCATTACCCTTACTCCATCTGCATTTTCAGCTCCAATAATTTCTTCAGTCTTCCATTTGGCTTTTTTGACTAGTTCTGGAAGTCCTTTACAATTGCTTTTTACAGTTCCACAGTCATTGGTGTCATTATTTTTTAAGAATTTAGCCAATGGAATGCTGCTATACCAGTTATCTGCAACAATAAGCCTTCATAGATTCAATACATTTTTAGCCAAAGAAAAAACAATGGATCCAGAATGATCTAAATTTTGTAATAGTCAATATTTGCCTTTACCACAATAAATTGAAAAATTCCAAATAAAACCAGTAATTTTACATAATTTGAACATTTTAATTCCATATCTGTGAGCTTTTCCTGGATTGTATTGCCGAAATCGTCCTCTATGTGCAATCATTGTCTCATCAACTGAAATTTCTTGTCCAGGTGTGTAAATACTTTGAATTTTTGTAATAAAAAGATTAGTGAAATTTGAAATTTTGTATAAACGGTCTGCTTTATGTGATTGCAACATGCCAATTCTTCAAAATTAGAGAAAATCGATTGTAACTCATTCCAACATCATGAAACATTGGGTGGTAGTATAACAACTGTTTGCTCCAATAATCTTCAATTTTGGGCAAATGAATTAGACCAGTAGTAATAAAAAGTCCAATAAAAGTTTTCATTTCTTCTATAGTGACATCACTCCATCTACTCATTCTGGAATCTGAAGTAAAAGTTTCCATTGCAATTGTTTGATTGGCATACTTGTTAGTTTCAGTTACCATCAGTTGTAAGATGTCATTGTCAAAAAATTAGTTAAACACACTTATTGGAACAGTCTCATCATTATTACTTGTTTCTGCACGAATTTTTAATCCACAATTACCAGTGAATGGAATCCTAACTTTTTCATGAAATGGAGAAGTCCATATTTGTTGCTGTAAATTGGTACTATTGGCTTCATGAAGAGAAATGGAATATTCTTCTAACTCATCAAGCTCAGAGTTACTGTGCCCATAAGTATCTGTAGACTTTTGTGACTCACCAAATGAAAAGAAATCGGTTGAATTGTCCACTGTATAATCCGAGTCACTTGAATTCCCATCAGCTGATGGAATGTAATCATCATCATTGTCACTTACTCCAGATATCTCCCAGTCTGAATCAAAACTTTCACTTTCTTTTAAAGTAGTGTTTACTTTATTTTGAATTTGCTGTAAATCATTATCTACATGTTGGTTTTTATGTTCTGAACTTTGTTGTACTATTTCAGCAACTAGTTGTTCAATGTTGTCATTAATTGTTTGATTGGAATAGTCGTGGCTACAATTTTCAGATTCATTATCTTTGCCAGCATTATTGATTGTTGACAGTTCAATTTCATCAATGTAAATGGGTATAGACGATTCACTTACAGTTCCTGTTTCCATTTCACACGTTTGAATCACAACTTCAGCATTTTCTTCTATTACTTCAAATTGGTGTCCGATTTCAGCAACTTGCACATCAATTTCAGCAATTTCTGTATAAATTTCAACAAGAACAGCATTTTCACTAACAGGAACTTCTACATTATATTCAACAATGTCACTGATGCCAGAATCGTTTCCAAGAGTTCCAGATGTATTTTTCACATTTGTAGATTGCATTTTACTATTCTTAGTTCTTCTTTTGCATTTCTTAGTTGGTTTTCTTCCCTTAGCTGCACTGGTTTCAGTTGTAGTTGTAATTTGTTTAATTGTGGCTATATTTAAATTATTAGCATCACTATTTACCATTTATAAACAAAGTTTCTCACAAATGTTTTACCTGAAACACATGGTTTTACTAATTTTCGTTTTTTTAAAATTGAAATGTTCTTTGTTTTGGTATGACATTTTCTTTTACCATAAAATGTATCAGTTTCCATTTATATAAAATTCTGAAATTATTGATGTCAATAATACACAAAAAATTAACCAAATAAACATAATACTTACAAGTAAATAATAAATGCTTTCTAAATATTAGAAAATTGTTTGGAAACACACTAAAACTTATGAAAACACATCCACATTGCATAACATTCAAAATGATCAGCTGTGAAAAAATGACTTATCAGTAATGTCATGTGTATCACATGTGATGCATTGGACGTATGTGTAATAACTGTGTATCACATGACATACATTTGGACGTGTGGAGAAAAACATTTTAGTTAGAAATTATCTGAATCACTGTGGCTACATGCATTTTTTAAGCTTGCATCATGTAGCGGCTTTGCAGCTGATCTCAGAACACTTTTCCAAACATTTTTATCATCATGCATCACAGAGTAATCATACTTGATATTTTGGATGTGTGAATCATGAAACAATTTAACATGGGGACATGGAATGGGTTAAGCTAAATGAGTCAGGTTGTTTAGTTAAAAGTGTATCTGACAAACATAAGGAAATTATTAGAGATTTCGTGTGTTTACCAGAAAAGCTAAAATTGGAATTTTTAGAAGTGTCACATGACATTCCACTTGCAGGTAATTTGGGCTTTGATAAAACATATGAATGACTAAAAAATGAAGTGTACTGGCCAAGAATGTATGAGGAAATTAAGAATTATGTTAAAACATGTGAGTTATGTAACCTTTGTAAGGCACCACAGATGAAAGCAGCACTACAGTGAATGCCTGTGTTAAATAGACCAATGCAAAGATGGTCATTGGACATTTTGGGTTCATTTGCCAATGTCATATGACAGAAATCGCTATGTAGCTGTATTTACAGATAACTTTTCTAAATGGGTTGAGGCAAAAGCTTTACAAGATCAGACAACAACTACTGCAGCTGAAGCTTTAGTTGACAATGTAATTTGTTGTCATTGGTTATTTTCAGAATTGCTAACAGATAAAGGGAGTAATTTTACAGCAGAATTATTTAGACAAGTTTGTGAAAAACTAGACACAAAAACGATTTACACTACAGCTTACCATCCTCAGAGTAATGGACAAATAGAGAGATTTAATAAAACTTAGGCAAATATGCTAAAACATGATGTAAATGAAAATCAAACAAATTGGGTCACCCAATTGCCTACTTTAATTTTTGCATACAATACTGCATGTACTACAAAACAAACTCCATACTATTTAATGCATAGACCAGATCCAATTTTGCCATATTCTCTTGCAACAGGTGCTTTTAAACCAGTTTACAATCCAAATTTTGTAACAGAATTAACCACTAAAGTGCAGAATGCATTTGAACTACCTATAACACATTTGAAAGAATCATGGGATAAAGTAAAAGCTAGGGATAAGGGAAAGACTTCTCAAAATTATAATGTGGGAGATTTGGTTTTTCTATATACTCCTGCACTACAAATGGGTCTTACTAAGAAACTTAGCAAATTACAAAAAGATCCTTATAGAATAATAGCTAAATTATCTGAAGTAAATTTTAAAATTCAACACATCCAGAAGCCAAAAGATATCCAAGTAGTTCATGTAAACAGATTAAATTTGTACACACCTAGAACTCCTTATCTTATAAAAAATAAACGACCAGAAAGAAGAAAGCAATTTCAAAAATCAGTAAATAATGACAATAGTGAGGATGCATTTATGATGCAATCAGACTTAGATGAAGAAACTAATAATCCAAAACAAGCATTAGATCCAATTCATACATTAGCAACTCGTCAAGAAACATATCCACGATTTATTCCTAGAGATTGGGGTGACCGTCCGGTGTATACTGAAACAATTGTGGACAATGAAGAAGAATATACCCTTCATCGATTATTAATGGATTGGTTTGATAACTAATGTTATTTTGTTAATCTCTTTTCATTTCAGAATTCAGCTTGACCTGAAATAATTTAGATTTTTGAAATTGAAATTCAGATCATATGAACCTATGATCAACCAACAGTTGAATCTGATATCTTTCATTTCACAAAATACTTATTTGGAGAAAGCTAGTTAACCTAGTTGACCCAAATATAGTGAAATTGGAGATGTAGAAATTAAAACAATGACAAATCATTTTAAAATCATATTACATCACCATCATTACATTAGAATTTACACTAAAATCATTGCAATTATAAGAATTAATTTTGATTTGATATGTAAGTTACACCATTGAACATTTCAATCATGTAAAGTTGTGTTTTACTATATAAATGAGCCATTTAAACTTAGAAATATTACCAAAATTAAGTGTTGATTTAGTGATATGTGTTATAAGAGTTACTAGTGTATTTCATTCATATATTAGCATGAGTAGGATAGTAATAAGTATAATGTTAGCTTTATGATTAAGGGGGTTAATGATTTCTGTTGCTTGCAATTTTAAATGTTTGTTTGCTGATTAATGAAAACTTTTAGAAAAATATTTGCACCACAAAATTCTTCAACGTTCAACTAGTTTTAATGCAAAGATGGCTTCAAACATCGTGAACACGATATATGAACCATTCCACATCAATTTACTTAACCATTTAAATGCGGAATTTCATTGTGTTCCAAGAAGTGCCATGCCAACACCAGATTTAAAACTTTATACTGAATGCCCAATCATATATGTGCATTACAAGGATTTTGCATTTTATATGCTGATTTTTCATATGAACCAATCGGATATCACAGTACAAACCAAACCACTTAGAGCAGTCACAAAACTAGTGGGACACTGTGAGCTACCAACTGGTCTCACACCATTTTTGGTGACAAACAATTACATCGTTATATTCAGGAGTCTCATTAGCAAGTACTATCAGAGTTCTATGAATTCTACAGAACCCTTGGAGCAGATAGGGCAGTTGTTCTTTGCTTTCCCTGTGGGGGAACCAGAGAATTCTTTAATGGCAAATTCATCTAAAAAAATAAAGTGCTGCCAATGATTCTTGAGACTCTTGAGGAGCGAACCCTGGCACCACCTGAACTTGTACCACTGCCACCAGTGAGAATTGGTCGAGGAAGAAAGCACATCAACAGAAACAATCAACAACCGCCTATTGGAAGAGGTTTGGGAAGATAACATGTTACTGAAGGTCCAACTCCAATCTCCAGACCACCAACATTAAGTAGGGGACGGTTTTTCCAACGCCCACCATCGGATAATCAGTAAATGTGTGTGTAATTAGTAACAGAAATGCATGCTACAGGGATTTTTGAGGAAAAAAGTATAGATCTCAGTATAAACGAGCTATAGTGAAAAATAGCTAGCTTGTGTAGTCTTATCTTTATCCATATCGTATATATCAAACAAGTTAGATAATTCAGGTTATTTAAGTATGTTAGTACGTGTTAAGTATATATTCATTGTTTTAGCTTTGTTTCACCTTTTCAAGATTTTAATTTGCAATTTAAAATTTTGGGGGGGCAAGTGTTAGGATGTGATTTTTTGTCTAATTAAGTGTATACATATATTGGTGTAATCATTAATTAATTTTTATTACTATTATTATTTGTTTATTAATTTAAACTTAAAAATGTAAAATTTAATAAAAAATAATTTAATAGTTAAATGTTTATCCTGTTTGGATTTCCTTACAGGATTTTAATATAAAATTTTAAAATTAGTTTTTACTTACTAACAATGTAAGTCGCATTCTTAAGTGCAAATTAAGAATGCTTTTAATTGTTGTACATGTAACCCTACACTTTAAAAGCAGATATCATAAAATTAAAAACTATAGAAAAGTCCACTACTTTTATAGTATAGTGTATGAGGTTATGCAAGAGGGGGTGAGCAGGGTCATTTATTTTGTCAGCATATGCAAGAGCTTGGTAAAATAATAGATGAGAAAATAACGTTGATTAAAAAAGAATTACAATTAAGAGCGCCACCATCTTATGACATGCTTTTTATTAATAAAAAAGATAGCAATTACAAAAGTGATTTAAAAGCAATCAATTTTTTTGATTTTACATTTTTAGATTCTGAACCTTTCTGTGGCGTCATTGATATAGGTGTTGCAGTAACAATTGGCAGTTTGTCTAAAGAAGCCAAGCATTTTCTCTTTGTAAGTTTTGTTCCATTTGTAAGTTCATTATCAGCACCCACAAGATAAGTATCCAAATGGTATGGTGAAAGCTGCTTAGGCAGTATAATATTTTGTTTTAGCTTCAAATGAGCTGCAGGCTTCACACGAACAATCATTTTAGGTGTTTTTCCTACATGAAATTTGAGTGTACTTTGAAAAGTAGAGAGTAGTTGATTTGATACTGGAGTTTGTCAAGTGTCTTGCTGTTCAGGCGGTGTTGATGAACCAGAAGAGAAAAGATGAGGAGGGGGTGGCAATGGTGGCGGTTCCAATGCAGTTGATGTGTGTATTATAGTAGAGGTTTTAATAGGTAATGTAAATAAAGCTAGAAGGCTTTGTGTAGTAGTTGTTGATGGATAACCATCTAGCTGTAGCTGCTTCAAAACCTGATTAAACTTGTACACAAGTTCATTATACAGCTGCATCCTCTGTTGCAAAGAGATATCCTTGTTATGCTCCCCCAAAAAGGCCATAATTTGGTTTTATGTATCTATTAGCAAGTGTTCAAGAGGTGAAAGTGTAATGCTTGGTTGTACAGCCCTTGTGGGATGTACATAATTATCAAGTAAAGATGCTTTTGACAGTTGTTGTTCAGCTAGTGTTGGTTAATGGGATTTGTGGCTGCCACCTTGTGGCTGCATCTTTACTAATTGAAATTTGTGCACCATCATTAACTACGCTAAGTATTAAACTGTCAACAATAGGGGCTAAAATGCCAAGTAATGGTCTTAAAAACCACCTTTCTGAGAAAGAATTGAATGCTTTTGTGATGCGGGCACTAGAGGATCTGCCACAACTCTGATAGGTTTCTTGTATTTAACCAGTGTTTTCAATCTAATTTTCCCAAAATAGCCTATCACATAGTTGAAGCAACACAAATGGTGTTTAGGGCCATGTCACTGAGGTTGAGACAGCAAGGACATCGCAAATGCTTAGGTATTTTGGCTATTAGCGCCGCCTCAGCAAGTGCTTTTTGGTTGCTTGGTTGTAGGGGCTGCAAGGGAAGTAATTGCTTTCCCTTTGTAATTTCTGATTGCAAGTGTCTTTTGCATTTCACACATGTGGCTTTGCATTTTACACTTTGAGAGTTTGATAAAAGATGTTGTGTTTTACTGGCTGGCAATTTGCTTGGTCAGACTGCTTTTGTTTTCTACTGTCAAGTATTGATATTTTTAGCCTCTTGGCATTATGCAGTTCATGACCATCCTCTAAACGTTTCATTTTGATCCGGTAGTAAGGTTAGCCATATTTGGTTAATAAAAAGATAGTTGTGCAAGAAGGACTATGGTGATGATGATGACACAGCTGCAGCTTGAGATGTAATGACTGTAATCCATGATTATTCATTAAATAAATACTTTATGTTTATGCATGTTTGATGCTGCTAGGTGGGTCCTGGTAAATGGACACATTGTGCTCTTGTTCCTGTTAAGATTTTTAAAAACTGTTTATATACAGGGTTGGCTATGTATGCTACAGTGTCCTTGTCGCTAAAGATGTTTGTCAATTAATGCACGCAAGTAGGTGCTGTTTGGCTTAAAATATATAAACAAGTAACTGAAAGAATTCTGTGTTGCATCGTTATCTGCCTCTTCAAAGTCTTTTGAGTTCATGCCTTGCACTTGGTGTCCAAAATAAGCACACTGCCTTGTGTCACAGAGATTTTGAAACAGGACATAATACTTTGACTTTTAACTCAAAATCCTGCTCTGGCACCCTTTTGGAAATTGATTCTGGGTAAATAGTATAACGCTCACCTTGTCATTGTGAAAACCTTTGGTAAACAGGTCTAAAACAACTTCATTAGATTGGCAGTCACCCATTAAATTGTCAATATCAAGTAGCATTTTAAAATGTTTGTTAAATGTCATTTCAGGCAGTTAGCCCTCATGCAACACAACTTTGCAAAAAATGTTGCAAAACTGGGGTCAGTATAAACCTTCTAATACTTTCCATAGCAAATGATGGGATGATCAGGCTTTGGAAATATTTTATTAGCTTTTAGTAATTTAATTAAAAATTGGGTCTTACCACAACTTCTGCTATAGCTCTTTTCTTGTTGGCTTTAAAATGTTTTTCAAAATCTGCAGCAGCCTCTGCAATAGCATTATCTCCCTCCTCCTCCTCATTTTCTGGCAGTGTTGAAAGCAAAAGTTGTAGTGGTCTATAAGCAAAACTGGATCCTCCTCCATGCATGCTGTTGATGGGAATTGGGACCTCCTGTGGTTGTTGTTGCTAGTTGTTACCATCTTCTATAAATGCATTCAAGACAGATTCTGGAGTGAAGCCTGCAGCCATCTGGTCAAATGCCAAATCTATGAGAGGGACCCATTTCTTATATTTGTTCCAACAGCTCTGGTTAAAGTTGATGCCAGTGCAGTAGTCAGATGTGCATGGTACAATGTGAACTTGAAGGGAATTAGGGACTTGAACATGTCTCAGCATATGGATATCAAGGTAGTTGGTACCTTCAAACTGGTAGACTTTAACACCTCTGTTAAAGCCAAACATCTTGTAGCCAGCAGTGGCACCCTCAGCATCTGTGATACCATCTCATTCAATTGTACCAATGACAGTCTTGGTTAGGTGTTGCCATTGCTGATAATAAGTTAAAAACAAAGCTGGTGACTTTTGCAATTTTTTAATATTGCTACCATTGTTGCTGATGGTTGGCAATGGGTTTTTGCAAGGATTTTATACCCAACAAATGGAAACACTCCCAAAACATTGAGATGCTATCAAAAAATGGAGATGCTTCTTATCTCACCAATAGCCCATAATTTAAAAAAGGTGTGTCTGCAGAAAAAGGTGTCAAAACAATAAAAACAAAATAAAACACGAACTGTCTAGAAAAAAATCCACAAACTTCACCACCATAAAGTCATTATAATTCTCGTTGTTAGAGTTGTACACTTGGTTCATAATCATGTTGCGTGCCATACCACTATAGTTTTGGTATAGGTAAAAATAGACAGTGAGCTCCACAAGCCATGCTAATGTCACTTTGAACAACTCTAGTGATGTAAAATGCTGTCCTAAAGTGCTGATTCACCCACCAATCCCAGTTTTCATGATAAAAGTGTGGGGAGTTTCCAAAAGAGTCAACAAATTACCATTCATTTTTGAAGTTGACATAAATGCACACCCAGTGCTCTCCTGGTAGACAATCATTGTCAGTGTTTAAGATGACACTCATTGTAGGAAAGGGTCGCTTAATACATTCCAAGTGATTAGCCTGTAGCACACCCATGAACTATCCGGAATGGTTGATGTCTCTAAGGGTGACACGCATACACTTTTGAAGTGTTAAACTATCCATGTTGTTGTTGTTAAAAAAGTTACTGCTTGATGATGGTTAATTGTGTGGTCCTGTCAATGTAGGCTTTTTGGCTAAAGATGGTGTATAGTACACCAGCTGTATGTTGTCTGGAAGAGGTACTTTAAAAGTACCAGATATCTGAAGAATGCCTGACTTATAAGGCTGCATCATGTCTCCTCCAGCATTATTGGCAGTGAAATCAAAGGCTAGTAATGTGTTACCATGTGTATCATTATTTTGGATGATGAGCAGTGCAATCACCACATTGGGGCCAAGGTCCAAATTCTGTAAAATCATGGTATAACCCTCCAAAAAGTCTTCATTGTCAAAATCAAAGTTTATGGCTGCACCAGGCACATGCTTGTTATCGATGCTAATGGTAACACAGGTTAGATTAAAATGTTGAATATAGAAGGGGTTCTTTCCGGCAACGCCATTGTATGCATCATGTGCCGCAAAGCCACAGATGAGATTATCACACACCTTGCTGTTGAAGGAGTTGTTTAGAAAAAATGATGTGGAGCTTTTGGGAATTATGTGGGAGCACATTTGCACATCTAGAAATTTAAAGCTAAAGGGGATGCAATAGACATCCAGGTTTAGGGCATACTTGGCCAAGAGTTCATCTTCCAATTTGTATTTTGTAAACATAAGAGTGATCTTTTCAAACTTGTATGTAAATGTCTGCTGTCCAGTACTGCTGTAGTTGAGATAAAATCGTGGTTTGCTTCTCTGCAATTTTATCTTCATGTTTAACCAATTGGGTAGCACAGTACCTGTGGGTAAAATGTCTAGATGCAAATGTACAACCAATTTGTATGCTTTTGAAAATGCCACACAGTTGTTTAGGGTTTTTTGGTGCTTTGCACACCATCATCTGGGGGTTTATAGTCGTCGCTGACATGCTTTTCCAAATCAACATATCATATTAAAACCCTCCAGAGCGCCTTTTGTGCATATAAGAGTGCTGTCCATATTTAACAGGTTATCAATATGTGCTTTTTATAGATGTAGATTAGTATTGCTGGTGATTATGGTGTTGTTAAATTCTACCTCAACCTGTGAATACAGACAGGACTCAAATCTGTTGGTTGAGGTAACCATGTCAGTGTCAATAAGATCGGTGCCATTACTATTCACCACATTTCCTTTAATATGTAATTTAGGGTCCCCACAGTCCAGAAAGTAACCCAGATCAGCGAGTATAAAAAACGTGATGGGTCTCCAATAATTTGGTGGGGCAAGGAGTTGCACCTCCATGTTCTTCAAACTGGTTTTTATAGCCCACATCACCAGCAAATACTTCCAATCTTGATTCCTGTACGGCCTTTACTTTGGGCTTTTTTATAGTTCTTGTGATCTCATCAGACAGTTTCTGTCTTTTAGCAGATTTCCCTATTTTGCTATAGCGATGCCAATGTCTTCAATAGTTAATGGTTATACAGAGCATTTTTGTTTACATCCTACTTCTCCAAAAATGTCTTGCATAGTAGTAGTTATGATACAATCTAAGTCGGACCAATCACAGAGCTCCATTCCTTCTTTTTTCATTTTAACCAATCACAGAGCAGTATTTCCAAAAAGGGCGGGGCTTAGAGACACAGGGGCGGAGCCTATTTGACACATTTCCCCATGTTAAAATCCCATAGTGACGTCACACCACCCTCCCTGAATTCATCATTTTACACACTTTGTCACTGTGACCTTGACAATTAGTCACCTCTGCCACCCCCTAAACATCAAACTGTCCTTGAAAATTAAATAATTTGATGCCTATGTCATGTAATTTGAAGATTATTTTATGAAATTTCATGCTTATTTTATGTAATTTGATGCCTAAATGCCTAATTTGGCGATGTTTTCCAGCATTTTTCACACTGTATAATGAAATTTGATACCTATGTCAAGCTCTTTTTATCAACTTAATTAACATAAACACGCCCAACCACACCCACTTTTTCAAGATATTTCCCCAATTCATGCCTCCTATCGCTGGTTGACACCCTCAAAAGTCACTTTTAAGAGTTGAAGTCCAAGGTGAGAAGAGGAGTTACAATTAATTTTTTGTCTGGGTTTTAAAAAGCACACACATTATTTTATTTTTTAGTTAATTTATTTATTATTTGGTGATTTGTTTACGTAGCTGCTCATATTTTTTAATCGATCATGACGGAGGTGATTATAAAAATAAAAACGACAGCTACTATAAAACTGCAGTATGTATAGCCTTTAGCGGCGGTTTTTTGCAGCCTTTCTTTCATCTCATGGCGATTTACGTATCTGGATAGCATTTCTTGTTTGCTAAAACTTTGTTGACTACTATATTTTTTTAAATTTTTTGCTAGTTTATTTATGTCTTTTTGGGTGGTTGGTGGATCGTAAGCTATTTATAAATAAATAAATAAATTTAATTTTTTGGTTTAATACTATTTATGAGGGTGATTCAAAAATTAGCAGTCGTTTTATTATAAAAACGTAATTATGCACTCAAAAACCTTTTGGTTAACAGGATGACATAGATTGACGTTTCCTGAACATTTCTATATAAAATACATGGAAATCGGCGCATTTTTGGTGACACAGGACCATTTTCCGTGACCCTCTGCACAAACATTTGCCTCTGAGGAAGTTATACATCAAAAAATTCTCATTTTTAAACACTTTTAAACAGTTAATGTAAATTTTAAAGTGTGACAACAATAATTCATTGGAACTTATGGAAACTTTTTGATCATTCACCTTATAGCCCTGACTTTGCACCTAGTGACTTCTTTCTTTTCTTGGAGTTGAAGCAATGGCTTGCCGGGCAACGATTTGCAGATGATGAGGAACTGCAAAACTTGCGAAAATTGGTTATGCGTTATCAAAAATGTGTTACCTGGAATGGTGACTATGTAGAAAAATGAATTATTGTTGTCACACTTTAAAATTTACATTAAATGTTTAAAAGTGTTTAAAAATGAGAATTTTTGGATGTGTATGGAGGCAAAGTTTTGTGCAGAAAGTCACGGAAAATGGTCCTGTTTCACCAGAAATGCGCCGATTTCCATGTATTTTATATAGAAATGTTCAAGAGACTTCAATCTATTTAATGCTGTTAACCAAAAGGTTTTTGAGTACATAATTAATTTTTTATAATTCACCCTCGTATATAAATTTACCAGGTAAGGTACTTCCTACATCTAAGATTGAATAATCAAATTTTATAGTTGATTGTCTGATGGATAGTAAATCTGAGCGTAAATCTTCATTATTAGGCACATATTCACCCATACCCAAAATATAATCTGATTTAACAACCAAAAAAAATTAACCATGGGTTTTTTAAATTATTATCAAAAATATGTTATACACTGACATATGCTTTCATTCTCAATAAGTGATTTATTAATTTTGAAGTGATGGTTTAAGATGTTTAAAGTGGATATGCGTTTATTGTGGTAGTTTACAACTTTTACACAATCTTTTAGCAGGCAAGCTTGTAGGTATCCAGACATAAAGTTATAAAGATTGATTAACTCACTGAAACGATTTAACGATTTTTTGTCGCATTTATGTAGTAGTGGTAAATTTATAAAGGTTATATCCGGACATTGGGTAGCAGTTGCGCGTTCGACGCCTTTTGAAAGAAATTCAGTTGTTGTAATCATTTTTTTGTATAAAATAAAATAGACGAAGTTAATTTTTTGTTACACACTTTTAGAGTTACTTGTTAAAGTCTAGATAATTCAAGTGTAAATGAGAAATAATAGAGTTGTACATTTACAGTTGGCAATATGAGTTTCAAAAGGGAATATGAATAAAGGAGGGGGAGATTTCTAGTAAGAAGAAATATTGAAGTTGTTGAGGGGATAAATGGTGTGTGTGTGTGGAATGCATATACGGTGTGTATATACAGCGTGAACAAAAAGTCTGTTCCCCCCTCTTAACTTTTTAAATAAGTAAAATTTTAAACATTGGCTAATGGGAACAAATAGGAACTATGTAGGTCTCCATCCAATAATGATCATTAAATATCTGTGAACTTGTAATTGATGTCTTTTTTCAACATTATTTTTTTAAATAAAAAGTGATACGCCATTTTAGTCAATCACAAAGTTGTGCAGAACTAAATATGATAAAGTGTGAGTACAACATCATGCAAATTGGCCTAACGGTTTGTTCATAAAATGCAAAAAAGTGCATTAATTTTGGCTCAAAAGTGGCCCTCTTGTTGTTTATTTTAGTTGGATATCTGAACATCCTAATTCATCACTAACCCCATCTAGTGTAAATTTAAAGATTTCAATTTTAAAGTAAAACAGTCTTGGATGGCCTTCAAATTCAATTGAAGAAAAAAAGATAAATATTGAAATTTAAATTATAATGTTCACAAAAAATCCTTTTAGTTTTTGTCATTTTAGTTTTCAAAAATAGCCAAAGGAATTTTGTTTATTTTCAATAAAACAATTTTAAATCTAGATGTCACCTATAATATTACTAAAATTGCCAAATGTAACTGTTTTATTTTGTTTTAATAATAAAAACAAGAGGGTTGAAGTTTGTTGGTTAGCTAAAGACAAACATTTTAAAAATTTGCAAAAATTTGTTTAGTTTATAAATTAAAAATTACCTTATTTAATTTAATAGAAAGATACTTTTCATTTTATTTTCTAGTTTATTTCAAAATAAACAACAAAATTATTCATGTACAGCTTAATTAACCCAAGTTTTGTTATAATCGAATCAAAAGTTAAAATTGGCAAAAATATCAATGAAATTGTGTGATAAATATCAACACTTGTATTTTTTTTAAGAATTAATTTTGTTGATAACTTCCGGATTTAAAATTGTTTTATTAAAAATGAACAAAATTCCTTTGGCTATTTTTAAAAAGTAAAAGAATTTTTTTGTAAACTTTATAATTTAAATTTCAATATTTATCTCTTTTTTCTTCAAATAAATTTGAAGGCCATTCAAGACTGCTTTACTTAAAAATCGATATTTTTAATTAACAATAGATGGGGTTAGTTGTGGGTTAAGAGGATCAGATATCCAACTAAAACAAAGACCAAGAGGATCAATTTTGAGTTAAAATTAATTCACATTTTTTGCATTTTGTGGGCAAACCGTTTGTCCGAAATGGACGTACTTGTTATCAAACTTTATGATTTTGCATTCCGCACAACGTTGTAATTGACTAAAATAGCGTATCGCTTTTTATTTAAAACATAATGTTAAAAAACGCATACCCTGTAAAGTACAAGTTCACAGATATTTAATGATCACCATTGGATGGAGACCTACATAGTTCCTATTGGCTCCCATTAGCCAATATTTAAAATTTTGCTTATTTAAAAAGATAAGAGGGGGGACAGACTTTTTGTTCACGCTGTATAAGCGTAAGTTAAACTTAAATGGATTTTTTTAATGTTTACATTTTGGTTTAAAGCATTCAGTTAATTTATGATGAATCGGGTAAAATTTTTTTAAAAAAAAATTAATTATAATTTAAAAATATGTAGGCTTCCTTTTATGAGTATGATTTAATTGATGCGGATGATTTTAATCTGGAAAATGTTTATTGTTCAAATGATGTGTGTGCTTTTCCAGATTTTTTGGTATGTAAATTTATAATTTTTTAATTTTACCGCCATGTGTGTGTATTATAATTTTTATAAAAACATTAATATAGAAGGCGCAAATCAGTGAGTTACCATCTTGCTGTAATGATTTGAGTGTGTTGGAGGTGTAAAGTGTTTGAGTGTGTTTGACAACTGTCTATTAGCAGTTGTCATGATTTACCTATTTCTTCTCTTTCTTCTCCAATGGCAAGTGGTTTGCTTCTTCCTATGCAACCTTTGCAAAAATTTACGCCTTTTGGTGAATGTTTAGAAGGAAAACCTTATTTAATTTTGCAAAGGCCATTAAATGTAATTCCCCAAAATTCGCCTATTGTAGGAATAAATGTTCAGGTTGTATCGCAAACACTAAATCATTATAGCGATGGTAGCGATTGCATTACGAAATGTAAATTATTTAAATTAGAGAATGATGACTAATTAAATAAAACATTAAATAAAATGAGATGATTTTAATCAATAAAAATTAATTGTTTTGGTTATTGTGAGTGTCTGATAGCGAGTAAAAACATATAGAACATTCTGTGCATGTTAAATTAGGTGACAGAATATGGCATTAGAATCGTCCATTAATAAGCGGAATGAGAAGGTAAGCTATGAGAAGGTGGCGTTAACCGATAATTATTTTGATATTGTAAATTATCAACTTAAATAAAATAAAAATTTTAAGACTAATGAAATGGGAGGTGTGGTCATATTTAAAAATTTGGAAAATATTTTGGTAGAAAATTCAGTTATAAAATTGAAAAAATATTTGATCGTTTAATTGATAAGTTTGCCAATTTAAAAGAAGATATAGTAGATGATGACAATAAACATTTGAATGATGATATACGCATGCGTTTCTGTTTACAAAGTGCAGAACTGAAAAATCCTGTTAATATTTCTTTTATCAATCGTGAATGTTTAACAGGAAAATTATTGTTAGATATCATAATTAATGTTCAGAATTCCAATGAAAATTTTACTTTGATGTCTGGAAATATTCGCTTATCGCTTATGCAGACGCGTATGCCACCGCATGGTGGATCTAGACAAAGAGGAATTAGAAATATTCTACAAAAAAGATATGTGAATAATGTGCATGATTGGATTCGAAATAAAAAGCGTAGTAATGGTATTGTTTTTATCGAAATAAAGATGTTATGTGTTGCGCTAGAGCTATATTGGTGGGTATTGAGAACACGCACTATCGCCAATCTAAAGATGAAGAGTGTTGAATACAATATGGAAAATTTAAAAATATTAAGTACAATATTAATTATCAAACTATGCAGGCTCAAAAATTATGTTATCAAGAGGGTGTAAATGTGTTTGAGTCATGCGGCTTGAAGGAAGTTCAACGTTTTGCTGATTATTTGGCAGAAGAATATCAGATATATGTGGTGGAATTGAAACAAGATTTTAGGGTGATTTTTACTACCAATGACTCCCAGGATTATGAAAGACAGATAAAAGTGATATTTAGAATATGGTTACTGTTGGATAATGATCACTACGATTGTATTGTTAATATAGCTTTGCTGTACGGTGAGCGAGATTGCGGTGTGCATTCTATGCCTAAAGGGGGTAAGTGGAAATCACTGTTTAGCCTGTAAGAGTTTGCAGTGTAAAGTTTTAAAGCTATACTGCACACTCCTTCTGTAAAATGTCAGTCGTGTATTAGATATTTTTATGGACCAACATGTTTTTATCAGCATTTAAATAATGGTACCTGTCAAGCAAATAAATATTGTAAAGTTTGTTACAAGTTGAAAGAAAGTGATGCAGCTAGACATCACATTTGTTTTGATTATTATTCTTTTTACTGTTTTTGGTAATTCAACCTTTAACAGTGGGGTTATAGAGCTTCCAAGCACTCGCCTGCATCTCCACCCCTACATCAATCATACCTATTATATATTTTTAATTACTCTTATTATTTTAAGTCAGCAATGGCTCGACTGTTCCTCGACTATTTCCATCCTCTGGATGAGTCGGGGAAGAATGGATGAAAAAACTCATCATCCATTCCACGGGTAGGCAGTGGTCGGAATTCGAACTCTGAATCTTCCGACTCCCAGTTCACGCTTTAACCGACTGGGCAATTCGACTGCCTCACATTTGTTTTAGTAGAAAGTGTCATTATTGTAAACAAAATGTGGCCTTTTGAGCATATGATCTTTTAAGAAAAGATAGACAAAGTACTCCCAGACCACTTACCGCACGCGTGTGGTACTTTGATTACGAGTGTTTAGTCAAACAGGAGGATAATTCGCATCAACCAAATTTGGTGATTGTGCAGTCTGAAGATAATCAGGAGGAAAACATATTTAAGGCAGGCCAGGATACAAATGATCATTTTTGTCGGTGGATATTTAGCTATCTCACCACCGATTTAAATAAGCATATATTTGTTAGTCACTATGGGAAGGGTTATGATCATCACTTGGCCACAAGATAATACGCATGAAATTAGACAATATCCATTTTATTGATTTGCATAATTCTTTACCTGTGCCACTGGCTGCTCTACCTAAAACTTTTAATCTGAAGGAGCTTAAAAAGGGTTATTTTCCACATTTATTCAATTGAGTTGAATATCAAAATTATGTGGGAGAATGGCCAACGTTGAATTTTTATGAGCCTCACATGAAAAAGACAGTGCCAGAGTGTCAGCTGTTAATTAAATGGCATAAGCAACAGGTGCATATTTTTTTTGATTTTAAAAAAGAAATCAGAGAATATTGCCTATCAGATGTGGTGATTTTGCGTCAGGCTTGTAATGAATTTAGGTGTATGACTAGCAAAATGTTTGAAATAGAAACCTTTTTGCATGCCGTGACTCTGCCGTCTTACTGTCAAAAAGTTTATTTGGCTCATTATATGCCTTTAAATAGCATTGGTATAATACCACCCTTGATGGGTTACTATTGTTCAGCTACAAAACGATACAGCGAAAAGGCCATTAAATGGTTAGAATGGCTAAGTCAATCAAAACAAATTGATATACAACATGTATTAAATGGAGGGGAGAAATGTTTTGGTAGAATGTATGTGGATGGGTGGAATAAGGATAATGCTGTGGTGTATGAATTTATGTGTTGTTTTTTTCATGGTTGTCCTTGCTGTTATAAACCTGACCGGGTAAATAATTGCACTATGCAACAGTTATTCAACAGAACAATTGCATGTTTAGACAAATTAAAAAATAAACATTCCAATATTATTAAAGATGTGGTGATAAAATGAGGAAATTAAAATTAGAGCCGGTTATGTAGCGAGTTGGAGGGGGAAATTAAAATTAATCCGGATATGTAGCAGTCTTTTTTGAATAATTACTGTACAACAAAGGGACCTTTAATTCCAAGAAGTGGATTTTATGGGGGACGCACCGCTCCTATTTGTTTATATTATAAAACAAAAAAGGGGAGAGAATAATGTATGTAGATTATGTTAGCTTATACCTGACTGTTAATAAATATGATGTTATGCTAGTAGGGCATCGAAACATTTTGCATCCCGCTGTTTACGAAGGGGGTGGCAAATATATTGGTATGGTAAAGTGTTTGGTAATTCCACCTCATAAGTTGTATCATCCTGTGCTACCTTACAGATGTAAAAATAAGCTAATGTTTCCTCTGTGCAGTTCATGCTGCATTCAAAACCCTTTAGATAGTAAATGTACGCATTCTTATTTTTCCAGAGCTATAAGTGGCACATGGACTACCATAGAAGTAGATCAGGCAGTTAAATGCAGATATAAGATGATTAAAGTTTATGAAATTTGGCACTATGAAAAGCAAATAAAGGGTTTGTTTGCTGATTATGTTAATGCTTTGCTGAAAATTAAACAAAAGTCTTCAGGTTGGCCCTCTTGGGTAATACATAAATTGAAATAGATTACTAATTATCGGCAGGTAGAGAGTATATTACTAGAAAATGTAGAAAAAAATGTGGCTAAGAGGGCTATAGCAAAATTTTGTTTAAATTCATTGTGGGGAAAATTTGCTCAGCAAGAAGATTTACCGATTACCAAGGTGATAAGCACCTATAGGGAATTAGTGGATCTTTTAAACAGTGATGACAAAGAGGTGAGTGATGCGAAGATAGTGAACAAAAATAAGATGCTGGTTACCTATAAGCCATTAGTAAAAGTGTCGGGAGTGTCGGATAAAACAAATTTGGTTATTGCAGCATATACTACAGTCTGTGCTAAATTAAGATTGCAAACATTGCTGGATGTGGTGGGTGAAATTTCATTGTACATGGATACTGACAGTCTGATATATGTTGTACCGGTGGGGATGCAAGATCCTTTAAAGGGTATGATTGGTGAAAATTTGGGTCAATTAACCGACGAAATTGATAACAAATATGCACAAGAAAAAGAGGAGGTTTATATAACTGAATTTGTGTGCGGAGGACCAAAAAATTATGGTTATAAATTGAGTAATGGAGAAGAAACGTGGAAAGTGAGGGGCATAAACATGAATTTTAGTACCAATACAGTTATTAATTATGGGGTAATTAAAAGTATGGCATGTCAAAAAATAATATCATCGCCCTCATCATCTTTGCTTACTGCTGATGATAATGTTGATGAGAATCCCTCTATAAACAAAATAAAAGTGCAGCAATTTAATATTAAAAGATGTAAATATACTGGTAATTTAAAAAGTCAAGTTTGTGTTAAAATATATCAGATTGTGTTTGATAAGGCCTATGTGGATAACCAATTAAAAGCTTGGCCTTTTGGATATTTAAAATATGTATGGATAATGACACCTTATAAGAAAAAAAGGATATTGGATAGTTGTAAACAGGAAAAAAATTGGAATTTGCAATATTACGATAGCAGTAAACCGTATAGTTTAGGATCAATTCAGAGGTTTAGAAAATACCAGGGCATATCCGATAAAGCCATAGTATTTAATTCTTATGCAAAACATTATTTTAGTAAGCTTCCTTATAAACATTATTGTTTGAAACATGCACATGTTCAAACAAATTTCAAATTGTTTTGGGTTGAGATGGATGACTCCACTCTAAACAGTAGAGTCGACCCCCCCTCTCGGTGACACCTACGATTGGGCGTGATGTATAAGGGAAGGCGGAGTTTGTGACCGAATTTCCAAATTATATATAGTAGTAAGATATAGGTCAAGCAAATACACTGCAGTTTCACTGCTGAGAAGCTCAACAATATCCTTATAGCTTGTTACGACAAGTAAAACATAACTTTCCTTGTAGTAAGACTCACTCGCTGGGCATTGATAATTTATGGCATGCATATTCTGGATATGCAAGCTTAATCATCATACAACGATAAATTTAGATATCTTTTGACAGTTATCGACATTTTTAGCAAGTACGCCTGGGTACGCCCATTGCTAACTAAGAGTGCGGCGAAAGTAAGCAAAAATATACGTGACATTTATAAAGACAATAATAACTCTCCGGCTAATTTTCACACCGATCAAGACAAAGAGTTTGAAAATGCCTATGTACACAAATTAATGAAAGATTATCAAGTAAATTTTTATACGTCAGTAAGCGACAAAAAAGCTGCTGTAGTGGAACGGTTTAACCATACCATAAGAATGAAACTTCAAATGTTAGCTAGGAAAAAAAATACCTATCGTTATTTTGAAAAATTACAAAGCGTAGTAAAAAGTTATAATAGCACTCCATCACAGGTAACGGGTTTAGCACCAATGAATGTAGGATCACAAAATGAGACACAAGTATACGAGAAATTATATGGCCCAAATTATTATAAAGAAAAGGTTAAAAAACCTGCCTATATAGTGGGTGATAGCATGCGTCTTTCCAGTTGGAAAGGCATATTTGATAAAGAAGCTGATAGTCCTAATTGGACAGAAGAAATATTTACCATTCATCATGTTTTTTTGAGGCATCCCTATCCGATGTACAGAGTAATTGACAGTCATAGAGAACATATTCGGGGGATATATTATGAGGCTCAATTACAAAAAGTAGCAAAACCTACTGTCACAACATATTTTAAAATTGAAAAAATATTGAGTAGCAAAAAAGTGGGTAAACAAATGAAATATCTCGTTAAATGGTGGGGCTATCCAAGTAAAATGAATAGTTGGGTGACTGAAAAGGATATAAAAAATATATAAAAAAATTGGTAAGGGTAAAGATATTCATTAATAAAATAATCATACACACACTTGTCACTAAAATCATCGTCATAATCGTCAAGCATAGGTACTATAATAATGGCTTTAAAAGAAGATACTAGGCAAAATGGTTTTTTTGTAACTTTAACTTCTAACACATCTGTAGCTTATTATCCTCAAAATAAAGCAGGTTCTTTTACCATACAGTTAGCTGATAGTATTAAACTGGGTTCTACAAAATGGGAAGTTGGATTAGTCGATTAGTGGATATTATATTTCCTCATCGTTGAGAAAATACCACTTCTGATAGTAACTATATTAACTACGAATTTTCACTGCAAGTTTCCTACGTTCCTATTATGTTTGTGACGCCGGGTAAAAAACCGACATCATTTTTGGACATAATTTATTATTTCAATGAGGATAATGCGTGGAAAAAAAACGTTCCTCTTAAGGTGAAATTTATTGAAATAACATTAGAAGAACAAACCTACCATTACTGTCGCATTTACATTAAACATTGACATTTGAAAATTCCTACTGGTAATTACGACAGCGCAGAAATTCTAGTAGATGAAATCAATGAAATTTTGTGGAAAGATATGGAAAATATCATGAATAAATAATAATGAAATATTAATGAAATATTATGATTATATTATATTATTATTATATTATTATGATTATATTATGATTATATTATGATTATGAAATATTAATGAATATTAATGAAATATTAATCATGAAATTCCAGATTTTAAATTTAAAATGCATAAAATGCCTGATGCAAACTTTAATGCTAATTTATGATGCACAATTAAGACGGGTTATTGCTGAATCTTCTTTAAATACTGGTAAAATACTTTTTAAAACAGATTTGACTAGTATTTTAGGTTTTACATCAAAGAAAAATTTAAAAGATGATAACAATTATTCAAATAAGGATGTGACGATGACTGATGAGGAAGCTGATGATTTTAAAGAAAATAGTTTCAAGGGATGGAAAGTAAGAGCTCTATTTCCTCCACGTTTACAAGAAACAGCAATATTTGTGTATACAGATATTATTCAACACCAATATACAGTGTGGTCAAAAAGTCTGTCCCCCTCTTAACTTTTTAAATAAACAAAATTATAAAAAATGGCTAATAGGACTAAATAGGAGGTATGTGGGTCTTCATCCAATAGTGATCATTATGTTTCTGTGAACTTGTAATTTATGCCTTTTTTGAGCATTATTTTTTAAATAAAAAGCAATACGCCATTTTAGTCAATTACAAAGTTATGCGGAATTCAAAATCATAAAGTTCGATAACAAGTATGTCCATATCGAACAAACGGTTTGCCCACAAAATGCAAAAATGTGCATTAATTTTAACTCAAAATTGATCCTCTTGGTCAATATTTTAGTTGGATATCTGAACCTCCTAACCCATAAGTAACACCATCTAGTGCTAATTTAAAAATATTGATTTTGAAGTAAACAGTCTTGAATGGCTTTCAAATTTATTTATAATTAAAATGTGATTATTTATCATTTTTTGTTCAAAGTTCAACAAAGTGATTTATTTTTCTTATTACAAAAATTTCCAAAGGAATTTTTTTTCTTTTTCAATAAAACAAATTTAATCCAGAAGTCATCTTTACTTGATTTAATAGAAATAATTCTTTTTAAAAAAAAAATAACTTTTGATATTTATCACATAATATCATTGATATTTTTGCCAAACTTTTTTATTCAGTTTTAACAACACTAATTTCTTAAGTAAGCTGTACTTAAATAATTTTATTGATTTTAATTGTAAAGATGACTTCCATGTTTCAAATTGTTTGATTGAAAATAAAATTCCTTTGGCTATTTTTGTAATAAAAAAATAAATGAATTTTTGTTGAACTTTATAATTTAAATTTGAAAATTTATTCTTTTTTTTTTCTTTAAATAAATTCGAAGGCCATCCAAGACTGTTTTACTTCAAAATCAATATTTTTAAATTATCACTAGATGGTGTTACTTTGGGGCAGTGAAGTTCAGATATCCATCTAAAATAAACATCAAGAGGGTCAATTTTGAGTCAAAATTAATACCGTTTTTTTCATTTTGTGGATGAACCGCTTGTCCGATTTGGACGATTTTGTACTCAATGTTTATGAATTATAATTCCGCACAACATCACAATTGACCAAATTGGAGTATCTGTTTTATTTTAAAAAATAGTTAACAAAAGGCATACATAACATGTTCACAGAAACATAATGATCACCGTTGGATGGAGACCCACATACTTCCTATTTAGTCCCATTAGCCATTTTTTAAAATTTTGCTTATTTAAAAAGTTAAGAGTGGGGGACAGACTTTTTGACCATGTTGTATGAGTGACATGCAGGCTCCGTTATTGCAAATTGTGCCTATAAATATGCAACATCAAAACAGTTTCGTTCATTATAAAAATTTTTATATTTCCAGACTATAAAAATTGATATATGCACTTAATTTGGTACATTGTTTAATTTTGAAGATGAAGACACTCATCTTAAACTACACTTTAGACCCATTATGGTTGCCAGATAAAAAAAGATATGAAAATGTCAATAAAAAGAAAGATGTCATCATCATCATCATCGTCTAATAGTGATCATGATGCTGATAAATTATTATGCTACTATATGAAGCAATGTCATCAATGTCAACGAGGTTGGGGTGATCAAAGACCCGCATTTTATGCCGAAATACATTTTCAACAAGGACGAGGATTGGGCAGTTTTTTCCAATATTTTTAGATGGATTAAATCTTTGGTAAAACCCGTTGTTAGGATGGTGGGTAAGGAGTTAGGCAGAGCCAGTATTAACACCTTGGAAGATATTATTGATGGTAGAAATGTTAAAGAAGCCAGAAAAGAACACTTTAAAAAAGCTGGTTCGGTTTTAGTAGGATGTGCTATAAATGCTATGAGACGCAAATTTATGGGAGGTAGAGGTGATAGCGGTTTACCTTTAGGTATACTGCCGGGAGGTATGGAAAATTTGGCCAATATGCAATTGAGAGGTATAAAAAGTTATCGTTCACCACACCCTATGGTCAAATTAATTAATAATCGTCATCGTCGTCATCATGGTCAAAGAAAAATTCAGTATAAAAAAAGTAAAAAACACTATAAAAGACAAAAAAATCATATAATCTCATAAAACAGGATATCTTTGTACTCATCAGATGTAGTAGGGGAAGTGCTAAAGTCGTTAATTCATATTACTAGTAATAATAAGAATGCCTATCAAAAGAAAGCGTAGCGGAAATGACAAGGAATCATCTAATAAAAAGTCAAAGATGGTGCTGTACGATTCCAGATTGGAATTATTTAACGAGGAAGAGATTAATTTAAACCAGGAATATCGCAAAATTGTGGAAAGAATAGAAGTTGAGTTGATACCCCTAGCACCACCTCATTATTCATCTACCATAGAATTTTTTATTCCGATAGATGTGGATTATTTTATGGATTTTATAGAACCTTGTTTGCGTATTAAAGGGTGCGTAGTTAGAGCTGATGGCAACGATTTGGACAATACTGACGTGGTAACCCCTTCCAATAACATTAGATCTAGTTTATTTAGTCAGGTGGAACTGTTCATTAACGGTACTCTTGTCACCAACACATCTAATTTGTACCCTTACAAGTGTTATTTTGAAAATCTTTGAAATTTTGACGATGAACTGTTAAAATCTAAAGGTTTATTGCAAAGTTTTTTACCAGATAATAAAGGGGTAAATGATATTTATGCGCCTACCGTAGAAGGATGTACTGCTGCTACAAAAGCTTTGAATATGACGGTAGCCAAGTCACAAACATAATTTGGCAGTACCTCTTCATTTTGATCTATCATGTTGCGCCAAATTATTACCTAATTTAATTCAAATTCGTCTAAAATTAAAATGCAATAAACCCAAATTTTATCTAAACTAGGGATTAAACCAAAAATTCTTATAAATTCAAAATTGAAGACTTGAACGACACAGTGCTGTATAAATATGCCAGTCTGTTGGAACCGGAAACGGGACCCAGGCGCTTTAGCTTTACTTTTCCAGATATTCGTTTAGATTCTCATCCTTTCCCCAAAGATTCTCTGTCATTCGTATTGAACGACCCCTTTAATGGAATAGTTCCTTACACTTTAGTGTGAGCTTTTGTGACCCATGAGGCTTACAACGGGGCAGCGGAAAAAAATCCCTTCTACTTTCAACACTGTCACTTAAAAACTCTCAATGTTACTATTAATAGTCGTCCAACTCAGTGTGGCACCAAAAACTTAGAAATCGGTCAATAGAATCATTACCAGCAAAATCAATCAATTTTAAATAACGTAGATGCTGGTACAGCTTCCTGTCCTGCTCTCCTTATTACCCGAAAGAATTATTCTAAAGGTTATACAGTGATGGTTTCTGATTTTACCGATAACAATGCTGGCAGCGATCTAACCCAACCCAATCAAATGGGAGTCTTAAAATTAAGCGGGAATTTTAATATTAAATTACCGGAAAATATGCAAATAATATATTACGGAGTATTCAGACAAAAAATGTATATCAATCGCAGTCGTCAAGTTAGTTTAATCACCTCCAGCGGCTGAGGAGAGAGAGTTAGTTTTTTATTATTTGTATACTGGATAACATTACTCTAGATAAATGCATGCATAAAATACTGCGCTCTACCCTAGCTAAAGGTTGTTTTTTGGGAGTACTACCGGCTAACCATTTAACATGTGTAAATCAGCCTTTTAAGGATATGAGTTTAATTTTAAATACTGATAAAGACCATAAAAAAGGTCAACATTGGGTGTGCTTTGACGTTAACGAAGATATGCAAGGAGAATTTTTGGACTCTTTTGGAAATGAACCTTACTTTTATCACGATTATTGGCAGCAATGGTTTCAAAAATATTTTCCAGAACTTTTAATCAACCCGCATATTTTGCAGAGTTCTACTAGCTTTACTTGCGGTGCACATTGTTTTTTTACTTATTTCAACGTTATAGAAAGATAACTTTGTCATATATTTTAAGCCAAATTTATGCGGAAAATTTATTATTTAATGATAAATTAGTCATGAAAACCATGCAAAAAAATTATTCACACCGAGAAAAGTTTAAATTTATTAGTCTATTTACTGTTAAACAAACTTGTATGTGCTATAAAAATTGTTCATTTCGCAATAAATCAAAAATTAAATAGCGCTTATTTATTATTTTAATCTCACTTAACATTTTTTTATTTCCTCTTATCGCCTTAAAGACGCGACGCCAATTTACTTTAATTTTTTTGTAATTTTAGATCTTAAAAGCTTAACATTTTTTTCATTTTGTAATACAATAAAATGTTTTTTTTTGGTTTGTAAAATAATAAAGAGTAAACACGCAAGAATGTTAGTATTTAATTAAATATTTTTTTAAATAAAAACTAAAAATTGTATACAAGAGTTAGCGGATTCATTATAACAAGGAATTATTATTACAGTAGTTATTTGACCCTAATTTGTAAAACTATTCATTATGTTTTTAAAGAAAAAGGAAAAATGAAACAAATAAGCTAATTTTTACCCATTAACACCCCCAATCTTTTAAATTAAAAAGACGCATGCCACTAACAATATTATACATTAAATTGTCATAAATTGTAGTGTTAACATCTGATTTTTTAATAATAATACATCATGAGTGTCAGCGCCCAACAACAACAACAAAAGTTCTTATGCAACAGTGAAGTTGATGTTCCAGTTAGACCAAAATGACCAAAAGTCAATCTACAGATGAATATGATACCTTCCTCATCCATACCGGCTAGTGAAACATACAATCCAATCACAAACGCTAAAGGTCAACTAGCTAGATGGAAAATGTTTGGCTTCAACCAGGGTTTGAAGGTATATACATTTCAGCAGCGAACTTTTTTATAGTTAAGAGCTCTGGACAGAGAGTACAATGCGGCCACTGGAAATGGTGACGTATTAGTAAGGCAGGTTGGATATTGCACCGGACTTAACTTCACACAGGAAAATTGGCTGCAATTGAAGCAACTAATTCAGGTTATCGACCAGGCCTTTGCCATGTTCGATTGCAACGAGAATAAAAGCGGTCCTTGCTCAAGTAAAGCTATGGAATTTATTTTCAATAATGGTTCTAATCCGCAGGAAGATGAGAAATTATCGATGACAAATCAAGAAAACCAAGCAGCAACCGCCACTAGCTATACGTTATCACTATCGATCACCAGTTGATGTGATGGATTACACAGCCAAGTGTGTTACACCTGTGTATTACACCTGTGGATTACACCTGTGTAAGATATCTGAGTAAAATTTTACCTGGCATAGAAACTGTAGCCTATTTAGGAGAAAACCTTTACCGTTTCCATGAAATTCCGGTCCATTCAAAAAATTATCATTTCCATCATGCAGCAGCCCAATACTTTAGATAACATGTATTCTCCCATGGCAGGTACAGGTAGTATTAGTAGTAGCAGCAACCACTGTAGCCATAGTAACATTACCACTTCACCCCCTCTTACTACCGCTCCAACCGCCTCTACTATTACCACCACCACTTCTTCTTCCTTTCCGCAGATTCCTACCCATAAATTAAACAAAATAACTTTTAAAAAGTATTTAAAGTATTGCACCACCACTTTTGCCTTATTAGTTACCTTCACCTTGGAGTTTTTATTTCTCATTCAAATAATTCAAGCTTTTCAAAACAACAGAAATCTTAATAAAAGTGAAATTGAAAAATTAAAAAAAACCGTGCCCTCCTTACAATTGGTACGCCAACAATATCAACAACCTCATCAATTTATTACTCCCTATGCTCTGCCTTTAATAAACTCACCCCACTATGCCTGCGCGTCCCAACAAGAAGGTGGTTGTAAAGTACCCTCCTCATCGATGATGCCGATTGAAAAATTTGAAATTATTTACCCCCACCCTCCTATTTTACCACCTCTCCACCATCCACCACCCCCACCAGCGCTGGTGCCCCGTAGTTGCTGTCGTCGAAAAGGGGATGCCGTCGGTCATTACACTCCTCACCCCCACAAGGACACTGTCGCTCATTACACCCTTCACCCCAGCACCACATGAAGGGGGGCCGCTGAGCCTCACTCCCTCAACGTATTTTACCTCTCCCACCCCCGCCCCTACAACAATTGGAAATTTTACACCTATTGAAAGCATTTCCTACTAAACAAGCCGCTTATTGCTATTTCTTAACTCCTGCTGCCGTAGATAACATGTCTGAATGCTGTTTAAATTATCGCAATGAATAAGTGGGTAAAAAAAGCCAAAAATCTTTGCATAAATATGGGGAAGTTATTTGCTATTGGTCACTCCCTGACGTATCACGTCCAGCCAAACGTCAACTTATGTAGCAGCATGGAGGATTTATTGGTCCACTACTAGGTATTCTAGCACCCACCATTTCAGGATTAGCTTTAGCATTAATTCCACACAAAAAATAAACAAATGGTACGTAAAATGATCTAGTGGATGTGGAGGATTATAATAAAGCTTGACTTCCCACCTCATCATCCCCATTATCTCAGCCCATTATTTTAAATATAAAAAGTTTAAGTAACATGGAAGAAGCCTTACAAAATTATGTGATTTAAATTTAAACCAGCTTAACAAATACCGATAATATTTTTTTACTTTTGTTTTTAATACTGAAGTACACCGCATACATATGATGCACTTAAAAATACTTTAAATATTTTTTCCATTTTTATAGGCTTCTTATTACTAGTCCAAAAAAATTATTTTACAAATTAACTCCACCTTTTTTCCCATTTTTTATACATATCATATTTATTTACTCACTTATAATTCTATAAATTCACCCCAACTCCCTTTATCATTTTGTAACTTAACACTTATTACTTTTAAAGTATCAAATTTCACTAAACTTAATTTTACAAATAAATTATTTATTAAAAAATGTGTATTTTTATATTTAAATAATCCAACTGCTCTTTATTTACATATTTAACATGCCATCACCTCACATCGAATAAAAACAATTATTTTTTTTTAATATTTCAAACTTTAAAAAATTCCCATAAATTTTCAATTAGAATAAATTGTTGTAAAACGTGGTTTGATAACAGAGAAGTCATGGAACATACACGTGAGTGATAAAGTAGTAGACATTAACAGTTAAGAGACTAACAGAGAAGTGAAGCGTATGCGCTATATTTAAGACCTTAGTAAAAGTAGGTCAAAAGAGTAGGTGACCAGAAGAGTCAAAGGTTTGCCAGTGTTGTCAAGGTATTTTTAACAAATTCCCTCAATTGCATAATCTTAATGAGAGTTAAATAAACAAAAATCAAAAATTAAATCTAAAAACTTAATTATTGTTGAGCTGTTGTACAGCTAAATTGTACAGCTAAGTTGTACAGCTAAATTGATGATTTTGTCAACAGTGTCCTCATTGTCGACTTCAGGAACCATCTGGTATTCCTTGTGTGGGTGTCCTTTTCTACCTGTGTGGATAAGCTTTGGTCGTCTCCTGCCTCTCACCATTTGTGGCTCCTGGATGTCAGTCTGCTCGTCAATTTCCTCGTGATCCGGGTTGTCAATATCAGAGTTGGACAAATCAGCGCCATCAGTTGTCTAGGGCAATGTTTGTGCGTCAGGAATTGATGTGAACTCGAAGAAGTCTTTGTCATTGTCAACGTCACTGGAATCTGATGTATCTGTGTACTGTCCTGGTTGATCAATGAACTTAACATCACGGCTTTTAATTATTTTCTTTATAGCTGGGTTGTACAGGTGATAGGCTTTGGACTGTAAGTTATATCCTACTAAAATGCATTCAGTTGATTTAGTATCAAATTTACCTCTTGTAGGGGCTTTTATCATAGCGAAGGCAGCAGTTCCAAACTTTCGGAAATACCCCACTACTGGTTGCTTTTGTTTCCAGATTGTGTACGAGATTTGTCCTTGAATGGATGTTGATGGACATCTGTTTCTGATGTGGTTGATGGTTGAAATTGCTTCCGCCCAAAAACTCACTGGTAACTTAGAGTCCAATAATTCGCATCTGGCCATCTCAACGAGAGTACGGTTGCGACGTTCGGCTATGCCATTTTGCTGTGGCGTGTATTCTGTTGTCAACTGATGTTTAATACAGTTTTCCTTTAGGAATTGGTCCATTGTAGCGTTTTGGAATTCTTTGCCATTATCACTGCAAAAAATCTTGATTTTACGGCCAGTCATGTTTTCTGCAAAAGCTTTGTAAGTTTGAAATGCGTTAAAAGTTTCTGATTTTTTCTTTAGAAAATAGACAGTTCCCCAACATGACTTGTCATCGATGAATGTGATGAAATATCGGGCTCCGCCGAAAGATGGTGTGCGCATTGGTCCACAGACATCGGAGTGGATAAGATCAAGTAGGTCGTTGCTATTTGTCTCACTTCTTTTGGGAAATGGCGTTGAAACTTGTTTACCTTTAATACAAACTTTGCAGGGGGGCAATGCGTCTGTGTTTCTAAGTTGAAATCCCTTGACGAGTTCTTTTTTGGCGATGGCTTTTAAGTCGGCTTCATTCAGGTGTTCGAATTTTTCATGCCACTGTTGAATGGAGTTGGCCTGGATCGCTGCATTTGCTCTCTCGTCTTTTTCGGGAATCAGGTACAGGTTGTTCTTTCTTTTGGCTGTGGCCACGACTTTTCCAGTGTCTTCTTTTATAATTTCAGCTCTATCTTTGTGAAAAGCGCCAATGCAATTGTGATCAGTTATTTTACTTACTGACATAATATTTGAACGTAAATCAGGAAGGGAAATAGATTTTTTTAGCTGAGTTCTGACTCCCTTTTCATCTTTAAACTTGACTGTTCCAGTTCCGTTTGATTTTGATGTAGCTGAATTTGCCATCTTAATGTTGGTTGTGTCGTTATAGTTTATTGAGATGAATTTTTCTTGGTTGCCGCAGATGTGGGATGAAGACCCGCTGTTGAGAATCCACTCACTCTTGTTTTCTTTAATGCATGCTGTGATGTCTTCTGTGGAGACTTCAAAAACATTTTCAACATATGACGATCTTTCTGTTTTACCGTGGTCTGTTTTTCCAGGGTTGTTTGTCACCTTTAACTGGAACCTGCAGTCGGCAGTGATGTGGTTATTTCTTTTGCAGATACCACATCTTTGTTTCCTGTTGTGGCCGTCTTTTCCAGACTTTTGTTGTTCTAGTTTATCTGACTTACGTTGCCATTTTTGCTTGTTAAAAGGCTTGATGAATAGGGTGCTATTTTCAGACTCACCTCGTGGTTTTCGATCGCTTGCATCCTCTCGGAATTTTCGTCGTACTTCATCTAGTGGCGGAAAGACGTCTCGAGCTCAAATGGCACTTCTGATCGATGAAAACTCTTCAGGTAGGCTCATTAATAATGCAGTAATTGCGAGGCGTTCAGTGACTGGTTTTCCTAACTCCTGTAATTTATCTAGAGTCTCGGCGAATTAACTTAAATGTTTTTCCAGCTCCTCACTATTGGTGAGCTTCTTTGTAAAAAGTTCAGAAATTAATGCACATACCAATGAGTCACCAGCGATTTCATGTACTGATTTTAGCTTCTTCCAAATGTCATTTGCTGTACAAGTATCAGGTAAACTTCTGATGTGGCAAATTTGCGATGCTTTTATTGTAGTGATTAAATCACTTCTGGCTGCTGCATCACGTTTGCGCCATGCTTGCATACGTTCAAACGATTTTGGATCATTGTCACTCACTGTGGGTGGTAATTCGATGCCAATCACGAGGTCCCAAGTATCATTTTTTACACAAATTGCTTCCATTTGGAATTTCCAAGTTGAGTAGTTGTCTTCACCCAGATGTTCAATTTTATTGTAGTCTGCCATTTTGGATTGTGTTAGGATGGTAGAATTAATCCACATTAATTATTGGACTTATTACACATGTTTTATTTTGTTTACTTTAAGTCAAGTGTTGTAATGACTTATTGTGTAGTGCTACACTAGCTTAAGCAGAAGAAATGAAACTGTAACAAATATAAGTAA